>JAIUSX010000010.1:7433385-8672283 GCA_026573805.1 Hesperophylax magnus | reverse complement strand
GCTGTCACTGAGAAATAAATATTTATGACTACAACAAAATGGAAATACATACTTCCGTGCTTGTGGTTTTAGTTTTGACGTGTATTATTATTTCCCTACGACAAATCTGAGTTCCTATTATTTTTTTATGTGAAGCTACACAAGAGTCCCAACTGCTCCCTACTGTTTGGAGCCAGTGAGATTATGGCATCCGCAATCAGGGTATGTTGTGAGGCTGAAGGTAGTGGTGGATTTGTAATTATTACTTACCTACCGTCCAGCGTTACGCATAATATTTGTCCCAGAATTCTTAAACATTAACTGATTTTAGGAAAGCTTTTGCAAAATTCATCATTGGTTTCACGTGACATCATAAAATTTTTCCTGGTGCATTAACCTTCCGCCGACGTAACTTTCCCTATTGACAAGTAGTATGGAAGTGCAACACGGGCCGGTGCCACGTGCTTTTCAAGGCTGCGCTGTAAAATTAGTTATAAGTGGCATTTTTTCCTCCCCTTCCCGAGCGAGGAATCGCTACGTGAGAACACTCTCAAATGAGCGTTAGTTAGTTACATAAAAGCGACATAACGCCGCAAACGTGCCTGGAATTCGTTAAAGTACCGGAGCTTAAGAGGAAATTGAGACGCTTAAATAACGGGCGAGATGCACGCCGCTCCGTGGTCCTGCAAGGATGCTGCGCGCTGCAGCTCTCTGAGAAGTGGAGATGTGTCCGCAAGTGGATCAAGGAGGACAACTTGCGCGCACTTGGGAGACGATTAATAGTTCCTTCGCCTCGAAGGACGTGCCGTAATGTTGAGATTTTTATGGGAAGAACTTTTGAATACCTCTTTATTTTTAGATTTTTAAATATCTGGTTATTTATTATCCTTACAGATATAACTTTTATATATCTGGTTATGTATTATCCTTACAGATATGAATTTTGAATATCTGGTTATGTATTATCTTTACAGATATGAATTTTGAATATCTGGTTATGTATTACCTTTACAGATATGAATTTTGAATATCTGGTTATGTATTATCTTTACAGATACGAATTTTGAATATCTGGTTATGTATTATCTTTACAGATATGAATTTTGAATATCTGGTTATGTATTATCTTTACAGATATGAATTTTGAATATCTGGTTATGTATTATCTTTACAGATATGAATTTTGAATATCTGGTTATGTATTATCTTTACAGATATGAATTTTGAATATCTGGTTATGTATTATCTTTACAGATATGACTTTTAAGAAGTATTGTATTTCTTTATCAGGTGTTATCCATCTTAATGTGTAATCTTCTCCTTATTCAGCCAATATTTCAGTATCCAGCATAATGGTAAATGAGTTATAGATGCTTAATGCTACAGTTAATCATGAATATCATATCATATTAAGATGAAATATATTGCCAAAAAATATAAAACATTTAGCAAGATGAGGGTTTTCAAGACTGTCCGACAGATTGACTCAAGAAGGAGTCCAAAAATATTCCAGCTTGAAATTAATTGGCTACTTTTTTTACTACATTAACTCCCACACAGGAGGTCCTGAGGAAAATAATTTTCTTCATGGCCTATAGGATCTGGGAGTACGCTATGTGGAGGGTCTTTTTGAGGAAGGGAAGGAGTTAACATCGGTCGAGATCCATTTGTAGGATGGAGGAAACATAGAGGCCGCCAAATCGTTCCACAGCCGAACTGATGAACTCAAGAAAAGGTCGTATCAGCGACTCGTTCTATAGGTAGCTACTTCTATCTTAAATTCTTTTTTAATTATTCAGTTATTATTTTTTCATGCTCGTGGGTATACTAAATCACTTTCTGAGAAAAAAACCATTCAAGTATTGTAGCAACTTTAAATTAAATAGCATTTTGTGTTGATATAATATTCTAATCAAAGAGTGTTCATTTAAGATATTTTTTTATATGTGTCTATTTGATTGTAATTACGAATAGTCGATTTTTAAGTTCATTTCAAAAATTGTTTTTACTAGTTTTTGTTCTGGGAAAAACACTAAGGACGGGTTGTTTCACAGAATTTGAACAATTCACCAAATTTCAAAGTTGATGTTCAAGCTCTGTGAAGGTACACATTTGCATTATTTAAAAAATAATATTCTACTCGGACTGTCAAATAAAAACAAAAAATGTACATTTAATGTTATGAGACCTTTACAGAAGTCCAGACACGCGAAAGGCCAACAGTCAAAAACAATTAGGTCAGTTTCTTCAAGAAATTCTAAGGGCAGATACAAGTACACATCCATAGACATAATTTAACGCAAATCCTATTAACTTTTTTCCGATACAAAAATATTCGTTTTCGAATTTTTTTTGTCAAACTGTAATAAATATTAATTTAACACGTCTAGGAGTGTTTTGTCAATTAACAGATAGTAAATAACTTCATAAAACTGCATTATTAAGTCAAAATATTTCATATTTCCGACTTAACGTTTGCCAGTTTGCCTACAATATATAATTATAACTCACGCATTTCCGTACATTTTTATAAATTTCTGGTTTTAACAATGAATATTATGATTTGTATTTTTCATTTATTTCAAGTCTACAAACTTTCAATGCCTCTTATTTCGTAATACAGTCTAGCTCACGTATTCCAGAAGTCCTCAAGTTTGTTTGAAATCAATTCTTCAGTTCCTAATATAAGAAAAGAAATAGGAGAAGAAAGGAATTTGCCAGTTGTATTTGTATCAAAGGCAATATTCAAATTTCAATAGAGGGAAAATTTGTGCAAAGTTCTTTGTTCGAATGAGCGCCTTTTTCGGTAGCATCGAGTATTTACAGAAGTCGCAATGAGGGTGAAAGAAAAATGCTTATATATCTGTTATAAATCGATTGTATTTCTGTTTTTTTTTTTTAACAAATACAATCGTTGACCAAAATAACTATTTTGATATATTTTTAGGAGTCTGATTATGGTAGTTGCTTCGTGCTTTGCAGAAAATTTATTATGCTGACGTCATTAGTCGCCTGGTTACCGCGTCAGCACTTCCAAGGAGTAGGGAAATGTCGTCGATTACGTAGACTGCATTCATTGGTAAGATAATATCAACTTTTAACTACTTAACTACTCAATTACATGAGCTAAACATAGTAAAAATCTCCCATCCTACTACTACCGCTAATGATTTTTGCCCTCCGTTTAACTCCATGTTTTGTCATAGATTTTAGTCCAAGCTCTATCGCCTTCTGTTGAACTCGATCGTTTCGTCAGTGATCTTGGATTTTTTTTTATCTAGATGATAGGCAAATGTCAGCCGTCACCCCATTGAATTCTATAAATCAAGATGTTAGTGGAAAATGACTTCATGTGTTTGGTACAACTCGCCATGAGACTGGTTTATTGACCTGCCGATATGTTTTTGTTTCAATCGCTACAATCCCTGTCTTCTTCTTCTGGTGCTATTGAGGGGTTAGCCATGATCACGGCAATCTTTGCCTGCAGGAACTATTTGGAACTACTGCCCTCCTACCAGTTATACAATGACTATACTAGATTAATTAAACGACAGATACTTTTATCTCAACTTGCAGTCGAAAGAATTTTGTTCAAATGCAATAGAGAATAGTACCACAATTTTTTTAATAGATCTGATCGTAAATAACAAAGTCTAATCCTCTTAAATTGTAAAACCTAATTTACATAATTTGAACATTTCTTGTAATTACCATCATCGGCACTATAAACCGTTCTGACCATCACTGGGAAGCTACGCTTTTGTCGGTTTACTGCCCCGTCTCCCTCCAGTTCCTTGTGTCCAAAGAAACGCTGTTTGCTTCTGCACCGTACAGCCATCTAAGTTTACGTCCTGCAATACTAATTCGTCCAGTAAACCTTTTACAAACACGTCGTATTTTTATACTTTAAAATATTAACTCTTTGTTTTGTTTTATATGCCCACAGTTTGTTTCTTTCTAGGTACAATAATATAATGTATTTAACTATATTACCAACGCACAGGCTGCACTTAGTGGGTTCCCATTATTATTATATTGTATGTACTTAATGTAAAAATTGCAAAAATAAAGGTTTAAAAAAAAATGGAATTTTGATCCGTTAATCAGATGACATTTACAGATCAAAAAGAATATGAAGTTATGCAAAACATGAAATTAAAGGAAAAATAATCTTAAAAAAAAGATGTTAAAAACAAATTATCGTCAACAGTATTTTTTAATATACAGTAAAATTGTAAGAAAATAAAAAAATATCGCTAACAAATTAGAACGTAATCAAAATCTTTCTTACCCAGGGGAGTTAACATAATGATGATGTTTGTGTACATACATATTTCGGTGTAATACTTTATCTGAAGCGCCCCTAATAAAGAGCTTCCTGCATTTATTAGCGTTGTACTTTGCATACTACACCGTCCATATAAACGCAGGGGGAAATTCAAATATTCATTATAATTCACTGTATCCTGTCTGTTCATACATATCACGTCCCCCATTGGTATTCCCTTGCAGAGTTCGGAACCGAACCCAGCGACAAACAAGTAGGTATCAGAAACACAAAGGCCAGACGTATCATTTTGAGTTAGAACTGATTTTATCTGTCGGTTTTAATAAAGAGCACCCTCTGTGGCTGGGATGTCAAACATATTTTTTTATTAAACTTAATATGTTTATACTTGTAAACACAAATAACTTTGCATGCAGTGAACTGACTTTCACGAGGTGATTAATGATGAATTTTAGAATTAAATGATATATTTTTATTCGTGCACTCGGCAACTATGTGCTGTATTTTTAGATATTTTAAGTAATGGCATTTTTAAAGGTGAATTATTAATTTTTGCTTGAAGCTGAGTCCAAACTGCTCAAAGCTGGTAGAACGCTAGTAAAAGAGTGGAGAGATAAAAGGCAAGTATCTTGCAATTCAGATCTAGCTACTAAACAAAACTAAAGCCATTTTAACCTTCACGTAGCATCATAATGGTGATTTCTAACAATAAAATGAAATAATAATAGTACCTGGAGATTTATCGTCCATCAAATTTAACAATTTCAATCAAGAGGGTGGAAACATGCAGGTCACTACTCTCTTATTTTAGATCTATTTTTCAATTAAGTCACAATAGACCTCTCTCTTGGAGACAAAAGATTTCGTCAGCATCCCGGTCCTATCTAAACTATCTATCTTGGTATAATTCTCGCATTCTTCTTAAAGAGGAAGTCCCGTGCAATTTCCCCTCCGCTGCGAGTTTCTATTACCCCGTATCCGCTATGAGATCTCTTCGTTTAATTTACATTTAGTGGAAGACAAAGTAAAAAAAGAAGATGCACACTTGCAATAAGATCAGCAAAAAGGACCCCCGGATCTAAACGATTTGAATATCATCTCGGGTTCTAAATAGACTAGCAGAATTCAATAATAACCCACTTATTATGCTGTTACTCCGTATTTTTCTTTGTTTCGAGTTGTTACTACGTCACTTTATCGATACAAACTAAAAACGGAATGAGTTTTCTCATGATTCCTAAACTTCCAATTTATAATCTTTTTATTTTTTTACAAATTAAGTTTATAATTTCCTCCATGCTAGGAGTTAAGTTGTGTTATGAAGGACATTCTACAAGGGTTAGTTAGATTTTAGAAAGGAAGATTTAAAATTTATAAACAATTCAAAAAAATATTACATCAATTTAAACAAGTTTCAACACAAATTAAAATAAAAAAATGCTAATTTTTAATTAATTAAGTGCATAAAATTTATTGTAATTTTTTTTATATGAATATCGCACAAGAGTCCCAACTGTTCCTAACCGTCTGGAATCAGTGAGACTATGTCATCCTCAATTGGGATATATTGTGAGTCAGAAGAAAGAGATGGAAAAAAGAAAGGTGGGGATTACCTAGGAGTAGGATATGGTCACCAAACATCTCTAAAGTCATGTCAAGCATATCTTCAATTCTGAATAGTCTTTCACCAAGCAGATACTGATAGAATCTTTTATTCTGTAATATTTATTGGTATTTTTATTGCGCGGTATGTTTATTTATAATATACTAGCTGAACCGTTTAAAATTTTGGTCGGAAAACCGTTCGCTTGTATTTTACAGACTAGTTTACACAAAACAAGTTGTTTAGCTTGAATATTCCAAATTCAATTGCACATCAGTAGAAGAATTCGTGCTTTATTATAAATTATACTTTGTTCTACCAATATTTGAACCATTCATTGATTCTATTTGCCTATTAACACCAAAAAATACGCTCGTTCTAAGTCACTATTTTTAAAGCACTTACAGCATCGTCAAAGATCATTCAATCTAAAGAGATTTATCGCCTCAAAAGAAAAATGTCCTGTAAATGCAGTTCCCGTGTCACGGCCATATCGGTTTCAGCCAAGAAAGCCCGAGCACTTCCTTCCGCAACCAAAAGTGAGCCAGCTCCAATACAAACCAATATAAATGGTCTTTTGGACGAGTGATTGATGCAAGGGTCAGGCCAGTCCACAGTCACGTCATTCCCCTTTGTGAGGTGAGTAGGGGGGGTTAAAAAGGCTTCAGGGACACTCGGAAAAGCGAGGATGTTTACCTTTTCCTCAGGCGGACACTTTGAGAGGGAAACTGCTGTGAGGTTTAACGTATAAGTTCCTGTGTACATTTTGCATTCTACTCGGTTTATCAGACACATCAGATTTCATATGGTTAGTGATGCATTTGCTAAAAATGTGCGATATTAGAAATGGATCTCCCAACGGATAAATTCATTTATTATATATTATATTCTTAACAAGATTTTGAAGATTCGTATTACTCACTTTTACTTGAATTCTGAATTAAGTCATTTTTATCAGTGTGTAAACGGATTAATAAATCAGTCTATTTAGTTTTTAATACATTCCAACACTTTTTGTGGGAAAAAACTGACTGAAGAAATGATTCTTTTTACATATTTTTCCGTAAATTTTTTTTAAAATTATCTAAAATTCAAGTGGTTAATTCTAAAATAAAACTCTTACAAAATTATTTATTGGTAACTTTATGAAAATAACTGAATTGCTAACAAATATTTTGCTGTAATTTGCCACACTGACGTCTGATTACTGCAATAACAGTATATCAAAATAAATTATAAAGGATATTGCTTCTCCCTAATAACAATAAAAAGACGCCCCTTCTTTGTTAAGCCTGAAACAAAAAATAAATAAATAAATTGTGTTTAAGCACGCTATGCAGCCTCTAAACGCATACGCAACGTATTTGCGGAAAACGAAATGATTTGTTCATTGACGCGTGAATTACTGATATTAGAACCGAGAACCGAACAGAAGATTATCGCTTCGTCATTCTCTCACTACCGAGAATATTAGATAAGATAAATGTATTCCGTGCTTTGAACAATCATGATTTAAAAAAATATCGTATGGTGATTTTTTTTGGGGGAATTTTCCGGTAAGAGAAATTTTTAAGAAAATACAATTTTTTTTCCGTAAAATATTTTTATTTATTTAATAAACGACAAGAGTAAAAAAAAAACTATGTTTTCAGATGTGTTCTGTTTAACGTTTTTGTTTTATTGAGGCCATGGCCAAAGTGTATAAAATGCATTTACGTAAATGTTAAAATAATAATATTATAATATATTATAATAAAACAAATAAAAAACTTTATTCCACTTAATTTTATTTTGACCGTAACCGGTTTCAGCTCGTCAAAGCCATCTTCAGACTGGTCAAGATGGCTTTGATGACCAGTCTGAAGATGGCTTTGACGAGCTGAAACCGGTTACGGTCAAAATAAAATTAAGTGGAATAAAGTTTTTTATTTGTTTTATTATAATATATTATAATGGAATTCCACCACGAATTATCGGTCTCAAAAATAGAAATATTAATAATATTATAGTTTGAATAATATTACGATGTATCCATTTCAAAAAAATAATCGACATAATATTTACAACATGATGTCAAATCTACCTTAGTTGTAATCTTGATGTAATGTTCCTAGTACTTAAAATTTTGGCCCAAACCGAGAACATAGCAATGAGGTTAAGATCCATTTCAAAAGTACCAACAAGAAAAAGGATTCCATTTGTATATCGTCCATCACCGCTATTACATACGAAACGCAACCACGGAAAAACCATGTAGCTTAAAAGTTATGGTGAAAGTGGGGTAAGGAGCCCCCATGGGAAATATCTGTAAGGGGTAAAGAGGGGGAGTAGGGAGGAAATGGGTAAAATGCACCCTCTCTGAATCTCCCACGCTTTCATCAGTATCACACTTCATTTCACGGTTGCGATTCAATCGCTGTAATGAATATTCACCGGGGGAGCGCGGGGAGATGGTAAACATTTTTCAAACGTTTAGGGAGTTACTGGTAAACAAATCGCACTCAGATTCGGCAAACAAATGGTGCATGCTGATGGCTGGATAACTATCCCTGGATCAGTGCAAGTACTAACTAAATGTAAAGTGTTAAATGTTTTAGATGTATTGGCTGCGATAGCCATTAGGAATATGGGTAGCTGACAAACGATTTCTATTTGATACACTATTTTTAATTATTTGTCTCCGTCGTTAATGATTTATTTAAACATACTTTAATATTTTAAGTTCACGTTGAAAATAATAATATATACCTAAGCACTATTGCTGTCGTTATTATTGTTTTTTTTTTCATTTTTACCCATTTTTTAAGTCTTAGAAGGGTAAACGTTCGCCAAGCATTTAAAATTGTAGACAATTTTTTTTTTACTTCTCATCAAAAATGTGATTTTATTCACCTTTGATAAAAAAATATCTGCAAGAAGTTTTAATTGCTCCGAAGCGACTGTGAACTTCCATTGATTCAAATGATAAATCGAAGTTTTCTCATATTGTAACAATAACCATTATTTTTATTATATACACCATGTCCAGTAAGACGCGGTACAACACGTTTTGTAGTCTGACATTTTTTGTATTTTAGTATTCGTTTTCGATCAAATCAAGTTCTAAGTTAAAATTTTGAAAAAATCGTTGGTTAGGGTATTAATATCAGTTGTTTTTGAAAATGCTTCAAAAAAATATTAAGCATTCAGTTGCCGATAAAATTAAACAACTAAAAAAAATCGTAATGCTCATTATACAAAAAAAATTCTTTGGTTCTCTATGTGATGTAGTTTCACCAGTTTCCCACTTGTACTACGAGTTTCCGGATACCGTGTATTATTTTGTTTTTTTTTTTTTTTGGTTTTCCCTTCAATAATATATCTGTGAAATTCTCTGTAATCATTGCTTTATTAACATCACTTTTATAATAATATAAAAGAACATCTTTCACAGAAATACCTACGCCAATTTAGTATCAGTGTTATACGAGAAACGAGACCATTAGCAAACTTTATCATAACGTCAAACGAATGAGACGGCAAAGTGTCCAAGCTCCTTGGAAGGCTTTACTTGATGAGTTGTGGCTCTCACTGGAGGCTTCAGTCCTACCAACTTTGTGCAAAGGATACCATAGTAACATTTGGCGTAACAGTTTGGTGAACTTTAGCTGGGTTATTTACGTTATCAGAGATTATTTAGAATGAAAAGCGTGTTAACATAAGATATTATTATTTATAATACTTATCTATGAGAGTTAATTAAAATATTTAATTATAAAAGTCACTTCTAATAGATGACATTTTCATATATAGGATTTATGGCATTATTTCTATTTTGTTTAACAAGAGAAGTTTTAAAAAGAGGATAAATACCAAAAAAAAATGCAGATAGTTATTTTTTTTATTTTTAATGTGCGACATCTATTGACTTTTCTGCAACTCTAGGATGAATATTTATTTTTTGCAATAACTTAGTGAGTAAAACCTCAAATTGTAATCCTGTTATTCCAAAAAATAAATATTCATCCTAGACTTGCAGAAAAGTCAATAGATGTCGCACATTAAAAATAAAAATCAGATACGTTTATCTAAAGACGCTCTCTAGATTGCACTTATTTCGGGTTGAATCTTGCGATCATACATAAAGATAGTTGCCAATAGAAATGTGCGGTGAGAAAAACGAAGACAATTTTGGTAGTTCTTATTCGAAGTATGATACAGTTAAATATGACCGAAGGGGATAGGGTCCCATTAGCTCAGTGGTAGAGCCGTGCCCCGGTAAGGCAAGGGTCCTGGGTTCGAGTCCTAGATGTGACCGTATCTTTTTCTGATTTTTGTGTTTCAGATTTTCATTAAGGAATCGCTTATATAGTCTTCAATAATTAAATATTACAGATAATTATAACTTCATATTGTTTTCGATTCAAATAAACCTTTATTACCCCAAATCGTTGACATGAATGTTTATAAAAACTAAAAAAACTCTTTCACGTTAAAAAATTGTATAAATACCGCAATCAAAAGCTTTACTTTTGTATCCCATAACCTAAAATCCTACGTACTTTCTATAAATCTGGTTTAAATGCTAGATCCCTTTTATTTCACCAACCATTAAAGTCATCTAACAAAACTGAAACGAAACGTAATGAAGGCATACAGTCGTTACTTCTATGGACTTCCTGCGTTCACCGGATTTGCTAATATCCTGATTGACGCTTTTGTCCCGCGGCTATTTCCTGGATTATTGTGAAGGTTCCCTCATTAGATTCGGTACCCGGTACTACCCTGCAGTCTGTGTCTAGTACCTACCCCTGTATTTCATAACTACCCTCTCCGCGGACTTACCCGGGGGAGATTCCTACCCTCGTTTGCCCTGAGGTGTGGGACGTTTACTGTTTAATATCATGTAATTATAAGAATTTGCGTTTTTCAACTGTCCGTCAAACGGATATGTAACTTGAAACTGTTTTATATATCTTCCTGCCTTAATTTTGTAATTAAGATCTGCGTTAGTTTTATTTATGGACGAACCGAAAAATTTATCATAATATGTATATGACCAGTAGCTTATCGGGTATTTTCAGTATCGAGTGTGGAATAGTCAACACATTATTACCGATTATACGCAAGCCGAACTACCAACCTTAAACACGACTTATGAGAAAGGAACGAAGCAAAGTTTCGTTTATTTCACGTATTTCCTGCGATGTTGGTCGATGCGATTCTTAGATAACTTCACGCGTATTTTTAATATGTATACTGGTTTCTTGCAACAATTGTAAGTCAGTGATTATGTACCGATATGGCGTGCACGCCCCTGCCTGGACAGATGTTATCTTTAGTCAAAGTCGTAATTATTATCAACGTAGGTATTACAAAGAGTGAACCTTCGTGCATAATACTTGAATGAACATAATATGTATGCACACACATGAATACGAATAATGAGTGTTCTAACATCATAATTTAAAAAAAACGTAACTTTTACGTCATTATTATTGTTTTTATTAATTTGGAAATGACCGTTTATCATCGCAACATTTACTAGACATTTTTTTAACTTGTGAAATAATAAGTATATCCGAGCAGAACCTATAACTCGATGAAATGTGTCAAATATTATATTTGATGCCCTAAAACACTTTTATTCGTACTCAACAAATAGTTGGTATATGTGGAAATATTCCTTATCTCCCGAAGCGCACGCCTCGCTAGAAACCAGAGAGCGTTAAAGTTTCTCTTTCCTAGCTGTTGATGGCGCTCTGGAAACGTAATAAAACACAACGCTCTAATCCGGTCATTCATTGGCAACCAACCTTTTAATTATAACAATTTCTCAGATTTACGTTAAAAAATAATTGGATTTTTGTACATTTAACAAGTATATTACAACTTGTGTTTTAAATTATAGCAAGGCATTACCGACGCTATCCACGTAGCGACAGAAAGAAATTCTTTCTGATAATGTACTCACTGACGTATAATCTATCGAAAAGAAATTCTATTCACTAGTGTTAGATTTTTTATTACTACTATCTGGTTGTTATTTACTTTACCTGTTTTGTTTTATATTAAGTGCTAAATTATGATATAAACTAAACTTGTCAATTTGACTCGCCTAAAACCGGATCCATTCCTAGTTGGCTAGTCAAAGTTTCCGCATGTTTTATTGTATGATTTTAATGTGAAATAAATTTATTATTATTATTAGATACCTACTCTTCCGATCTGCAGAATCATAGGCAATTCTATTCAGTAGTGTAGATGGCTACTCTTCCCATCTGCAAAACCATAGGCAATTTAATTCAGTTTCAGTGCCGACAACCGGAGAGTTTATTTTATTTTTTTTTTTAATTGCAAAGTTTTTTTTACCCGCCTCATCAGATAAAGTCTGTTCTGAAGTGGGAAGCAAATATATTATTAATATTTTTAGCATTAGCTCCACACAGAAGACCCTGAAGAAAAAAAATCCACCAAGGCTCGTGTCGTCTTTGTCGGATGATGTAAGGAGGGTATTTTTAGGGAAAGGAAGAAGGTATGAGGAGTGGGAAGGAATCTGTCGGTCAACGTATCCAGGAGTGATGGAGGTATGAATCCAACACTACCTCTGCGGTGAAGGCGATGGGTAGAGAGAGAGGGTTTGGCTAGAGAGGTCAAAAGATCTCCCTCAACCAGTTTCTCCCGATTCGACCCGCCACGCAGTAGGTGGGCAAACGCATTCACCGCCAAGACTTAGACTAGACAAACTTCACCCCATAATCCCGGGCACCCCTGCTAAGTCACCATACGTAGCGAACCATTCAGGTTGACAATTGGCAGGGGTTTATGTTATCCAATAAATGGTTCCCCGGGGAGTGGTACCCATACCCGCCTCCCAAATTAATATATGCATACATTATTTTATATGTATAATAATACATGCATATATATTATGTTTTATTATTTAGAACGGTTGCATACAAAGTACACATACTATATCTAAGAATTACAAAAGTAAACATACACATAAAAGTATAAAAGTTATATTTATAGTTACATGTTAGTGAACCTTGCAAACAGGCATTACATTGTATATTTTATTATATTGTAACATTACTGAAATTTGTTAAAAATGGAATGAAGTGTGTCTATAATATGTAGTGTTAGTTAATTAGAATATTTCGAATGTGTGTTGGTTTTTTCTTAGTCAACCACATTCATCATCACATACATCAGATAACACACTTAAGAATGCATTAGAACAACATCACTGGAATCATTACGATTGCCTTGACGTAAATCTAGCTGTCGAAATGTTTTATGAACAGCTCAATAATATTTTCAACATTTGTTTTAAGAAAAGATCTACACGTATGCTCAAAGATGTTAGACAATATCCGAAATGGTTTAATGGGGAAATCATTCACCTCATACGAGAAAAAACTAAAATGCACTATCTTTGGAAAAAAACAAAATCCGAACATGCCTTAGCTAACTTTAAAACTTTGCGAAAATCAATCAAACGGTTAATTGGTCAGGCCTACACTGACTTTACACGTGAGGCCGAGAACAGTATAATAACAGACCCAACTCGATTTTGGTCTTACACTAACGATAAACGCCGCGGCTGTGACAAGCTTAACCACATGGACTACAAAGACAATAAATATAATGGATCGTCTGAGATCGCCGCAGGTTTCGCACACTATTTTCAATCAGTATTTAGCGACAATATCCCCAAACTTGACATATCCTCTATAGCTTCATCGTCATTTAACTCTTTACCTGTACAAATTCATGAAATTAACGATGACGATATTATTACAGCTTTCCATAAGCTAAAACCTAAATACTCCGTCGGCCCAGATTGTATTCCACCTATAATCCTCAAAAGATATGCAAGTTATTTTGTTCAACCTCTAAAACATATTTTTAACCTATCACTTCGCAAAAATATCTTTCCGGAAATGTGGAAACTAACGAAAGTAACGCCTATACATAAAAAAGGAAAAAAGTCAGAAATAGATAATTACAGACCTGTAGCTGTGTTGTCAGCACCCGCAAAACTTTTAGAAACCATAATTTATTCACAAATATATAACCAAACAAAACACGCACTCACCGAAAATCAGCACGGATTTCGTCCCACACTGTCACCTTCAACGAATCTTATGAATCTCATTACCTATATTAATAATTCATTTGAAAATTTTGTACCTGTTGATGTGATTTATACAGACTTCGAGAAAGCATTTGATAAAGTCGACCATGATATTTTATTAAAAAAACTAAGTAACATCGGATTCTCTCAGAATTTCCTCGCTTTTGTGGCTAGCTACTTACGCAATCGTCGTCAGTATGTCAGTTACGGACACCATATCTCTCACGAATACAAAACTAACTCCGGGATTCCCCAGGGATCGAATCTAGGACCCCTTCTCTTTCTCTTATTCATCAATGACATTGGCAACACTATAAACCACTCAAAATATCTCCTTTTTGCTGACGATATAAAACTTTTCAAAGCAATCAAAAGTTACATCGATTCCATTCTTCTGCAGAACGATCTTGATTCTCTTGTCAAATGGTCGGAACTGAACAACTTACCCTTCAGTATTCAGAAATGCAGTATCGTTACATTTACAAGGTCCAAAGATACATTCCTGTTCCCCTACCACATTAATTAACATGAATTAACACGTAAAAATGAGATTCGAGACCTTGGCGTAATTTTTGAAGCAAATCTCTCTTTCAAATCCCATATATCTGATATTGTCTCCCGTGCCAACAAAATGCTTGGATTTGTTCTCCGTAATTCAAGATCATTTACCAACGGAATCGCAATCCGAAGAACGTATGAAGCACTTGTTCGCAGTATCTTGGAATATAGCTCCATTATTTGGGCCCCTTCTGAGCAAAACCATATTCTCGAAATAGAAAAAGTACAAAAGAGATTCATGCGTTACCTATATATGAGGGAATATATGTACTACCCTTTCCTGTATCCATCCTTATTCTTAGCAGGAATGCTCGATCTTAATACATTAGAAGCCCGCCGAAAAATATTTTTAGGAAAACATTTTTTTAAGATAATCTCTGGAACTATACATAATCCACCTATTTTGAAAGAGATTAACTTATATGTTCCAGACAAGTATACTCGTGGAAGGTCCCATACCCTTTTTTATGCTCCAAAAGCGAGGACTTCTGCCTATCAGAACGCCCCAGTCAACAGAGCGACTGAACTGCTCAACGAGTCTGCATTGACCATCGACATTTTTAACGTAACCTACAGGCAGTTTAACAATTATCTTTTGACGTATGTCACAAAGTAGTAAAACTGACCTTTTTATGTGTTTTGCTATACTTTTTGTCTAATTTGTAATCTTCTCCATAATGTATTGGTGAATAACCGTTTTACGGAGAACATGGAAAAATAAATAAATAAATAAATAAATAAATAAATAAATAAATAAATAAATAAATAATTACTAATCTCTTGAAAAGCCAATTCAGATTATTTGGGGTAATGTAAGTATTTGCGTTTGGAAGACTTTTTAGTTGAATTGATACGGGGTCATAAACTAAATAATACATCAATGTATGGGGTACTTGAAAGTGTTTTTTTTTGCTTTTGTTAATGAGGCATGTGTTGAGGTGATGTTTTAATAAAGTTTTTATAAATGATTATCTTAATTAATAATTTATTAACGTCAAGTAATTTGTTCTGAATCATCATTTGTTCTGTCGGATGTTGGCAAGGCTTTTTCGAAACGATTCGAATTATTGTTTGGTGATTAATTTTGAGAGGTTAGAGGTAAGTATCTGCTGCTTCTCCTCAACTTGATTATCATGAGTCAGAATACATTTTAATTGACAAAATAATTTTTTTTTTGTGCGTAAATTAATATGGAGATATTAAATATTATCTAACTATTAAATTTTTCAAAAACCCAGCAAGTGAGTAAATATTGGTACATCGGAGAATATGTAGTTGTGGACAGTTATATGGTTGTAAATTAAAGTATTTTATTTTAGAAATGTCGAGTGTTAGTGGATTATTTTCTAGCCATTTATATACTTAACTCTTTCCTCTTTCTGTGTTTTTGAAGACCTTTTCCCATTATTGTGTTTTAAACAAAATTACTGTATCTTCTGCATAACTGATTATGTTTTACTTTATTTTTTCTAGGCTTATCTCAATTAAACTATTTGTGTAGATAAGAAATAATATATAGGACCCAAGAAGCTGCCTTGTGGTACTCCAAACGTGATGTCTACCTTTTCCCCGCTGTATTTATGCCTGCCCTATCACGTTTGATCCGCCGTCTACGTTTTCACTATGTAGTTATTTAATTCAGATAAAGCGTCTTCTGTACACATTTTTGCCAAAATCCAAATTGGTGGGTTGAGAGCAGATTATTATTTTCAAGGTATCTTAATTTTATTATAATCTTTTTTCATGGGTTTTTCTAGAAGTTTCGATAATGAATTTAGCAATATGATCAAAGTTTCTCTCCCAATTTATTAATCGAAAGAAATCGTAGAAAATCTGCTGAAGTGGTATTTCTTTAAGTATGTGTGTTATACGTACTCTCGCAGATTTATCGGAATTTAATTGAACAGGTTATCCGGTCCCACCGGTTAATTCGTCTTAACCCTGTCTTCGAGAGTCAAAGTAATACAAAAATTAATGCTCTTGTCAAAATTAAGAAACAACACCGCAGCCACATGAAAATTGTAAATTTTACGATTTATTCTTCACTTCTGAGTAGCTGCGAGATAAATCCAACCATTACCAGCATTTCGTCTTTCACTAGAAGTTACCTTTGGAAAAAGAAAATAGCATTAGAAACAATCTTATTACAAACGATAGCCATTAAAATAATCTTTGCTAGATTACAACGAAAACATTTTGCTATTTTATATGATTTAAAAAAATATATATATATATTACGAGTAATTCAATAAAAGGCGTTTTACCTCTGCATCATCCGTCGATCCTTCCCGTCAACACTAGAGCGTGTTCTATCACTCACCCGCAGCGATAAGCCGATACTAGACATCGGCTCCCAGGAGACCAGCAATTGAAATGGAAGAAATCAAACAGGCTTGGTGTTTGCTTGCGGGGAGCTCGCTCTCATTACTGCGTATGTGAGCGAGCGTACGTTCACCACTGTACCACTGTGAGGTTTATGTGAACCGGCCCTTGTCGTCTTGGTTCTGTCACACTTCTAATTAAAACGCGTATTTAAAATATGATTGTTCTCAATATTTAAAATAGCAAATACATTGAATATGCTTTGTATGAGGCATATTAATAAAACAATTTTAAAATACGTACTCCACTAATAGTTGGTAAATGTGCCAATATTTCTTATCTTCCGAAACGCAAGCCTCACTATGTAAGTATATTTTTACAATTTTATTTATTTAAAAAATCAACTAATCAGTAATCCTTTTTTTACAATAACCCCACACAAGGGACATTGAGGAAAATAATTTCCCTCGGGGCTTTTGTCATCTTTGAGATGCTGTGTGGAGGGTATTTTTAAAGAAAGAAAGGAGACGATGTTCAGGGTTAGAATAGAACATGAGGGGTGGGTAGTAATCTGGGGGTCTATGTGTCCAGGAATGACAGACGTATGAAACCATCTCTCCCACTGCGATGCAAGGTGAGTGTCAGACTGGAGAGGTCAAAGGGTCTCCCTCAATCTTCCTATCCCGATCAGCTGGTGGGCAGGAACATCCGCCGCCAAGACCTGGATAAGCCTCAACCCCACGAACCGGGCACCTCTTGTAAGACAAAAAATGTAGTGAACACTTTGGGTGACCTATGGCAGAGGTGCGTCATTACCGGGGCGTCGGTACCCAACCCGCCTCCCAAATGAAAACTGTGTTTTAATTTAAAGTTGTACTTCATAAAAGCTGTGCTTGTGTGTGGGGGGGGGGGGTATTTTTAATAATGCTTTTTACAGTTTTTGCTGATTATTTTGTTTTTTTCTTTTATTGTTAGATATTTGTTATATTTTTTAGCGTATGAACCCAAATTCAATCACTTTTAAATTTATAATGATAGCATTTTACAGGTTTAAACGGTTTGCTAACCTGGAAAATATATATATATATTTTAATTTATCCATTGAGAACAATCAAATATAATAGTTCAAATGAAATAGAAATATACATGTTTTATGTTTCATTTAGATTTTTTAGTATTATCTTCTTCTTCTATGATATATTATGTTGATGGGTATATCAAAATAAGTAAAAAGAAAAAGATGTTCCTAAAAATCTAATTTTTTTTTTGATATGTGATGCCGCACAAAAATTTCAAATGCCCGAGTGCAAGTGGAAGTACGCCATTAGGAAATTAGAAGAATTTCAAGACGTTTATAAAAAAGAAGAGAATTGTTAGTGAAAGTCCCGTTGTTGTCTAGGAAAACAGATCATAACTTATTACTAAATATTAATAAAACCATTTTGACCAACGTTTTTAAATGGTGGTCTCTAACCAGGGCGATACCACATCCATTAAAATATACATGGAAGGCATTTCTAGTGTGGATTATGTATTCAGTGGCTGCAAATAGTTGTGTTTAACACTGAATGTATAATTTTATTTTAAATTTAATGAGTAATATTTACTAGTCGGTGGCTGAGTCGACATCGCGTTTGGGTCCTACTCAGACGTAGTGTGTTCAGTTCCTCGGCAAGTCCTCCATAAAGGAGTACTTTTCCGCTTTCTGTGTTGGTAGTAGGAAATAAAACTGGGAATGTTTGTCTTTCTTTTAAAAATATAAAAAAATAAAATATTATTTATAATTGAATTAGTAATTTAATTTGTAATTTTATTTAAAATTGAATATCGAAATATATTTAAAATTGAATGGGGAATTTTATTTTTAATTGAATGTGTTATTTTATTTAAAATTGTGGGTGTAATTTTATTTAAAAATGAATTTGTAATGTGCACCTATTTAAATATTACAATCCTTCGCCGAGTTTTGAACCCGAGATGTTGAACTAAAAAGATTAATAAAATCAAATAATTATAAGCAATAATTAGTCGCCTGAAATATCAATACAAATTGAAAATAACAACCAACTTTATTTTTGTAGAAAAGTCTTTAAATTTCCCACTAGATGGTGTCGAGACATTATATCTTCATTTGTTGGTGAAATATTTTTGACTTGTCAATGGTTTCAGAGCACCTGACCGGACATCAGAAGGTATGGGTTCAATTCCTGTCGGTGGCATTTATTTTTACTCGGGAGATATTTTCAATTTGTATGGATATTTCAGGCGACTAATTATTGCTTATAATTATTTGTTATCCTTTATGCTATTCACAAAACCTTGTCTTATAAACATTAGTTTATCATAGAAAAAAATATTCATAAAATCTTTCACATAAATGTATGTTGTATCCGCAAACTTAAACTTTTTTTAATAAATTACAAACACCAGTAAAACTCGAAGGAATCGAGTATTTTCCTGCAGGGAGACTGTTGTCAGGGAAGTTCCCGAAAGGGAGAAAAGAAAGGAGGCTCTATTTCCTGGGGAAGCTCAAGTGGACGCCGCGACGCCGACGCTCGTAAGTTGGGAGAGGCTCTCTGGGGGCGCCTAAAAGCTTTCACTGGGATTGTAAACGCTCCCAAAACGGGTATTTAAGACGTGTTTTCGAGAATTGATCAAACCCGAATGTAAACTTAATACGTTCGATGTTAGAAATGTTACCAGGGGAATATAAACTGAAATAAAACGTGATTTCAAAAAGTTGGTTGTTATTTTTTGAAGATTAGAATAAATTTTATCAAAATTTTTGGATTAGTAAAATAAGGTTCATTAAATAAAAGAAGTGTAAGGAGAATATCTTACGCAAATGTTAATGGTAGCAGAAGTCGGGGACTCCCGAGGAAGACAAGGCACGATCAAGTGATTCAGATACTTGAGTCGAACAATAGATGAGTATTTATGAGACGATGTATGAATGTGGATGAGGCAAGTAGTATGTGCCAAGTCCGGGTTGTTTGGCGGTCCATCCTCTCGGCTTACCTTTGTGGGGAAACGGCGTGATGATTAGATAGTTAGTTACTATTTTTAAAAAATGTTCATCCGTTGAAGAATCAATTAACGATTTTCATCTCATTTTTATCCAACGTTAATACATTAACATGTTTTTCTAAATCGACAATCGACATCTAAATTTTAATAGCCTCTATATACAATGTGATAAAAAATTAAGTAGCGGATATAAGGTATCTAAAATATTGTAATCAGTAATACAATATAATCTTACACACATATTTTAAGAAAAAAATGTCACTCTGGGAAAATAAATGTTTGGGTTCCGCCGCTCCGGGAACTATTTATTGGATAACCAACACCTATGCCATAGGTCACCCCAAGTGGTTTGCTACGTTTGGTGATTTAGCAGGGGTGCCCGAGTTCATCGGGTGGGGTGTGTTCAGGATGCGCCTGCCAACCAGCTGCGTGGCGTGCCAAATCTGGAGAGGTTGGTTTTGATTTCTCCAACTGGTGTCTGGTGCCGCAAAGATATATTCTTATATCCGTCACTCCTGGATACACTGACCCCTATATTCCTAACCAACCCTCATACCTTTTACCTTCCCAGGACTTCTTCTCCTTTTCATAAAAGGCCGCACACAGCATCCCATAGATGACATAGACAGGAAAGTCAGCGGGCAATAATATTAATAACAATTGGATATTTTAGTTAGATAGTGCCATTTTTGTGTTGTTCAAATATTACTTTATTAGGATTTATCAATGTGTATGTACATACAGATACTGATACATACTTACCTTAACAAAATTATTAATAACAATTTTTCGCGTTTAAGCGCGTTTCGCGGTTTCGATGAAATCGTGAACAGGATAAAATAATAAAAAAATAAAATAAAAAGCTCTCCTTCGTTTTTGTCATATCGATTTCATTGGCCAAAAAAGAATCCACTTTATCTGAAGTACCTTGGGGTACTAGGCAACCAATCTCTACTTCCGAGGCCGGTATCGCGTTCAGGTACTTGGGAGGTATTTAAGTATCGTAATGGCCATGAGCAAAGGCTTTCAATGGAAAAGAGGTGTACTTGGAAAGCTTGCAGTATGCTAATGATGAAAGCTAAAGCTTTAAACAAAGGTAGGTATTAGATTTGAAAAATACATGCTAAATATAAACTTACCTATTAATTTTTATATTGTACATATTCTGCGAGCAAATCTGTTTTTAATTTACACTTTATTACAAATACTTTTGTAATAAATTGTATTGTACCGAGGTATATATTTTTATCATATAGATAGTTTTGTAAGTTTATATGTTTTCTCTAATAATATGTGGAAAAAGTTACAAATAAAATTTGAGTTAATTGAATCAGATTTCTCGAAGAATGCAGTTAAATTATGTAGGTTTTACCAAAAAATAACTTTAGTAAAACGTCCAATTTCCCATGAGACCTAAATTTCTACAAACTCCAAAATGTTTGTACTCCGATAATGAAATCAGTTGCCACAAAGAAATTTTGTAACAATCTAGAACAAAATAAATGCGTCTATTTGTAACGCACTGATATATCATCATAAAATCTAAAAAACTGAGATTTCCTCTCTCACACTTTTTGCCTTGTTCATAAAACGTTCTTGAACAATTCATAAAAATTTTTATTTTAATATAGGTACAACAAAAAATGTCATTGTAATGAATTTGAAAATGCTTTATTAACAATTTTATATTCGTATGTTTGCAGCATCTATGGAGTTTACTTAGAAGTTTCTCGGGAGGTTCTACAAACCTTTGATGGACGACTATCCTTTGAATAGCCGAATGGTTTGCGCCTTGGGTTTAAAATCACTTTCCTGTTTGTATCGAGATGGCGCTCATTGGAAACTGTCTTCTCCGACTGTTTCATGGAGAGTGATTTTAACAGTTATCTAGCAACTTCAAACTCGAGCACCAAAATTCGCGTATTTTGAGAAAGTTATTGTTAATGTATATTTCATTGAAAACATCAACACGGTTTTTTATAACCGCTTATATTGAAACTATGCCTAATATTTTAGTAGTTCGGAAGTTTAAATCGCCCAGGTGAGATTATTTTTCAAAATTGTGCCATTATTTCGAACCAAATCGATTTTTGAAATTATTTCATTATAAAATGCATCTTTCCAACATCCATAATTTAAACTCACGATGAAAGAGAAAGGGGCTTTTTTGGCCCGGAGCTCTGTATGCCACTATATCAAAAAGTCATAAAAAAGTAAAATGTATATTGAAATGCTCGAAATAACATATTTAGCATTTATCTGACGAGACAATATTATATACGCCCATCGTAATGAATTAGTAACTAGAAGATAGTGCTTTCCAATTATTGACATACATCGTGTTTTTTAACCGAATACTATGTTTTATGTGAATACCGCACAAGAGTCCCAACTGCTCCCAACCGTCTGGAGACAATGAGACTATGGCATTCCCGAAATGGGGTATGTTGAGAAGGTCGCTGGGAGAGGAAGGAGATGGGGGGGAGGAAGTTGGGGGAATACCTGGCTATTTAGATACAGTCAACAAACACGGATAAAGCCATTTCAAGCAACGCTTCAATTATGAATGATGGTCTTACAACAGGGCGATACTAAGCGTATCTTCCAATTATATACTATATTCATAAAATGTAACAACCTTCGGAGTGCTAGTAGAGAGCCTTTACCATCGACCATGGAGGCCATCCTTATTCTATTAAAAAATAAATTTGTAATTTCATAAGTTTTACCTTTACAATGTTTTTTTTACATACCATAATATTAAAGTAATTCTCGATAAAACAAAGCAAGCATTTAAGGCGATGCACTACGTAGTAATGCAAAATCATGTGTTTTTGATTTGAAAATTTGGTCGCCTAGAAATGTTTCAGATGCTTTAATTAAATACTGCGAGTAAAATACATCTTGGCCTTTGAAATAATAAAGTATTTTTATAAGCCCAGAAAAAATATTAAAGGCCTATGAAAACTGCTTTAAAGTTCAAAATCTTCTACTTACAAACCCATTTTCGCTTACAATTTTATTGTATAATGTGGCAAATTAAGTTATTTATAAAATGATCGGAAAAAAATTAAATATTTATGCCTGAACATCCACAAAATAAAATAAAAGATACTTTTTGGCCATGTTTTTTTCTTGAATAAATCTAAACGGGCGGATGGTGTTAAGCGGGAATTTTAACCTTATCGCCATCTACGTAAGGGGTGTTATTAATAGCGGCTCGATTTAAAATATTACACGACGTAGTGCATCGCCTTAAAAACATATTTCGTTAGAACGGTTCGGTACTTTTTTCTTGGTGTTTTGCGTTGAGTGACTCCGGCTCTTTTTTCTTGGTGTTTTGCGTTGAGTGACTCCGGCTCTTTTTTCTTGGTGTTTTGCGTTGAGTGACTCCGGCTCTTTTTTCTTGGTGTTTTGCGTTGAGTGACTCCGGCTCTTTTTTCTTGGTGTTTTGCGTTGAGTGACTCCGGCTCTTTTTTCTTGGTGTTTTGCGTTGAGTGACTCCGGCTCTCTCAGTTAAAATGCATTAATAGATTTATTTGTTTTTTATTCAGTTACTTAGTAACTTATTAAAAATTTTATATAGCCTCCGTGGTCGAGGGGAAAGGCTTTCGACTAGCAAGCTTAACGTCACGGGTTCAAATCTAGTAGTACTCAAGTAAATTTTATTTAATTAATTTGTTTTATTTCACAATTCATTAATTTAAAATAATATACTTGCGGTAGAGGAAGATTCTCTCAGTATCGCCCTGGTGTAAGACCACAATTCAGTATTAAAACGTTTATTGAAATACCCGTGTTTGGCTCCAGATGGTTGGGAACGGTTGGGACTCTTGTGCAGTATTCACATAAAAAAAATAGAAAAAATCCTAATATCCCTAAAAAAACTTTTTTTTTTTCTAGAATATCTATGTATTATATTATCCGTCAGTTAAGAATTTCTCTCTTAGACGCTTCTTCGTCAAGCTCTCATTCAAACAAATAAATTAATTTTACTTCGCGGATGTGACTTATATTAATAAATTATATTTGAAAATTATATATTTGCTGATACCAAAAGCAATATCCAATGATATTACATGTATTGTAATCAATAACCCTGTCCTGACTGTGTTAATGACGAAATAAGTTTTTCAGGCGTCTAATGCTAAGCCGACGTCGACTTGCCGCGAGTAGAGACGCCCTGGCGTAGGCAGTGTAGACACCTCGGCGCTAGGCGCACCGAGCCCCAGGACCCACTACGCCGGTCGCACCGCTACGAGCCAATACCTAGTAGCTACGACGTTACAACCTATTAGGATATCACGATGACTTTATGCTTTACGGACCTTCTATGCTGGTAATTGTTAAGATAGATTTTTGTTAAAGATTTGTTACAGTCATTAAAAGTTAACGCACCAATTTAAAAAATATAAATTCGACAAGAAACTCGAAATATGGTTATTCATTTGTTTATTGTCGAAAAATTGCAAATAAAATCATTGCAACTATTACATAAGTTGAGATGCAGCATTGCGTTAAAAAAAAAATTATTGTACTCTTGAAGTCATTTAAATTTAACGAAAAAATGTCTCCCTCAGAAAAATGCTGGTTTAGGACTGTAGTCATTCTCCCCAAGCTATTATTATGATAGTATATATTAACTTCACATAATATAGTCTGTAGGCATTATAAATATCCTAAAAATCTTTGCTTATATTTGACATTTTAAAATAAAATGAAGATTTGCAATAATTTCAATAATCATAATAGGGGAAGGGAGGGCAAGATGGAAGGAGCGGGCAAGATGGAAACTATCTACCTATCGCCAACCACGCGACAAAGTGCCCGTGTCTCTACGCACACAGATATAAGCGGCCATGTTGTATTTATGTCCGGTGACTCGGTTCGGCTCGCGCCACCAAACGACTTGCACGCGTGTTTTGTATTTTCGCGACGAATTATTACAAAATCAGTGGACTTTAAAAGTGTGATTACTCATACAAAGTAAGTAACACTACCATTTTGTTTTTATAAACACTAACTATAAGGAATATATTGTATGACTTGATATTTAAAGAGGAAAAAAATTAAAGGACTTTCTAAGCAATTGATATTATTATTAGCAGTTAGCTTGTGGGCAAGATGGAAAATTGCATTTTAGGGCAAGATGGAATAGTTTCCATTTTGCCCGCGAGCAATTATTTTGATTTCTGTTTTAATTTTTTTCAATTAATTGAGAATGATTCTCTTTATAGATGGTGTTCAAGTATATTACAAAGAGAAACATAGGATCTTGAACTGAAGAAACAATGCAGATGGTGATGGACGAAGCTGTAACTACTACAATACGCGCAGCTTACAGCTACAAATATTTATTGAGAAAACAAGACCAACAGCAGATAGACTTGTTTAATTAATTCCAGATAATCATGTTACTCATCAAAATCTAGAAGCTTTAAATTTAGCTCGAGAAAAATATATATTCATGGTCAGTATTCCCCCCCACCAAGCCACAAGCTGCAACCATTGGACGTCTCGGTTTACCGTTCATTCAAAGTGGCTTTTGAGCAAGCCCTAGACACTTTTCAAAAGAATCATCCTGGAAGAAGATTAAATCAGTTTGATATAACTAGGCTAGTATGCATCGCCTATGAACAAAAGTGCTACTGTGCAAAATGCCACTAGTGGGTTCAGAAAGGCTGGCATCTTCCCATATATAGACATTTGTTTACAGATTTAGACTTTGCATCGGCCACTTTTTATGAAAACGCTCCAGTAATTGAAGGCGAAAAAAATTTCATTGTGACTGATGAGGGAGACTAAAATACCGACACAAATGATTATTCGTCAATAAACGTCAATATTGTAGACAATATTACCAATGAAACATCTACTGTCCATGATGGTTATGAAAAAAAAAACAGGATGAAGAAGTGCAACTTAATTTTGATAATACACAGAATACGATATCAGATGACAGTATATTTAAAACAAGTTTAGGTGTTATTGAAAAGAGTTTGGAACAACAATCCACCTCGTACTAAATTTCTCCAATTAAAATACTTTCATCACCAAAAGTTACTCCTACAATAAAGAAGCGAAAATTGAGATGTAAAAAATCAGAAATCCTAACTAGTTCTTCATTCCAAGAAACTATTGAAAAAAATAAGGAGCTGAAAGCGAAACCAAAATTAGTCCTTAATCCGGTCATCAGTGGCAAGGAAAACAAAGGAAAGGGCAAAGGAAAGGGGAAAAGGACAGAAAAAGATGAGAACATACTACAACATCCGGAGCAGTCAACACAAGACGATGTGTTGTGTGTATTATGTGGAGAAGCATATGTGGAACCGCCCACAGAGGACTGGGTACAGTGTCCACAGTGTTGTGGTTGGGCACATGAACTATGTTCAGACATAGAAAAC
Source organism: Hesperophylax magnus (assembly GCA_026573805.1). NCBI lineage: Eukaryota > Metazoa > Arthropoda > Insecta > Trichoptera > Limnephilidae > Hesperophylax > Hesperophylax magnus. The sequence goes on along the minus strand of JAIUSX010000010.1, from coordinate 8,645,983 downwards.
GGTTGTCTTGTATGTGTCAACTGTAAAATGTAAGGATATCCTATTCATTCCATCTTGCCCTTATAAGCTTTCCATCCTGCCCTCAGGGTTAGGGCAAGATGGAATATTTCCTGTTTTTCTTTTATGGGTCCTAACAGATTTTATACTCAATTTTAATTATTTTTAATAACTCAATTTTATAAGCATGTAAGATCTCTATGAAGACTTATTAAAATAAATTATTGATATTATGTTGTTATATTTTTTTTTACATCTTAACGTTAAGCCTTCCATCTTGCCCTCCCTTCCCCTATATATAAATAAATGTAGAGTTACCTACCCGCATAAAAGAAGTGTTACATTTCGTTTAGTGTAGCCTTTTTTATACACTCTTAAAACCACCAGGCTAGACGTTTGCACCCATTATGGCGGGTGAAGCAAAATACAATTTTAAAAAGCAATCGTGTCATATTTGAATAATTTTCAAGAAAAGAAAGGAAACCGAAAACAACCCAGAATAATAATAACACCTTAATGTTTCCGTATCAGCTAAAACTTTAATGAAGAAAAAATAATGACTAAGTTATAAAAAAACACACACCATTTTAATGAGGACGTATCAATGTTTATTTTCAACGGTGTTGAAGAGTTCATTCCCATCTGGTTTGATGTCTTTCTATTAGTTTGAGAGAGTTTGTCTGTGAAAACATTCTCTAATTATATCTCTTTAAAGCACCGAAGAAGTTCTAAAAGTTTCGTAAGTATATTTTCTTCTTCGACTGAAATGTAAAGATACACTAAAAGACATTGCCAGCGTTGACCCTTCAAGATTTTTACACATACATCAGCATAAGAACATTATACACCGGATAACATAATTAAAGAACTGCGGTATATTTTCTTCTTCGACTGAAAGGTTAAGATACTCTAAAAGAAATTGCCAGCGTTGACCCTTCAATGTTTTCACACATACATCAGCATAAGAACATTATACACCGAATAACATAATGAAAGAACTGCGATATACCTAATATTAGTTTCGTAAGTATATTTTCTTCTTCGACTGAAAAGTTAAGACACTCTAAAAAAAATGCCAGCGTTGACCCTTCTATGTTTTTACACATAGATCAACATAAGAACATTATATACCGGATAACATAATGACATACTGTGAAAGAACTGAGATTTACCTAATTTTATTTTAGTATTTGTCATAGTACGCAAAGTACCTACATAATATTATAATATATATTAATTGTAATAATAATATTGTTAAATATGTTTAGGTACAAAAATCTAATGTATTAACTTATATTACCCACGCACAGGCTGCGCCTTAGTGGGTTCCCTTTCCTATTATTATAAAACTTGTAATGTGAAATATATAAATTGGGAAAAAATAAAGGAAATAAAAAAAATAAAAAATATATAAATGTTAATTCATTTAAAATGTAAGTTTTAGTTTATTAATGACGATTTAACTCTCTTACCGTAGGTAAGCTAAACCCATTAAAAATAATTATTTTTTATAATTTTATTTTTTTTATGTTTATTCTTATTATCATCATGTTGATTTTTCTTATTTTTTGTGTATTTAACTTTTCTCATTTCTTTAATTTAAAGATAACATTATAAATTGCTAGCCTTATTTGAAATGGGCGCGAGTTCATTGTACGGTTGTACATTCATAATTTAATTAATTATTAAATAAATACTTATTAAATAAGACGCAATCTTAGTTTTACCCATGTCCTTACAAAAACCACTATCTAGTAGTTCAGCATCAAATGCGTATGGGAAATAATGTAATAATTCAGTAAAGACATTTACTTCAGGGAACTTCCACGTGGCAATATGCACAGACGCGGTGGCACAAAATCCGTATGAATCGGTATGATATTTTTCTTGTACAAGTAGATATACCGTATACTCGTATCTTGCCTCAACAAAGATCTTAGTTGGCATTTCTCTGCCGTCTTGTGGCAGTTCAACTATTTATCTATTATCCATAGATAATAAGTACAAAAGATACAAAAAAAAAATATATATATATATACAAGAAAACATCATACCTTGCTAAAATAAACTTTCATATTATGATGTTACTAGTTCTACGTGGTTTGTTTGTATTGTCAGTAATTTAATAAAATTATCAGGATCTTAATAAACGTGCACAAATTTAAAAACTTTCAAAAACAATGAATATCATTTCGTTTTTACTTTTCCCCTCGTACCCAGTACTTTAACCTTCAGTCTCCCTCTCTCATAAAGTTTTCATTTACTTTCACCCAATATAAACTAAGTAAGTTTAGAGAAAAATGGTCAAAATTAATTTAATTATCTGACATTAACCTATCAACAGTGTGAGTTTTTGTAGAAAGGGTGAATTTGGAAAGGGTGACGGTGGGAAAATATTGAAGAATATAATATTGTTTTAGTTCGATCATGGATTTTTCCTTAAGCATAACATTTTGAAAGTTTTTATTTCTTTCCGATCCGTTACAAGGGTATTTAGAAGAGAAGGAATGGTCCAACTGTACTAAATATATCAGAGTAAATAGCAGTTATTCTACCCATCTCTCCTCAGATTGCTTCTTCGTTTACACAGCCATCATAAAAAGTTCCCGAAGAGTTGAGCAGACAACTCACAAAACTGTAATCTTTTCAATAAAATAACATATTTCCTAAATTTACGCTCTCACATTCAGTAAAGTTATGATGCAGAAAACCCGCCAAAAAACTTTTATTTTTATTTTTTGACTTGTACGCAAGTTTTTAAATGTGAGAAAACTAACAAGCACTGGTTTCTTTTCATCGAGTATTATTATTTGAAGATCTCTATGTTTTTCATCAAGAAAAATCTTGGAAAACACAGCTAAATCGCGTATTGGAAGAAATTTGTAGGGTTTGGTGATTTTTTCTTTTAGCTGACGAATAATTTTGTTTGGCGACAAATTTAAAGTACTTACGTAAATAGATAATATATAAAATGTTTGTTTCTCAAAACGCAATAATTTATTGCTTGATTCTTCGAATTCAATATTTTTGGCATATTCAATTTCCAGAAAGCATTATATAAGCCCAGTAAAAAGCATTAACTTTATTCGGAATCGTAGTAAAACCTTGTGGAGTTTCTCAGAAACTATGTGGGAATTTTCTGAGAAAAACGTCGATGTTTTAGAAAATTATTCTTCCTTCAGCTCTTTCAATGCCGTTAATATTTCCACTTGAATAATAATGGAAACCCATCACAATTTTATTCGTTCCCCATTTAAAGAATTCAATATTTTATCATTAACCCTTCATTATTTTTTACTAAAATACTATAATTTCCAACCTCCCGAATTTTTCTTGTAATCCCAATGGCCAATGGGGAAATCAAGTTCATTTTTATTTTATTTTATCAATAATGACCTTTATTTATTTATTTATTTATTTATTTATTTATTTACGGACAAATAGTCCATTAACAACATATTAATTACACGAATAAGTTTTATAAACAGAGATGACAGTGAAAGGAGAGCATATATAAATGAGGAGCGAAGACAATAATAATGACAATAATAATATAAAAGTAAGAATGGGAGATAATAATAAGTCAAAGCATGAAGATGGTTCAAAGGGCATTAGAAATTAGACATTGCGTATTGACTGTCGAAAGTCATTTAGGCATATACCACAAAATTCAATGCTTTGACTTGACAGTGAGTTGACAAGTCTCGACATTCTGGACAAAGGAGAATGGTATCCATAATTGGTAGAATGTTGATTGACGAACAGCAATTCATTATTTCGGAGTCTACGGGAAGGGATGTTGAATTGGATAAGTTGCAACAAAGCAGGTGAGTCTGTAATACCATTGATAATCTTAAATATGCAAATCAGATCAGTGTCCCTTCTACGTTTCTCCAAAGAAGAAATGTTTAAAGTTTGTTCAACTTCATCATATGAGTACTCTCCTCTTTCAAGACCCAACCTCCAAGCGATTCCTCGTAGGAAGCGATGTTGTACGGATTCTATGTGACAAATGTGGACAGCATAGAAAGGAGACCAAATAACACTAGCGTATTCAAGGTGAGGGCGAACTAACGAGCAGTAAAGAGTTTTAAGGGTACTTATATGTTTAAATTCAGAGGTTATTCTATGAACGAAGCCGAGTAGTTTAAGTGATTTGTTAACAATGTTGTTAATGTGCTCACGGAAAGAAAGTTTGCAGTCTAGAGTGACCCCAAGATCCTTGATAGATGTTACAGTAGATAAACAAACATTGTTTAATTTATAATCAAACTGAATAGGTTTTTTGGTTCTATAAAATGACAAAATTTTACATTTATCAACATTAAGTTCCATGCAGTTTATTTTGCACCAATTATTAAACGAGTCAATATCACGTTGAAAATGTAAGCAGTCAAGGTAGGATTTAATTATCTGAAGAATCTTATTATCATCCGCAAAAAGCCAGAAGCGTGTATGAGAAAAAACTTTGGTGATATCGTTAATAAAAAGGTTGAAGAGAAGCGGGGCCAAATGAGCTCCTTGGGGAACGCCGGACGTTACGTCAATGTTAAAGGATTCAAAGTTGTTTATTTTAACCCTTTGTTTTCTATCGCTCAAGTAAGAGCGAAGGAATGATAACAACGGGTTTCTAATGCCTATAGCATAAAGTTTGGCCATGAGAATCGAGTGATTTACTTTATCAAAGGCTTTGGAGAAATCAGTATAGAGTACGTCAACCTGAGTGTTGTCTTCCAAGGCTTTAACAATGGTATTTGTAAAGGACAATAAATTAGTTGTTGTAGATTTCGCCGATCTAAATCCATGCTGTTCATCAATCAGAACATTTTTGAATATAGGAGTGATTATCTTTGTAATTATCGACTCAAATATTTTTGGAATACAAGATATAATTGATATTGGTCTGTAATTTTCAATGTTTGACTTGTTCCCGGATTTAAAAATGGGTCGAATATATGAAATTTTCCATGAATCAGCAAATCTTCCAGATGAGAGTGATAAGTTGTACAACATACAAATTGGGATAGATAATGAATATTTACATTCTTTTAGCAAGATTTCTGGAATGCCATCAGGTCAGGTACTTTTTTTGTTAGAAAGTTTACTTAAAGATTGGTATACCTCTACAAGTGAGATTTGGCAATCATTCAAGTCAATGTTGTAGTCATAGTTGAGTGGAGGGATGTTGCATGAGGCACCAGAATATACAGAGGAGAAGTGTTTAGCAAAAAGGTTGGCGATGTCAAGACCGTTAGTAGCATGAGTTTCATTATAGTGCATACTAGAAGGAAGATCATTATCAGTACGCTTTTGCGCAACAAATTGCCAAAATTGTTTAGGGTTTTGCATTAATTTTGACTCAGTAACTTCTACATAAGATTTATAGCATTTGGCTGATTCGATTTTGGACAGTTCTCTTAAATGAGAAAATTTTCGATACAAGTTTAAGTTGCCAGTGTCTTTAAATAGCTTATGAGTTTTCTTTTTTTCAATTATTAACTGTTTGAGTTTTGAGCTAAACCAATTTGGAAACTTGGGTTGATAGTAACATCCCTTAGGAACAAACAAATCTATAGCGCGTGAGACGCATTCATTAAATTTAAATACAGCGTCATTAATATCAGATTTTAAAAATAGTACTGACCAATTAATCTGGGAAAGAAATTTGTTCATATTAGAGTAGTCACCATTAAGATATTTGTAGTGATAAGAGGCATTTGGTTTCAGAGAATCTAATTGGAAGAAATTAGTGATGTTAATAGAGAGAGGTGGATGATATTTATCTATAGGTAACAAAGAGACATCAGCTTCACTTACTATGATATTTGGTATGCTAGAAAAAATTAAATCTAGGCAAGAACCTAGATAGTTAGTGACTGGATTTACTTGAAACAGATTCAAGTAGGCAAAAAAATTTACAATTTCAGTAGCTTGTGGGGAAAGATTTCTAGTAGGAGTTTTGACACCTTGATTGTCGTTCAGCCACAATATTTTAGGTAAATTATAATCGCCACAAATAAATAAGGAATCAGCGTTTCTAGAAACATGTTCAGTTAAAACAGTATGTGACTTATAGACTTCTATCGACGAGGATGGAGGAATGTAAACACAACCGAGTACAAGTTTTTTGTTACCTAATAGAACACATAGAAACAATTGATCAGACACATTGTTAGATGACTCTAGAATATAGCAATGGTATTTCTTGTTTACACAAATCATCACTCCACCACCTTTACATTTCGCAGAAGAAGTAGAACGGTCACTACGAAAAATGTTATAGTCAAAAAATCCCAGCTCAGCAGATGAGATATTATCGGAGAGCCATGTTTCAGTAAAAAATATAAAGTCATATTGACACACACTGACGTTACAGCGAATGGTATTCAGTTTTGTGTTTAGGCCACGAACATTTTGATAGTACATTGAGAAGGAATTATTCACAGAACGATTGATCAGGTTCAACCTAAAAAATTAATCCGAGAGAGTTCACGTCTTTCAGCAGCCTGGCGGGCGGGGCAGTCCTGAGCTCCAGTATTGTGAGAAGCCGGTTTCCTGAAGAAGGTGCAGGTGGCGCATACTGGTGATTTCACCTTATTGGGGCAGGCATCACGGTTGTGGCCAACTTTGGCACAGTGGGGACAGGTAGGTAAGTCAGTTTGGCACTTTGAAGCTGTGTGACCATATAATTGACAGTGGCCACACTTTAAACTGTCTACCCAGTCTCTTACTCGGTGTAGTTGCCAGTCTATGGCAAGTTTAGTTCGCGATATTAAAGAGTGACGCACAGATGGAGGGACTCTAAAAATGTGGATGCAGTTTCCAGTGCGAGGGCCAGATTTATGGGAAAAAGACATGGTCAATTTTAAGTTCTCCAAAGATAGACCAGTGTCGTTGGAAGATTGAAGATGAACGGCACTTATAATTTCCTCTGCCGAAATGTCTTGAGGGAGGTTGTGGATGGCGATGCGAGGGAGGCGATTTGGGGCAATGGTTGCTTTTAATCCCGCTTCGTTAAGCGCCGAAGCGTTCGCGAGTTAATCTGCCTCAGCAGAAGTGCTGGGGTGTATTAACACCCCACCATTTTTTAGTTCTCGCATTCCAGTGACTCGGATGCCCAGTTTACTGGGATTGATAGCATTTTTCAGCGATTTTAGGGTCAACTCGGAATTGTCTGTTGACTGGTGAATTATTACCGAAGGTCTGGCAGGTCCTGGAGGAGCATTATTTCTGGTTATAGGTGGTAGTTGGGGAAAATTTTCCAGTTCAGCTCTCGATTGATGCTCTACAGTTGAGATTTGAACACGATTGTTTATCTTCCTTAAAATTCTATTTTCACCGGAAATTTCAGCCATTTTTGCCGCCATTTCGCTAATTACACCTAATATAGTTATAGTCTTAGGATTCAATTTACTCATTTGTTCTTTGCTCAGTTTCGTTGTAGCATCATTTATACAGTTTTGCATCTGTTTTACCGCTTCCGTAGCTTTGGATATGTATATCTGGGGATCCATCTTGAGTTTTGATTGTAAATAAGAATTTACGAAAAATTTATTTATCACAGCTTGAATCACCGTCTACTTCAAAAAGTGTCTATGGTTAACTCAACTGTCAAAATCACTTTTAGAACTTGAAATTCACGTAGATTATTAAGATAGCGAAAAACTAATTTTCGCAGGAGAATAAACGAATATTTCTCCACAAAATGATGTATCACATATATAAGATATCACTCTTTTACTGCACTTTTTCACGTAAGAAGAACAGCTAACAGTAAGTAAATGCGCTTAGAAGTATTGTTACAAGAATGCATTTTTTCTAATTTTGTTACCAGTATTTTTTATTGTTACGATGAGTGTAATTTTAAGTGTTTTATTTTTTCCGGTCTCCCAAAATCGCACCAAATCTATGACCTTACCAGTCACCAGTCTCAGAAAGCCAAAGTTTTTTTTCAACCGGTGCTATTTTTTTATGGGAGTTGAAACGTTTTTTAATTATTATGATTATGAGCTTTTAACATTGAAGAACACTAGCTTAAATGTTAGCATCTAATGTTATTGTATTGAACCAGGGTGCAAAAAATATCCTTGACCGCACCTGATACTATTTACTGATGATTAAACACCTGCATTACTATCAAAGAAATGGTGTGACTGTGGACCTTGTAGACCACAGATATATTTTTCACGTTGTGATGTCAGAACTTGTCAGAGTCAGCAGATTCCATCGTACCAACCAAACGGTGTGTTTTAATGTGATGGTGTTTTATTCGTTTTTAAATGACGATTTATAAATTCTACGTATAATAAAACATAGGTATATATTCAGAACCAGCATTTATTGATCTATTTGAATATTTATTATACCTTATGCGGGTTAATACAAACCACGGAACACACTGTGATAAAATGTTCACTGGTGTGACAAATTTTATTTCAACCTACCGATTTAGTTATTTACCTACTAATAATTTTTAATTTGGGAGGCGGGTAGGGTTACCGCCGCCCCGGGAACCATTTAATGGATAACCAACACCTATGTCATAGATCACCTCAAGAGGTTCGCTACGTTTGGAGGGGTGCCCAGGTTCATCGGGTGAGGTTTGTTCAGGTTTGTTTGAACCTACCACATGACGGGATCGGAAGAGGCCTATTTGGGGACATCCTTTGTCCTCTTCGGCTGGTCTCTCTCAACCCAAAGTCTTGCACCGCAGCGGGAGGGATGGATTCATACGTCCGTCACTCCTGAACACACTGTCCCCTAGATCCCTACCCACCCCTCATACCCTTTTCCTTTTCAGAACTTTTTCTCCTTCCTTTCTTTAAAAAACACTCTCCACACAGGATCCCCAAAGATGACACAGGCGCTGACGGAAATTATTATTAATAATGAAAATATATCAAACAAAATTAATTAAAGTAGGTAGGTATGTAGTGTAGACATCCTATTTCTGCAACAAACGGATTTATTTGTTGTTTGTTTTATTTAAATTGCACGGTTAAATTTTAATTAATCTATCTATAGTCTTTTTAATTTATTCTTTATTTTTATATCTTAATTATATTTTGTTAACTTTAATTATTTTTACAAAATTATTAAAAAAAATTTTATGTTTTATTTACGAGCAAGTTTTGCTGCGTAATTTTTAATAAACCTGACAACTGTTTCGACTTCTGAACGCATTATCAAACTGCCTTGATTTATAAAATAAAAATTAAATGTACTTCTACAAATAAAACTTGGTAATAATAAATGCATGTATACTCATTAGGGCTGTATGCTTCAGTTAAACCGTTGTTTTGTGGATATTAAATTATCAAGACACCCAAAAACTGGGCATTTGTATTATTCTCTAAATTTTTTTCAATTAGGTGCCAATTATGAAATAATTTAAAAAAAGTGTACAGGTTTCCGGATATCTGTGCTATAAACACATATATGTACGTATAGAAATGGAGTCATTTAACAAGTTTCCAGATAAATGTACTATTAACACATATATGTACGTATTGTTATAAAGTCACTAAACAGGTTTCCGGATATATGTACTATAAACACATATATGTACATAAGGGAATGGAGTCATTTAACAGGTTTCCGGTTATATGTACTATAAACACATACATGCACGTATAAGAATTGAGTCATTTTACAGGTTTCCGTACATATGTATTATAAACACATAAATGTACGTATGGGAATGGAATAATTTAACAGGTTTCCGGATATATATACTATAAAAACTTTTGTTTGCTAAAAAAAACAGTTCTCTGTAAATCATATTAAAATCAATATATATAAAAATCATTGAAGATGGTAAATAAACATTCTTTTTATTAATTCATTTAACTTTTGCAAAACCATACAAATAGTTACGAAATTCCTAGGAAAAATATAAAGAACAGAGTTAAAAAATTATGTTCTGAAGAAGCGAAAGGCAGTTCAATATGAATCAGTGGTTCGGTTGAAGGAGAAAAAAAAAGTTCCAAGAAAAGTTATATAATATGATGTTATGATGTTTATATATGCATATAAATTATTACGTAGAAATTATATCAAGGGCTCCTACGGAGAAAAACGAGTCACGGACTTTGTTTATCAACAATCAATAACTGACTGTTACTACCGACAGAAAGTATTCTGTAGACTATTACCTCGTTAAAAATATTTCATATGTTGCGATTCTATCGCCGTCCTACGCTACAACTATTTATGTACCTACAAATTACAAATCTGTATAGTTTTACTCATCGTATAGTGTATTTCTTTCTGAGTTTCCCACGATTGAGCCGGTAGCCCACTACCGATATACTCGGAGATAATAAGGCAGTAAAAACTTATTATTTTAATTCATAAAAATCAACGAAATATTCATTACGAAGGCAGACGATAAAATCGACGAATGTGTGACAAAACCGGCGTTAGCGGAGAAACCATTCACAAACTACTTCCTACGCATAGTGTGAACTTACGAGAAATATAACAGGTAGAAATAATATCGATACTACTATCCACAACACTTTCAAAAATATTACATAATGTGAGTAAAAAATGAAACAAAGGGTGTATGTTTGAATGCATCACATTAAAATTAAAACAAAGGGTGTATGTTTGAATGCATCACATTAAAATTAAAACAAAGGGTGTATGTTTGAATGCATCACATTAAAATTAAAACAAAGGGTGTATGTTTGAATGCATCACATTAAAAATTGAAACAAAGGGTAAATGTTTGAAAGTAAGGCATTAAAAATTGAAACAAAGTGTGTATATTTGAATGCATGACATTAAAAATTTAAACAAAGGGTGTACTTTTGAATGCATGACATTACAAATTGAAACAAATGGTATATGTTTGAATGCATGACATTAAAAATTGAAACAAAGGGTGTATAATTCAATGCATGACATTAAAAAGTAAAACCTTTTATTGAAGAAGAAGAATATACTAATAAATCTAAACGAAACATAAACAGAACACAATAACATGAACACAAAACATAAAGATAAAAAGGTACCGGTCTCAACTGAGAATCGAAACCAGGATCTCTGTCTTACCGGGACAATGCTTCTAACCACTTGGCTATTGGGACCTATCATTTTACATTGTTTCACCAACGTCACCAAACGTAACAAACCGCTTTTCGGTAACCTATGGCAAGGGTTTAGGTTATCCAATAAATGGTTCCTGGGGCTGCGGTACCCATACCCGACTCCCAAATCAAGGTAGATTATGTACCGTTCGATATAGGTAACTAACAGCCTGCTGGCCTCAGCACGAGTAAAGCACCCAGAGAGGCCCACATAATCAAATAATGTTTTAAAATACTGTACGTAATAAAAAAAAAAATTAAACATTGAAAAAAGTGCATGGGGCGGAAGACTATGGACGGTACAATGTAAAGACTGCACTAAAGGTGCTGATGCTTGCAGTTAAAACAGCTATGATGGCTCCCACTTTTTTTTACATTTACTCCACGCACTGAGTTTCCTGAGGAAAATAATTTCCCTCGGGGCCTATGCCATCTCTGGGGATGATGTGTGGAAGGTCTTTTTTAGGAGAGGAATAAGTGAATATGGGTCTTAAAGAGGCCCACAGCCGAGCTGTTGAACTCAAGAACGAGTCGTAGAACCGACTCGTTCTCATGTGACAAATTTCATCCGTCTACGTTAGGCGCGGGTTTGGCTTATTTCACGATTACGCACCGGTGCCGAAGGGATCAATGATGTTAGTTCATCGGAGCATCTTCCATTGTAATAACGGTAGAACAAGGACAACATACTTACCTGACGACGGTGCTCTAAAGATTGCAATCCGCTTGTTAAGATATGGGTATCTATTTAAAGGGACCGCCCGTTTCTGCACAGAGTCATGGGTTTTTTTTGTTCATAGACCAGAGGTGGCTGCCAAATTCAACATTCAATCCAAGATGCAATCATTTTACAACTTATAAAATTACATAGATTAACCAGATTGGGAGTAAGATGCAATCGTTTTACAACTTATAAAATTACATAGATTAACCAGATTGGGAGTAAGATGCAATCATCTTACAACTTATAAAATTACATAGATTAACCAGATTGGGAGTAAGATGCAATCATCTTACAACTTATAAAATTACATAGATTAACCAGATTGGGAGTAAGATGCAATCATCTTACAACTTATAAAATTACATAGATTAACCAGATTGGGTGTAAGATGCAATCATTTTACAACTTATAAAATTACATAAATTAACCAGATTGAGAGTCAGATGCAATCGTTTTACAACTTATAAAATTTACGTTATTCTATCATAATCTTTAGTCTTGGTGTCTTCATTATTTACTTTAAAAATTATTACAATTTAAGGCAGTTGTTGTCAGTTTACCTTACAGAATACATCACATAGGAAGTGTTTATGCCTTCCGCCTGTGGAACAGTGTTGACGTATGGAGATGGAGTAGGGACCGACCAGTGCCGCTACACCTCTACATGGTGGGCGGGAATAATATGTCACGGATCTTCCACGCCTCGCTGCCTCCATAAACGTTTTGACACTTTTTTTACAAAACTCACTGTCAATTTATTGGCTCCTCTTAAAGCTTGAAACAGTGACTTTGAGTGGGCATAAAAAGAACTATTAAAAAACTACCAAATTATCAAAAAGAATTAACCAATTTCTCCGCAGTTATCTCTTTGTTTGTTTTCAAATTAACACTTTACTGTATGTGAGTTATTTTGGAAGACTTAAAATGTTTGAACACGTGAAGCTACAGTGCGTAGGGATAACGTGTGTTTCACTTTAGATTTACCTAAACACGATATCACTTTATGTACATTTTCCAAGCGGGAAATATACTATATTATATATTATTAATTAATAATATTGTTATTGTTATTACATAAAAAAACAAGTCATTCAGACTCCTTAAAAAAGATGTTAATAAATAAAAAGAAGATTAAGTCAATCACAATAATCAGTGTCGTGTGTTAATGACATTATTTGAATTGTAGGCGTTGGATTTTAATAATTCTTTCTTTTTGGTTTTATAACCTTTTTTATCGTTTTCTTCTTGTGCATTTATTGCAACAATAATTATTATATACGTGTCTACTCAATAACGGAACCAAACTTTAGGAAGATATCTCTTGAACAGTATTTGGATGATTTGATTAGGTAAGACTTACCTTATTTAGGTTGTTTAAACGACATAAACACTAAGTTAAGAATCGACGGGGAATCACTGAATACAGTTTCTAAATAAAATATTACCATTCTCATTATTATAAAATAAAGTACACTTAATAATAAGATTTGGCTAATTTATATAGCGCCGTTTTTGTGAAAAATCACCTCAAAGGCGCTGATGTGAAATATCAATAAATTGCACTATTGAAATGTAATTTTAGGTGTTACTAGCTGTACCCCGCCACGTGCTGTGGCTCAGTCAGTCTGTGCAGATAGAAAAACAATAGTGCGTGTTTTATTTTACGTGCAACAGATTCGACGGCCGGCATAGTCCAGTGGTAACGCATTGGACTGCCATTCCGAAGGTCGCGGGTTCGAACCCGGCGTGCGCAAATAAATTTTATTTGATTGATTTGTGTTATTTCACAATTAATTAATTAAAATTAATTAATTAAAATAATATATAGTATATTTGCGGCACGTTCCAGAGTGGAAGATACTACCAGTATCGCCCTGGTGTAAGACCACCATTCAGAATTGAAACGTTGCTCCAAATGGCTTTAGCCGTGTTTAGTGACTAGATCTGAATAGCCAGGTACTTCCCCACCTTACTCTTTCCCTTCCCCACTTACCTTCAGCCTCACAACATCCCCCAATTGGGGATGCCATAGTCTCACTGGCTCCAGACGGGAGCAGTTGGGACTCTTGTGAGGTATTCACTATAAAAAAAATAAAAAATAAAAAAAAGATGGCGTTTTTTTTAACAGATTACGCTGTTTTTCAAAAAAACATGTTTTTACCTCTCACAGGTGAAATCTACATGATATATGTATTTAAAAACACACGCGTATTCGAATGCAACGTTGTGTCAAAATTCCAAAGCAAATGGGGAAAGAACTTTCGGAGTTTTAAAATTTTGAACAAAAAACATTTATATTTTTATTTATATACATTATGTTGCAAGTCCTAAAAGTTATATCACCGTATAATATCATATTCAGGGCGATTTGTCATAATTATTTAAATTTGTTGGTCTGAACAAGTCAAGTTTGCATGTGCAAATGCATTAACCTATCATGTCAGCTATTTTTAAAATCAATCAGACGTCTTGTAAAAAATTCACAGTTCTTCCATCAGGCATTACTCACGGGTCTATTTTAAATATTCAACTCGTACCTACAAAGATAATGTGTCTTAACTACTCTCTGGATGGTGATAAATTTATACCGACTATATTTCATTGATTTTATTGTTGTTGTTTTTTCATTAGAATGTTCAAGCTAACGATATTGGTAGTTGCTGTTGATGAAAATGTCGAATACAATTTAAAAAATGCATTGTTTTTAGGTGACGGCTTCTAAAGTTCAAAGTATAGACATGTTGAAAATGTCAAAGGTGAGTCAAATAGTGAAAGGTTTCTTTTAAAGAAAACTAAATTCCGCAAGACTGAAAAATTTTTTTTGGGAAGAATCTTGCAAACATACATACAGATAGCAGTCAGTTTAAGTAAGAAAATGGAGGTAATGTTGGTAGTTTCTAGTCGAAGTATGATAAAGTTAAATATGACCGAAAGAGATAGGGTCCAATTAGCTCAGTGGTAGAGCAAAGCCACGACAAAGCTGGGAACCTGGGTTCAATTCATAGATGCGACTAAATCTCTTTATAATATATCCTTTTCTAATTTTCGTTTGAGAACTGCCGAGCTGAACCTCAACTTATGGGAACTTGCAGTTGCTTCGTTCCTTTCTCGTAATACGTGGCTCGGCTCGCGTTTCAGTTCGCAAATCCATACGAACCACAATATGTTTTTTTGAGGATGATTTGAATATGAAAAATATTCTGTATGCTTCTAATCAAATTTATCAGAAGTATAATTATTTTTATCCTGTTACCGATTCTACGTATATTACGAATTACATTCAACAACATTCAAGAAGTGCCGTTTGTGGTCTAAAAATTTAACATTGATTTTTTACTGCTGGTTTATATGACATCTTGCGAATAAATAATATTAAATTGTGGATATGTCACAGTCAGTAGCGTAGCGACTTTTCAGGCAAATTCGTCTGTCCTGAAAATAAAAAAAATATTTTGTATATATTTTGGTTGATATTGTGATGGTGATTTCTCGAAAAACCATCTATATCCAGCAACTACAACCATCGAAGCTAAACAAGCTTTATTGTAATCTTAAAAGCGACAATTTGGCGTAGGCAGAATCTGCAACGGTGTGCTGAAAAATGTTTCCACATAACAACATGGCTAAACTCGGATATATTTTATGTAAGCAGGCGCCTACCGATAATCGCGTACCGGAAGGCGTGGGAAGTAAAAAAAACACCGCTAACATATGAGCGAGCACTTCAACTGAAGGGGTCATCCAGGCCCTCGTTCTCGCCGGTTAGAAAATGTTTACAAACTATACCTACTGCCCGGTTAGTAATATTAATATTTGGATAATTTGTACAGCTCCGTTTTTGTGGAAAAAAACCTCGAGGGCGCTGTACAAACACATAATATATTTCTACAATCTTATTTATAACTATAGACAAGTCAAACTATTATCAACTTATGGTTAACAGGTTGAATCCACCGGTTCGTCGATAACTAACACAAAACAATATGCACAATGCATTTGATAAATGAACGTGATGCTGTGTTAAAATGTTTACATATTATTATTTATTTATATTTTGTACATGAAAATAAAATACAGGACAATACTTACTTTGGAGGTCACTAGAAATTAACACTATATATTGTTTATTTGAGAAATTTAAATACAGTTCGCTTGCACATAATTACATAATTTGGATTTTAATATTGGAAATGCCGTTATTCATTCTAATAATATATATATTTATTTTAATAATATTCATTTATTTTAATAATATATATTTATTAATTTTATTTAATTAGCGTCTTAGTGTATCTATCAAAATAATTTTAAATTGAATGCCTTTTTTATTGCAAGTACCTATGTAAAAAAAATTGGAAGGATTCGGCATGTAAAATGTTCCTAATTTTTCTAGAATTAAAAAATACCTTCATAAACATTATTTTATCAGTAATAACAGTAAAATTGATTATGCTCTCGCATGAATTACATTGGTGTGTATGTTTCCTTTATCAGTGTAATGAGGTACCTACTAATTTTTAGATCATATTTGAGGATATTGCGAAGGATTTGGGTGAGTCTTATTTTATCATCGTTTTCTTTTTAAGAATTAGTTTGGTTATATGTATTTTAAGCATGCGGTGTACCTTTGACTGTGTGTATGTTGATTGTTTTAAATCTTTCTGCCTATGTATTGTATTTTTTTGTATAGTAGCCATTTAAAGCCCGGTAGTAAGCGTTCAAATATAGTTTGAAAGGGAGATATGTAAATACTAATGTTAGAGGGAGCGGGCTAATATTAAAAAAGGATAATAATTAAGCAAAAACGGTGGAAATATTTAATAAATAAAACACGACATGAAATAGAGCACAAATCACTAGACAAATGCTTTATTTGCATTTAAATACACTGTGAATTTGTTCACGCTTATAACATATAGTAACAGAACAAAACGTACTTTTGATAATATTCGGAGCTTACTTTTCGATTTTTTCAATTTCATACAATTAACGTTTCGTCATAACAAATGTATAGATATTATCTTCAAAAATAACATATATTTTTATTGGAACTTAAAAACTTAGGGTTAGCAAGAAACTTGTTATAAATCTTTAAAACTTGGGTATGCGGGGTTTCTATTTGATTGTGACTGTTATATAATTAATATTGTGAACATGACCTGCTACTGGCAGTTGAGCGGTTAAAAATAAAATAAAATATCTAGAAATTATCGATACGTTATCACATTTAAGTTCGTAAAAATGTTCAAGAAGGCACCCTGATATTAGGAACCAGCAGAACATCGCCACGCCACTGATAACTGCTACAGAACACTAAGATAATCTAATTACGACACGGCGCCAATAATTTCAGAATAGTCTGAGACATCAATATGACCGGCGCTGCGCGTGGATATTTATTTTATTTGTACGTTAATATTCAACCTTTACCCAGCTTCATTTACATTTATAAAGAAATATTATTTTTATATTTTTAAATTTCTGTTGGTCATCATTAACAGTCGCTGATATGAAGATCTAATTAATTATTCGTTTTTGTAAATATCTCACATCGTGAATCTTTTCAGAGTAATTTCGTTTCGCAGTCATGGGTCCATATAATTCACATATCATTCACCTATAAAAATTGACACGTTGCATTAAATGCATATTAATGGAAAATTGTTTAAAGTTATTTATATTTTATTGGAAATAAATCTTTTCAAATTAAAATAATTATTGCAGTATTTTATAATAAATTACGTCTTCAAAAATGTTAATTTAATAATTTATTTTTATTTTTTGGTGACCAATTTTGAATCTCATTCCAGATCCTAACAATATACCCTAATTGGGAATGCTATAGTCCCACAGGCCTCTGTCAGTCGGGATCAGTTGGGACTGCTCTGCGTTATTCACATGAAATAAAGTTACTGTTCATAATTCTAATACTCAAGTAACACATAATATGATTAATGATAATATAGTGTTAAGTAATTTATTCAACCATTGTGCTTTATGTGAACCTTAACTTCACAAAATAAAAATGAATGAAAAGAATTAGATCAACCTGATTTCGATTCACCTTTAAAATATCAGAAGAAGCCGACAGTGATGGCGCCAGGCGATACTCTCTACTCTTTAGTGTCGAATATCCGACACCCGCGCAATCCATGCCTACCAACCAAGGTACATGCTGTATTATAGTGGTAAATAGGTACCTTTCTATATACTATCCCGGGCAGTGGTGGCCCGTCAGCCCGTCTGCACACGGAAACACTAAAGTGCTGACAAAAAGACAAACATACACACGCTATTCAATGCATGAAAACTGAGAACTACATAATTTCTTCAATTCTGAATGGTTGTCTTACATCAGGACAATATTGAGAGTATCTTCCACTCTGGAACGTGCTGCAAATATACTATTTATGTTTTTGATGAATAATTTGTGAAATAATTATCCAAATAAAATTTATTTTCGCACGCCGGGAATTGAGCCCATTGACCACGGCGTAAGGCTCTCGACTAGCAAGATTTCAAGTAAACACTTCAAAATATCAATAACAATAACTCACTTTGCAACCGGTGTCCAAAACTAAATAAATCTATCTGAAAATGGGCGAAATTTCTATGGTAAACATAATATATTATTTTATTTTTTTTAATGATAAACTAATGTTCATAAGACGAGGTTTTTATGCAAAGCACAAAATTTGGTAAATTATTGTTTTAAATATATATAATAAGCAGTAATTGTCGATTTAAGTACTTGTACATATTAAATCATTTAGCAGGTTTGGAAAAAGCCGACATAGCTCAGTGGTCCAGAGCACCTGACCGAACATTAGAAGGTGCGGGTTCAATTCTCGTCGGCGGCATTTATTGTTACTTGGGAGATATTTTCAATTTGTATGAATATTTTCGGAGAGTAATTAATGCTTTTAATAATATTTATTTTTCGGAATAACTTTATTGAATAAAACCTCAAATTGTAATATTTAAATATTGAAGACAATATTAGTGATTTCTAAACGAAAATCTGAAACAGAAAAATCAGAAAAGGAAACGGTCACATCTGGGACTCGAACCCAGGACCCCTGTCTTTCCGGGACAGTGCTCTACCAACTGAGCTAATGGGACCCTATTCCCCTCGGTCACTTTTAACTGTATCATACTTCGAATAAGAACTACTAACATTGTCTTCATTTTTTCACCGCACATTTTTATTGGCAACTATCTTTATGAATGATCGCAAGATTCAACCCGAACTAAATGCAATCCAGACAGCGTCTTTTTAGATAAACCTATCTTATTTTTTTTTATTTAATGTGCGACATCTGTTGACTTTTTTGCAAGTCTAGAATGAATATTTATTTTTCGGAATAACTTTATTGAATAAAACCTCAAATTGTAATATTTAAATATTGAAGACAATTATCTAAAAAGACGCTCTCTGGATTGCATTTAGTTCGGGTTGAATCTTGCGATCATACATAAAGATAGTTGCCAATAAAAATGTGCGGTGAAAAAATGAAGACAATGTTAGTAGTTCTTATTCGAAGTATGATACAGTTAAAAGTGACCGAGGGGAATAGGGTCCCATTAGCTCAGTTGGTAGAGCACTGTCCCGGAAAGACAGGGGTCCTGGGTTCGAGTCCCAGATGTGACCGTTTCCTTTTCTGATTTTTCTGTTTCAGATTTTCGTTTAGAAATCACTAATATTGTCTTCAATCTTTTAATAATATGTTATGTACCCATTTATTTATAAATAGGTAGAGCCAAACTTATAATTGTTATTTGCTTAATTTGCACTTTGATTTTCCTTTTTACATTTGTCTGATGTATTATTTAATTTTAAGTTTACATAAAATATATACCTAACCTCTTAATATGTATCTCTTTTTCTAGTATCTAAGTACCTACATGCATAATACATTATTATTATTATCAAACAATTCTATGTTGTAATAAACATTATCTTGTATTATATAGGTATTTTAATGTAATTCACTACCCTTTTTTTCATTCTCTATTGCATTGTATAAAAACCCGACGACCAAAACATGGGCATGTGCCTAGTAGATACATAGAACTATACAATTAGAGGCGCTATTACATACTAATATCTAGTCGAAAAGAGGGTCGGTATTCGGTAGTTTTAGTTAGTGTTGGGAACGTTGGAGGTCAATTGGAAGTAAAAGTGGAACCTTGTTTTCGATTCATGTCTCATCTAAATACTATAAATAAATGAGTAGA
Source organism: Hesperophylax magnus (assembly GCA_026573805.1). Taxonomy (NCBI): domain Eukaryota; kingdom Metazoa; phylum Arthropoda; class Insecta; order Trichoptera; family Limnephilidae; genus Hesperophylax; species Hesperophylax magnus. The sequence continues at coordinate 8,625,931 of JAIUSX010000010.1, read as the reverse complement.
TACTATTATTGTGGTAGAAAAATCTAAAAAAATTAACGAAGAATTTTTATAAATATTAAGAATATTATGGCTATTTCGTACCGAAAAGGTGAAATAATAAAAATATGTCCAAAGATTTTACCAATACAATGATAATCGTTCAACCAAACCTCTCAAAATCCTTCTTATTCTCGCTTTTAATGTAACAATTATAATATCTGAAGACAACGTTCTTACTTAGATTCGATAGAGTAATATTTAAATTATTATACCATAACATTAGAGAACTTTCTTTGAAAACAGGCTTTGGTTCAGATTCACTACTTTTGGGGCTTTATTTTTAGATAATGAAAACATTGAGATTTAAACGTAGATACACTTTTCACCTATTTTTATAAAATGAAATGCACATTGTGTATCGGAATTTTGAGATTTGTAAACAAATAATTAACACGTTTTTGTCTGTTTCATAATCCATCCACACCTATAATTAGTTTGCAATCAAAACTTGATTCCAATAGGATTTGTTTTTCAAAAGTTTGGTAATCCCTGATCTCGGAATCTGAAAATATAACTACCTGGACCGGTTCTACACTTGTCCATTATTGTACAGAACTTTTAATACAACATTTTAAAATTGTTTAATCTTATTGTGAAGGTTTGTTTGTGCTCTGTAAAAGCATATTTTAGTAAAATTTCTTAAAATATATATTAATTAGTGAAGTGCATACCTAGATGAAAAAAACCTTATAACTTGTTAATGAGTCAGAAGTCAGAAGTACAGCTATTTAAATAAAATAAAAGGTATTGAAAAGGGTCCAAAAACATCGATTTTTAGTTTCGCTGTGATTAGAAATTCACGTGTTAAAAATTTCATCCTAGGGTAGGTAGTCCGTAGTAAAGTATAAAATTTAATTATTAAAATAACGACAATTCTGGGCATCTACGTTTACATACAAAAAGTTAAACACTAAGTGCTAAGCAAACGTTTCCCAACAAATTTAATTTTTATCAAAATCAGACAATACCTTTTAAAAGCTTTACTTTTCAAAGTCAGTTTTGAACTAAGCGAATAACACAGACATGACCATGAGGGCACTAACTGCACTCTTTTTATAATAATTTTTGGAATATTTTCGTATTCTTGTTGTAAACCTAATGAACGCATGCTTGACATTAAATCAAATGAGTGCCATCGTTTGCGTGACCTTCAGATGTGACTCATTATACAAAAGCCCAATATGAATAAAGATAATATAAACCATGTATTTATTTGCTTTCATACTTACGTAACACCCTTGACCTTTAGTTTTACCGAACAACCTTGCTCGACCTTTTGTTCTAGTACACTTCTCATAGCTTCGTGCTTCAATGCACCCTTATTACATCATATAGACATCGACAGCCGACATTTATGAATTTATATATCAAATATAGCAGTTTGTGTATTCCTATATTTTAGTCAGTGGCGTAGCAACAATTTTACGAACCCTATGTCAAATAAAAGCAATGCCGAAATTGACATATTTACATAAGTACTCGGAGAAAACTTACTGATACGATATATTGTTAATTAATTAAAAATCTAGTCAAATCAGTTATTTTCCTGTTAAAAAGGACTAGAGGCCCATAACGAATGGTTTTACACATTTCATAACAAGCTTTCAGTAAAGCACGATTACGTTACGAGGAAGTCAGAACATGTGTTCTTCAAAATAATAATATTTTCGCATCTTGTCCATTATATTTATTCGGACAACGGGCCCTGCGTGAACAAGTGTTCAGATATATTCTAAATGACTAATATCTTATTAGGAAATGGTCATGCGGTCACATTTGTATGAGTATCTTGATTTTTAAAAAGCCGTACTAATTTTTCTCCGTGTATTAAAGCGCATTATTTCTTCTTGCTTATTGCAAAAAAATCGCTAAGCGAATTATTTTGGGTTCGCTTTGTACTCTGACACGTAAAGGTCTGTACCTATTTACACACCGATTTTTTTTACATTTTCAATCTGAAAACAAACCCGATGGTCAGTATTGTGCTTTCTTTTGACCACCCTTATTGTACTGGAAAACAGAAAATTGCTCTTACGACGTTCAATTTCGACGAAATTTATCTACCGCAAAATTTTAATCTATTTTGGAACTCAACGTTGATTGCACACCATGCACATGTGTCAAGGGCAACTTTGTGTTAGGTAGGTACTGCATTTTCTGCGTTTTTATCATAGGTATCTTCCAATGTGATTTAACTAGAAAATTAATGATTGGTGTTAAATTACATTATACTTATAATTCACTTTCAATCATGTTACTTTTATCCTTATCATATTACTAAATAGATTTACAATAATACAAATAATAAATTGTTTTGTTTCTCGCACTTAAACGATGTAGGTATATTATAATTTTGTTCCATTTTGAAACTAAATGTAAGTATGAAAATAGTTTTTCAATCGCCATTAATTGGGTATTTCAAATAATGCTTTTTTTCCGTTTTAACATTGCTTAATTTGTGATATGTATTATATTTTTTTAATAAACAGCCATGTTCCAAGGGTGCAATAACAAAATATATCAAATATATTATCATGTTGTAAGTTATTAAATCTGTATTCATTATTCACTGTATTCACACCACTCCCCATTTCTGGGACAAATGGAGGTGTGGAATGATTTGCTTACTTTGCACAGGATGTCGTTGAAAATTTTACGCCTCGGAAGTGCTTTTAGAATCACTTTTGTATTCAAATATCTGCAAAATATCAAAAAGTTTCGCAACTCCATATAATTCTAAAGAGGGTAATCTATACTACTTTTTAAAAACAAAACAGATATGTTTTATGTGTAGATTTACTCGTTTCCTGTCTTGTCGCAAGAATAGTATTTCTTAGTTAAAATAACGGTTACAATTTGGGAGGCGGGTACGGGTACCCGCCCAGGAAAACATTCATTTGATAACCGACACTTCTGCGAAGGTCACCCCAAGTGGTTGGCGACGTTTGGCGATTTAGCAGGGGTGGTCGGATTCATGCGGGGAGGTTTGTCCAGGTCTTGGTGGCGGATGCGTTTGCCCACAAGCTACGCGGACAGATCGGGAGAAGCCGTTTGAAGGATACCTTTTACTGCAGTGGGAGGGATGGATTTATATGTCCCACCTGAATACACTGACTCTCACTGATTAATACATAACCCTGATACCCTTTTCCTTCTCAGACCATCCATTTTTTTCTTTTACTTGGAAAGACCCTTCATATAGCATCCCCAAAGATGTAAAGTATTTGTGTGGAGTTAATTTTGTTTAAATGTGAAAAAAAGCTATGCACATTTTTTTAGAATCCAATAATGGTAGTAAACAAAAAAAATTACATTCATTATAGTTAACCCACTCTGTGGTTAACAATGTGGCTTATAATATAATAATTCTAATCGAACCAAACCAAACTCGTCTTATTTTTATATCGAATTTCACTTTTATTTTCTGTAATGAATGAATGCAAATCTTGGTAGCCGAAATTAACCCACTTCCCGACATTTGATCGAGCACCACGGCAGATAGACTCGTGGTTGATGACAAAACATTCATGAACTACAGGGTTTTCCAATAAGAGGTGTTATTTTGAATAGCCCGCTATTTCGATAGATGTTACTTTTGAAGCTGTCATTTTTTGACAATTGACAACTAAAAACTACGCCATTAATAAAAATGGAACGATACACGCTTCAATTGGGTCCTAAAAATGCCTGAAAATTATCCAGAATTCCATCGAAAAATCATCTTGAGTGATGAGGCCCATTTCCACCTTGGTGGCTTCGTCAACAAGCAAAATTGTCGCATCTGATTGCCATAGGTGCCCAGAGGTGCCATACAAGCAACGAAATCTTTTACGATTGAATATCAAAATAACACCTCTTATTGGAAAACCCTGTATTAGTTAGCGACCAATACGCGCACATATACGTATTTATCTGAAATCGGATAACATTACAGCAGTTAATTAAAACAACATCTAATCTAATAACGGGGGTTTACTCGATGCTCACATTTTAATTATTTCTAATAAACGTGTTAAAATGTCAAATTTTTCTTTCATCCCTTCGGATGTAAGTTAATTATATTATAGATTGATAAAAACAAGAATTGACCATTAAAATATTTTATGTAAAACGCTTTGGAAAATTTATAAAACGTTTCAAAATAAAAAAAAATAAAAACATAATTCAAACATTTAAAAGTTTTGATAGAAAAAATTCAACTGCAGGTCTCTCAAATACACAAGAGGTACACCATACACCACTGCTGCTTCACTTGGGTCGCTTCCCTAAGATTCTGGCTTTATTTTAGGGCATTATCGTCGAGACGTGGTTCAGTTGTTGGCATGGTTGACTCCAGTCTCTGGGGAGGAAGGTGCAATCCTCAGTTGAGCCAAAAAAAACATTATAGCAAAAAAACTTCAGTTTTTTACGGATTTGTTTTTACCAAGGTTTTCTGGTTAGAATCAGAGAAGAAAAGGTTTTAATTTAATACATAATGGAATTTCGTATTCCTAAAGCGCACTTGTTCGATAATTTATCACAAGTGCACTTAACTATAGTAAACTTGACTAGAATATAAACGCATTAATGAGCACTCTGCTATACAAAATCTTGTTCTATAAACAATCGAAATATGTTTTGACATAAATAAAATTACTTGAAATACCCACACACCTCTTTGCCAATGTATAAATATAATACCATACCTCTTTTTCAATGTATAAATACAATACCATACCTCTTTGCCAATGTGTAAATACAATTCCGTACCTCTTTTTCAATGTATAAATACAATACCGTACCTCTTTTTCAATGTATAAATACAATACCATACCTCTTTGCCAATGAATAAACACAATACCATATTTAATTCATGTCGCATCTTGTTCTGAAAGAGTTCATTACTTTGATTAGTTTCTCCATTATTTAAGCATAATTCTGCTGAGAGAATATCTAGCAGAAAAAGAAAAAAATGAAAGTAAATAGTAGATGGACCCTCAATTTGAACTAATAAGGGTTTATCATCAATCAATATTTTTTGTGTACTATATTCTGATCGATGGCTCATTTATACAAGCAATTTCACTTAGGCCATTGTTTTTTTTAGTTATTCCTCGACAAGTCTTTGTCTCATTGCAAATATAAATGCCCTTCATCAATCATTTTCTTTACACTGCGAAATCTGAGTTTTCATGTGTGACCTTCAAATATATGATAAAGAATATTTTCTACATAGTTGCTAACGAAGGAAATATTCGAAAAACTGAGAAGATTTCACATATACGAGTGAAGTTTTGGTATATTTATGTAATCTTCTTGAATTTTCTTAATACAATAAATTATTGGCCTCTATTTATTTATTTGTTTCGAGTTTTTGTTTTCTTCATATGTTTATTGTAACCCCATTCTATGAGGAATCTTGGCAGCACCAACATATTCTACGGCAAAGGTATTAAAGGGTTGGGGAGGATACGATAAAGAGAAAGAGGACTTTATGAGAACCTGTCACTAAATATCTATAATTTAATTTATTTAAAATATTATTAAAAAAAATTTAAATACATTAGTTAATTGTTCTACTGGGTATTTTTTTCATTGTTGAATTTAATACATCTGTTTTTTAAAACTGTCAATAAATTCTTATTGAGGATCGATGAAATTATGTTTTTCGACTGAGCGTAACGAAGTTCTTTTTAACTCGACCGTTTTGCATTTGGTCCATATATAATTTTTTTTGGACGTTCCGTTTCCATTTTGAAATGGTGACCGTTTTAATAATTCAGTAAAAAATCGTTTTTCAGTGTGAAATCTTCGTATTTTTTGGACTTTCTTATTCGCATATTTTCCTAATTATAAACGGAGAAAAATGAGTTTTTGTGATTTATCAAAAATCTCTTTAAATTATTAGTTATCAGGTTAAAATAGGACTGCATGCCGCTTCCTGATAATCTTTTAGTAATTTCATAATAATAAAGGAACAGGTGTTCATGCACCTTCGTTTGTCTTAATAATATATAATTCGAAAAGGTTAGGATTTTTATGAACAAGTGTTCCGACATCGTGACAATACATTGGTATATTACTAAAAATGTATCAGGAAACCTATCAATTTATTTGTCAAGGGCCTGCAATCCAGTTTTTAACCGGATAACGAGTAATTCGAAAAGGTTCTTAATAAAGTTTTCTGCGTGTAGTACATACTGGACTGAATGAAATTTTAAAAAAAATGTCGTTAAGATATAATTGTATAATTCCTATATGAAATTTGGTTTATATGATATTTAAGTACCTACTTGTCAGTTCTAATTGAAATCATTTTTGATTCTCTCTGGAACAAACAGACAGCCACTCTGAAAATACTTTTAATAAATCATGGGAGAAATTGGGATACTTGGGAGAAATTGGGATCGTTGGGAGAAATTGGGATCGTTGGGAGAAATTTGGCGCCATCTATTGATAGCTGTATTAAATAATGAAAGTATTGGTATCCGCAAACTTCTATGTAAATAATATAATAAATTAAATTCCACGTCTCAGGTAAACCATAGATCAAACTATTATTTGTCTCGTCGGGACTATAAATCAGTCCGGACAGTTGGCAATCCTCGGTGCAAGTTTGCGGTGTAATCCAATGGATGTTCTCTTTGTGTTAGACATCGCAGAATTGAGTGAGACTGCATTATAATGTATTCGAGCCATATCTTATTTATAAAACCAATCTCTCTGCAAATTCATAGCTGTTTTATGTAAATAAATTGAAAAGTCTAACCAAAACTAAAACTTGTAACTGTTTTGAAAAGATAAACCTAAGTTATAATATTTTTAAGGTGTTAAATTACAAAAAAAAATATATATATATATATACTCAAAGGTGTTTTTTTTAAATCTCTTTCATATGTTAGGTATTCGCTGTTAACGACCAATGCCAGTATTTTTTTTTCAAAAATATAGATAGAAGAGAGTTATGAATAGGCACACTGGGTCGGAACAGTGGTACGCAACTATGAAATATTTCATTACTGCCCAAAAAAATATTTTCTATTTGCCGAAATTCAATCCATTTTTTTTTTTAATCTAAACCAAATTTTGTAACCATAATGACATTTTACACGTTTATAAAAACCGATTATGATATCAGTTTATTGAACAAATGATTTTGTGTTGTTCTACGTAACTTTACAAAATTAGGTAAGTGGTATTAAGAGATACTAAAATTGATCGGAAGCGTTTCTAATGTGAGAAAAATTATTTTAATATACGCAAAGAATAATCGAAAATTTAAAACCTTCAATTATTTAGTCTACACGTCAATGCACATGGCTGCTTTTGCAAACATCAAATTAAATATAATTTAACTATACAAACTACGTAGCTCTGTTTATCTTACCAATGTAATTTTCTAAGTATAAATTTTAAAAAATAACATGTAAAAGATAAAAAAGTTTTAACCCCCTTAATCCCTAAAAGGTTCACGTCACCTGGTTCTGTTCCAGGGGTTGAGATAATACCGCAGCCAAGGTAGATGTGATTTCTCACGATATTCTCTCCGAGTCACGGTATGATTTATAATCATTTTCCAACTTTCCCAGAACGATTTCCGATATTTTTCACCAAATTTTCGAAAATAGCTCTGCAGTAGAAGTGTGGACAAGCGTAAAGTTAAGATATCTTGATGAACCAGAAAAATGTTCAAGTATGTTGGAATAATTTGCAATAGAATTGTTTTTCTCGTAGGAATATATTCTTTATCTTTGCTTATTAAGTTTCCTAATATATTTCTTCCAGATGCTAATAAAAGCGCTACATCCTATTTAGATGACAACATGTATACATTATTCGTTAATACGAGATTTATAAGTTTGTGTTTCTAGGTTACACACATATTTTTCAAGGCTTTCAGCAAAGATGGTATCATATTATTGTTTTTCGTCTTAACTGCAAGGTTCAAATATAGGTCGATCGTTGAAAAACTTTAATTTTTCGATAACAAGAGTTCTAAAGAGAAAAAATTATAGATACATACATAAAATTGGTTTGTGAATTTTAAAATGTAACATCAACATAAAAAAATAGAATACATTTTCAAGACGAACATGGCACTAATTCGCGATAAAAAATTTGAAAGTTGTAAATGTTTTCGGTTATACTAACCGTACTTTATTTCAGCAAACAATATATATATGATTCAAAAGTGTTAAAGAATATTGCGTTCTGAATATATATAAACTTTTTAACTTTGTAACAAATACTCATTTCGTTTGTGCGTGTGACTCTTGTTCAATTAACTCTGGAACTCGAATTTGTTTGAGTTTAAATTTTAAGAGAAAATTATTCTAATCGTCATTTTCAAGATTGGAACTGATTTGTTGAAAATTCAGACTATCCCGTGATTTTTTCACGGATCTGAGCTAATACTACTAATTTAAAGGTTTAATAGGACGCACTTTGCGCAGAAAAAAATGAGTATTGCTGATTGGTAATTCTGTTACAAAACGGGGCTGCAGGCCGCTTACTGATATACTTTTAGTAAATTCGTAATAATATCGGAAAACGTGTTCATTTTTTTTTATTTATTTTTTTTTTTTTTTTGAGTTTAAATTTTAAGAGAAAATTATTCTAATCGTCATTTTCAAGATTGGAACTGATTTGTTGAAAATTCAGACTGTCCCGTGATTTTTTCACGGATCTGAGCTAATACTACTAATTTAAAGGTTTAATAGGACGCACTTCGCGCAGAAAAAAATGAGTATTGCTGATTGGTAATTCTGTTACAAAACGGGGCTGCAGGCCGCTTACTGATATACTTTTAGTAAATTCGTAATAATATCGGAAAACGTGTTCATTTTTTTTTATTTTTTTTTATTTTTATTTTTTTTTTTTTTTATGTGACACCTCACAAGAGTGTCCCTGCCTGTGGAGTGCACAGACAGGGGAACTATGTCACCACCCGGTTGGGCGGCGTTGTGAGGCGGAGTAAGGTAGGGGCTGTGGGAAGGGATTTGTTAATGCGGGCCTTGAAGAGGCTCGGATTATAGGAGGGAGGAAAAACAGATGCCGGTAGCTCGTTCCACATACGAGCCGACTTACACAAAAACGAGTCGTAAAAACGGCCCGTTCTCATGAAGCCAACGTCAACCGTGAACGGGTGTTCAGTTCGTGTCCGTCGAGTTTCGCGCACGTGCACCGGTGCATCAGGAATCAATGCTGCTAGCTCCTTGGAGCAGGCTCCATTGAAATACCTGTAGAACAGACACAGCATGCCTACATTGCGTCTATGCATTAGAGAAGGCAATCGGTCTGTTAACAACGAATTGTCAATCAGACGGATCGCTCTCCTTTGCACAGATTCAAGCAGGTTTATCAAGTATTTTGGGGCACCAGCCCAAAGGTGGCTCCCAAATTCAATAGTTGGGCGGACTTGAGACTTGTACAGGGTCAGCAGCTGGTCACTGTTGAAGAATCTCCTAGCCCTGTACAAGACGCCCAACTTTTTGGAGGCCTGATTTACTCGGGCTTCTATCGATCCCCGATACTTGAGCTGGTCTGATATAGTAACTCCAAGCATTTCAATGGAGTCTTTATTGGGGAGAGTGCTCCCATCAAATTGCACCAGACAGTCATTGATCTCCCTCTTTGCCGAAATCAGACACGCTTGGGTTTTTGAAACGTTGAAACTGACCAAGTTGGCCTTACCCCAGGCACGAACCATCTCTAGGTGGTGGTCAATTTTTTGCTTCAAAACTTCCCGAGCTGTTCGGACATCATAGGTGGAAGGGGGCTTGTCAAAAATATAACCCTCGTGAACGGTGCTGTCATCAGCGTAGCAGTGAATTGGTGCACATTCAACGAGATCATTGATGTGCAATAAAAACAGCGTCGGAGACAGCACAGATCCTTGTGGCACCCCCGCATTGATTTGGTGCGGTGAGGAAGAAGAGCCGTCAACCACGGTTTGAATTGTTCTTCCCCTCAGAAAGTCCGCAATCCAACTATGCAGGGTTGGGTGGATCCCATACGATGGTAACTTCCCGACAAGCGCCCGGTGCCAGACTCTGTCAAAGGCTTTGGAGATATCCAACCCAATGGTTTGGGTTTCACGAAAACGTTCCATGTACCGCCCCCAAATATGCGTTACATATCCGAGTAGATCGCCACACGATCGGTTACGACGAAATCCATATTGCCGATCGCTTAGGATATTGTTATTCTCGAGATATGTGAGCAATTTGTTGTTAACCACCCTTTCTAATACCTTCGAGAGTATGGAAGTGATGGCTATGGGGCGGTAGTTAGAAGGGTCGGAGCGGTCCCCCTTTTTGGGATTGGGTGAACGATTGCCTTTTTCCAAAGATCTGGCACCTTTCCACCTTTGAGAGAGAGCCTAAATAATTTCGCGAGCACTGGAGTCATTTCTGCAGAACACCTCTTGAGGACCAAGGCAGGTATTCCGTCCGGCCCACTGGCTTTGTCGACTTTCAGCTCGTTCAAGACTCGGAGAACCTCTCTGTTCCGGATCTTCGGTTCCTCCATTTGAAAACCGCAGTGCGGAATGGAAGGGGGAGTCTCTCCGTTATCTTGAAGAGTTGAGTTTTCCGCGAAAATTTTGCCTAATAATTCAGCTTTCTCACGGGCCGAGTTAGCCAGCCGACCATCAGGCTTGGTCAGAGGTGGGAAAGTGGTTCTGCAGAAATTTCTTCCGATCGAGCTAGCAAGTGATCAGAAAGCACGGCTACCAGTGGGGCAGTCAGCCAGCTTTTTCTTCATGCACCTGCGTTTGTCTTAATAATAATATATATAATGACGAAATGCGAAAATCAATGGAAATACATTGGTGTTTTACTAAGAACTTATCAGGAAATCTATCAATGTATTCGGTAATTGCCTGCAAACACTCTGTTGACCGTTTTTGAAGAGAATTTTAAGAGAATTTTATATGAATGCCGCACAAGACTTAGAACTGCTCTTAAACGTCTGAAGCCTGTGATATTATAACTTCCCCATTTGGTGTATGTTGTGAGGCTGAAGATTGAGGTGAGGGGAAGAAGAAGAAGGTGGGGAGTACCTGGCTATTCAGAGCTTATCACCATACACGGCTAAAGCCATTTCAAGCAACGTTTCTATTTTGAATGGCGGTCTAACACCAAGGCGATACTGAGAGTATCTTCCACTCGGGTACGTACCGCAAGTATACTGTATATTATTTAAAATTATGAAATTATGAAATAACACAAATTAATCAAATAAAATTTACTTGCGCACGCCGGGATTTGAACCCGCGACCTCCGCTTGATAGTCGAGAGCTTTACCCATCGACCACGGAGGCCGTCAATGTGAGTCATATCACGAGTAAGAACTTTACTAAATATTTTTTCACAAAGTTTATAATCAAACTGAAAAAATCTACTTTTTATCAAATACAATGAAGAATACATTACGTTTTATTCACTTTCAATTGACTTTGTCGCGGCTTTGATACAACTTTTCTTATGAAAAAACATATTTAACGGTGTTCATTATTTTCAATAAAACAATTTTTATTGCTAAAGTGTCGCCTTTTGTTCTCCATTAAAACTACAACCTCTGTGACTTGTAACTTGTAAAAACTTTATGTGAGTTTGTTAATAAGTTAAACAATTTACTGGCATCTCTTGCTACCGGGGAAACAGAAGGCAGGAGGATAAAAGATACACTTTAGCAACTACGTCTAACGATACAATATGTGTTCTGTATTTCAAGGCGCTTAGGTGTAAAATAAAATTTATTTAGGAATTAGCTTCAGATCGAGTTCACCACACAAATTGAGAAATGACCAGTGACGTATATTATATAAGTGTCAGATGCCTATGAATATCAAATAAGTGTCAGGCGCCTATGAATATTATATAAGTGTCAAATGCCTATGAATATTAAGTGTCAGATGGCTGTGAATATTATATAAGTGTAAGATGCCTATGAATGTTGATGCTATAATATTCATATTTATGTGTATAAATTTTAGGGACGTGCTGAGATTTTATTTCTTTCTTTTTTTCTATGTGAACACCGCACGAGCCTGTGAGACTATTGCATTCCTAATTGGGGTATGTCGTGAATCTGAAGGTAGTGAGGAGGGAAAGGATATGGGGAGGAGGAAGGTGGGGAAGTACCTGATAATTTAGAGCTGGTAACCAAACACGGGCAAAGCCATTTTAAGTAACGTTTGAATTCTGCATGGTCGTCTTACAGCAGGGCGATACTGAGAGTTCTTTCCACTCTGGAAAGTATCGCAAATATACTATACATTATGGTATCCTATATATGGTAATTTGTGAAGTAACATAAATTAATCAAATAAGGGTCAGATGTCTATGAATGTTTGTGCTATAATGTGGTCTTACACCAGGGCGATACTGAGAGTACCTTCCACTCTGGAACGTGATGCAAATATACTTTATATTATTTGTAATTAGTAATTTGGATACTATGTAATTTTTGGTATATTATGGCAAGTTTGAAAAATATGGGATAAACTGTGAAATCTTGGTGGATTCATTCAGTTCATATGTATTCGTATTATTATATTGAGGAATGATATTAATTAAATCGAGTGGTTTTAATTGTTAAATACAATAGTTTGTTAAATACAATGTAAAAGTAAAATGAGGAAATCTTTAATTGGTTTCTCAGTTAAGTAAATTACACATGTATAAAGCAACCATACTATAAACTGTTGGTTTCCCTGAAACAAAATTAATTAATAAATTTTAAAAAGGCAAATCTTTTGATGAGGTTGTAAAGTCAAAAAATCTTTTTATAAAAATCTGTTTTGGTTCAACAATTGGAAATGGAAATAAATCTCCAACTGAAAATGTTTGCTGTACAAATTTTTTATACTCTTTAAAACATATTACCAACACACTAGATAGGTACTATTGAAAGTCATCCACTTATTAAAAACACCAGGCAATGGAAAATGTGACGACCCCCATTTAATCAATCGTAAGTATCATTGGCAAATCGGCGAGCTTCCACAATCCGCGTACCTACAGCGTACGCCGTACAGGCTTCTCGTGTTCCGGAGACCGAAGTGGGGGCAGGGCGGACTCAGCGGCCCGCGCCGTCCGCCCGTCCAGCGCTCACTGGCGGCTCTCGGCTCTCGGCACTGGCGCGCTCGCCGGCCTGTTGAACACACGTCGTACATACCCGCTCCTGCCGCACTGGCCTCAGAGGAACACAACTAAATTCGAACTTCGTACGCGAGTTTCATTCTCCCTAATTTTGTGGCTATTGTGTTGAATTTTAACCGACCTGTAAAATTTTTAAGTACCTACCTGCAAGTGTAGAGTTTAGTGTACCAGTGTGTTAAGAACGCAAATATTTTTTTTTGTGTGTGTTTTATAATAACTGTTCTCACAGCTTTTTTGTACTATACCCGTTTTCGTCGTTTGATTGATGTGCGGAAGTTTCATTGGCGCTACAGGAGAAAGAAACAGCCGACTATTTCCTGAAGGAAATTCAACGCAAGCCGACTGATACAGTAATGTAGATGTATTTTGGCGGCATCCATGCTTCCCGAAAAACTTCGATATCACTCTAAAAGTAAGTACCCTTTCTTTTAATTTCATTTTTTTCTAAAGAATGGCAACCTATAAATCCAAAACATTTTTTTACGTGAAACTGACTTAGGTAGTAGGTACCTTCCTAGCCGAAAGTCGTATTGACAAATATTCCGTTCTAAAATCTCTGTTAAATGAAAAATTACCACCCATCTTCGCCCAAGAATCAAAACTATTTTTCGAAAGCCTGTTTTTCAGAATTAATTGAAGAATGTGAAAACAATCTTGCCTTTTTATGGTCTAATAAAATTTTTATTTCAAAACTCGACGGATATTGATGGAAATAACTTTGTCCGCTTAAAGTCATCAAAATTTCACAGCAAAGCTTTTCATTTTTCAAGACGCTGGAGCTCATCTTTCAAAGGTTTTACTAAGAAAAGTGAGTAAAGGTAATAGGTTACCAACGAGACCAACAATATTCTAGAGTGGTTGCTTCATTTGATTCATAGAAAGGTGATTATACCTACTGTTTTTTATGATTTAAAAAATTGTACCGATTTCAATGAGATAATGAGACAATGTTTTAATAACTCTATGGCAAAACTCTACTCATGGAATGCCAAAAGAAACAGTTTTTATATAACTGGAGAAAAGCTCTATTTAAATAATTAAATGTTCAAAGAAGCGAAGCTAACAGTCCACAATGGAGTGCTGGTCTCTACCCTGGTGTATGGCAGTGAGGTATGGAACTGGCAGAGGAAGGATTAAAGTAGACTGAATGCTGTAGAAATGAGATACCTGAGGCGTATATGTGGTAAAACCATGTATGATCGTGAGAGAAGTGTGGAGATCCGCAAAGAATGCAAGGTTGATGTTGGCGTAATGATTAAGTTTAAGAAAAGGACGCTTAGATGAAATTTTTATAAGCTCTAGGGCTTATGAAATAATCCATTACAGTCGGGCCATGTCAAGAGCTAGAATAATACAAGAATATGTAAGAGAAGATGAATGAATGTGAATGAGGCAAAGAGTGTCAACCTCTCTGCCTACCCCTGCGGAGAAACAGCGTGGTAGTTAGTTAGTTAATTAGTAAATATAACGATGGTTAAATATAAAAATTATAACAACATATTACGTTACGAACGCCTAAATATTTAGATTTTCAAAATATATTAATTGATTACGATTAGGTGTTAACTTCGATCTTTTCAGGTAAGTAAGTACCCCAAAACTTGTTGTAATTTAATTAACACGAATATTTTTAAAAACGTTAAATATTTCTATTAATTATTAAAATAAATCGTAAAACTGTCATTACTAACGTACTACACGTGATTACTAACGTACCTAATGAAAGTTGATCTCGAATGTGAAAACGCATTATTTCCTCTGTTGTACAAAATAGATACATCAAAGTCCTCTTCTTTTGTTCTCTACCTCTCCCGGGGGAGGGAAAAGAAGGAAATCCTCCCCCTTCCCATTCATTCTGGCGGACATCTTCATCCCTTACTTTTGACACAATAAGTGGTCGGTATTTATTCTGATAGTTTTTGTGAAAACCGCGTAACTCTTGGCCCGTATTTGTCATTTTTATTAGTCCGTTCAGGTTTCACAATAAATTTCTCGTATGTAATACAATCAACTAATATCAAACAAAGACAATAATTCTTTCAAAATCTTCGTGCAGATATTTCGATGGTTTTGTTTATTTAATTGTTAATTTGACAAGATTAACCCACCTACTCAATGTGTAAAACGCATTTTTATATCGGTTATTTATGGGAAAAACTTTAATAAAAATAACTTTTATTTTTATTATGTATCTCAATTATTGGGGTTTGTTATAAGGCTTAAGGGAAGTTAGGAAGAGAAGGAGTTGGGGAAGAGGAAGGAGAAAAGTTGTGAAGGTTACTCTTCAGATCTGGTCACTAAACTCGGCTAAAGCCAAAGACTGGTAGTCTTTCACCACACTGATAAAAATGACCATTGCTAATTTATTTAGATTCTCTTTAAATTATTTGTTTTTTCTGTTATAAATGGAATTGCATAGGAATGAATTAACAGGTTTACTGATAAACTAGTATTAAATATTATCATCATTTTCGGAACACGTGTCCAAGAAAATCATAATATTTTTACAATATAACGAAAAAAAATGTATCGTCATGATAGATACCGGCCTTATCAATAAAACATTCATTTAAGAAGGTTTTATCGATAAGGCCGGTAATTTTTTGTGAGGGCATAAATTGATTTCGCTGCTTGCATATTGAGAGTATCTGACCCTCGGTAGTTACTTTTTGTTTCGTAAAACGTTTAGCGATTGCTTAAATATTATTATTTAACCAGTTCGTTATTGTTTGGATGGAGGCTTGAAGAAGATTCTATCAACATTATCTTTTGCGATATTGTTTTACACACCTTAACGCTTATTTGTGTTTAATATTACCAATAGCTACAACGAGCGGTTATTGGATACTCCGTAAATATAAAACCTACAATTATTTTATTTTACTGCTATCAAAAAATGTCAACAACTTCACACCAGAAGTCATCTGCCTTATCTCTACTCCACAGAAGTCATCTGCCTTATCTCTACTCCACAGAAGTCATCCAATAGACAGTTATTATAATAAAAAATAATGAACCCTTAGTTTAAATTAATATTCTCCGTTGGTAACTAAATATTACGGAATTTATAGCTGAATTCCACCCGAGTTAAATGATGGTAGTGATTTTAAGAAATGTGTTTTTAACGGCAGTATAAAAGTCTGACAGAAACTTAATATTTAAGTGTTATTCTTGTCATTTTATAATTATTTGGTGGTTCCCTTATATGAAAAGCTGCGTTTGGCTCCACGCCATTTCATATAAATTGCGGAATTATCAATGTAAAACAAATACTTTTTTGGCCCATTTAGTTGCCAAATTTCTATCGTGATAGAATGTTTGTTTCCTAAAGCGCTGTTACTTAGTTTTAATTTTTGGTATTTAAAAATGTTTTCTTTAACGCGGTGGATGGATAGCGGATAGTGCTTGAGGAAACAGACCTCAAGTCGGTGAGGAAAGGTTAAAAGGTTATATTCTACGTGTTCATAGATTGCGTTACTAAATTATTTTACTAAAATACGCTTTTTACAAGGTATTGCTTTACAATACTAAGACAAATTATTTGTTTGCGCCCGTACATAAGCAGTATGAATATGAATAAATAGTTTTGTTCGTTTTAAAACTCAATTCATTCAAGAAAGGCATACAAATACAATTATGTACCGATGATTCAATCCAACATAGTGTTTGTATGCCTATCTGGAAAGAATTGAGTTTTTACGGGTGCAAAAACATAATTTGTCTTAATATTGTTAAGCAATACCTTTCAAAAAATTTATAAAATAAATTGATTAACGACATAATAACGCGCGTCGCGTTTAACCTTGATGCTTTACTTCCTTATACAATTTTCTTGTAATTCCAAAATTGATTGAAAATAGGCGAAGAGTTACAAAAATATAAGTAAGTGGATATTTTTCCTGCATTAAGTTCCTAAATTTCTGCGCCAACAAAATGCTTGGATTTGTTCTTAGTAATGCGAGATCATTTACTAATGGAATTGCAATACGGAGAACATATGAAGCACTTGTCTGCAGCATCCTGGAATACAGCTCCATTATTTGGGCCCCTTCTGAACAAAACCATATCTTAGAAATAGAAAAAGTACAAAAAAGGTTTATGCGTTACCTGTATATGAGGGAATATACATACTATCCATTCCTGTATCCATCCTTGTTCTTAACAGGAATGCTCGATTTCAATACATTAGAAGCCCGCAGAAAAATATTTTTAGCCAAACACTTTTTAAGTTAATCTCTGGTACAATACACAATCCGCCTATGTTGAAAGAGGTTAACTTTTATGTCCCTAACAATTATACTCGAGGGAGATCCCATGCACTCTTATATGCTCCGAAAGCGAGGACTTCTGCCTTTCAGAACGCGCCAATAAACCGATTCTGCATTAGCCATCGACATTTTCAATGTCACCTACAGACAATTCAGTAACTATCTTTTAACACATGTCACAAAATAGTAAAACTGCCTCTGTAAACTTTTTAATTTGTAATCTTCTCCATGATGTATTGGTGTATAACCGTTCTATGGAGAACAAAAATAAATAAATAAAAACTTTTGTTTTTCTTTACAAAGTTTTGATCATATTTATGTAAGTTTTTTAACGTTTCGATGAAACCTTATTACCTTATGTTGCTTTATTGCTGTTACCATAAAATATTTGTAACATATCAATCGAATAATATGCACAAAAATAAATGTTGGTGGTTTAAAACCAACGAACAACGAACTTAAACAGTGGATAAATAAAATATTTCAAAACATTTGGTTCAGATAACATAATATTGTGATGGGCGGAAAATCACATCACGTTTTCTAGATTAGGGGAGGTATTTTAAAAAAAAAATGTTTTACAATAAAAGCGGATTTTGGATCCCCGAGGTTTTTTGGAAAGGCTGACAGATATATCGAAAGAATGGTAAATGCTGGAAACTGTGAAGGACCGAACGCGAGTAGCGCTAACAAAAGATTGACCAAAGAAGCGATGCTAGCAATCAAAGCATAGATCTGGCAGAGGAAAGACGAATAATGTAGACAGAACGCTGTATAAATGAAATCTCTGAGGCGTATGTGTGGTAAAACGATCCATGATCTTGTGAGAAATATGGAGATTCGCAAAGAATTCAAGGCTGATTCAAGCATAATTAGTAAGATTAATAAAGGGACGCTTAGATGGTTTGAGTATATAGAGTAAATGAACGAAGAAATTAATTAAAGGAGAACATTTGATGCGAACGTGAACAGTAGAAGATGTCGAAGACGCCCGTGGAAGCCATGGCACGATCAAGGGAACCAGATACTCGAGTCGGGCCATGTCAAGATTCACAAAGGATGCAAGGCTGATGTATGCATAATGAGTAATATTAAAAAAGAAACGCTTAGATGGTTTGGGTATTTAGAGCGAATGAACAAAGTAAAAAGTGGAAGGAGAATGTATGACGCGAATGTGAATGGTAAAAGATGTAGGGGACACCAGAAGACATGGCACGATCAAGTGAACAGGATACTTGAAAAGCAAGGAGAGTGTGCCAAGACCGAGTTGTTTGGTGGTCAGTTATCTCTGCATACCCCTGCGGAAAATGGCGTGATGGTTAGTTAGTCAAGTTTGTGTGTTATTATGTAAGATCATAAAATGAGCCTTATATAATGTGCAAAGGGAGGGTGATTACATCCCACGAATTCCAAATAAAATATAAATATAAAATAGAAATATTGTAAGAAAGAAAAGAAAATATTCAAATACATTCATAAAATAACAATAATAATAATAACAATAAGGGAAATGAAAATAAAGTTAAGCTTTTAGATATCTATGATATCCGGAATTGGCTCCATCGCTTGTAAATGGGACCCTGCCAGAAGTCCAGTGCTGCCGTTACAAGAGCGTTAGGCTAGTCGCGTTCTTTAGCTTGTGATCCATTTTCTGATTAGGGTTCGGAATCCGGGAACGCGCACTTCTTCGGACATCTCTGTGGCATTACAGTACCGGGACAATCCAAAAAACATTCGGTACTGAACTTCCATTCCTTTTATATGTTCCGTAATTTACAATTATGGTCTCTACAATATGAACAATAATTAATAACTACTATCGGGCGAAGCCAGCATAAATGTGTTGTTGGCATAAATTATTATTTACAAAAATTATTGAGATTCCTCGTAAAACCATTAAATTTACATACCAAGTTCTCCCAGTAAAACCTAGATACATAAAAAAATTATCATTTAAACGTATCAATAAAACACGAAACATGAAACACGACCCAAGGTTGAACACCTCTGGCACTTCGTATCTGTGAACACCATGTCGAAAGGCTTGACAATGTAATTGCATGAAATGTACTTGTTTCAATAAGGCACGACGCTGAGGCTAAGGCACAAGGAACAAGCTGTATCGATACTTAGTCGACAGTGTTTGGGTAGGATTTAATTGATGCCGGAATTAATGTGAAAACTATGCAAATCGAGGGAACAATGAATCGTGAAAACGAAGCGAAAATCCACATTTCGCTTGTTAGTAAAACGACTGTCGATAATAAGTATCGACAGTTATAGTGATTATTAGGAGGCTTTCGTTTAAGCACTTATTTATGAGTGGCAGATAATGAAATCAGAAAAAACAGACATTTATTTTAAGTCTGAGATTTGTAGTGAAAGATATGAAACGACTAATACAGGTAAACTAAATTTTTGAGAGTTTAATGATTTTTTCCAATATTCATTATAGACATGATATTTTTTTGCTAAAAATACTCGCATTAACAAAATGGCATAAAAAAAAAAGATTTCAGAACTAGAGTTTGTGCTTTTCAGAAAACATATTTCTGCGGTTTTTGTAAATAATTTTTTTTTTTATTCAAACGTGCAACTTTTTGTTGTTGTTTTTCACTGATTTAAATGATCAGAAACATTTCTATTTTTTGACTGCTTGAAATCATTACAGTTATTGTTAGATTATCAAACTTGGCCATATATTATCATAAAGGTTAAATCCCATTCAATAATTATACATACCTCCGTGGCAACCAAACACGCAATATCTAGAATCAACACCAAATATGACGACCATTATTCCATGGAAAACGCCTTAATGAAATTAACTATTATGAAACTAAAATTTTCCTGTACCAAAGACAAAGAGAGATAAGACGAATCTGTCGACTTTTTCTTCAAAAGAATCATATACTTTGTGGTTAGACATTATATTAAACAAAATAAACATTTTGTATTAAAACTACGAAATTGATTATATTTTACGTCAACCGTTTCGCTTGGACCAAGCTTTATCTGGACAATTATACGAGTAATAATATAAGTTGTTACAATTATCCTGATGATGCTTGGTTCAAGTGAAAACCGATTGATGTAAGATATTGTAAATGTCGTGTTTTTAATACTTGCAAAGTATTTGTAATTTTAACTATCAATTTTTGTTTCATTTTTCAATTCTAACCAATTAATTACAATCTTTAAAACATTGACAAATTATAAATCAATCAATTTTGACAAATATCATTAAAAATGAGTAGATATCGCCAATTTATTAAGAATCACAAATTATTGGTAATCCCGTTTAAAACTGAATTGCAGGCCATTTCCTGAAAAACTTTTAGTAAATTCCTAATAAATCGGAACAGGTGTTGATGATTTTTTTTAAGACACTACCTGCTGTATAAATATTATAATATGTATTTTTTTTTAATTTGAAAGGATTTTTAAGTGGCTTAAATTTTAATTACAAACTACTGATTGAAGTTGCAAAACAAATTTATCGTGCATAAATTAAAATTTTAACAAAAAACATCCTTTTACGATGTTTTACTTTTGATGTATTATTTTATCACATTAGCATTTACATATTGTTCCGAGAGTTTTTTTTTTAATAATTACCATTAACAAAAAATGCCAATAATAAAACAAAATGACATGCTTTAAGGTGAAGTACTACGTAGTAATTTAAATTCGTGTGTTTTTGATTTTAAAATTTAATCATAAATTTTGGATGCATTAATTAAATACTGCGAATAGAATACACCTTGGCCTTTGAGTGGACCTTGGAGTGGTTTGTTTAGAAAATCTTTTTCATAAGCACGGAAAAAATAAAGTATCAGGCCTAAAACTGTTTTAAAGTTCAAAATCTTCTACTTACGAACTCCTTTTGGCGAATTTTTTTGTCTTGCGCAAATCAAAATAGGCGGCTGCTGTTAAGCAGTAATTTAAACTGTATCGCCATCTACATAGTTATAAGTCACTAGTTATAAGCTATAAGACTAATAACTTATCATACAAATATGTATAGTTTTATATCACTAGTTATAAATGGCTAGTTCATAATCTTAGTTAAAAACCAATAGTTATAAGACTTAGTTGTAAGTCACTTAAGCCGCTAGTAATAAATCGAGGTTATAAGTAAAAATTAATGGCCTAAATTTTATTATTTAAAAAACGAATAAATCAAATTACTCACATCCGTACTAGATATTTATCATTCCTTTTAATTAAAAAAATGGTATTTTGGCCTCAAATCTAAAATTTGCTTTTGTGTGAGAAAGACCGGGTAGACGTTCACTTTTTTGTTTTCTCTAGAAATTAATTTCAGCGAAATCATTTAACATTTAGATTAATGAGTAGGCGCCAATAAGCCAATAGCATTAGAAGCCTCATTGAAACCTCTTTGTCATTCTTGGTTCGCTTGAAAAAAAACCTTTTTGTCTGAGAGTATTGATGTCACCTCTCGAGAATCAATCAGATATATGTCATCGCGTATTTTTCCATGTCATCCTCGTCGATGACAAACTTCGTGAAAGAGGACTAATACATAATCATTAGGTACCGGTAATGTATGCAGCGACACGGGCAATCCTTCGACCGTCAATTATTGATATCACGAGTTTCACATTACATCGGTTTAATTGTCTTGTCAACCCTACGACACAAAGCGTTGTAACTTTAACTACGTTGGTTTGGCGGAATTACATTCCTGGTGAAGATACTATCCTACTCTCTACATACCAATAAGTATCGTATGTTCTAACTGGAATATGGAACTTACCAATCTATCTAACCAATCAAAATTAAGATTAGTAATAGATGAGTAAATATAATAATGCATTATGCTTTATTTTTTAGAATGCACACTTGAATTTGAACCACTATTCCATTGGCCAACCTAAATAAAATAAAATTGAGATATTCAAAACAGAATATTTTACTAAATCACAACATTTTCATTCCAAAATATTTTACCAATCCTGAATGCAGATAACGACTATCGTTTATACATAGCACAGAAGTAACAAAAATATAAAGTAAAAAAGCCAGTTTTAACAGAAACCTATGCCTTACAATTGATTTTCGGAGCCACCTCTGGGCTGGAGCACCCAAACTACCTGATAATTTGCGAAGGAAGGCGGTCCGATTGTCATCTCTAATGCACATGAAATGTAGGCATGATGAGTCTGTTCTACAGGTAATTAATGAAACACGACGTACATTCGCCAAACAGCAGGTCACAGTTGTTGTCAGCTTCACGCTCATCAACATCAACACGAATTTTACAGAAAATCCTATCTACTGTGTAAGGAATATCCTTTTAATAAGTACTTAAAAATTTACTGCTTAATTTTTTTTTAATTAAGAAAATACTTTTTTAATCTACGTATTCCTTATTCAATATGCCGACTATTCTACGGTTAAAACATTACAATGGATAAACCTAAACGTTGATCTTATCCTGTTTGTCGGTCACTTAAATTCGCATTAATTCTCAAAAAAATCTAATATCTGATTCAGCGTAATAAATTCAGACCGGCTTGATATACTGGATTGATTTTTTTATATTGTCACTCCAAACAGATTCAGATGCCCGCAGGAGATAAAGTCATCCTTCGATTGCGGATTCTGTGTGGGAGATTTAAAATTAAATCTTGAGTAGGATATTGTTAAATCTCTCCATTTTTTTATAAATACATTCCTACTTACAGAAGTGAAAATGAAATACCTACATTTTTTTTTTAAATGAGATCTCTAAGGTATGCGATCTATTATATAGGTAAATAATGTAAAAGAGTTGCATTTTATAAATGTGGAGATCCAAAAAAAGAGCCCAACGGAACCATAGACGGTTTGGTTTCAGCAGAATTTTAACACGCAAGTCAAAAACAATAATTAAATTAAAATATATGTCTTTGTTTACATCACTATTTAAATTATATCTTATGACGAACGACATGATAAGATCAAGTGATTTAAATACTTGAGTCGGGTCATATCAAAGAAATATTATATAAGTACTTACTTATAAGACGATATGTGAAACACGCATCATATTTATTTATATGTTTAAAATATATATATATATTTTTTTTTTGCATGTCTAACTAGGAAATACCTTTGTCAAGACAGACGTAGGAGGCAGGTAAATGAGTACATATATACATACATAAATACTATACTGTTAATAGAATATATTTTAGTACAGCTGATTTATTAAAATCCGGTTTTAACGGGATTGCAGGCCGTTTCCTGTTAAACCTATTAATTCATTCGTAAAGGGCACGCAGTCCTGATTTAACCTGATTACGAATAATTTTAGGAGATTCAGTTAGTTTTTTCCGTGTAATATTACAATTTTGGAAAGAAAAGATGAACTAAAATTGATATAATAATATGTGTGGAAGTTAAGTTTGAAGAGATTATATTATTAGGAGTATGGGTATTTTAGGGCTTAGGTCGTATGCAAATAAGTATTTTATAATGTATTATGTGTGCAAGAAAGGGTTCTGTGGCGGTTCGTCCTGTCTGCCTATCATTGCGGGGAATTAGTTAGTTAGTTTATTAGTTCTTATAAGTACAGAATTTCGGGATTTGATTCAGACTATGCTCTTATCTTCAAATTCTCTAATTTTTTTTTATTCAAAAGATATATTTAGTAGTCGAATAACTTTCTAAATCTGCTAATAAATAAATCTTTGCGTTTCACTGCAAAACTTAAAAGCTTTTCGTCTTCTAATAATGCTCTGAAAAAATGATTTTTCGCCGAACGTGATAAGTTCTTTATTGAGATGGTAATCAACAATCTTACCATCTTCGACCCGACCTAATCACACACAAGTTTCGTTAAACCGTACAACAAAGATTTTCGGAAAACTGAATTTCGTCTTCGTTATTTCAAGTAATGAAAAGTGTGTTTTTCTCGGTGGAGCAACTCGGATTTATTCTGCAGAATCTGCATATGTTCCTGAGACGTATTCCATAAATAACAACACATTTTGTACTTGACTGGCGCCATCCAATAATAAATAAACACGAAAGTTTCAACAATATCGAACCAGGAATGCTTGTCATTATTCTTTGCAAACACCTTTGTTTAATCATTAACTCATTGATAAACATCACAGAAATCTATGGTATTCTATGTTTTTTTCTTTCTGTTTACTCTTTCACCGTAGATAATAATAATATTTGGATAATTTATAAAGCGTCGTTTTCGTGAGAAATCACCTCAAGGGCGCTGCGATAGTAATTTGAAACATGACAAATAGTACATGGTTCAAACAAGCCTATTTTGAAGGCATTTCACATGGAACAGAATACAAACTTGACAGTCAGTATAACAGTGGAGTTTTATAAGGTTGTATATGAATTATTGATTATTTATTTATTTATTAATGTTCTCTATAACACTTTTATGCACCAATACATTTCAAAGAAGTTTACAAAATTGAGGTACATGTAAGTACGAGTATTAAAGGTCATGGGGATAGTTTTAGTATTTTGTGACATACGTCTAAAGGTATTTGCTGAACTATTATATATATAGTTAACGCATGAACCTTTTTTGTACTTTTTCTATTTCAAGGATATCATTTTGTTTAAGGGGTCCAAATAATAGAGGAATGTGTGCTAATACAGATCTATTAGATAGTCTACCACATCTAACTATGTAGGTACCATAGTTGAAAATTCATAACGATAATTTTATATTTGGTTGACAGATAATATAATACGGTTTTAGGCACTGTACTGTGTTTAACGTGCAGGTCGCAGCAATAAATTTCTCTCCATTTATATAATAAGGTATATTTTCAAAATTGTGAGATCCAAAGAATATTAGGTTTTTGTTTCGGAGATTGTTACTACTGCATTAATTGATAATTCCTTATTAAAATTTTTAATTAATGTAACTAGCATTGTACTCTTTAAGCGGTGCTATAAAAATGATGAAAACATAATTATTCCACCTATGAATTAACAATTTGACCCGACACCCACCACAGTGCCACACAAATACCATACAAATTAAACAAAAGGCATTCTTAATTACACAACGGTGAAGATCGCGTCATCTAAATTGTCTCAGAATATTGTGACAGAATCGTCTCTCTTTCAAACAAAACATTTGAAATAGAATCCATACGAGGGGCTGAAGGTTGAAACATCTCCCGACCGGGGAAAAGATAACTACGCCAACCAGTAATTTGCGTGCAAACCTATGTCTTTCACAATACGGTAAACAAAACTATCAAATTATTAATTAATTCGACAGTGGTTTCAAAGCGATATAAATAGTTAACAAGAAAAATCGTAGTTGAACTTTCACAAAGAAATAAGCCAAAAACGTTTAACAATTGTAAGGTTAGGTGGATACAAAATATTTCCAATTAAATAGCTGCTTAATTTTAGCAGAAAACTGACTGCCAAAATATAAATTATTTTAAACATATATTCTTTTACTATTTTTGTTAACGTATGATGTACGTGTGACAGGTGTTGATCTTTCTAAAAGCATTGGCGTATTTCCTTTAATATGCATCGTATAATGTATTTTGTGCATTGAAATACATTAAGACATATTAAATTAACTCACAATGATGTTTACTATTTTTATTAAGAGATGTTTTTTTATTTTCTTTTTTTGGTTTGACTGGGAATTGAATTTTCCTCCCCAGAGACGTGCTCTTAACTGCTGTGAATGTAATTTAAAACTATAAAAATTAAAAAATATATATTTTACTGAGGATTGAACCTTGATCCCCAAGGACCGGAGACAACCCGCTAACAACTGAACCATATCTCGATTGGCTTTGACCGATATTTATTTCGTTTATTAACTGCACTAATGTCATCCAATTTCAGAGAAATGCTTATATGTCCGCGTGTGTATGTGTGATTGCCACCAAAATTCCGGACAAACCTCTCCTCATGACCCTGGGCACCCCTGCTAAGTCACCAAACCACTTAGGGACACCTAAGGCAGAGGTGATAGTTATCCAATAAATGGTACCCAGGGCGGCGGTACCCATACGATTTACGAAAACAAAATCGAAATTCAAATAGATGTACATATTTAAAAATATTTTTAATTTCCATAAGTTTTGAAAGAATCTTTTCTTTATTAGGTCCAATATTCTAATATCTTTGGGGGAAACCATCCCGGTAGTCCCGAAAGGTGTTAACATATATTTATTTTATCTTACTAAACCAATGATTCGCATGTTTAATACATTAAATCAATGTAGGAGACTTCTTTGTATTTATTTAGTTATGCAAACTTTACTGAACTGTCGCAAAAGGCTTCAAATGCTGGGCGTAAATAATTATATAAATACTGCATCCGTTTTACACAAGTGGGTGGCGGTGAAAAACCTAATGCCACTTAATTTGTTCCTCGGAAAACCACGGTATGTAGGCAGTAGGGGCCTACTCGAATCTGACCATAATAAAGTGAGCATTGGCACTGAATGCAATACAAGAAACAGCGCAACCACTGAGCTTATAATCCCTAGAAATGAATATTTACCAATTTGAAAGAAAACTTACCGTATATAAATCATTTCGTAAAATAAACCCAGAATGACAAAGGAGTATGTATGAAACGATTAATGACAGCCTCCGAGATTAAGTTTATATCCTTCACTACGAATCCGAAGCTTGCGGGTTCAAATTACTTTTGATTAATTTATGTCATTTCAAAATTTATTAATAAATATATCGATATAAGTTATATTTTTGGCAATTACCTTACGGTAGATACTTCAAGACCCCTAATAATAATCGAAAGGTTACTTAAAATGGCTTTTAGTAATCTGTTTGTAAATAATAAGGATGTTTTTGGAATCTGTTTATAAATAATAGATATAATTAGATAGAGCCTTGGATCTCGTAATAAATTGGGCAGCGCCCTTGAGGTGATTTGTCACATAAACTATTATTACTATTTGGTGACCAGATGTCAGTATCTAGGTACTTCCCCGCCCTCCTCCCTCCTCCACCCATACCCTTCGCCACACAACACATCCCAATTACGGATGCTGTAGTCTCACTGGCTAAAGACTTTTGGGAGCAGTTGGGACTTATTCACATAAAAAAGGAGTTAGGAAAAAATGACCTTACTTCAGGTGTACGGACTAGCCCAAACCACGCTTCTATCAAAGTATCCGTTCAGTGAAGGCAACCAATACAGCACCGCTGTTGTAATAGCAGTATTATTTGCGATCATTATAGGCTCATCTCCGCGAAGCTGTCTTTGCAACAAGTAAAATGGCACAATGTAGCCATTACCATTCAAGTTGTATCACTGCGCTAGTGAAGATATTATGATTTTCTGTGAAAAGCAAATTGAATTGCCCCATTTAACAGCTATTCAGTAGCGGTGATTAGCTTTTAGATTATAAAATCACATGGCTTGAATTTTCAATTTGTTTTTATCAAGTGGCTTTTCAAACTTCAGTCTGTGATGGTATAATTTCGTCTAGTCAGTTTTAAAATGTAAGGACTGTATCCGTGGCTAAAAAACTACATTGATATTATTAGGAGTAAAGCATTTAGGGAGCATACTTATTTTAGTTACTTCACTTCGACGTCAAATTTTTCTTGGTAGCAAAGCTTCGTAAAGTGAAGATAGTGTTATTTTTGAGACCAGAATTTGAACTTAGACAACTTCTAAACAATTGATAATATTACATACAGTATTATTTTGATTTCGTTATTTTTATAGAATAATGGTGCTCGTCATGCAGTTTATAAGATATAAATAATTACAAGTTTGTTTCCACCAAAAAAAAACTTGATTTAATTTAGAATATTCTACAATATCGACAATAATATATATTTTTTAATAATTCTATAAAACGAATTTCAGTTAGCAAATATTATATGGTGTACTTTAGTTTATATACCTACCTTCATATTTACCATTAAGGGAAAGGAATTTAGGTACTAACCTTTTTTGGTTCCCATACCTTTAAGGCAACACAAGACTGTAATATCGGGGATTCGCTCGAGTTCACATTTTAATTATTTCTGATAAAAGTATTACTAAAATCTAAAATGCTTCTAGAGGGATCCCTACGGATTTAAGTTAATTATATTTTAGATTAATAAAACCAGCACCTTACCATTAAATTATTTCGTGTAAAACGGTTTGGAAATATTATAAAACGTTTTCAACTATAAAATTAGCGGTAAGCACCAGATTTAATTTTTTTAAATAGTGAACTGGTAACTTCTTTAGGGATCCCTTTAGAAAAATTTGCGATTTTAGTAACACGTTCATCAAAAATAATTAAAATAAACCCCATGGAAAGATAGGTTTTCTTAGGACAAAGTCAATTGTATGTCCGTCACCGAGTATTGTTTATACATGACATCATCACTTATATCGTTAAGATTCCCAATTTATTTTAAAGATTTGATAGGGCAAATCCAACCGCGGTACTTAAGAGTACCATTTGTTTTATTTTCTATTATATATCTTAATCACACTTTTCTTACTGGATTAACATTACAACCTAACCTAACCTTAACCTGTCTCTTTTCGAGGGACGAATCACATTTAGGAAGATAAAATCCATGTACCGCCCATCTTAAAAATTGCTTTTCCTCTCCTAAATAGGTTAATTAAAGAACTTATCAAAATAAATACCTTTATTAAATAATATTGTTTCTAATAACACGTGTTCCAAATTGCGCGCGAACTGTATCTAAATTTATTTAATAATCAATAAATAATGTAAATCTCCAATGACCTCCCAGGAGAGTATGATCCCATATCCAAACTGTACAGAATATAATAAATAATAACTTATGTACATTTCAACGCAGCATCACGTTCATTGGTGAAATTCATTGTACGTATAGTTTTGTATTAGTGATAGACGAACCGATGGATGCAATTTGTTAATAAGCAAAAAGTTGTTATATAGTTTGTCTAGTCTGTATTTAGTAATAAGATAAATTATATATATTACAACGCCCTTGAGGTGATTTTTCATATAAAACGGCCCTATACAAATCATTCAAATATTATTACTAACCCTTCGCAGTTGCTTCCCACCGATCGCATATTTTGTTTTTTTATTATCGGGTTGTAATTTATTGTAGGTGGATTTTTTTCCAACGATTATTAGTACTAATTTGGCCAGTTGCCATGCCATGAAAATTATATCTGAGCACTATAATATGTAATCATTTCCAGAATCTCTAAGGATGCATCATCAACAATTCATCAAATTACAACTTAATATTCAGGTTCTGTGAAAGTTCTTTTCAAGTTCAGTTATTATCAAAATTCAGTGTAACGACCGGCCCTTGATGAAATAATAACACAACTTCAATAGATTTTTCACAGAAAATGAATTAAACTTTCGAATGTGATGAATTTATTGTCCATTTCTCCTGTCCTAAGAAACTTACTTTTAAAAAGAGAACTTATATTTACAATGACAAAATTTGTCTCGCTCAAATGATTAGCCAATTAATTATTAAAAAGAGCGTAGTTGACCCTCACCATCTTGCATTTCGTCTCTAATTTGCTTGAACGTTATAATTAATCGGGTAGGAATTTAAGTAGGCACCTCTAGACTTACCTTCTTATAAATCTTTGGTTTTGATTTATTAAATAAGATAAAATTAGAAACACACTTTTTGGGAAGCGAGGACTGCTACTGTTCACAGAACTATCAGTTGCCGTAGCTTTCAAAAGGATTCTTCAACTTTTTCTATTACAAGATGTTTTTTTTTTTATGCTTCCGATTTTGTTGTCCGGGTTAAATCTTCCCCATAGGAAAAACTAAACCCTTCCACTCACTTTTCCACAAATGATCAGCTAGTCAATCAACACTATGCAAGTGCATTATATAAGTAAAATAAATACAAAACAATACAAGAACAACAACACGTCAACTCACCAGAGATCAAATGGGAAAAAAAAATTCACCGACTCCAGATATTTTCATATCAGAGGGTTCGGCTCGGTAGAACTTCTAACAGGGCCTATAAATCCTACTGATCCCTCAACATAAATATTTAAAAAATCTTTCGTTATCCTACATGTATTCAAAATGACCGACTTTTGCATCTTTATATATAAATTTTTTGATAGATCTAATACGCCTAAATTTTTAATGAGAGAGCTAGGTATAATGCCAGTAGCCGAAATAACTAATGGTAATATTTTTATAGTCTGAGAATGCCAAATTCTTTTTATTTCGTTTCCTAAATCTGTGTATTTTCTTATTTTTTCATTAACAGATTTTTGAATGTTACAGGAATTTGGAATAGCGACATCAATGATATAAGTTATTTTTTTTAATTTTGTCATGTAAAACTATATCGGGTCTATTATGACTAATCGTTCGATCTGTCAGTATAGTTCTATCATAATATATTTTATAAAATTCGTTTTCTAAAAATGAATTTGGTTCGTATTCATAATATGGTACTATATTACGGCAGTCAATCAAGTTATGTTTAATTACCAAATTTTGGTGAATTATTTTTAAAACTTGATTGTGCCTAAATGTATACTCGGACGGTGCTAATATAGAACATCCCGATATAATATGTTCTATAGTTTCCGGAAAAGCCAAACATTTTCTACACAAATCATCAATTTGATTTGTATCTTTGATTATATGCTTTCTATAATTTTTAGTATTAATGACTCTATCCTGAATGGCAAGCATAAATCCTTCTATTTCTGCGCTCAACTCTCCAATACTCAACCATTTGTTTGACGAAAATTTGTCAACATACGTTTGGTTGAGATAATTGAAGTGTTTTGCGTGTAAAATTTTATTTGACCAGGAATCTAATAGTTCCTGGTTGGGATTTATAAAAATGTTGGCATTCTCATCGTATAAATTTAAAGGTGTAATATTTCTATCTGCCTTGCAAATTATTTTGTGCATTTCTGAGCTATGAGCTTTCCTATGGAAAAAATTTCTTAGCATTTCTACCTGATTATGTTTCAAAGAAGTTATTTTGACTATGCCTCTACCTCCTAAATTTCTAGGTAAATTAACTCGTTCTATAGCTGAATTTGGATGATGGCAATTAAATTTTTTTAGTGTAGTTCTAATTAATCTTTCTAAGTTATCTAAATCTGTATTAGACCATTTAATTATGCCAAATGAGTACGTTAATAGAGGTATTGCCCAAGTATTTATTGCTTTTACTAAATTTTTAGCAGATAGATTGCATTTTAAAATTTTCCTGATCCTAGTTTGAAATTTAATCCTAATATCATTTTTAATACTAGTATGGTCTAATCTATTTGATTGTGGGTATCCTAAATACTTATAAACCTCATCCCTTTTCATACTAGTAATTTGGAAATTTCTAAATATACTCTCGTTCCCTTCTACAATTTTGCCTTTCAAAGTAAAAGTATTAAAATATTAATTATTAATTATTCCTTTTAAAGTATTATTATTATCAACTTCCTTCAGAAGAATTTCAGAGCCTACATCGAAAGGGATCTTATTTCAAAAAATCATTTAAGAAATTTATGGATTTATTGCAAATATTATTACCATTCTGTATATAAAATATAGAAGGTGTTAAGAAGGTACGTATTTGGAATTTATCTTAAGTTTTAAGAGGGTCAAGTTTTAACATGATATCATATTACAGTTTTTAACGGTAATGTTGTGATAAAACTCATACAAAAATAAATTTGATGTCATGGCCAATTTTAATGGTCAAGGGTTCAATATTTCAGTTATAATATTAATATTAAGCTTCTAATTTTATGCTTAAATGTTAATAAAAATGACATGTTTTATAACCGAAGTCATACACAAACCTTTGTTCAAATTGTTTTAATATTGATGAAAATGTAGAAAAAAAATCATATTTATTTGCTCACCACGTTTTTTCTATGATCCACCGCAAATGCTAATTTCTATCCCCGTCTTAACCTGTGTGCTACGATTACTAAATTTTTTTCAATTTACAAATGTCAATTTATATTTTGTGTTTCGCCTGGTTGTTATATTGCCCCAACGAAGGCAGGATGTATTCGAAACGAGCTGGCAATGTTAGCATTATTGCTAGTTATGAAATGCACGATTTAAACAATGGTGTATTTTCCCAAAATAAGATTTAAATGTTATTTTTTCTGATTCTGATCATCGTATTAAATTAACGTTTTCATTAAAAAATGTTGATTTTTAAAATTATCTAAAATAGTGCATTTTGAAACGATTACAATTGGCTGCAACGTCATTATGACGTAGAAAACGCTACTGTCTTGTAAAACAGCTGTCACCGGCGTAGGCCGGTATGACGTCAACAACGTCATATTCACTAACAAAAATGAACGTGTCGTTTTGGCGGTAAATAAAAAATAGCACAGTATAGATCGCTTTAGAAAATTTATTAGCTAACTTAAAAATATAATAAAAATGGTTTCAAAATCTTATTTTTATTTAATTTTTTTTTCAGAAATTAAAAAAAAAACAGTGAAAGTACCACATCGTTGTGCTGAACAGTAGAAAAAATCAATGCAAATCTAATTATTTGTAGCTAAATCAAATATGGGCTCCGCACTCCTCAGCCTCCGATATTCGGAATGACATATGTCCCATGACATCACGACCGCTAATACTACGTTTGTTTGTTCCCCGGCCGCATAAACCTCACGCATTAATATTGTTGAACATTGAGCATATCTCGACTGGTAATCTTAATGAATTACATATTACTTTACATGTGAAATGACACATATTTAAATGGAAATGAGGAAGGACTCCGAACAGGTCCCTCGTGGGAGTGGAGAGAATTACATAAGCACTCTCATACCGACCTGTATGATTCGATTTGCCGCTATGTTATTAGTTGCGCTAATCCAAAGTTGTTAAGTTCTTGTTTGTTTTCTTTTAATTTTACACATCGAATCTACCTACTAAATAGGTAGTTCAAATATTGGACATTCAGTCTCAACTACCCAAGAATATATATCATCTACGCCATCCGTAAACGGAGAAAAACGGGAATGGCTGATTAATTGAAATCCTTGTTAAAAACGCGATGGCAATCCATTTCCTGATAAAATACAAGTCCATTCGGAATATATCGGAACAAGTGTTTATGTAGGTGCGATTTTCCTGATAAATATATTATATTTCTTATGAACACGTGTTCTGCCGTCCTCATAACACATTGGTGTTTTACTGATACTTTGTTAGAAAATCTGTCAATTCATTCGTTAAAGGCCTGCAGTCTTGTTTTTGACATAAATACTAGTAATTTGACCATATTTTTAATAAATTAGGAATATTTTATATCTTTTAGTTTTCTCCGTGTATTTTGGTTATTTGTGTCCTTGATGGAACATGGAGCAAAAACGGATGTATGAAAGTTTGGAAGTACAATGGCTGTTTAGTAATTTACGTGTACCAAAATTAGCTTACCTAATGTGATAAGTCACCTTTTTCACTGTTCTGATCATACACGCCGCGTAATATTTACACCACGTCTTTTAGTAAGGCTGTAGTAAGACTGAAAGTTCTCATCGGGTATATTTTCAATCATTTGATAAAATATTAGAATACAAAAGGTTTTAAGCTCGTACATGAAGGATTTTATAACCTAAACAATATCAATGTAATAAATATTGGCTTGCTACTTTGAGAGCAATAGTATAACGATTTCTTCGAGGTTATTTTGATATCATTATTGCTGCTCCAGTCAGAAAACACGCAACTATCTGCCATATCTCCATTCGACGGAAAATTTTAACCGATTTACGACTTGTTTTTGGCTGAGAAGCTCACATAATTACACTTCTCGGTAGGAACCGGAAAGCCAAGTTCACTTTAGGGGTAAATACTACCCAGTTACTTGAAAAAAGAACAACTTACATAAAAGCTCGATTATTCGAATATCATTGTTGTTTTATTACCTTCCACCGCAAAGCACCTCACATCTTAGAAGTAGGTAAGAGACGTGTATAATTTATTGAGTTCCCTAACAGTTGAAGTTTGTTTACGTTTATAACTTAATCTTATCATAACTTCTAACACTGGGCCTTGTAATGCTCATCACAATCAGACATTATACAAATTCAAAATAAGGAAAATATTATCAAGAGTAAAATTTGAGAAAAATACTAAACGTTAGGCCATCTTGGGATAGGGGTGGTCGATATTCCTGCCCCTATAACTTGGTCTCGGTGACTTTTCTGTCACTGTAACAGAGTTGATCAAAAATAGGAACCGGTTGCTTTTTTTAAGAATTTCTCTAGCATCCACCCTATCAATTTTTAAAATATTATTTTGAGGAACCGGTTTCAAAAGTAATTTGATGAAGAGTCGGTGTAGTAGATAGGATTATCATACAGCAAATAATACATTTTACCTCGTAGTCCCCCTTAATTCCAATGTAAATTATAGGAAAAAG
The DNA here is from genome assembly GCA_026573805.1 of Hesperophylax magnus. Classification (NCBI taxonomy): domain Eukaryota; kingdom Metazoa; phylum Arthropoda; class Insecta; order Trichoptera; family Limnephilidae; genus Hesperophylax; species Hesperophylax magnus. The sequence continues at coordinate 8,591,067 of JAIUSX010000010.1, read as the reverse complement.
CGAATCAAATTAGTTGACAGATTTTCAAACATCGCATCGGTTAGATTAAATAAAATAAAATGGAGTTCACGCTGTAATAGACCCTAATGTAGTGAGAGATGTGGAGAATCTAGAGTCAAAATCGGAATTAGGACAGATTTTTTAAATTATTAATATTATGTGGATTGCAAAATACCGAATTTATATTTTGAAAATTCAATTTGTTACTTATCGTGTGTTCTAGTAGATAGTTTGATGACTAAAATGAACCTTATATCCATTCATATTCAATTATATACTCATTTAAGATGCTGATAGGTCTATTAACCCTATGCGTCCCATAAATAGTAGTCCGCTCTGAGCGCCGTACAATGATTATGGAAAGAAACCATGGAGCCAAAACGCTGATAATAACCTAACACAGCGCCCTTGAGGTTTTTCTAGCGGTAAAAACGCGGTCCCCTGAACGCGCACGACCCTGATCGACCACGCGCAGTTGTTAAGAAAAAGAAAGAATGGCTGTGGATCATATGACGTGGATTTACAAAAAACTACAGTTATGATGTCTATGATGAAATCTTGTCTAGAATGGTCAAATGCTGTTTGTAAGAGAGGGTCCGAAAACAATACACATTATATTTATGTTTGTGAAATGTGAATGATGAATACTTTGAGCAGGTGGATGAGTCTGTGTATTTGAAAAATATGTTGATGAGAGATAGAAGGACTGACTGGGATATTGAAAGAAAGGTAAATGCCTGAAACTCCATAAATGGGGGACTATACGCGGTTGTCGCTAGCAAAAAAATCCATAGAATCGAAGCTAACAGTCCACAATGATGTATCGATAGCTACCAACCCTAAAGAAGGATGAACGAAGACTGAATGCTGTAGAAATGAGATCCCTGTGGCAAATTTCTGATAAAACTATCTCATGTGAAAAATGTGGAGATCCGCAAATGGACAGTAGAATAGTCAGAAGGGTATGTATAAATATGACTGAAGCAAAGAGTGTGTGCCAAGACCGATTAGTTTCTCAGCAGGAAACGGCCTGATGGTTATTTTTTTTACATTGCAAGGAAGTTGTACCTAATAAGTGTATCACCGACTTCAATCTTATTTTATTTTTATTTTGTTTATTTAGGAAAACCAACAGATTTTTTACATCTTTAAATAATTAACTTATAAAAAATACAAATTATATCTAATGATAGGTTTTCACTTAAATTATGCATAAATTAAATTATGCATAAAGAACTGTTTTCACTTGAAAACCCTTAATTTACAGAATGAATTGGTCAAATAATATAATATAAAATGCCATTTTACCAAGTTGCCTACCCTGTCTAGCCAAAGCCGGCGAGGTACATATTATGCATAAATTGCACATTTAGTCCATATCACCATGTCTAATGTTCTTTTTTATAACGGCATTTACAAGTTGCAGATGTTACACACGTTCAATAACAACTGGCGATGTTCACTCGCAGAACCTTTAAGGCTCATTGTAGTGGCGCCAGACAGTGAAGATAACACTTTTACAGCGGTGGGGTTTGGGAAAATAAAAAGCAGGTTTTCCCCCGCCCGAAACCAATAATATTATTTCTCTGTCTGCCTGAAACGCCGCGAATATGTTTTGGCTTTTATATTATTTACTGAAACAAAAAGGGGAAGTAAATATTTATCATTGCCATTAGTAGATATTTTATTTTAACATAATGCACTAGCGCCCTTTATGAGTGCAGTGCCAGCAAAATGTTTACATCGCGTAGAGTCAACTGGTTTTATGGTACAATGAAGCTAAAACTCGCGAAATAATCTAATAACAAGTCGCAATCAGTTGGTTAAGCGCCCCAAAAAAAAACAATAAATATGAATGCTTCAAAACCTCGGTTAGAGGAACTTCCGTTGATATTATAATAACGATATTATTAATTAACTTTGGTTTTTGTAATTCTTCTCACAAAACTCTTTGGTAATTTTAATGCAGGTACATAGGTGTGCGTTTTTTTCTGCGCATTTTATTTTTTGTATGATTTTATTTATTTTTTTTTTTATTATTTTAATATAGATCATATGGGTTACATTAATACATATATATTTTGCAAAATATAATATTAAGGTTCATAATTGGTCATGTATACCTTATCAGAAAAGAGGAGCTCTTGTGCCTGATAAGGGAGCCACGATTCTTACTTAGATTCAATGTTATAATATTATGTTATGTGTAAAATATATAATTATATATATATATTTTTTTTTTAATAAAAGTTTTTTTGGAAAAAAGTTTGATTTTATTTATTTGTTCTTGTTGGTTCGTAATACAGCGCAATTCGGAAGGGAGATTATTGTAGTTTTTTATGGCTTGGTAAATATAATGGTTTTGCATTTGAGTTGTTTTAAAGATTGGCGTAATAAATTGATTTCCATTTCTCATGAGTTTGTAAAATTCTTGATATTCTGTGTTATTTTTTTCTTTACACATTTTTATAATGGAAGTTTGCTTAAATATATCATCAATATTTGGTACTGGAGACAATTTAAAAAGCAATTTTGTTGGGAAAGTAGAGTTTTTTTTAAGTATTACCTTTATAATAATTTTTTGCGAGACTTTTACTGAGTTTAGATTGTTTTTATAAGATCCTCCCCAACCTATGATTCCGTAAATAAGCAGGGAGTGGACAAGAGCATAATATACATTTTTTATTATTTTCACATTTAAAATATTTCTTAACCTAACAAATATATATATACATTTCCTTATTCTCTTTACTAACTCCGTAATATGGCTTTTCCATTTCAGATTTTCATCGATGATCACACCAAGATATTTAATTTCAGAAGAAGAGTTGATTACAGTACAAATAGGATTAAGTAGTTTACAGTTGACATTGTCACAATTTTCATCATGGATTATGATATTTACTTTGTGTTTAGTTATTTTTTGTAGTGAAAATAATACATATGTTTTTTTTAGCATTAAGTGTGAGTAGGTTATTATCAAACCATGATTTTAAGAGATTAATACATTCATTTGCAAGTTTGTTAACTAGTTCCCATGTTTGACCTTTTATTAATAAAACAGTATCATCAGCATAAGAGATTAATTCACCTTTGATTTTCTGTTGGAAAATGTCATTTACATACATTAGAAATAGTAATGGTCCGAGGACCGTGCCTTGAGGAATGCCAAATGTACTTGTTAGTGGTGTACTAAAAGTTTGGTTTAATTTTACAATTTGAGGTCTCTCTGTTAAGTAGCTTTCTATCCATTTAAGGGCTAAGTGGTCAATGCCATTTTCTTTTAATTTTAAAATAAGTCTTTCATGGGAAATGCTGTCAAAAGCTTTCTTTAAGTCAATAAAAATTCCTATACATTTATTTGATTTGTCCAGGGTACTATATTTATGATGTTGATATATTTTCTGCGTTTCTTATTTTTCATGTTTTATAGTATGCTATGCCAATACAAAATACATTACATTGGACAACCACTGTCCAGAATAAAAACAAGTAAGCGACATGTTTATTGTGCGATTACGGAGACGAACTCAAGCAAAAATTACCTGAGAAAACGTTTGGATATTTCTTAATCATTAGGTATGTGGGAAAGATGGATCAAAGGTAACTCAAATGAAAAGTACACAAATATCGATGCGGAATAAACCATCTCGGGTAGGGCAGTTTGCAGAGCGATTTGAAAGTGATATTGTATATTTTTTCACAATGATTATGTTCATCATACGTTGAAACATTTGAAGGCCAGGCCATCAGAATTTTTGTTATCTGTCTAGGCTTTTTTCAGGTATTTACATATCAATAACTTCGTTCACAAGAACTTTTCCCAATACATATTTCTTCGACGCATCGTATTTTCTAATACACAGGTACAATAATAATCGTTAAGTACGATCACCCAGTAAAATTGAAATATTTATTTCATCAAATATACTTAAAGATGTAAAAAAGATGCAAGTAAGATTATAACATTTTTTATCGTTTCTAAGCTCAACAGTAATTGCCAAATTAAGCAATATTGTGTACTATTTGTAAAATTTCCTTGTTGAAATGTACGTACAGGTTCTTAAGGATTTAACTGGTTAGTTATTTAAATATTAAAATATGTGTTGAGTAATAATATGAAATTAAGCTGACAAGAGATTTAATGCGTTATGCTTTGTTTTATACGCTTAAGCTCGGTTTAAACAAATATATTTTTATATTATATTTTGCAATCTATCAAATAAGAGATTGTCTCGCTTTATGAGATTAATTTTCAGAAAAATAATTTAATCCTTATACTTATTTCGCACAGTTCTAAAAACTGTAAAATAACTAATTGAGGTAATTTTTTCACTCTTTGATACGTGCTAGATTTCAGAAGATATTCGAAGTCGTTTAAATTAAACATTAATTCCTTTGGACGCTGATAGAATTGGAAAATTTAATCTCTAAGCATAGATATCTACAATCTATTCTGTGTGTTTATTTACACTTCTTAACAGCTTCAGTGCTGGCCAATATTTATTTTATTTATGTAAATACTCATTTTTTACAATAAATTTTCATTAAGTATTACATATTCAATGTTTAATTAGGTTTTAGGAAATAAACGAATGCTAATATTTGAAATTGACCCACTTCCCTACAACCGATCAAGCTGAAACTCGGCAAATAGACTCGTTGTCGGTGACAATTAATGTAACTTTTTGTGTCAATCACGTACACATACGCGGCAATGTATGAATTTCTCTGAAATGAGGTGACATTACAGCAGTTAATACAATTCCGATCCTACGTTCCGATCGGCATTTGGCGAGGTTGTTAGCGCAGTTGACTTCAGTCCCTGAGAAGGAAGGTACAATCCTCAGTCAAGTAAAAAAAAATATATATTATTTTTTAATTGATTTTTAGACTTGTTTTAGTGTATATGTAAGTTTTAGAGCAAACGGAATTTCATGGATTATTTTTTGGAAAAATGTTATTGATTATTTATAGATTCACAAAACCGAGCTAAAGCAATTTTTGGAAACTTTTCGATTTTTAATGGAAGTTTTACCGTACTAAAATTGGCATATTAGAATTACGTATAGTTATATATTGCTTAACTCGTTACATAAAATGTACCTTTAATTCCTATATTTTTGCTCTTTGTTAATTTCTAACATTTTTTTATGGATTATCTTGAAATTTCAATGTGTAAGACATAAAAAAAACTAATGTTTCCACTATCTACCAAAAATTGATTATCATTTTCCCTCACCGGGTTTTCAATACTCAACCTCGGAGAGGTATCACTTTAAGATTCTCTAGGTGTAATTGAAGACAGTAATAATGACTAGATATATTACAAATAATGGTACGTTTCAATTCTTACCTTAACGAAAATTGGAAAGTCATTTTGAATTTCTATTTGGCAAAGGTACAGGATAAAGTGTACTCGATTAATCACTATTGTCTAATTTTTGTATATTTTGTTATTTACCTCTTGGTATTTTGATGCCATAAATCATTATGCAAATACGTTTCATTTATCCTGCCACCCACATTAACTGTATGAGTTGGATCGTGCATAACACAATTTCTTTGACTTTGTACACTGATAGTAAGTAAAATAGCTAATTGGCAATTTGGTATTTAATTATGGATACGTAATAATATAATTAGTATGCACTACTAATTAAAATCATACAAATGGTCAATTACTTAGTAGCCATCGACACAAACATTAAATAAACTTTTGTTGTGATACTTTAATTTATTTATTTTACAATGTTTCAGTAATTATTGTATTCTTATTGGGTATTACTCCAAATTTAAATATCGACCTAAACGTCATCCAAGGCTCAGTTATTTCGCAGAAATTTACATAGGACAAAGTTATCAAATAGCCAATTAGCGTTTTTTTCTTTTTTTGACAGTTGAAAAGTTCCCGTTAAATGCTGATTCCAAGTCCGTTTCGGCTTCTGAACAAATTTTGATCAGCAGAAGAGGAAAACTATAATTTTGTTAAACTTCTCAGTTTATTACAATTTGATAGAAAGCTGAAACACTGGTAGAATCGGTGCTTATCGGGGACTCTTAAAATGTCAAATTTTTAATTAATCGGCGCTGAAGAGGAAGCTACAAGCCAAAAATGTGTATATTCTTGGTATTCCTTATATCGTAGGTAATAGGCATAATAATCGCTTGACAAATTGAGTCTAGAAACGTTCGATTTCAAGCACAAATCTGGTTTTTATTTATTTTGTAAATAATTTTATAAGAAAGCAAAAAAGTTGATCAACTAAAACTGTCACAGATAATCTTAGCTATAGTACTGTATTTTTTAAAAGTTGTTTCCTTTATGCGTTCATACATTTCTATTGAAAATAAATATTTTTTATTAGTTTACATTTATATTTTTTATTGAGTTATTTATTTTTTTTATTTGTATTCTACTCAAGCGAAACCATAGGAAAACCTTCAATTTATCTAAAAAATATTTTTTGATATTAATAATGTACACCAATTCGTTATAAAGGATAATCAAAATAGTGATTTGGCAATGTTACATTTGAAATTGTGCAAACAAATTCGGCCTTATTTAGCATGTTTTTAATTTTTTAACTAATTACCTTCGAAGAACTATCGATTTTGACTGTTTAATGTTAATGAACGAAATTCTTTGTGATAATGTTAAGAACACTATACCTGGAACTTTTTTTAAAGATTTGAATAGTATGGGAATAACTAGAGAAACCGTACTTAAGATTTTAAATGTCTCCTCAATTACTTTATATATTGTTACGATTTCGTTTTAGGTTATATTAATTGTTAAAAAAAATAGTCTAGCGAGAAACACGTAATCCAAATACTACTAGTGTAGCATACCCTCCACACAGTACATTCCCTCCACACAGCATCCCCAAAGATGATATAGGCCCTGAGGGAAATTATTTTCTTCAGGGCCTCCTGTGTGGAGTTAATATAAAAAAAATTTAAAAAATACTGCCATCAGAATGTATGAGAAATGCCAGAAGTTGGAGGTATTATTAATATTAATGGGTATTTCGTAAAGCCACTTTAGGCACACTGCTCCCATCCATCTGGAGCCAGTGAGACTATGGCATCCCCAATTGGGGTATGTTGTTTGTTTATGCTGAAGGCAGTGAAGGGAAAGTATCTGACTATTCATATCTGTCACCAAATACGACTATAAATGGAAGTGTCACCAGGGGTATACTGAAATATCTACCATTCCGGAACGTGCCGCAAACATTTTTTATATGATTTTACTTAAATTATTTGTAAAATAATACAAATTAATCAATTTAATTACCTCCTGTTCTGTAGTCAAAGTTTGTACCCTCTCAACCACGGAGGCCTTCAAAAGTAATGATGGAAATGCCTCTGATTTTCTAAGGTAACATCTATTGAGTGCACGCAGCTTAACTGCTAAAGAGTGTTTGTGAAAATATCATTTACCTACCAGTAATTTTCAAAACATAAATCAATTTCATTTCACATAAAGGAATGCCCATTAAAGATTTGTTAATAAACCTACGCTGCAAATAATCATCAAAAATGCACGTAATGGATCAACATTTTCACGCTAATTTGATTTCTGTACATAATACGGCTGTTGCGAAATTGGTTGGCAAACGATTCATTCCGTGTTTATTACCTGGATTATGGAATGCATTCTCAAACGTTAAGAACATGGGTGTTCAACTTTTTGACTTCTATGGACCACGTCGAGATAATGTTTAAGACTCCGCATTAAAAATATGTATTTTTTTTTAATATCAAAAAAAAGTGCAAACTAATATACGGCAGGTACTTCTCTACCTTTAACTCTTTCAGACCTGAATTAAAACTGCAGTGGTAGAACAGAGTTGCAATTGATAATATTGATGATTTTTTTTGAAAAATTATGATGTGTGTTTCTTTTTCAATAGTTTATTATTTCTAATAATTAACTTTGTGTTATATCGAATTTTACAAATTTTTAAGTAACGCTTAGATAGTTTGGGCATATAGAGCGAATGAACAAAGAAAGGAGTATAAGTGAGTGAGTCGGGTGTTTTCAAGAGTCAGGACAATAGAAGAGTATGTATGAGGCGATGTATAAATGTGAATGAGTCAAGGAGTGTGTGCCAATTGCCTTTTTCCTTTTTATGGAGCCTTATTTCATTGCATGTTTTTGTGTTATATTTGTGAATGTCCAATAAAAATATTTTGGTAATAGGTTATTTATTATTTGATGTATAAATATCATCGTGTTTAAAGTCAGTTTAGAAGTTATTGTTACTTTCTTTATTTCTCGTAACTGTCTCAAAGGGCGTCTTTCACAAACATGACAAATCTTACAAAGTATACCAATATAAGATTCTGTTAAATTACAAAAAATTTAAAGATTGAAAAAATACCTTCAAAATTTACATCACAAACAAAAAGGGAGAAAAGATTCGGTCGAGACTAGACACAAAAATAGACTTTCAAAATACAGAAAAATGGCTACCTCCAGTAGTGCCAGCAATTGGGAAACAAACACCTCCAATTTTTTTTAGTTCTTGATAGTGACGAAAAAATTATTGAATGTATGCATTTGCAAATATATACACGGTCTGAAAGGGATACAATAAAAACATGGTCAAGTAATCTCCTTTTTTCTGTAACCACGATACTACAATATAATGTTTGATTCGATGAAAGTGGTTGCAATTTTCAAGGGGGTTGCCCGAAATTTATGCTTTTATCATTGAAAATATGTGTCAAAAATGTATGTGCTGAAAAATATCCGTTATACGAATAAGGTGGAACGTGAAATCAAAATATAATATTTTGAAATAATGGAATAATTCATCTGTGTTAGTATGAGTTGAATCGAAAGGTACGTCAGAAAATATACGATTTTGTGAGTAGTATTACTAGCTGTAATATTTAATCTAATATTTAATTTGATGAAAAATGTGAAATAGAAATAAAAATATACAGAATGAGAAAGAAAAAGATTCAGTCGCCTCCAGGAATTGAACTCAGGACCTCTTCCTTGCCGAGGAAGTGCCCATACTCTGAACTTATTCCACCATATCAGCTTACGACATTTTTAACTGTATCATACTTCAACTGAGAGCTACAAACGTTTTCTTCATTTTCTTAACACATATTTTTTGGCTGCTTTCATTATATATACTTCCAAGATTTTTATGTGCGACATCTATTGACTTTTCTACAAGTCTAGGATTAATATTTTTTATACTTGAATAACTTAATGATTTCAATCTTATATTGAAATATTTGATTATTGAAGAGAATATTAATGACTTTCAAACAAAATACGTGAAAAAGAAAAGACAAAAAAGGATTCAGTCGCATCTAGGAATTCACTTCCCTGGCAAGGAAGAGGTCCTGGATTCGATTCCTAGTTATGACTCAATCTTTTTCTGTCTTTTCTGTTTCACGTCATTCTTTAATATTGTCCGTAACGAAAAATTATATATTCGCATGCTCAAACTCCTACATTCAAGAATTTAGTTTCACTGATTAGCTTTTATTATATCCGTTAAACCAATTTCATAAAGTTTGTTCGTTTCGTAAAGTTAATGCGAAAAGTTGGAAAATATCTGAATAAGTTTGCCAAATACATGACCTGTTCGCTGGTTGTGGTTTTCGCCAACAGATCGACGCGCTCCGGACCGGATCCACGTTTAGTTATCCTTGCGATTAGTTTGCCGAGGTAACAATTCTACCCACTAGTCTTCAATTAAATTGTTGTATTCATGCAATGTACCTTGTAATTACACCAGCATAGGGTCGTTTAACTTTAGAGAAAGCTAACCCTTGAATTTCATGTAACTTATGCTGTACAAATCGGTAAACTGTAGGTCACCGGTCCGTGGCCTCCGAGGACCCATATAAACACTGCTCAAGGGTCATGTAATTTCACAATAACGTACTGTCTAAGGTACGTACAACCTGGGGAACTATTTAGCCATCCAGGGCGACCTTTGGAAGGAATGTGTTCATACAGATCTTGAAGAGATCCAGTGCTTAAACAAGGGAGGAAGGACGAATAGATATTTCCACATGCGTATGATTTACATACTAAGGATGGACTGTTTCACAGAATTTGAACAAATAGAACTTGAACATTAACTTTGAATTTTGATGAATTATTCAAATTCTATTAAACAATCCGTCATGCTATATGTTTGTGCATACAACAACAACAAGTAACAACTACTGTGAACGTGAACGGTGTTCCACTCTTGTTCGTCGAGTTTCTCGCTGGTGCTACTACTATGCTCAGGGGATCAATGCTGCCAGGCAAACAAATGCCTCCAATAGAGAAATCTCATGTTTACGTGCACTTTTTTTTATTCAATTATTGTAAATAGGTACAAAGTTAGTTAAATTTTAAATGAGTGAATATTTGTGGGAAGTGATAGCAAATATTATAACACAATATCATTTAAGGATTATAAGTTTAATGTTGCAGTTGTGAATAAGTTCCCGCAAACCTTTTTTAAGTCCTGACATTTTAACGTTTTGAATTAGACAAGGGGATTGGCTTAGAATTAGAGGTTAAGCAATAAAGGTTACCGTGCCCTTTAGACACAATAAACTTAGTCATAGATTGTAGATAACTTCATATCTTCAACCTTCTACCCACTTAACTTTTGTCATTAGATAATAAATTATCACCGTGATCTATTTCTGTAACTTTGAATATAAGATAATTAATTACTATTTACAAAGCTTTATGTTCAGCATTTTATTGGATCTGAAGTCATCTAATTTCAGAAATAGTCGTTTCTTCGTCAGGACGGTACAAGATATTAGGTAAATTAAAAATTTAGAAATCAAACCGTACCTTATTTTTATTTTATTAATTTGTATATGAGCCTTACTAATATACGGGTTTTAAATTTTACACTGATAAACAAACATTTATCATAAATAAATGGTTGGTAATAAAATAAGTTGTTTAATAACAAAAATAATAATAATAAAATAAGTTTTTTAAAGTTTTAACACGTTTATTAATAGCGGGTTGTAATAATAATAATAATAATATATCGCATAATAATATATCCCTCTATACAATGAAAACTATGTGTAGGAAGTGCACATCATGTGAAAAAGCGATTTATATAACACCATATCGCTAGCCATAAAATCCCATACATACCTGTCACACCTGACATGTTACGTGTTATAAGTGTGGGCGTGGCGACGATGATACGCCGTGATCTGCTAATCAGGCTGTATTTGAAAATGATGCGATCAATTTACGGAGTGCCGTCATTTGATAAGGTGATCCCATACAAATAAATGATATTCCGCGGCAGTTCCCCAATTGATATGTTCCCGTCTACTAGGGAAGATCATAGCGTAGTGTGACACCTCAACTATATATATATATATATATATATTCACATGTTAATTTACAGTCCCAAATAAGCGTTGATGCGAATAGTGTAATGTGTCTTAGTCTTAATACTACACGCATGAAAAATGTTAACATTCATATATACATAGATACACACATCCAATTTGATATATTTTAGATTTCTAAATTGTTTCCCCAGAAATTTTCATAAATCTATAATATTTATTTACCTTATTTTAATTCGCATTGTAACGTGATACAAGTAACAGAGTTTTTTTCCACGAGCTTAGTCTGACAGGCATAATGCATAGCCAGGTTGATTCTCATTACTGTTCCGCGGATAGTGTAAATGGGGCTTAATGATTTACATTTCAAAAGGAAACTTGGGTGATTAGTTTGCACCCACGTGACATCGCTCTGTTAATGTTTCAAATTTAGGATGGGAGATTTCTTCAGATGATTGGAAGGTTAGAGGTAAGCGAGATTTTAAGGAAAATTATCAATAATTCCACAAGAAAATGGACTTTTATGTGAAAATCACTGAATAGGCAGGCAACTAAAGATAGTACGAAATAAATACAATATCTGCTTCACGGTCTGAAGGAGACCATTATCCAAATCGAGGGTACCCAATTTCCACCTATTGACTCTCGTATCACACAGTCACCATCAAAAAGTTGCTTGAAATGGCTTAAAGCTTGGATAATACGACGCTAAATATTTTTTGGGCGTGGCCTATACATCTTAGCCATGCCCACTTATAACACCCCATCTGTCTGGTGTGATATGTATCTATGGGATTGTATGGCGAGCGATGTGGTGATGTGGCTTCCAGCAGTGCATGTGAATTAATCATTAAGAGATTGACGCTAGGAGTTCACTTGTTTTGTGGGGAACATTTATGGAAGCGTAGATTAATTCAGTAAACGGGACTTTAAAATTATTAAACAATCTCAACTCAGCGACCGGTCGGTGGCTGAGTTGTCATCGCGTTTGGGTCCCATCCAAGCGCAGTGTCTTCAATTCCTCGGCTGGCTGAGTCCTCCATCACAACACAAGCAACATTTTCCGCTTACTCAAATATTATAAATCACATTCTCGGGTTATGAATAACCCGAGAACGTGATTTATTTACGTAACATTCTAAAATTCTGAAATACAAAATTCTTATATTTTAGCAAATAAATTGAATTTATGCCGCCGTTCTCGCTGGTGGTGTAATAAATGGTCAGTATGGTTGCCTTTTTTGTTACATAGCGCTAGTAATAATATAAAACAATTTCAAATTAGTAAATTAAAAACGTAAAATGTAAGAGTATTACAATTTCAATACAATAAAATATCTATATTTATGAAATGGATAATTGGATCAGTATAGTGGAAGAATTTAAAATGTATATAAACAGCAACTAATTATAAGTACCACATTGTGGATACACAATGCACAGCACTACGGGAGCAGCAAATAAAGGCGAGGCAATGCGAGCATGACAAATACACACTCGCACACAATCTCTCTCGGATCGTCAATGGTACAAACCAATCCTAATAATAAAGTAATTAGTAATCTAGTTTATAATAAATAGCTTCCTTTAACAAAATTAGAGTCATTAAGAGCGCCCTGATGGAGTAACTCCTTTTATCTAGAACGGGGCGGGAAAGCGGTGGGTCACCTCGACTGAAAATAATTGGATAAATTGTGCGACTCCATTTTCGTGAAAAATTGCCCCAAGGGCTCTTTATAAATCAATATGACTTCCTAGGCTCTATCTAATTATGTACAAATAGGTATAAAAAAAATACTTCCTTAGACTTCTAGACAAACACAGTTTTATTAGAAAATTTAAGCTTGGAGAAGGTACGATTCTTGTATATTGAAAATTTATTATATTGAAAACACTGCAAATTGTATGATCTTACAGTTGCTGTTTTTAACCTCTTTCTTATTATTGTGTAGAATGAGATTCGTATTTATATTATAACTAGCTGAGATATAGCCGGCGTTGCTCGACTTTTCACTACTTTAAAAAAAAACCTATCAAATTCCGTTCCGTTCCGTTCCGTTCCTAGTTTAGAAGAACTAAGCGCAGAAACAGACAGACGCGGATAGCGACATTGTTTTATACCATTTAGAGATTATTAGTTTCCCAGAAATATGTAACAATACAGGAAAGCACTGAAGATAATCAATTTTACAATGGGATTTATGTTAGCGCTGGTTTTCCTCCAACCTATTTGAATATGTACAAGAATTTCATTATTAGAAACTTGAGTCTTATCAACTTATATCACTTATGTAGATAGATTTTTCATGAATTTTAAGTACCTACTTTAAAAACACTGCTTACGATGTGATTTATTGATATGAGTGATGAGTTGGACGTCTTGTTTGTCCTGATTAGATTAGTTTAAAATGAACAGTTAACCTTTTAAAGTATATATATAGAGAGATGCCAAAGATTGATTCTCCGCACAGGAACTCTTGTATTAAGTAAAATAAATAAATCAAAGTTTGAAACGTGGGTCAAGAATTGTATTAAAGTACGAGTTTTAAGCGGGTATGTGCTTTTGTTAGGTTAAGTAATCCTGGCATTCAGGCGTATCAGAAGGTGGAACGTGACCTCAAGCTGCGTAGGCGGAGCAGGAAGGATTCTCGCCGGAGAGTGAACGTGAATTAATGTCACCACTGAGGATGAACATCCTTATACAGTGATACCGAAGGCTTAACGGCTGTGTTGAAATGAAAATGAAAGTTACCGAACGCACTATACACACGGATAAAAATATGTAGAACTTTTATTTAAGAGGAACGGCTGCACAGCATTTTGCACAGAAAACTTTAATATGGATTTGAGGCCAAAATACTTGACCATACTGAATGTTTATATATTTTAAACAAAAGTTCAAACAAACAATACGAAGGTCGCGGATTTAAATCCCGGCGTACACAAGTAAATTTTATTTGATGTATATGTGGTATATCACATATTATTCACTGAAAATTATATGTAGTATACTTGCGGCATGTACCAGAGTGTAAGATACTCTCAGTATCGCCCTAGTGGAAGACCACGACATAAATTCGACAAATTGAATATATTGGATCATTATTACCTACGTACTAAAATATAATTAAAGCTGTTTATAATTCAACAAAATAGGAATGTTTTAAATAACCGTAAAAAGAGTTATTCTTCTAACAAATCACCTGAACAAGTTGCAGTAGGTACTCATTATCTAACTACATTAATTTTCAAATTACATTACGCAATTAAACATACACCTCCATTACGCCAACGTTCAAGCACAGTGTAATTAGTTAATTAAACAAAATAAAGCTTTCAGATCGATCTATTATTAACTGGCCTCATTGATTGAAACCAATCATTAATTTTTAAAATAGTGACTGTGGGCTTTTCCACACAGAGGAAAGGCTGAACGCCGTTTATGCAAATACGATTTCCTTTGTTTGTGTCGAACGTTTTTGAGATACAACAGCTGAGATGAAATTATCAGTGCTCACGCTTTGATTATATAACTGTAAAGTAAATTTACAGCGCAACGTGGATGGACCCAACTAAGCCAGGTCAAAAATGTGAAGCATCGCAGCTCACGCTATAGCTATTTTTAATTGGTTATCTAAAAGGACATCCTGAAGCTGAAAACTAAGTTGAAGCTGAAAAAAAAGGCCAAGGATTATAATATTATGTTTACATTTATAATGTGATTTTCACAGCATTATCAAATTCCGTTGTTGTCCAAAATGGAAACTGGAAAGACGCACATATCGATAGCTTCACCTTCACACCATGATGTTCACAGCATTATCAAATTCCGTTGTCATCCAAAGTGACAACTGCATATATCGATGGATTCACCTTCAGACCGTGAAGTTTACAGCATTATCAGATTCCGTTTTCGACCAAAATGGAAAATGTTAAGACGCACATATCGGTGGCTTCACCTACACACCGTGAAGTTCACAGCATTCTCAAATTCCGAATCGGCGTAACTGACCGTTGTTGTCCAACATGGAAAATGCAAAGACGCACATATCGATGGTTTCACCTACACCCGTGAAGTTCACAGCATTCTCAAATTCCGGATCGGCGTAACTGACCGTTGTTGTCCAACATGGAAAATGCAAAGACGCACATATCGATGGTTTCACCTACACACCGTGAAGTTCACAGCATTCTCAAATTCCGGATCGGCGTAACTGACCGTTGTTGTCCAAAATGGAAATTGCAAAGACGCACGATATTTTACTGCGTTCCCGGTGACTTGCTGGTGTTATTTTTTTCTTAGATTAATAAATTTATCATAATGCATACACATACTTGACAATTTCAATAATTTTAAAATATTGTCTACTATCTCAATAAAATAGTTTTCTTCGTACAGTTGTTGTCAAATATGTAGACTGAACGTTTTTGCGAAGTTTTCCACGGTTATAGCTCGTAGCTCATAATGTTCGTACATTGAAGCAACGCACAGCGGTGTAATACTTATTCAAGTGCCTGGTTCCATTATGATTATTGATATGAATGAATAGAGGTACAGACTACAGAGCTCAGTGCAAAGTCATTACACCGCCGTGTGCCAGCTACAGTCAAAGTCAAAAACCGGTAATTTATCATTGTAGCCTGCTTTACAAATCTATTTACAGTCAGATGTATCTTCTGTTTGAATTGATGGAAGCACTATTATAATTGATATCTCAAACATGTACAGGATATTTTAGTTTCGATTTGCGAGGTGTGGATATTTTGTAAAATAATACAACATTGTAATGCAAAATATTTCCTCATTACAGATTACATAATTTGTTTTGAAGATTACTAGGTAAGTACCTTTGTGTAAATTCCTACCTTGGCTTTGTGCTTACGCGTACATCCCTTTTTGTTTCCTTTTTTTGTTTTTTCTCGTTTGTTCTACTTAACCTCATCTATTTTATTACTGTTTTGTATGTAAAACTCTTCATTTTGATTTCAAAATACCATATTAACTCCCACCTATGTATT
Source organism: Hesperophylax magnus (assembly GCA_026573805.1). Classification (NCBI taxonomy): domain Eukaryota; kingdom Metazoa; phylum Arthropoda; class Insecta; order Trichoptera; family Limnephilidae; genus Hesperophylax; species Hesperophylax magnus. Next base: position 8,574,687 of record JAIUSX010000010.1, on the reverse strand, counting down.
TAAAGTTCCTCCCGTCCTAATATGAGTTTTGTAACTCATCGGGATTGCTGTAGCAAGAAATAAAACTTATTTAAAAAATATATTTTTAATATAAAAACGAAGAGGAAAACTACATGAAATCATGTGTTTGTTTATTTTGTAAAACTCCTATAAATTATTTGTTTGTATATACATATTCCGAAAAAGCTGTGTTTGTTTATTTCGTAAAACTCCTATAAATTATTTGTTTGTATATACATATTCCGAAAAAGCTGTGTTTGTTTATTTCGTAAAACTCCTATAAATTATTTGTTCGTATATACCTATTCGGAAAAATCATTTACTTTTTGGCTTGTCGTAATTACAGAACTTAACTTTGTTTGAAACCACTTAATACGATTCTCTACCGGTTTTGGAAGTATCCCTCCGTCATCAGGAGAATAATATTTAAACGACTTTAATATTCTTCTGATGGAGACATATTTCTAAATACATAGTAATAGTAAATACATAGTTTCTTAGAAGAGGCACTACCTAGTTTGTATGTGTCATAATGTATTCATAACTGTGTTGCAGTAATAAAATTATAATATAGTATAAATTATTAATATAGATCCATATTTATTTTAATATTTCCATTGTGCATTTAACCATATTTAAATTATTTGTTCTAAATCTATGTACCTACTTATAATTTTCTTGTGTCAAAAGTAATCAATAAATAAATAAATGTTATATTGGATTCAGAATTTAGATCCAAACTAAAAACTCAATTTTTCATACACTCATTTCCATAAATCCGTCATTCTTTCCAAATATTGCATTTTTTTTCTTTTCGTTATACCGTAATTGTTGACTCACACACATAAATTCTCTAGTGATTCTAACTACTTATGATAAAGTCAAAATGCTATTGACTTTCCTACCAATGGAAAATAGACAATATCAGCGGGAACATCGTCAATCGGTTTAATTGTTGGCAGATGAATCATCTAAATGCGTTAAAGATCAACGACTAATTTCATTTATTCACTTCATTCATATATCTTTATCATATCATTATATCATTAATATATATCCATATATCATTAATATTTATCCATAATTATCATTATATCATTATTTAAGAAATATATTTGTACAGCGCTGAGGTAACTTTTCAGGAAAACTAAATTAGCCAAATATTATTATTCCTACATTTTGTTAAGATTTAAGGCATCTCGGTGCGTTGATATTTACTCAACCATGACAACTATTTCGCTTTTCGAAAGCATTGTTAAACTTTGAAATTGTTTAGAAGAGTTTCCTTTATCAGAAGGTCACCAAAATATCACGATGCTATTGGAAGGCCACACCCCTGAGATGCGCAAAATGAAGAAAAAATACATTTAGAGGTGGGTCTTTTCAAAACTCGTATTTACCACTTGCGAACCGAAATTGATTTACTAATTTTGTGTCTTTCTTTCCTTATAAAAATAATTACCAGTGTAGTAATTAATACATTTCGAAACTTTCGTTATTCATGAAAAATGAGTTCACTCGCATCGGATAGTTACTAGTGTCAGAGATATGCTCCCATTTATGGACACGTGTCGAATCCGGAAAGTCGAGAATGGTAGGTTAACATTGCACGTGCGCAGTTTGGGACGTCTGGTACTGGCACAAACTTTCATCCTAAATACAGAATAAGATGCCGGCGCTATTTTTGCTTTTCGCTCATTTGGGCGCGATTGTCTCCCCACACCCGGCATCAATTAGACATTTTCACGTCAAAATATATTAAAAATTCGCATTAGTTCTACTGTCTGCTTACGTAATTATAAATAAATTGATTTTTTTTTGATAGAGAGCGTGTGTATTTTGAATAAAAATTAGTAAAACATCATGAATTTCGGATATTGAATAGTTACTAGTTATAACTCAATGAAATACATTGATCGTGCTCTAACGCCATCAATCATTTATAAATACATCAACTTTATGTCGAGTAGTACTCATTTTTCATTTCATTGCTATTAATTTGAATGGCGCCTTGCGCGCATCTTCGCAAACAGACGACGCTTTAGAAAGTTGGGAAGAGCGTCAGGAGCGGATTACGTCGTCACACCGTAAATCATGTCTCCCATAAAATTATTTTCAATACTTTCATAATGTAAACGTATTAATGGGTAAAAGTTTTATTAGCGGAACTGCACTCCTACCAACGCACAACGTAGGTTTCAACGAGGTGGCTTATCTTTCTCTACTGCGCCTTTTTTAATCTTTCAGAGATTTTTAACATTTCATTAAGGCGATGCCATACGTAGTAATGCAAAATCATGTGTTTTTGGTTTGAAAATTTGGTCGCCTAGAAATGTTTCAGATGCTTTAATTCAATACTGCGAGTAGAATACATCTGGGCCTTTGAAATAATCGAGTATTTTTTAGATTTATTAAGTCTTTTTATAAGCCCAGAAAAAAATAATGTAAAGGCCTATGAAAATTGCTTTAAAGTTCAAAATCTCCTACTTACGAACCCATTTTCGGTTATGATTTTATTGTATAATGTGGCAAATTAAGTTATTTATAAAATGATCGAAAAAAAAAATAAATATTTATGCCTGAACATCCACAAAATAAAATAAAAGGCACCTTTTGGCCATGTTTTTTTCTTGCATAAATCAAAACAGGCGGATGGTGTTAAGCGGGAATTTAAACCTTATCGCCATCTACGTAAGGGTTGTTATTGATAGCGGCTCAATTTAAAATATTACACGACGTAGTGCATGGCCTTAATATTATTTGTAAGTAGTATTTTTTCAACCCTTTTTCAAATTTAAACAACAACATTTCCGGTTAACAAATAATCTCAGAATGTTGAAAATCCACCAAATTCCATTATTGAAACTGGAAAATTTGGCTTGTGTAATGATGGAGGGCTAAAATATGTAGGATCGAACCCGCGAATAACAATTAACTACCAAGCGATCAACTGGTTGGTCGTAATATTTCAAAAAGTTGTTTTTTTTACCTTTATAAGTTTTTTGCGTGCGGCGCATTTTCCATATAGACTGTTAAACTTTCTTTAATGTTATGGTTGGGGTGGGGGGCCTTTGTCGACAGATTATTGCTCTATTTTATCTAAGTCACGCTTTATTAAATGTTTTCGCTTACGCATATTAAATATAGTCTCTGTTTAATAGTAGAGCGCTCCCTCTACTATTAGTTTTTACATACGTCCCTTTCAAACAATCTTCTTCTTCTTTTTGATCGCTTACTACGGAGCCTTAACCATATCATTTGGGATCTCAGTAAAAACTTGAAGGCACAAATCACCTTGATCCCCCTCTGTGGGTGGTTTTTCGTTAGAAGTTTAGTAATGGTCCCTGTCTGACAATCAGATAGCAAGACTTCTCGATGGATCTCACCAACTGGCATCGGATTTACACTACTAGAACTAACTATAGTGGGAGGATGTCTATTTATAGGAGAATAGGAGTATCGCATGTGGGCGCCCAGACGCATCTTTCTTCTCGGCTAAGTACAATGCGGGCTATCGGAACCAATCTACGTATATTGCCTAATCCTAATGTAATGCATGGGTACTCTCAGTGAAGTACGATCTGTAGTCTATAGTTACCAATTCTTGCGTGCACAACACTAAAAAAACAGGAGGCCCTGAGGAAAATACTTTCCCTCGGGGCTTTGGGGATGCTGTGTAGAGGATCTTTTTGAGGAGAGGAAGGATTGAAAATGGGCCTTGAAGAGACCTACACATGTTGTAAGAGGGAAGCCTGTTTCCTGAATATGCACCAGTGCTGAAGGGATCAATGACGCTAGTTCTTCGAAGCATCTTCCATTAAAATACTGGTAGAAAAAGTATGTCATTCTCAGTTGACGCCTAATTTAAAATTGCAATCTGTTTGTTAATGAAAGGTGGTTAAATAATAAAATCCCAAAACAAATCAACAAAAACAACAAAAATAGCTGTTTATTTCATTTTAAGTAGGAATCTAGGTACTTACGAGTAAATTAGGTAAATTTCTTTTTGGCTCTTGCAAGAAAATTCTCCACTTAATATTTAGGTATAGCTTTTGACTTGATATGTGATTTAATGTACGAACTTCCCCAAAACAAAAAAATAAAACTTCACAATCAAACAAAGAGAATCAAATAATTTAAAATTCAAATTACTATTCATTCAGCACACATTCTTCTTTATATAAATTGATAATAAAAAATGTTCTTTCTTATGTCATTAATTATTTTACTGTATGAATGAGTTTCTGTGTTTATTTTAATTATTTCTTATGAACGTATTACTAAAATCTCATGTTTCTAGAGGGATACCTCGGAAAGATACTAATTCATCGTCCATAAAAATAAAATCTGGTGCTTACCGCTAATTTTATAGATGAAAAAAGTTTTGTAAACTTTTCAAACCTTAACATAAAACATTTTAATGGTGAAGTACTGTCTTTATTGCGATTGCTACTTATGATAAAGTCAAAATGCTATTGACTTGCCTCCCAATGGACAATGGACAATATCAGCGGGAACATAACACGTAAATCGGTTTAATTGTTGGCAGATGAATCATTTAAATGCGTTAAAGATTGACGGTTAATTTCATTCATCCATTTAAGATATATTTCCAGCTAATAATAAAAACTAATTTTATAAACACGCTAATATAATAGAACTTCCTCCTTCTTCTGGCGCTTGTAAAATTAGATTGTTAATGTAAATTTTAGTTATAAGTTTCTACATATGTAAATATATATTTTATTAAGATAGTAGATATAGGCCTCTAGATATAAGTCTCAGACGTAAGTCACTAGTTTTAAGTCAGTAGTTCTAGTGTTAACTATTTAAGAAATATATTTGTACAGCGCCCTTGAGGTGATTTCTCACAAAAAAGGCGCTATATAAATTAGCCAAATATTATAATTTATTAATCATAAATAAAAATAACTTGCATTGCTCTAAGAAAACATATTACGATACATCTGCACTTACGTTACCCGCCTCACTAGATGATGTCTGTTCTAAGACGGGTTATTTAAGTTTTTTTTTTCTGGAAAATTTATAAATCTATTTGCACGCCACTGGGGTACTTGAATGCATCGGCTGAAGGCGAAACACTCGAATGCATAGCGCCAACTACCCATGTTTAATATTATAGATAGAGCGATCCGACAAATTAACATTTTAATTTCGATTAGACAGTTTTTTTATCCTTCTGCCCACAGATGAGAATTGCATAATTGCTTAATAAGATTGCTAGAATTGTATAGATTCTAGGAAAGACCCGTGAGTAAGTAAGAAACGGTAGACACGTTTAAACAAAACTGAATTCCTAATTTATGCAAAAATTTTAATTTAAAAATTTTAGCCAGGACAAGAAGTTATAACCTTAAGGCTTTATAGAATCTTTGCATGCCTATTGAAGTTATTACTACAGATGTATAAATACAGCTCTTTCAGAATCACTAAGCGCCTCTCCGTATCAAATCCTGAAGATAAAATCTTTAGACATAAAAAAGAATCCTTTGAAAATAAGGTTCTTTTTATTGGTCGTATTTAAAGGAATTAATATTACAAATATGCTGGCGTATAATGGTCCATTAGTAACCTCGGTTCTCCTTATTTATTTTGTTCAACACCTCACAAAGTCGGCTTCATTATAAAAAGCATATCCTTCGAAAAGGTTTTTTTCATGTAAACGCTTCCAAACGAACTATTGTGCCGCGTTCTTAGACTGGATCTTACAATGTACGTTAGTCAGTCCATATTCCTCGAATCGCTATAGAGCGATGGTAATCTGAGATCCTTTTTCTATAAAGGTGGCATCGGGAGGCTACGGGCTTCGAGCATCTCGGGTCCATTCGAATTCTCCGCCTTGCCATATCAAAAGAATGGAATGTAAATCTCCGACGTGACAAAAAAGCGCACAATAAAATGTATGAATGGGGGATCCTAGAGGTATGTGTGTAATTTTAAGCGCCGTCGTAAATTCCGACCAACGCATGCGTGATATTCATAATAGACTGAAGATTAATCCTATATACTCCCAGTCTCGGCCCTCGTTCCTGGCACAGAAACGATAAATACGAAGCACCGTCCGGTCCACGGGCTCACCGCGGCAAAACTCAAGACTCGAGCTGGGTCGATGGGTGACTGTGACTCCTACGTGGACACGAGGAACGGCTATTTTATTACTCTCTCGGTACTTTGTGTCACACTGCGCCTGTTATTATATTAATATATCTCCAATCACGCACTTCTCACATTGTTCTTAGGCGGAGACAAATAATATTATTAAAACATGCTGTTCTCTTTCGGTTACTTAAGACGAACGGCTGCGCGGCCCTTTTCGTACAAAACTTCATTTTGTTTTTGAGGCCAGATTACTGACAACAAACTGAATATTTTTTAATAATAACTTATGACAAATATCTATTACGGATTGAAGCTAGTTTATTTATTTATTTTTTAGTTTTTAAAATACATGCCATTAAAATTCGGTACAAGTTCGGCAATTATTTTGCGAGTCAATGGTATTTTTTTTTCTACCTACTTTGATATGATGAAATAATAAAGAAATTATTATTTCATCATATTAAATAAAATTTGATGAGCTTAAATTTAAATTACTACGACTGATTTACGTTTGAATACAAATTTAACCTACTTGATTCTGTGGAAAGGATCAATTGACATTGATCAATTGTCCGTTTAATTGACAATTCATTGTTAACAGACCGATTGCCACCTATAATGCACAGACGCAATGTGGGAATTCTGAGTCCGTTCTACAGGTATTTTATTATTACAAGTATTTTTGTATTTTCTGCTCTCAGCAGCATTGCTCCCAGTTCTACTGGTGCACATGCCTGAAACTTGAACACCCGTTCACAGTTGATGTTGACTTCATGAGAACGGGCCGCTCCTTTGACTCGTTTTTGAGTAAAACTGCTCGTATGTGGAACGAGCTACCGGTATCTATTTTTCCTCCTTCATATAACCCGCATTAATAAAGCCCTTCTTACAAACCCTTTCTTAACCAGCCTCACAACTCTGCCCAACCGGCTGGCGCCATAGCACCCCTGCCTTAACACGTACAGTGTACAGGAATGATCTTATAAGGTGTCAAATAGATATTTTTTTAATAATTGCTATTATCTCACAAAAACATTCCGAAGTAGCCTCTAAAATTATGAAAAATTGCATTCCTTATTGGCCTTATAAATTTCATATTTTAAAGATTGTTTCAAAAGGTGTAAAAATAGGGAAAAAATTACAAACGTCTCTCACCTTCATTGCGACCGCTTCTCAGAAGTTTGAGAAGATGAATGGGAGGTGTAATAATTCATAATTTGTAAACGAGCTGCACTTCCAACGTGCAGATAAAAAGCCGGTAGCTACCTGTGAAAAGCATCATCCAAAGGAGATAAGGTGCGTGACCATATTGAAACGTCCTCACACCTCAATATATATTTCACACTATTGCCTTTGTGCGTAGGAAAGCGTGAAAATAAAGATTAACATTCCTGTGTGGCTTGTTTGTTCCGTTTTCAAACAACTCAAAGTGTCAAGGACAATAGTTATTTCTAATTTGATCCTCTTTTTTTGAAAAGGCCGACTCATTATTCCCATGCACGCATGCTTCCGGTGCATTTTTGAAAGCCTTCTAGGATGTGCGCACACAATGACATAACAGTGTCTACGTTTGGACAATGGCACTGTTAAACCGAGCCGTTTACCCCTGTAGATACATTGTCCAAGTACTTGTATGGGAATAGCGTAGTAAAGAGCAGACTGGCGCAACTGACGGCGCCACAAATTCCTGCGCCACATGACGTCTTGAACTTCCCCTTTGTAAGTAAAAGCTGAATGGCTCCAAAACGATATTTTACTAAACAATATTCACTAATGATCAAAACAATTTGTAAAAGTTTCAAGCTTGGCCGACTAAAGTTCCGACCGCCGAGAAAATAAATATTTTTACAAATCGTCGCCACTTAGATATAAAGTATGTACAACAATAAATTAAAAATTATTTCATAGCGTTAATGCAAGCGTTCTCCTAATAAGTAGAATAAACCATCCAGTTTTACATAATGTATCTTATATTCCTAGTAACTATCACGCCTTAGCTTTTTGATTGCAAATTAGTTTTTTTAAATTTCACGTTCGTCTGAAGCAGTTTCATGCATTAGAAAAAAATAATGTCGGTGGGTACCTATCAGTTTCGTATGACAGAAAGTTGAATAAACATTTTTAATTTTTCTGTAAATTTAATCGTTGCCTAGAGGAAACACCATCAATTAAGGGTTAAAAAATTTACATAAAAATACAACGGGCTTACAATTAGATAACTTGAGAATTTGAATAGTTAACTAGAAAACGTATTTATAGCCTATTATTTTTTTTTTCTTCTCAAAAAAATTGTTTTCATATCGATCTTTTTTTATTTAAACATCTTAGTTACTCCTTGATTCTGTTGTGTTAATTTATAAAAGTTTTTGATACATGTATACATAAATGTCTTAGTTCATGATTTTTTTTGATATATCTGTTTACATAAATGTATTAATTATAAAAAGTTTTGATATATTTGTAAACATAAATGTGTTAGATTATAAAAGTTTTGGGTATATGTATATATAAATGTGAAAGTTTATAAAAGTTATTGATATATATGTATACATAAATGTGTTGGTTTATAAAAGTTTTTTTTATCAACATAAATGCAATAATTACCTATTTTATGACAATTGAAATTAATTTGTTTAATTGTTTTTTTAATAAAAATAACTAATTAATCACCTCTCATTGTAATATTTTTTTCTATAGGTACTTATTTGTGTATTCTTAATTTTTAAATTTTAATTACACGTTTATCCTTAGAAAAAAACATTGGTTTTAAAACGTCTCGATCATTTTTTAAAAATTGTGGTTTATTTTTTTTTTAAATAAATATTATTATTAGTCTTAAGATAATATCGTGTTCATTCTATTGTACAACTCCAATCGTTAACACAGCAAATCTAGACGGATACCGATAAATTAATTCGCGTGTAATGGCCATTACAAACAAATTCAAAACGTGTTTCATTGATAATGTGTCTCCGCGCAGTTCGTGACGAAGGCGCAGTCAATATCTCATAATAAAGTACAAGCTTTTAAGTGACGATTTGTTTCCTACGCATCCTGTAGCTCGGCACGGTACTAGTGGCTTAGTACTGGAACTGATAGCCAGTGGCGTGCAGTCCATGAGAGAATACGGCAAATTTCTGATTCGAATATATTTCTAGTGTAATTAGGGGATTATATATACATTTAGTCAAAGAGCAATGCACGCCACTGGTACTGGTACACAGTACCCAATAGCGCAGAATTGCCAGTGGCGGATCTAGCGCAGGTGTAGTTGGAGCGTTTAATCGGGGCGGAGAGTCGTGAAGGACGCTAAGAATCGCATATTATTTTTTTCAATATTAGAGCGGAATTACTGGCATTTATCAACATTTGAATATATTGCAGGACCTCATTAATACCATCTACCTTTATTTACAATAATATTTCGATGAATCAATTATACCTAAAAATGCTGCCTAAGAATTTTGTCAGACGTGGTTGTATTACCCAGAGTCATTAATAACTTAATTGAAAGCCCTGCCATCGTCGCCTCTATGAAATTCTATGTACCGACTAGGAACACAAGACTAAATGCAACACTCTTTAGTAATACATACACAACGAACTATCAGACACACTCACTAACCAATAAAATGCACGATCAAAGCAACCAATTTGGGGGTACAATTGATATATTTAATGACACCATTTACAGTAATAAGCGTAATCTATTCCAAAACCTTGTTGAATCATACAAATTATCGTGTTTTTTTTTTTATTTTATTTGTCTTATGTGTTGTATTGTACTAGTTTTTATTTTTATGTTACTGTTCCGTTTTACTACTAATGTTTAGTATTTATTTATTTTTTAATTATTTTTCAATATAATCTCATTATACTTGTAATCACACAGTTTTACATTTTGTGTATTCATAGATCTATTTTGTACCTACTTTATAGTGGATTATAAATAATAACAGTATGTATATACGTACTGTTATTATTTCATACAGATGTTCTAATTTATATATACTGCATCATGTATCACATTTATGTAAAAGCCTTTAAAATAAATAAATAAAATTTAAAAAACGTATCGAAAAAAAACCCTCATAAATTCCCTCACCACACACAAGAGCCTGTCTGTCTCTTTATGGTGAGGAATAAATATTTTTATTTGTTTAACCATTTTGAAAAGAGCAGAAAAAAACGATTATCGCAATGAAACTGAAATATTTGAGTATTTGACAATAATTTATTTATTATTATTTTTTTGGTAAACTAACGTTTAAGACAAGATTTTTTATGCATAGCACAAAGGGTAACAATTATTTTACAAGCAATAATTATTCGCCTGAAACACTCATCCACATTGAAAAATCTCCTGATAAAAGATACATGACGCCAACGGGACTCGAACCCGTGTCCCTTCGATTTCCGGTCGACAGCTCTGACCACTGAGCTATGGCGGCTTATCTCTTATCCGCGAAATAATTGTTTGAAATGAGTGTTTTTTAAATTTCACGTTCGTCTGAAGCAGTTTCATGCATTAGAAAAAAATAATGTCGGTGGGTACCTATCGGTTTCGTATATCTCCCGCGAAATAATTCAATATATACTAGTGTTTCATACAACAATTACTGCTTGTTACATTTTTTACCTGAAAACAACCAACTTTATTTTATATGAGAAAGGCATTGTAAGTGCTAACTCTCTCACTAGATGGCGTCGAGACAAATTGTCTACATTTTTAGGTGAAATACTTGAACTTGTCAAATATTAATTATTATTTTTTTGGTAAACTAACGTTTAAGACAAGATTTTTTATGCATAGCACAAAGGGTAACAATTATTTTACAAGCAATAATTATTCGCCTGAAACACTCATTTCAAACAATTATTTCGCGGATAAGAGATAAGCCGCCATAGCTCAGTGGTCAGAGCTGTCGACCGGAAATCGAAGGGACACGGGTTCGAGTCCCGTTGGCGTCATGTATCTTTTATCAGGAGATTTTTCAATGTGGATGAGTGTTTCAGGCGAATAATTATTGCTTGTAAAATAATTGTTACCCTTTGTGCTATGCATAAAAAATCTTGTCTTAAACGTTAGTTTACCAAAAATATAATAATTAATATTTGACAAGTTCAAGTATTTCACCTAAAAATGTAGACAATTTGTCTCGACGCCATCTAGTGAGAGAGTTAGCACTTACAATGCCTTTCTCATATAAAATAAAGTTGGTTGTTTTCAGGTAAAAAATGTAACAAGCAGTAATTGTTGTATGAAACACTAGTATATATTGAATTATTTCGCGGATAAGAGATAAGCCGCCATAGCTCAGTGGTCAGAGCTGTCGACCGGAAATCGAAGGGACACGGGTTCGAGTCCCGTTGGCGTCATGTATCTTTTATCAGGAGATTTTTCAATGTGGATGAGTGTTTCAGGCGAATAATTATTGCTTGTAAAATAATTGTTAATAATTTATTTATTTATTTATTGGATGATTTATATAGCGCCGCTTTTGTGAGATATCACCTCAGGGGCGCTCTCTACATTTGTAAATCAGTTAAACTGGGAAATATTTGATACAACATCTAGTCTCAATAATATATTCATAAAATAAAGTTTTTTTTAAATGCAGGTTTTATTTTCTGTCATATTATAAGCAAGCATTATTACCATCTTATGAAGGGGATGCGCCATTTATACATAATTTTCGCTGTAGACGAACATGTTGCTAGTGCGGCCCTGAGGGCAGCGCTTGAATAGCACCATACGATTAGCATATCACAGCATCAACACTTGTACCAGAGATGGATCTGGGGATTCCCCTACAAACGCCTTAGGCGAATGGTTATTAAGTACATGAATAATAATGGTTTAGTAAAATCATCGCACTACATTTAACTGTCCCTTCGTGTCGTACAACAGTAAAGTTGTTACCATACCTATAGACGTGACAGATCATGGCATGATGTAGTCATTCATCATTGTCAACAGAATAAGGGATAATTAAAATGTTTTATCATTCAATCATAAGTGATTAATTTATTGTGTACGGTCGTGAAGTCGTGCTTGTGGTTTCTCGGTACTTACTCTTTGCAACATCTTTCCGTCATTTTACCTAATTAAATAGTGATAAAACATAACTTTAATTTCAATGTATGCATCCAATTTACTACGTCATCAAAGGGGCATGTATGAATAGTAATTAACTACCGTAAAACGAGAATTATAGACAATGCAATAACCATCAATGGAAGTAATTATATGATACACGAAGACGAACTCAACTATTAAACGTGGCACTGAGTATCATTAGCACAAACTATTGAGCGAGGTAAGTACTGTTAACTGGTATCTAACTACCAGAGGGTAGACAGGGAGAAAAGACCGCCACATAAATCTGTCTTGGTACATTGAGAATTGCAAATTTATTAAGAATGTCTTTAAATTTTTCCTAATCCGATTAAAAACGGGATTGCAGGACTTTAACGAATACATTAACATTTTTCCTGATTAACTTTAATAAACTGCGATTATATTATCATCGTGATAGTGTAATCGAAATTTACTAAAAGTTTATCAGTAAACCTGTTAATTCATTCGTTAAAGGCCTGCAATTCAGTATTTACCCGGACTACCAGTAATTTGAACTTTTATAGTATCAATCTAACTCTTGACGTAACCCGACTCGACTTGAGAATTTTATTCACTTGAATGTTTATTAGTAAGTTACTCGAATTCAACACTTTTCAAGCAAAATTAAAACACTGACTAGACACAGGATATCAGTTTACGGTAAACGGTTGAACAAATATTTTAATGTAGGCGCCCCAGAAGAACTGAGAGGCGAAACTGTGTAGTCCGATAATGTATGTAAGGAAGATCTAAATTAAGGTTTTTATAGTAAGAATTATACTGTACCTATATATCTACACGGAGAAAACTTACTGATATAAAATATTGCAAATATATTAAAAATGTGATCAAATTATTCATATTCCGTTTTAAATAGACTGCAGGCCTTAAACGAATGAATTGACAGGTTACCTAATTAACTGTCGGTAAAACACAAATTTTATTAGGATGTCGGAACACGTGTTCATAAAAGTTCTAATATTGTTGCATTTCGTCATTACATTTATCAGGAAAATCACAGCTCCACGAACACGTGTTCCGATATATTATGAATGGACTAATATTTTATTAGGAAATGGATTGCAATCACGTTTTTAACAATATTTTAATATTTCAGCCATACTCATTTTCTCCTTGTACAACCGACGAGTATAATGTTGATGTATACTGTTTTTTTTTGATTTTTTTTTGTTTTTTTTTTTATTTATTTTTTAAATTGAATATAATTACATTTAATACAATATAAGATATGGGTAGTCCCACAAAGCTGTGACAATCAGCTTGTCTGTAGGTTCTACCATTTAATATTATAACATAATACACATTAGCTTAAGTTTAAATATTAATACCAAATATAATGTTTAGGATAGATAAACGTTTTGTTCATTAATTAACCACTTTCAACTGCCCTTTCCCTTTGTCCGGCTCTACCCGTGAAGTAATACTTGGAACACGCCCGGATGATGGGGAACCACTTGAAGTATCAGCCTCTGCCAATTCCTGATCTGAAAATATGCCAAAAGTTTTACGGACACTCAACAACATTAAAAATTGACGTGAGAAATATTTTAAGAAAACAATCTTCAACTTAAACGTGCGAAACAGCTGCCAGGTTTTTTAGTAACTTTTAATATCATAGCAATTTTTGTGATTAAAATCCCATCACAATAAAGTTATTGCGGAATGTTTAAGCAAATGTGTATCCACCATTTTACATAACTTAACATCATACCAATATCTGCAAGAGTAGGCAGAGTGACTTAAATGCGGCAAAACTCTGCCTTGCTGAACAACCCTCAGTTCAATAAAATTTGAGATTTTCACGGCCAAAAGTATTATAGTGTTTTATTTTCGGGGAACTTTGCCGTGTTGCGCTACCTCCTTCTTTAGCCTACATTTCGGACAGCATGACACCGAAATGCTGTCCGAAACGTTGGCTAGAGAAGGGGGTAGCGCAACGCGGCATAATACCCCAAAATCAATCACTATAACCCTCGCTTCATTTACATTCAAACATCGCTTATACACACTCTTCCGTTTTTACGAATCTTCACGGTTCGCTTCTTCTACTTTCACCTACATACTTCCGCGTCATAATATTGTCTTTATACGAATTTCTTTGTCAGGAATGAATTTTATCATGATTACTCTGAATTACTCTTAGATCGGCCATGCATTATTTGCGGTATAACTACAAACGCCTCAGGAATCTTAATCCAGTGCATTCAGTCTAATTTGTCCTTTCTCTGCCAGTTATAAGCCTTGCCCCTGCTAAATTATATTTTGGTCAGGGTTGGGTTGTCGATACCTACAGTAACTGGATTTGCACCTGGTGTTAGAAACATTGTTAAATTAATAGAACAGACTACCGAACCTAATATTAAACAATAAACTTGATTTACGATTTACACTTCCCAATAATTTAGCGAAAAAGACAGTCGACATATAAAACAACTTACGCGTGAATTAAATTCGTGTCACGCAACTGTCACGAAATGCCGTTCAAATTATTAAACTAATTGACATAATAATCGAAACGACATTCAAATTACTTTGCATTCATTTCCAGTGTCTGCTTTTCGTTAGCATTCTCTTATCTGAACTTTATCCGATAAACTTTTGCCTCGTGCCGCTTTGAACCCACAACAACTTGAACATTCAGGAAATTGAAAAAGCAAAAAGGAGGTACAAAATGTACGTACTTACTTACTTACTCGAGCGCACCAATAACATGTTTATGGATCTCAACGCCCGCCAAAAATGAGAATGATGAAAAAATCAACGCGGCTGTCAGACGCCCATCTTAGCGCCGTCTGAGCGTAGGTGGTCACGGACCATACAAAACAAATGCCTAAATGCTTGATAAATTACTTATAAAATAAAGGCAGGTTGTAAAAACAATCTCTTTTACAGCTGTCATAACTTTTGACCTAGTCATAAATGTGCACGTTTTGAAAAGTTTACATAGACTTGACGTAGACCTAGATGAACATGGATATTTTTTGTATGAAATGTCGACGTTGTACATCTTACTATCGAAAAATGTGAATTATTGCTTTCTGTAAAGGGTGATTTTCAATGATATTATTAAAATTTATACGCAATATTACACTCGAACGTAGCACGTTCATATTTTTTCGTTTAAACTCAACATTGTAGATACGTCTTACCGTCAAACTACTTGTTATTTTCAATGAAAAATTTGTAAAAAAGCTTTTCAATGATTGTTAAAATTAATACGCAATAAATTATAATACTCAATAAACTATAATACTCTAGAAGCCTTTATTTTCGTATCAACATTACACTTTATAACTGATAGGGGAATTTGAAGCATTGTCTTCTGGATTTTCATACAATTTGTATATAAGCATCTTATCGTAGTGAAAAACAAATCGTAAACTCCGCATTCTGTGAACATATTTAAGGGAATTATTAACATTTATGCTCTTCCCAAAGTTATTTTTTTTAAACTTTATCATGTTTTTTTTTTGTAAAAACGCAAAAGAGTCCCAACTGCTTCCAAACGTCTGGAGCCAGCGAGACTATGGCAACCCCAATTAATATATGTTGTGAGGCTGAAGGTAGTAGGTAGGGGAAGGAGATGCGTATGAGGAAGGTTGGGAAGTGCTTGGCTATTCAGATCGGATCACTAAACACGGCCAAACCATTTTAAGCAACATCAATTCTGAATGGTGTTCTTATACCAGGGCGATACTTATGAGTATCTTCCACTCTGGAACGTGCCGCAAATATATTGCATATTATTTGAAATGAGTAAATTGCGAAATAACAAATATTAATCAAATAAAATTAACTTTTATGATTTGAACCCGCAACCTCCGTCTTGCTAGTCGGCCACGGGGAGGCTGCCAAATAATCAATACTCTGTAAATGTTCCAAAACACTAAACAAATTACAGTTTGAACGGTTTTTCTACTTTGAGGCGCTATAATTGAGGAGGTCTAAGTACTTTGGAAATCCGAAAGCGGCCATATGCAGTTTATGACTCGAGGATGTACAATGCACATGCAGGAAAGGTCCCAAAGCAGGGGTGGCTCCTTGGGCGATGGGGTAATCAGAAACACATGTAATCCTCTTAGCGGTCTAAAAGCCGGCACATTCCTTGTAATAACGAAGAAAGTACAGAAACAATACACGTTTTATACATGTCATACTTTAGTACAGTACGTGGACAATAAAATGAAACCATCCAAGGATGAAATAATAATAATTGCACTTAGGAAAATCAACATTATGGCGCCTACTCTAGAACGCCATCGGAGATGAATTATTATTTGAGAAATTTAGCATAATTGTTTGGTCCTTGAAAACGTAAGCATGTGTTCATCATAAAATCAACATCGTTCTGAAATTCATTAATTTTCGAGTACCTAATAAAATATCCAAATCTGATTTTAAGAACTATTCGCTTTTAGGCATTATTTCATTATACAATCAAACAGAGAAAATTAATACGAGTATTGTAAAGCTTGTTTATGAATATTATTGCAAAGTGGGAATCAGTTGCCTAATACGTTTTTATGTCTCACTGAAAACTTGTGAACGGTAAGCTGTGGTGCGACGAAAAAAATCACGAATTATTAGCCTGAAATTACTATCTCTAGGCGACTAATTTCCGCCATGAAATGTTATTACATTAACTATCAAAAAAGAAAAAAAACTCCTCTGTTGTTTTTACTAATCTTTTCAAATGTTTTGTTTTAGCCAAGTACCTACTGCCGACCATGTGGATGTTACACTCCCAATGTCTTTGACCTAATTTAGTTTTGCGTGGTATTAATTTTTTTAGGAAATAATATTTTTAATTTGAACGTTGGTTGGATGAAACCGGTTTGTAACTAGTACTTACCTACAAAACATATTTCATTTCAAGCTTGTTAACACTTGATTTTTAATTGTGATGATACAAGATAATTTTTAATACGCTTTTTCTTTAGCATCGTGAAATGTCGCGTTCGCACATCCAGGCCGTGGGCTCAAGCGACTTTGGGCACGTGGGTTCACACCCACCGACCATTCATGCCCCCTTCCCCCCCTCGCTAGCCCTTCTCCTCCAATCACTTGTCCACCGGACCCCTGCCCCGCTTCCCCTTACAAACCCGCCTGCGTACCGCCATTCACTAGAACAGGTTGTCCTAACCCGCCACTTACGGGGGATTTCTTGGGATCGTGTAATTACGCTTAATTTGTTTTACGATAGGAATTCCACGTGCTCTTTAACCGAAAAATGTATACCCTCTGTTCTTACCATTGTTCTTGCAGATCATTTGAACCATAGAACTTCTAATGAAATAAATTCCTAACCTCGTTCTATACCTCACATTCTGTACGATATCGATTATTAAAATGATTGTGTAACACATATATGATGCCAGGTAGGTACTCAACATTTATACCTCATTCAAAATAAATGATCATCTTCTTGAAAGCAATCCTATTTCAAAGTAATAATTTCGCCATTTGGATTTCAAATATATTTTATACCATAGCATGGATAGATTACGCTTAATTATCCATGGTGTTAAAAAATATTTCAATAGTACTCACAAACTTGTTGCCCAGATCATGCATCGTATTGTGCCTGATAGTCGGTTGTGTATGTATTGCAAAAGAATGTTAAATTGTTATGTGTTCCTAGTAGGAACAAGGAATTTAATAGCAGCGACGATGGCAGGGCTGTCAATTAAGTCGTTAATGACTGTATGTAACACAACCATGTCTCATATAATTCTAATTCAGACAGCGTTATTAGATGCAATTGATTCATCAAACTGATAATAAATGTATTCTATTGGAAATTTGAGCTTAAAATTAACGTACCCAAGAAATTTGTGCTGAACTCTTTCTATATTGTCAGAGTGAACTTTATACAAGGGGGACCAATTAGGTGAATTATATTCCACTTGACTTATAACTATTGAAATATAGAGGTTTATCATACAATCTAAGGACTTAAAATCAGTTAAAGATCTGCAAAGGAAGCCAAACATTTTTAAATCCTTATTATTTATATAGTTAATGTTATTCTAGATATGTTAGGAAGTGCTTACATAAATATTATCTGGAGTAAGATCGCAAGTCTAATCTAGCTTATCTTTGATAAATGTTTGATATGAAACATCTTTTGGCGCGCCTAGGGGGATAAAACCGACCCTTGCGTAGCAAGATGGGACCACATTCTTTCACAGAAACTTCATTCGGCCAGCTTCGTGACCCATCGGCACTTTCCGCCTGGCCGCCTAAACTCTGTGCGATGTACTTGCTTCTATTATCACAATGGTTCTATTTTAAATGTTAATTCTATTTGTGATATGTTTCTTTACGTATGTTTATCAAAAATAAAAAGTCTCGGTTACTTTAATTTTGACTTCCTTTAATAAAATCAATTTCGATGTTTCACATCTGCTAGGCGTCCCGTGACGGCTACTTTCTTAGTAGGTAGGTATCTACAAATTGTTATTTCAATATTGCATATATAACTAGGTACAAAATTTATAAATATTGGGTACACAAAGCAACAAAAAGGCACAACATTTACCGTTTAGTGTATAACTCAAAATCCTTGTGATTGCTTAAATCATTGATAACACGAGAAATTTGCTTTAATCACATATAATGTCAATTCTCAGAATATATGCCACTGCCACTGTGGGGTTTTCGCGCCTATCCATTCAGGTTGCACGTTGCAGTTTGCAGTTTGCAGTACAACAACCCAACCATAAGACAATCATTAATTGCGCGGGGCCAACGCGGATTACCGCTAATCCCCGGGGGGCGTGTGCACTATCATGTTACGTTTGTGGACAAGGACAAATGGAAGCATTTTCAAACTCTGCATTTTCACTAAGAAAAATAGGCACTTTATGCAGTAGGTTCACAAGGGCTGGTACCAACCCTAACGTGCGACAGAGATGCATGGAGCTGGCAGAGAAGGATGAAAGTAGACTAGATGCTGTAGAAATGAGATCCCTGAGGCGTATGTGTGGTAAAACCATGTACTCTTATGATCGTGTGAGAAATGTGCAGATTGTAAGGCTGATGTAATAGTAATGGGTATGCATTACGAAGAAAGGAGTGTATGTAGAATATATGACTCTAGTGTGAACGTCAGACGAAGTCGAGATCGCCCGAGGAAGATATGGGTTGATCATGTGAACCAAATACTTGATTTGGGCCACGTCAAGAGTCGGAATAACAGAAGGATGAGTAGTGAATGAAAAAAATGAGTGTGTGCCAAGATCGAGTTGTTTGTCCTCTCTGTCTACCCCTGCGTCCAAACGACGGGAGGGTTAGTTAATTATTTACTTAAACTATTAAGAAATTGAACGTTAAAGTATGTCTCAGTTCATGCATGGTCTTCATATATATATTCACTAATTTAAAATTATATTTCTTATAAGACGCTGGGTAAGTAAAAAGACACACACAATGTGAGCAATTATATTTTTTAATCGATTCATGTAATGTGCTTACCGGAGTTGTAGTGGCATTTTTCTCAATTTAACCTATTTATTTCTGATTATTTACCTATCGAACGTCTAAAAAATATACAGCCACTAAACCGCCTGAGATATTCTCATGTTTTACAAATGTTTACATGTTTAAGTCGTCTTGTTGTATAACACATTAAATAGGTAGGTATTCAGAAATTACGAAAAGTAATTTGACAAGAAGCAAAACAATACAACAACATTTTGTATATAACGTTTTTGCGAATATGAAAATTAATGACGTCTTTAAATTTCATAAATTAAAATTTTGTTTACATCTAAATATTATGGGTCTCAAAAGCATTCATGTTAAGAACCTTCTGTAAATTTCTGATTTTATGCGTCGCAAAAAAATGTTTTGTATAAATGGCCCAATCGGCGCCAATAAATAACCAGCTTACGATTAAAGGCTGACAAGAGATCAATACGAGAAACCTTCTGCAGTTGGATCATTGTGCATTACCGCGGGTAGGAGTCAGTGTTTCAGTGTTACTGCAAGCGCCGATTTCATTCAAATTGATTCGTAATTCACGTCAGGTTACTGCCAATTAGCATCCCGGTGATATGTTTACAACACTGTATAAGCTTGTAATAAAAACTCTTAAATGCGATATTATATTATATAAATACACAATCGAAGACTATTATTTGTATTATACAAATGACGCAGTCAATGAAGGAATCCTACGACCAAAATATTCCAAATACGGATTGACTGTGCGTCAGAAATACTAAACCTTTAAGTAATCCAAAATAACATTTTACAATCTATTAATATCACAAAAATATTATCGCTAAAACATGATCCACAACAAACATGTAAAAATAAAAGGTCTTCACTCTTATAAACTTTTAATATACAAATCCACGATAAGACCAAAATTATCCTACCTACCCAAGCCCAATCTGGGCCCACGCTTCAAAAACCCGAATAAAAAGATTACAAACATTCTAAAGTAAAGCCATTCGCACAGTCCTGGGAGCCCCCTAGTGGATGAGGGTTTCCCAGCTCCACCGGGACTCTGGAGTCCGTCTCCTCAATGACCACATCTTAAGTTTCGCGGAATCTTTTTATTCGGGCATTCCAACCAATTTTCTCGCCCAGTACGATGTAAATATCAAAACTAAATATAAAAAACCGAAACAAATCCTAAGTGAAGTACCCCCCTAACTGCAGCCATGTACCATTGCAAATAAATTTTCATAAAAACTAAATCAAATATTTTCCAACAACCATAATTTAAACTCATGATGAAAGAGAAAGGGGCCTTTTTGGCCCGGAGCTTTGTATGCCACTATATCAAAAAGTCACTCTTTTATTAGTATTTTGACAACCACTTCCACAATAATAATAGATCTTTGATATTCAAAATGTTGCTTGTTTCGTGACGGACGACTAATTGAGCTATCGAGACCTAATTAAATTCTGGTAATTTTAATGAATCTCATTCCACTCGAGGGATTTGTGTCATGTATAAATTTACCGTATTATTTCATTCCTCAAAATATTAATATGGAAACATATGAAACTACTTACTGTGGTTTAAAACTAATGAATCCACCTAGATTTTGCTATTATCCCATATCTTTAGGTTCTATTAATTTGACACATAATGGCAAGCGATCTCTCAAAACGTTTTTGCAAACTTGACAAAATATGACAAAAATCGCTCAAATGGTTATTTGAATTTTGAAGAATTACTAACAATACAAATTAAAACAATTTTCCATATTTTTATAGGCTGCCTGCCATCTTATCAATTTCCTTTCTATTTTTCTTTTACGAAAATTGTTAATGTTACTTTCAATTTTTAATTATCAAAATCAATTTTGAACTTCACTAAGTTAATCCTAATAATATTTAAATAACTATTATTTCCGAAAAGTTTTCTATAAAGCTCCTGGTTGATTCTTGAGTTATTTTTATCATATTAAAACATTATTATTTGTCCGGTCCTTTTGTATGAAGTAAACAGCCTTTTTTGGTTAGCATAAACATTATAAGTAGATACATACGTACCGTAAAATACTCCATATTATTCGTCACTTCAATCATTAAGACATAATTCTATTCTTATTAATCACGTACACGTACGATATTGTGTTTGAAGAGTGTAGTATGTGTTTCCTCAAAGATGGAGTGTTTTTCCCACTTACTCATTTAATCTCATATATTTAGCCTTGCTCCCACGATATGTAGATATAGATATATAAATATCATTATTCGTTGAAGCGATGACCACATAAAAGTCCCAAGATCCCGGAGCAAGTGGTACTGTGGTACTCTCAATATCGGGGAATGTTGTAAGTGAAAGGAAATGAGGGAGGATGAGGAGAATAGAAAAAAATCTTATGTAGTTATCAAGCAGCGCCAAAGACATTTAAAGCAAGGTTTCGATTCGGAAAACTGTTAACTTCACTAACCAAACACTATACATTGTAGGTAAATTTGGTGTTCCAATCCATGAATTAATGATGCAGTTCGTTTACCAATGGTGTCCCCCATGGCCATAAAGTATCCACTTGAGTATCAGCCTGCCGGCTAGCCCACGGCCGGAGTGACATCATCAGTCCCCTCTTCCCGTCTCCTCCCGCCCCGCCCGGCCTCTCGCCGGAGTATGGGCGGCGCCCACCAGCTCTAGGGTCAATTTCTAGATGATGTCCCGAGCAAACGGCTCACTTCATATCACGTATAGGAGTATTGTATAGTTCAACGTAAACACACCTGCTAAATTAATTTATCACCACACTTGGTTTTACATAAGATATTCAGCGCTAGTTGCGTATAACGTGTACTCATGCATTTTATTTCTTCTTTTCAGGTGAAACCATCAACGCCTAATTCGAGCCGCAAAATGCTTCCTTTGTGGATTGTTGTTCCCGGCCTCCTCCTATTGACGACATCGACGGAAGCAGCATCCTACAGACGAGGACCGTCTGCATCCGACTCTATTCTGGAGATCATCAACACTCAGGAAGTGGAACGCCTCCTCGCGGCCAGAAAGCTCAACAATTCCCGCGCAGAACGGCGCTACCTCGCTCAGAATGACTTGGATGAAGATTTTCTAGAACCCAACCCACAAGCCATTCTTTATGAGCCACCCGAACACAACAATGATTACGAAAAACATAAGCCGAGAGACAGCGGTAACCGAATCGGCATCGATGTTTTATTGAAACAGTATAACACATCTTTCCAATCACCAGAACTGCTCGCCGAACTCGGATACACCGGACACAAGTTACTCAAGTCGAGCAAGAACGCCTTGATCGTAACCAAAAAGCAATACCTGAAAAAGGATTGGTGTAAAACGGAACCATTGGTACAGAGAGTTAAAGAAGATAAATGTATCACTAGAACTGTCATAAACAGGTTCTGTTACGGACAATGCAACTCGTTCTACATCCCAAAAAACCCCCGCAGGCGTCGCACAAAGCCACCACTTGCTCCAGAAGATGAAAGGGATGATTTGGATCAAACTGGAGCGGCTTTCAAGTCATGCACGTTCTGCAAGCCAAAGAAGTTCATCTGGATCAGTGTGCGGCTCGAATGTCCAACTTTGACTCCTCCGTACAGAATAAAACGAATACAGAGAATACGGCAATGCAAGTGCACAACAGTGGATGTCAATTGAGGAACTTTATGGCAATTATCTGAGTTGTTATAGAATTAGCGCACACGAAGTGTGTTGGCAGCACAGGCAGGAAAATAATCCATTCTCGTTAATGGAAAATTATTTGCAATGGCGAATAAATTGTTACAGCTTTCGAATTGATATTCAAAAGCTTTGTTCTTTCTGCAAAAATTTGTGAAAATTGTTCGATGTACTGTAGAAAGTTCTTGGCTTTTCTGACTCTGCTTATAGTGAAATATTTTCTTAACTCTACACCAAAGGTGCTTGCGGTAATATTGTTGATTTTTGTACATTCCTCAAATAAATGGTAAGCGGTAGAATGTCGCTGTATTTTGTTCCTAATCAAAGTAACTGTTTTCTATAACATGAAAACGGTGTTGTTATTTTAGAAAAACACTTCGTATAGAGACGCTTAACTAGTGAAAATTTAATGGTTTTACAAGAACGCGGAGTGATTCAATAATAGTTGGTGAAGAACGGTTGTGAAATGTGAGTTCAGTATTCAAAATGGGAAACTTTGGAAAAGCTTACAAAGTAGACTTTTATCGTAAGAAAGTATTATTATTAGGTTATTTCTGTGTTAAAGTTTTAATAATATGTATGGGTATATTTTGTTATTTATAGAATTACATAATACTAAGTGAATATATTGTTGTCATAAGTAGCTAGGGTCTCGTCGGGACGGGACGGAGGTGGTACACAAAAATCCCCCCCCCCCCAAACTTTTCCACCCCTTCTCCTCACACTCGCCCGTAGTCTGCAGAAAATGTTCGCAAGTAAACAGAGTTGTTCCATTGAGCATTGTGCAGTTTTTAATCGAGACATTATAGATTTTTCTGGACAGAGGGCTCGATAACGGTTACAGTCCCGTTATATTGAGAATGATGGCAATCCTATGAATGTATGTAGTGTGATATTTATCATAGAGCTATTTAATATTTTTTTATGTTTTTCAAGTTTTCTAAGACGCTCGTAGCAAAATATAAGACAAAATATTAAAAAAACGTCCGACAACATCATATCCCATCATCCCTTTTGGACCCATTTTCTAAGTTCCTCTCCATATTGGGCAACCTTTGAGGCATTGGGTGTTTCAATTATTTATGAGCCGATCACCATGGGTTTTACCAAAAAAGGTTTACGCCATAATTCAATTATTTGTGTATATTTGTCTTATTATTCCGCAATATCACATCACTTTAAGTTGTAAACCATAATGTTTTGAAAGTTCAGGTGTAATGAAATTTAGATGATTTTATTTTGAGAACTTTATTTTTTAATATGTACTTAAATACTTATAGGTACTGCTATAAAGCTGATCAACGGTAATATTATTAATTTAGGCAGTCACATTCCAAAATATTTTTTTTAAATTTTATTTGGCCATTTTGAAAAATGTAGTTTTATATACCCTAATGGAGGAATACCATTTTTGTCCTATTGGTAGCTAAAATAAATTTTATATTTATATTTCAAAACTTTTCCGTATATCTAGATGTTTTAAACTTTGATATGTCTTAGATACTATTTAATGTTTAACGCAGTGTGAAGTTAAATTACGTGAATTTAATTTATTGCTGGATATAATGAAATCCTAAAATGTGCTTAAAATAGGAATAACGACCTTACTAGTAGCTATCGACGTGATTATACTTTATTAGTCAGCGATGTAAGTAAAATGCATTACTGCCATCTGTGGGCAGAAAGAGAAATAAAAGGAAATTAATAGAAACGTAAAAAGTAAAAAAAGTAACCTTCTAATTTTTGTAAAACTTTTCATTTCGTATTGCACGATGATTTGGAAGCAAACCAAATGTTATTTTATTTCCGTAGTTCTAGTAATTCAATATTTAATTACAAAGATATCCCACAGTTCGGAGTTCCAAAGAATTTGATGAAACATTTGGCTTCTCAATTGGTCTCGCAAATACTTGAAACATCGGACTTTGGGTGTAAACTTTATTAGCCATCTGGATATTGTTGGACTTATTGGGTAGATATTATTTGTAATTTTTGCAAGGCTGAAAATCTGAATTTTTGTATATGATTTAATGAATTACGCAACGATATATAACGATATTTATTAAAGTGTAATGAGAGAATAATCGCAATAATAAAATTCTGCTAGGAAATAACGTATGTGAGATAATGTCGTGAAGGTTTAATGGTTTAACAATAAGTTGTGTTATTATAATCTTTTACAGCTTTATCACTTATTTATTTAAGTAGACGTGGTAAAATAAATATTTATGATGTTGAAATAAATACAAGTTAGAATAAACTATTTGTTTGATTTGTAGATTATGAACCACACCATGTGGGTATTTTACCATCCTCTTGACAGCTTACTCATGGCTTAACGTTTATTTTCGATTTACGATCGAAGATATATTTATTTATAAAATCTGAGTATATTATTTGGTACTCAAACCTATTAATAACAGTGGCTAGGTATCCGTTAAGTAAGCCAAGTTCTCTACCTATTTCGATTATTATATGTTTATTTATTATTATACATAATCCTATGGATAAGCTATCACTTGGGTGGTGAAATACCTAATTTCACTTATGTTATTGGGTTCCGAACTGTAATTATTCAATAGGCAGGAAAAATAATTCATAATCTGCTCTTTCATAGATGGCGCTAATTAAAAAAAAATTATAAAAAAATTATAGTTCTACTTTAAAAAGTTGTGCATGAGCAATATAAATACGAATAAAATATTAATTTTAATATTTGAAAGCATAACTTGCAAAACGTGTATTCAAATAAAATAATTAAGTTAACGCCATCTATGAACGCGTAGAGTATAACGTACGTTACGTTTATCCTTAAATGATAAAATCTGGACATTGAAGGTGAACACATATGTTAATATATTATAAGTATGAGTTAAAATCCAGCACATAAGGAGGATGCAATAGGCTCACCCACACGTACACAATGGACTGCGCTTTAAGGTTAAACGCGACGCTTGTTATATTCAAGTGTTCATAGATGGCGTTAATTAATGTATTTGATATATTACATTTTTTTGCAAGTACATACGCAATATGAATATGAATAAACAGTTTTGTCCGTAAAAATCACAATTCTTTCAAGAAAAGCATACAAATACAATAACGGATTGAATGATCGGTACAACATTGTAATTGTATGCTTTTCTCGAAAAAATCGAGTTTTTAAAAGAACAAAACTATTTATTCGTATTCATTTTGAGCGTGTACGGGCGCAAACAAATAATTGTTCTTAATATTGTAAAGCAACACCTTGTAAAAAGATTATTTTAATAATATAATTAAATTAACGCCACCTGTGAACATGTAGAATATAACGAGCGTCGCGTTTAACCTTACACCGTTACCTTACTTTCGGACTTGACATTTCTTGCGCGGCGGCCTGTAATGGCGCGCGGTACCGTCGCTCCGAAGTGGACGTGTAATAGGCATTGAATTTACAGATTTTAGGACGTTTCTCTGTATCCCGATATAATCGTGAAAAATTATAAGAAAGTAAAATTAAAATAAATGATTAATAAGTGGTTGATTGCATCAGAAAAGAAGATAAAGTTTATTATACTATTTTATTAATAACATACATTTCAATAAATATGTAATAAATAGTTATACATAAGGTTATTTAAATAACATTTATTAAAAAATCATGCATTATACGTGTTGCTATGTTTGGGTCAGCGATCTTTCAATAACTTATTTACTAAAATAGTTATGTTATTCTACAATATTAGTGACTAGGGCGCGTTGAGGCTTCAACCTCCAACGCATTTCCTTCCGTTCTTACATGCCTCGCGCTTTATGCATTCCTATTTCTATACATTAAGTACAAGCCGCAGAAAACACCTCAAATATCCAGAAAAATATAAGTATTTTTAATTCTAGGCATAGATTTAATATTCTTTGATTAATATTAACACTCATCAATAATTAAATTTTTTAAATATGTTTGGTTGGGCTATTGAAGAACATTTGTCAGGTTGACAACTTTCCTTGCTTTGATATTTTAAACCTTAAATCTAGGTCCTTTATGTAGCATGTACTTGCCTACGTATTAATTACTTAAATTACAGTCCGGCTTAAGAACCTTCCGTTTGGATGTACGCGTCGTGTCCATAGGAGATGTGACAAGCTCCACTGGTTGACCGATGGTATGAAATAATAATCGTGGACCTGTCGAGAAGCACTTAGGCCCACGATCATAAACTTCGCTACCACCAACCCAACCATTTCACCAAACTAAGCAACTGAACTTACAAACACACCTGCCAGCGTCATTTGCCTATCCGTAAATCAATTATTCGAGATATCTTTACGCTTCATCAAAACTACAACCACGTTTTCATAATAGTAAAATAAATGCCCCAGATATTTTACGCCTTTTTATTTATTTTTTTTGTCTCATTCTTAATCGATTCTAGGATAAAATTAGCAGTTGAAAAATAAATCTTTGATGATATGAAAGTTTAAAATATTTATGATTAATTGTTGCAATTTGCATTAGATGTCAGTAGAATTATATATCACATGTCGGTGTATTCAAACATGATGACAATTTTTAAAATGATAATTGCTTATTGTCATCACGATGTGTCACACACCATAGGGCCACTATGTGATATATAATGTTCAATATTGCGAAGGTCTTTCCAACAACTGTAAGAATACCGAAAATATTTTTTTTAAATTATAAAATGAAAATGAAAGAATCTTAAAACTGGTTACATTTCCAATGGACACGCCTTCTATTTGTTCACTCCATCTTACTTAGAAGAACCACAAATAGATATGAATAATTAAAGTAGTAATTAATAGTAATTCAGATAAATACAAACATTTGAGTACATGGTACATATAGGTTACTTTAAAATTACAAACAGCAACATTGATGATAGTTAAAATATTACTTTCTGAATAACCTATTATTTTACGATATCAATTATTAAAACATTATACTGGAAAATCGCATTTAAATATAACTCAAAAATTTGTCAATTCGTAATCCTTAGGTAGTTTGCCATGGTCGTCACCGGTAGCAACAATTAGTCTTTACAAAAATATAAATAATCCATTTCCTTTAATAAAAATATACTTTTTAACAACCATTTAGGTGGTTTGATAATTGTTTTAAAAATCAACCAAATATTTTAAAACTTTACGAAAAAGGCAAAATTAGAAGGGAAGTAATTGGATCGAAAATCTAATCCATATTTAAATCAACATTAATCCCCTTCTTTGCAGCCACCGGCAGTTTTTCTCCATCCAAATAAGGGTTCACGCTCTGAAAGAAGAAAATAAAAGTATGAGAACTTATTTAAGAAGAGTAGGAACTATGGATGCCACGGAGTTAAATTTCATGACATTACGGGGTAGAATTTAAGCGTGTTCAAGGATTGTTAGGTGCCAATGTTACTTTTTTTCTGCTGGAACATCAATATGTATTTTGCAATTTTAAAGATTTGTTCTCCTGGAAATCTAAGCTGAATTTGTAGCAGGGTGGAAGACAGCCCACCGATGGAGAAGTTTGTGTTCGAAGATATAAATATGCTATATGCAATGTTAAATTGAAAGAACTGCGGAATTGCAGTTCCAAATTTCCAACAGGCGCGCAGTGGGGTCTCTCGAAAATATGTTCTGCCCATACTAGGCAGTGAGCAACAGACCGAAAACTAGGGGACACATAACGATCCCTTAATTCAATACTGACAACGACCCAACACAATTACACATACTCACAGATTCTCTAAAGAAATACGAGCTGAAAAAAATTATGCAATTTTTAAGAATAAACTTAAAATACGCTTAAGAAAAAACTTAATTTATCTCAAACTAATTTGGTGGTGTGGTAAAATATTATAATTTGCATATGAAAAAAAACAGTATAATATAGAATATAAGTGTATTTTATTTATTTTCAATTTTTTGTTAAATTTTATCGCGATAATTAATGCATAGGTATCTGTTTTTATGAACATGGATGTTTATGTTATTATTCCCGAAATTATTTCATGTATACAACTCATGATACGCAATACCCCTCCTCCTATGCACATGAATGTTCATGGTAGTATTCCCGAAATTATTTCATGTATACAACTCATGATACGCAATACCCCCCCTCCTATGCACATGAATGTTCATGGTAGTTTTCCCGAAATTATTTCATGTATACAACTCATGATACGCAATACCCCCCCTCCTATGCACATGAATGTTCATGGTAGTATTCCCGAAATTATTTCATGTATACAACTCATGATACGCAATACCCCCCCTCCTATGCACATGAATGTTCATGGTAGTATTCCCGAAATTATTTCATGTATACAACTCATGATACGCAATACCCCTCCTCCTATGCACATGAATGTTCATGGTAGTATTCCCGAAATTATTTCATGTATACAACTCATGATACGCAATACCCCCCCTCCTATGCACATGAATGTTCATGGTAGTATTCCCGAAATTATTTCATGTATACAACTCATGATACGCAATACCCCCCCCTCCTATGCACATGAATGTTCATGGTAGTATTCCCGAAATTATTTCATGTATACAACTCATGATACTCAAGTACCCCCCTCCTAAACACGAGTTATTCTCAATATTAGGGAGGCATTATTTTCATCAAGGAACACATATAATATATTTTACCTTATTTAAAAAATATTTTATATATTAAAAATATGCTAACAATCAATATCAATATCGCATTTAAAAAAAGTCAAAAATTCATGATTATAAACAATTAATAGCTATTAATCTAATAAAACTGTGGAACTTTAATTTATTTTCTTTTATGTATACATTATTTAACATTATTATTGTTCAAGTCATGTAAGTGGCTTCATCACAGTTTGATAATGCCTAAGGCGAAACAGCTCTCAAGCGGAATAATAATAATTAAGAACAAGCAGAACTTGTTTATAAACAAAGTGATTTTTTTTAAATAAATTGAATAATATTATCGAATGCATTAAAGAAAAACTTAAAATAACAACTAAGTTCTACAAATGAATCATGATAATAATCATTTAAAAATATAAATAAATGGAGGAATTAAGGGGTGAAATGCAGATCACGCCAAACTCTGGGAATTGAATAAAAATGCACTTTCTAGATGAGAAAAGTGTGTAGAAATTCATTAAAAAAAGAATTAAGGCGCGGAAGAATAAATTGAGGGAGATACAGCCGATCAAAGTTTAATAAATTGCACTTCGCGATCTGAGGGTAAAATTCGGTTTATGGGAGTATTGAACTAAATTAACGAAATTGAACTTGATTTAGACTAATTTAGGGCTGGGGAATCCGAATCTGAAAGAATTAGGTGGGGGTCGGTACTATTAACTGAGTTATAGGGTTTTGAAACTTCGTACGCGATACATAGAAACAATGTTTTATTTATCAATTATGACTTAAGAAAATCAAATTAACAACTATTTACTTTTGAAACTTCAGTAGTGCCAACCAAAAAAAGAAAAGTGTTGCCATATAATAATAATATTTTTTTACAAAATAGGTTAGGTTTTTAGTTTGGGTTAGAGTAGGCAGAAGAACATGGGGAAAAGGTATTAGAATTAAATCACAAACCAGTCTATACAAACCTAGCGTAGCCCACAAACTACTTGAAAACTGGGATATAACTCTAAAGGGGACGCGAGCAGGCGTTATTAAAGGGGCAATTTTGTGTAACAGGAAATAACATGGAAAAAAGGTATTAGTATTAAATCACAAACCGTCTATACAAACCTAGCGTAGCCCACAAAGTACTTGAAAACTGGGATAAAACTCTAAAGGGGACGCGAGTGGGCGTTATTAAAGGGTCATTTTTTTGTTATAGAAAATCGCAGTTAGGTTAGGTTATATATATACATAAATTAAGTATTTACAAGATTTTAAATAATAAACTACCAATCTGGCAAATGATATTTAATTTTCAGAATTTTCCATGCATTGATATTATTATATGGCAACACTTTTTATTTTTTGGATGGCACTACTGAAATTTCAAAAGTATTAAAAGTTTTTAATTTGATTTTCAGGACAAAATATGGCGGCGGACTGTCCGAATATGGTGATAATATCAGATCGCGAAGTGCAATTTATTAAACTTTGATCGGCTGTATCTCCCTCAATTTATTCTTCCGCGCCTTAATTCTTTTTTTAATGAATTTCTACACACTTTTCTCATCTAGAAAGTGCATTTTTATTCAATTCCCAGAGTTTGGCGTGATCTGCATTCCTCCCTTAAGTCGCATTTTTATTCAATTCCCAGAGTTTGGCGTGATCTGCATTCCTCCCGAATTAAGGAGGGGAAGGAGATGGGACAGGGGAAGGCGGGGAAGTACCTGACAATTCAGACCTGGTCACCAAACGAGGCTGAAGCCACTTCAAGCAACATTTCAATTCTGAATGGTGATATTTCACCATAGAGATACTGAAAGCATCTGCCACTCTGGAACGTACCGCAAAAATACGAGAAAAACTCGTACTATATATTATTTTTGATTAATTCCGCAAAAAATATATACACTATTAATTACGAAAATCTTTGAAATTGCGCACCCCAGTATTTGAACCCGCGACCATCAAATTCATGGCTAAGTACATTTTTTAAGTAAACAAGTAATAAACAGTTGTCTTACCTTCTTGGCATGAAACTTCTTGGCCACCAGGTTCTTGTGCTGGTCCATCTTGAGCTGCTGCGCCAGGAAGTAGTCGAGGCGGGCGGTGGGAGAATCCTCTCCCCGGGAAAGTCCGCCCAGCCCTCCGTCTCGGCCCTCGCCGCTATCCCCGCCCTCACCGCCCGCCCCCGGACACTCGAACATGTGCTCCCCGTCGCACATGCACTCCTGCTCGGACTGGTACTCCCGGCTGAAAGCGGCGGTGTTCTCGAAGTTCAGTGTACATCCTTGCTCCTCTGAAAAATAAATAACACAATTTTATCAATAACATAAATGTCCTGTCTGTAAATTTATATGTTACCTTCCGGTTCCAGTTCAAGGTGGTGGCTTTTTTTACCTAGATTCTAGTTTGTATAGTCATGATTCCTACTACGAGCTATAATCAATATCATAAATAAAAAACCACTCAAATCAATATTCTGATACCTATCGTTCTGAAGAAAGTTTGTAAGAATTTTCAATGAGATTGTGACATTTCTCTACACAAATGGTAAAATTCCTTATTTGAAATTTAAAAAAATCATACATAAAATACTTTTGGTTAATCGTAAGTAGGTGAGTGTTTAAGTACCTACCTCGAAATCTTATGATTTCAGAGGATATTTGTCTTTTGATTGATTAAATAATAATACGATATTAAATAACTGTACAAGATAACTCCCCCTCCAAAAAAATGTTGACCACCACCAAGGTTCGTGCCTGGGGTACGGTACCCAAGCGTGTCTGATTTCGGCAAAGAAGAAATGCCTGTCTGGTGCAATTTGTTGGAAGCACCCTCCCATATAAATACTTTTTTGAAATGCTTGGAGTAAGTATATCAGACCGGATCAAGTATCGGGACATTATAGAAGCCCGAATAAATCTGTCTTCCAAGAAACTGGGCGTCTTGTATAGGGCTACCATATTCTTCAATAGTAACCAGTTGCTAACCCTATACAAATCTCAAGTACGCCCAACAATTGAATTTGGGAACCACCTGTGAGCTGGAGCCTCACAATACTTGATAAACATACATGATTCTGTGCAAAGGAGGGCAGTTAGCAGACCGATTGCCATCTCTAATGCATGTAGTTTCTACAGGTATCTTAATGGAACCTTATCTAAAGAGCTAGCAGCATTGATCCATGGTACACCGGTGCACGTGCATGAAACTCGGCGTACATGAGAGGAACACCCTTTCAAAGTTAATGTTGGCTTTATGAGAACGGGCCGCTTCAAGACGGCTCGTATGTGGAACGAGTTACCGGCATCTGTTTTTCCTCCTTCATATAATTCGGGCCTCTCTTAATAAATCCATCTCTACAGCCTCTACCTTAACCCGCATCACAACGCTGCCCAACTGGGTAGCGACATAGCTCCCCTGTCTTTACATTGGCATGGCGCTCTCGAGACTAGTCATATAAAAAGAGAGAAAACTATAAACATGCTGTTTTGGACGCGAGGTTTACTATTCACAGAACTACTAGTAAAACAAGAGCGTAGTTATATCATTCACATGGGGGGGGGTAGTTCGGCAATGGAGAAAGGGGGGGGGGGTTGTATCCCCCGCCTTATACCAAAACCTCCTAGATCACAAGGCCGGGACACTCATCCAAAGCAGCCTCCTAACTTGAATGTGATTTTACAAAAAAAATAGTAAAATTTTTTTTTCATTTTATTCTTATTTGATAAAACATCTTAAAATGTTTCAGTTAATTTTAAAAAATAAATGAAAATACATTTTTTGGATTTTGTCCCGGCCTTATGATCTAGGAGGTTTCGCTTATACAAGCCCTTGAGTATAATTATTTCTTTCGAGTATAATAATTAATTTGTCATAAATCTTTCTGCCATAGAGTGCGAAGGCATTATCCGACACCTTCTCAGCAGTGTACCTACCCACCTACCACATTGTTCGCATTAGAATAAATGTGGATCCCCTGAAAATTTTTAAAACACCATAATATACTCTTTGTTGACAATCAAAGTATTTTGAATGAGCCACTTCAAATTTATGGATACTCCATTTCTTCTATCTTCTCACGGAAACGTTATGATAGAAATTGAGATTTCCCTGTAATTATTGCAGTCTGGCTTCGATTTTTCCATCCAAGGATAATATCGCAAATGCTACTTCAAAAAGTTATTTACAATGTGCAGTCAAACATTTTTACGGTAGAACCGGTAATTTAGTTTTAGAGTATAATAGACGACATCTGTTAATTAAATACGAAACTAGTCACCTTATTTAAGTCCCTGGTAAAAGTAATAATTGGTTTGAAACTTGAAAAATAATACTGATATAGTGGAACAAGTTTCTTTTCTGTAATTTTTCATTTCCTTCTACCAGATTGTATTTACTTACTTTGACGTAAGAACATATTATAATAAAGGCGACTGAGTGATTTTCACAGAGAGTTACGTTTATTTTCACGTTGGTAAGGTGTCTTTTATTTATTTTTTTTTATTGCTTCTGACTGTTCCTTCAGGAAATACATTTTTTTTTAACTAATTTTTTTTTTAAAAAGAAAGACAAACATTCCCGGGTTACGAATAACCCAACAATGTTTGAAAATCTCCTACTACCACCACAGAAAGCCGAAAATGTTGCTTGTGTTGTGATGGAGGACTTAGCCAGCCGAGGAATCGAACACGCGACGCTCGGGTGAGACCCAAGCGCTATGCCCACTCAACCACTGACCGGTCAATATGTGATACTTCTTCAAAAAACCTGTAAATTTCACCTTCACTAATAAAATATACTAGCTAGAATCTTTTCGGCTCTTACAATATCCCATTTCTAATACCAATCAGAAATTTTAAATTGTGCCATTAGAAGATATAGCCTAGACAGTTTAATCTAGTAATAGTCTAGTTAGTTTCTTACTTGACTTAATGTGGATGTCCAGAAAAACTATTTTTCAATCTGCAATACTATAGATGAACATATTATGTAAAACGAAGAAAGTACTGTCTTGATCTCTAAGTTGATTTCATAATGTAAACTTAACATGTTTACAAGTCCCAGCGACAGATCGTTATAGTAGCTTCAAACAAGACGCGTGAGAAGGAAGAGGACGAACGTCGGTGACATTCGTACGAGCTCTCACTGGAACTAGTCTATTTATAACTCTACTAATAATTTATTTTTAAGAAACAAACGGCGTAATATTACAAAGATAGACACTAGGTTAATTTAGGTTAAGCCAAAAAAGTTTCCCTTGCTAAAGTTGTTTATAGATAAGATTTTTACTGTCTTCAAACTAATTAGCAGATAAAGAGAAGAGGGAGATATATTCTATACTCATGTATTAATTTATGATCATACGCGATACTTCTGTTTGATATTTCTAAAGGTTATTGCTTAAAATGACTACATTATGAAATTTTGTGTTATACTGCGCCCATGTACGGAGAATTGGGGA
Organism: Hesperophylax magnus; assembly: GCA_026573805.1. Classification (NCBI taxonomy): domain Eukaryota; kingdom Metazoa; phylum Arthropoda; class Insecta; order Trichoptera; family Limnephilidae; genus Hesperophylax; species Hesperophylax magnus. The sequence goes on along the minus strand of JAIUSX010000010.1, from coordinate 8,539,188 downwards.
TTTTTTGTAACGTTGGTTTAGTTTATTTTAACATACAGTATTACCTCCAAGGTCTCCAATAAATTAGACTTCACTGATATGTGTACCATTTGAAAGTATACTCAAAGGAAATCTTATTTTTATCAAGTGTTAATGATTATTCATTGCATTTTTAAATATATATAACTTTGTTCACTTCACAGTAAACGAAAAGAAGATTGAGGTCCTCTTTGAGTTTTTATTTTATTTTATAGATCCATGATTTAGAGTACCTACATGTGGTTTTTTGTGATATTTCACCCTCCATGCTAGGGATGACCCTGTGTTATGGCAGATGAATTTTACAGTTTACGGACATAGAATCTATACATTACTATAATATAAAAAAGAAAAATAAGAAAAATGATCTATTGCTACTTTGGGTTGCAAGAAGAGGATGGAGAAGTTTAAGTTTAAAGCATTTTCTATTTATTTATAACTAAGTACTTTTTAATCATATGCACAATATTATATGTAATTAGAGTGTAAAAAAAACGTTTGTGAATATAATATACATGTTATATAATTTTAATACATTCTACGTACAATATATAAGAATGGCCCTAAATTTGAATCTTGAGGTACGCCGGAAAAGAAGCTGGACTTGGTTCCCTCAACTGATACAGATTGAAGACTACTTTAAAAAATGAAGTTAGCCAATGCAGTAAGTTACCATGGATACCTAATTGGTTTAATTTTTTTAATTACGATGGAATGGTGATGCAACATATTGCATCTTATCAAAGCCAGCGCAATCGTACCTATACAAAATGGGTCGTAATAACATAGTATCAAGTTACCAGTGTATCCAACCGGGCAGGGGTTGGGCGGGTTACAGTAGGCGGGAAGGGCGGCGTCCGCCTTCAGCTGCTGGGGCGGTCTTCCGACGTGGCCTGGTTTCACGTGGGATCCCTCGGATCCTGGCCCGTTCACATACTGGCCCCACAGCGTGCTGCAAATAAGAAAGACTTAGAAAGACTAGAATATTTGTGTTGCTATACAAAGGAGGAAATTTGATAGTAGGTATCTATAATTTTGGTAGTTGGTATGTCGCTTGGGATAAGCGTCTCTCTACTACTGTTAAACGCATTTCGAGACTCTGTACCTACTTAAGTCATAACTAGTTTAAGGGTCTAATAATCAATATTTTTTTTAAATTTCTAATAAAGTGAAAGAACACATGCCGTAGGCTACCAAAACAGAATAATTAAACTAATCACTACTTCTTCTAGTAAGTACCTAAATATTACGCGAAAGACCTTAAATACTAGCCCCTTTTCCGTTGCTATCCTTAACATAGCATATTATGATATTCTAACATCGGGGGTGCAATGGAAACTGTGATAATGGAATATGAAACTCAGTAAGTATTGCAATAAAAACAAGTAATATTTTATTTTGAAAGGCATCTGCGATATAGAGGAACGCAATCTAAGCTTCGAATAACTTTTATAATTCCCGATCAATATACCGTTTTTTAAAGTGCACATTCAGACAATGGTAATAACAGTGAATAATCCTTATTTTTCCACTTCATTTATTATTAAGTAAATATTTATTATTAGTAAATATATTTTTCCCATTAGACAATATCAGTTATTTGTGTCGATTTAACATAACAGCAGTACCCAATTATCAGCTGTCATGTTTTATCGTCAGATAATATTTACCGTTTTATTCAAACAGGTCGTGAATATGTACCTATTATGAATTTCCTGAGGTAAGTTAGTTAATTTACAATTCGAGATATGGACAGACAAGTTATAATAAATTATTATTATGATATTGAAGTGGACATGGTCGTATACAAACAACATTAGGCGTTGATACCTATGTTTTATGGTTTATGGAAGTGGATTACGGATGATACTATTTAGTTATAAGGATATTTGCAAACCTATATCGGAGGGTCTCTGGATCCTTTAAGCTAGTATTATTGAAGTAAGAAGTGGTTAAGTTAGGTTTGGCCAGGTTCGGTAGGTATTTTTTGGGTTATTTTGATTTAGATGCCTACATTTAGTTAAGGGAAAAATGGAACAGGATTTATTTAGACCGTAACCAATGCCAACCGCTTTAAAGTCTTACCAACTAAACATACATTGGCATCTGGATTTCTGGATCAAAGTTCGTTATAAACCAATACAAATAGAGTACTCTTTACACTTATTTAATGTGTAAGTCCCTAATTACGAGTAGAATGTTTTTCATAGATTTTTATATATTGTTAATGTGATGGACCAACGTTGACGAATCAGCGTTTAGATATAGATACCTTTGTTCATGCCAAAAGTTAAAATTTTATTGATATTTGACTTGACTGCTGTGCCATTAGTCATACCTACGAGCATTACTAAATATAAAAAAAACCACACCATACAAGAAAATATTTATTTACAAAATCAGCAGTTATCTTGGCCGTTAATTTCAGGGCCAAAATAAAAGCCTCTATATTATATAGCCACCCATGATTCGTACCCTGGGACGTAAAATAATGAAGGGTTATGAATTTACAGTAAGAAACTTAATACAACAAGTTGAGCCAGGCAAGAAAATATAAGATAGAGTAGATTCAAAATAAGAACAGAGTATTATGTCGAACCATAGAGACTAATAGAGGAAAGGATAATGGAATCACAAATAGAAACTTCAATACAATATATAATTCAGGTTGGGTTAGGTAAAGAAACACGAAGTATGGTACCGTAATGTGGGGCGACTTTTGAATCGGGGGATGAATTTTATCTTTGCGATTCGTTTCTTTTAATAATGATTTTTTTGGCGGCGTGAATACTGTGATACTTAGTTGGTTTCTAGTTAACTCTTGACAGGCCAAGATGCCAAACAAAACGTCTGTAACCAAGTGGGTCTTCCGACGAAACCATGCATTTTCTTATGGGCTTTTAAACTATAGAATTTCCAATCATTGAGCCAATTGTTAATGGTAACTTCTGTATTTGCGCAGGAATACGTAAAATACTTAAATGATATGTCAAGCATTTAAGCCCTTGAGGTGATTTTGCACAAAAACGGCGCTATACAAGTCATCCAATTATTATTATAAAATAAGGAGGATGGTAATTTTGGGTACTACCTACTCCCTCTCTTGACTGCGGGAGAGTTAAAGGAGTTTTCAAACAAATTTATGGTTGAATTGTGAAGCAGTTTTTTCTGATATTTTCGACAAGATAAAAATGTTAATAAATTTTATTAATATCTAAATTATCATAATAGTTTCTTGTAACTTATATTTAAAAGCATATGAGTGTCTATAGACATTAATAAAAATACTTGAATACTAGAAAACGCTTTTTTTCAATTTTTTGTGTTTGGCGTATGGTTATAATAAGCTTATAAAAATGGTATGTCAAAATCGCATCACTCCTAAATATGACTTTGATCAGCATGTACTTTTTTTGACTCCTCAAACACATGTACTTTTTAAAATATATATGTCGTCAATAATAATAATAACATGGCATTTATATAGCGCAATTTAGTGTAATTTAGTATTAGTGGTCATGTTTAAAAATTATTCATTTTCAAACGTGCGCAAAAGTTATGACAGAAAATTTTATAAAAAAAGTTATTTGGTTCCAATGTTGAAAATTAATCAAAGTCACCCCATTTTACGGTACAATAATAGTAATGAAATATAGGATTAAATTAATTTTCCTAACCTATGTTGGAGATATTCCTGGTCCCTCAGGCTAGGGTTGGGGTTACCATCGGAGAGCGAGTCGTAGTCGAACTGCTCACTCTCCAAATCCTTGGCGGCCCGGGACATGAGGGGCAGGCGGGACTCTCCCCCGGGGAAGTCCATGTAGGAGTCGGCCGCCTCTGCCAGGTCCTTGCCCATCCGGTCCACCACCTCGCGAAGCAGAGCATCGGAGATGTAGTGGTCTTGAGCGAACTGAAGGAAAACATTGCCTAATTAAGTCCACTTCAAAATAGGGGTAGTTACTTATAAAAATATGGTTAATTTAACCAATGAAAAAGTTCACAAATTCAATGTTTAGACAAAGAAACTTAAAATACATTGCGACTAAAATATACAATAACCAACCTGACAAAACAAAACAATAATCAACCTGACAAAACAAGACAATTTAAAAATCTAAACAAATTTATAATCTTGACTAAACAGTGGATTATCGACACGGGATATCCCTACAGTAAAACATAGGTAACCTTACTGATATTAAGTTACGTAAAAATAATATATAAATTTTATACGTAGGACTTTAAGGAATTCATAATTGTAATTATTCTGCATGGGTAATTCAATCAAATGTTGAATTTATATGCCTTTTTGTAATAATTGAGTTTACAGAAGGTCAAAACTATTTATTCTTATTTATATTGCGTATGTTAGTATGCAAACAAATAATTCATCTTAATATTTTAAAGAGCAACTCGCAAAAATTGTTTTTTCCTAAAATAATTAAATTAACGTTATCTATGAAAGAGCAGCTTGCGAATTCTTTGAAGTAAACTCTTTGGCAGCCATCTACACGGAGAAAAATTGATAATTTATTAAAAATTATTGGTAATTCCGGTTAAAAACTGGATTGCAGGTCTTCCGAATGAATTGACTGGTTTCTAGACATTATCTAGATCTGGACATGCTGTGTGGAGGGTCTTTTTAGGCAAAGGAAAGAAAGGAGGTTTTGAGGGTCAGTCTGTCCAGAAGTAACGTATCAACCCATCTTTCCCGTTGGGTCGAGAGAATCCGGCTCAAATGGTGTTTCTCAACCGGCCTCTCCTGATCCCGCCACGCAGCTTGTGGGCGGACTAAACCGCCATTATCACCTGGATACACCTCACGCCACGAAACCGGGCACCTCTGCTAAATCAGAAAACATAGAGAACCACTTGCGTTGACTTCTTAGGGCAGAGGTGCTGGTTATCCAATTAATGGTTCCCGGGGTGAAGTTACCCTTATCTACCTTCTATATTAGATTGAATATTTATGAAGTTTTATATTTTCCACGATAGAACGGGTCATTTTTACAACTTATTCTTGTAGACAGCTCCGGTTTTGTGACCTAGGTTCACACTGAAAGAATCGCCAAAGGTGACAGACCCTGAAATTGTTTACCTACCTGTCTGTGGTTAATGTAAAAATGTGATCCCTATTATTGGTAAAAGACGTTCTGAAGGCAATCGATAGCTGCTTTTGATGGAGAATCTAATTGAAACGCGTGCCTCTGTTATTTCGATTGCAATCTCTTACTCTTTATCAAAGAGCATAATCACTATGTATTACTCAGCCGTAGTCGCAACCACAACTTATTCAAGTTACCACAAGGCACAACAGATGTTCTAGCACAGCACAGCACGAAAAGATGAATGGTGCTATTGAATGAGATTTTTCAAACAGTAAATACCAGTACTTAATTCCTCTTTAAATAATCTTTAAAAAAAATTGAATGCTTGTCTTCCCATATGCTAAGAATTTTAAAATAAGAAATTTTGTACACTTGTAGTCTGTCGTACAATAAAAAAATTATTTTAATAATTAATAGTTAGAAATTTAAAACTAAAATTATTTTTTCTATGTAAATTTTTTTTTTTTTTTAATTGCCGGCAATCCGGGCGTTTCTTGTAATAACATGATCAATATTACAAACTTGAAAGTAACCCGCCTCACTAGAAGATTTCTGTTCTGAGGCGGATAATGGCATTAAAAGTAGTAATCAATAAATACTTACATGAACAGCCTGTAACTTTGGCCCCGCGTCATGGGGGAGATAGGCCAGCGCCCCAGTAGCGAGCAGCGCCACTAGCGCCGGGAACAGCGCCATGTTGACACTGGGACTGGAACTGGTGCTATCTGAAGGCTGAGCAGTTCCTGCACTCAAAAACGACCATTAGTTAAACTTAATTCCTTGACGACCCCTGTGGCAGAGCGGTAAGTTCCTTGGCCATATTGGCACCTTAGCAAACAATACAATATAAAAAATATTATAGTAACAAAATGATTAATTATTCGATAAAAACAATAAATACAAAGAGAGTAGAGGAAAATAGGCATGGATACTTGCCTAGAGAAAGTAGCAAAAATCAACATTAAAAGAAAAAGTAAATAATACGGTAAAAATGTAAATAAAAAGTTAGCTTCAGATTTTATATAACTTTATTACCGAAATAATATATTAAAAAAATTGATTTAAATTTTGATTTAGAATAAACTAGCTGACGTATTTCTCTACTTTCTATAAAAATAATATGTATGTATTATATAGGGTTTTCCAATAAGAGGTGTTATTTTGAATAGCCCGCTATTTCGGTAGATGTTACTTTTGAAGCTGTCATTTTTTGACATTTGACAAGTAAAAACTACGCCATTAATAAAAATGGAACGATACACGCTTCAACAACGCATTGAAATTATTTAAATTCACTTGAGTGAATCAAATGCAAATCATCTTGAGTGATGAGGCCCATTTCCACCTCGGTGGCTTCGTCAACAAGCAAAATTGTCGCATCTGGGGCTCGGAAAACCCAAGAGTTATTGTTGAAAAGCCTCTCTATTCTCAACGTGTGACTGTTTGGTGCGGTTTATGGTCCGGCAGAGTCATTGGACCTGATTTTTTCAAAAATGAGGCTGGAGCAACAGTTACGGTGAATGTATTGCGCTATTGAGAGATGATTAATATTTTTTTATGGCCGGAATTAGATGTTATTGATCTGGACAATGTTAACTTTCAACAAGCAAGCGCTACGTGCCACACAAGCAACGAAACCATTGATCTTTTACGATTGAATATCAAAATAACACCTCTTATTGGAAAACCCTGTATTTAGAGATAATGGGGAAGAAGATATGAAAATATCAACGGAACTGAATTTATTTCCAAGCCTATGTTTCCTCTGGACTGAGGAATGAATGCAGTATTTTGTTTTCGACGAATAAACAACTAACAACTCGGTAAGTCTCGTGTTACGATTTTATACTCGGAAAGTTGTTAGCTTTGTTGGTAACTAATTTGTTATTTAAAATTATCAAATTGCTCGAAGTTCAAGAATCAAAATGTTGCTAGTCATAGGATACCTGGCTACGCGTAGTGACCAGTTTTGAAAAAATCACGTTCTTCCCATGGATCCTCCAAAGTCTGGTCCTCAATATGTTATAGCCCCACTGGTTCCGACAGTTACAACTTTTATTAATATTTTTCGATTAAAAAATACAATAAAATATGTCGGGCAAAAAATATGAATTATTCGTTCATTATTATTCCTCATCCTACTATTAAATAACTCATTTGGTTAGGTCAAACATTATGCAAAATCACTTCATTAAAAGTTAATGCGTATGGTTTGGTCAAACATTACGTATGCGTAATCCCTTCATTAAATAAGTTAACAAATATGCTTAGGTCAAATATTATGCATAATCGCTTCATTTAATAAGTTAACACATATGCTTAGGTCAAACATTATGCATAATGGCTTCATTAAATAACTCAATTCATTTGGTTACGTCAAAAATTATGCATAATCCCTTCATAGAGTAATGCAATAAAGTCCGTTAGGTCAAACATAGAATATAACCCCTCATTCGAATAATGCAATGACTCGCTCGAGGCCAAATATATTCCAAAACCATCTAATTTTTAAAAAAATCTACAACCTTCCTTTCTGTGTTAACTGAGGCCACATCCTTCTGTTAATTCGTATTTCAGTCATGGCCTATGTAAATTAAATTTATTACCGGAATCAAAAAGATACGCGCAGAAATGTTCAGGCAAGTAAAAATACTAATTGCATTCAAAAGGATTAAGAATTTAGTAATTATCATCACGTCTTTGTCGATTTTTTCTGAAAGATAAAAACTTTGATTGCGGAAAAACACTTTGTAAGATAATTTAAATTTTCTGTTTTCCAAGCGTTGTAAAAAATTCCCATTGTTTTTGCTTTAATTTCTTTAATGAAAGTTTATTTAGAACGCTATGTCATTTACATAATGAACTACAAAGCTTTGAAATATCTCTTTTTTCAACTAGTTAAAAATAATACGATGCGCCATTTTGCGTGTGCTATATCAGTAAATTGACAAAAATATTAAATATAGACATTTCCATAACTCGTGCGAGGCCGGGTAATGCAGCTAATCCTCGATACACTTTGAAAGAACAAATGCTGTTGTTCAAATGCGTTTCAGCGAATCACTTCTTATGACAAATAATTCTAAGGCTTAATAATGTCTCCAATAATACTGACACGTATGTTAGGGATATAATATAATAGGTCAAAGTGAATCTAATACGTAATATGTTTTCCTGCCACGTCACTAAATTTGCCACCACCTGTAGGAGTATCAATGAATATCAGTGGGCCACTGGAATTTTAAAATGGTTTGGGTTGTACAATGTACATGCGTATTATACCCATATTATTAGGAAAAAATAATTCTACTTTTAAAAAATTAACCTCTTATCTTCTACAATCAAAAAGAAATGTGGTGTAAAATTTGTTATTATTATAAAATTCACACAACGTACGATAAAATAGGAAAATAAATAAAAATGATAAAAAACTACATAACAAAACTAAAAAAAAATTCTCTACTCTAATTAAAACTTTTTTTGAAGAAGAATTTCTAATATATGTACATGTAATATAAATACCCAATAACATGACAAATAAAATGGTATTTTACTTCGTTTTTTTCAAATTCGATAAACCTATTCATCCAATTTGTTTTAATGTACATATTGTTACATGAATATGGTTTGGCAAAGGTTAGAAAACAAATACGTATATTGGTGCACAGTCAACAATATTGAGTAGTTCACTAAGAAATATGTAAGATACGAAGAAAAGAACTTTCAAAATATGCGGAACGTATTTAGTAAACGAAGATCGTTTTAAAATCATTAATTACGTTGATTAAATAAGGAATTATGAAGAAAATTCAAAAAATCAGACTCACCTTTAAACACAAGTGTCAGCGAATGGAGTTTGATACTGAAAGTTCATTGAGTAAGATCGATGTTAAGGGCGCATGCGCAACAGGGAATCATGTGGGTGTCCCAGTATCGACCTGTACCGACCTCCCCGCCCCCGCCCTACCCCCTCACCATCCCGCCCTACCACCGATACCCGCCCACGTCATAGCTGTCACTGAGGTGGCGCTTTCATCGCTTAATCCTCACTTAACCCTCTAGAATCATCCATGAGAGAAATGACACGAAAAAGGGGATTTTCATTTTCAACCTCTCATAATTACACCAAATAAAAAAGCTGTCTCTTTTATTGAGTTGTTTATTTTACTGGAAATATTTTATGGTTTATTGAGTGGTGTATTGTCCCAAGTCGTGCGTCTAATGGAAAACGGCGTCAATTTATGGCAGCAAATGAAAACTGCGCAATAACAATGGGTGGCATGGAGTGACAACGGTGTTTAGTGTAAAGTATCATATAGGTATTAACATATTATTTATACTTCGAATACGTGCCTATCTGCCTCACAGAGATAACGAACGTCATCATTTTATTCTCATAGCATGATAAAAATAAAAATAAAAACTGGTCTAAGAAATTATCTATGTCTTTTCTGAACTTATGGAAATTCATTTAAATCTGGTACTTTTTGACATGGTTTGAGGTTTTCACGGACAAAAATACTATAGTGATTTATTTTTGGGGTATTATTCCGTGTAGCGCTACCTTCTTTAACCTACGTCTGCCCTGATGAAGGACACTGTAATGCTGGCGGAAACGTTGGCTAAGTAAGGAGGTAGCGTAACACGGAATAATACCCCAAAAATAAATCACTATACTATTGTACGTATTGTTTTTTGGGGATTCAATGAAATACATGAACCAAAATTTCATGAAAATCAAATATATTTTTAAGGGAAAATGCTATGTATTTTGCACAATCTCACCAAACGCATTTTTTGTATTTTAATACAGGGGTAAAATGAACAGACTAACACTTAATATACTAATTACTATAAATATACTATATAGTTATATTTAAAAATAATAATTCCAGAATATGGGGAGTTTATACATACATTTACATATTCATACATACATCCCATAAAGCTTATTCATACATTTACGCACTTGCATAAAAAAAAAGTGGGTGTGTCAAGCCTACGCAAGACAGAAGTGAAACTTCTAGTTTCAGCTGATGCTTGGCGTGGCGCAGTTCGCTGGTGTCTGAGAGAGAGGAAAGAAGAGAAGAGAGAGAACGTTCGTGAGCGGCTCCCCCACCTCAACAAGGTTTCACTTCAAAAATGCCACAGCCGAGAATCGAACCTCGCTTAACTGATTGAAAGCCAACCACGCTGAGCACCAACTGTAAGCAAAGCCGCATAAATTGATTATATTATGTAGGTTCTGAAAATATGAGAGCTTGTTATGTTTTATAATGTTACCTACATCACACCCAAAATATAATATATTTTTAAAAATAATGTAGAATGTACAGAAATAGAATCCCACACAAGATCGCGTAGTGCGCTCTAGCGAACGGATATTTTATCAGAGGGAGATAGTTTTAATTTTTTTTTCTGTAAATTATTACATATTATCAAAATAAATAAATTAATTAAATAAATGTAATACAATTATCATAATATACGGATTAGATAATAATTTTAATCCAACACAATAACGCAAAGCGCGCTCTAGCGGAGTAATGTTTTATCACAGTGAGATAAGTGTTTTTATTATTTTGCAATATTATTTTCTTTTAAAAAATGTTCTGACCTACTAAAAAATAAGATATTGAATGAAAAAGGCGTTAAAAACAAAAAAATAATGTGCGATGGCCGAGAATCGAACTCGGATCAACTGCTTGGAAGGCAACTATGCTGACCATTACACCACCAACGCCAGTTGTCGGGATGAGCTAAGAAGCATTTATATGTTACTTCAAAACTTTGACTAGATCAAATGAACTTTAATCGGTGGTCCCGCATTTTCGTTTCGGTCATGAGTCGGTTTTACTCCGGTCCTCGAAATTGCATGACGCGCGTAAAGAAGTTTCACTTCAATATATATAATGATATGTTGAAACAATGTTAGTTTTTAAATTTGCTGCCATTTGTTACCAATGAATTTTTTAGTATCCTGACCTTGGGTAGTGGCACCTTTTGACGTTATTTCAAAGTTATTTATAACCATTTCAATAAAGTCAGAAGTGTTACTGAAAATAATAGTTGAGTATTTATTTGGTGCTAAACTTCATTACGAAATAATTTTATATTATACTAACCTACTGTAGTGGCACCTTTTGACATAATTTCAAAGTTATTTACATTTATGTCATCACAGTCAGAAGTCTTACTGAAAATAATATATTTTTAACAGATTACTCTCAACGCTTTATACCGTAAAACTTTACACACACAGGAAAAAAATTGAATTATGTAATCAAATAAATTAATATAAAGAATAAACGAAAAAAAATTGTTAAATAAACTTGAATTTATTTTTACATAAAATGTAGCGGCCTTTTAATAAAGGTTCAATTCTTGGAAAAGGGCACATAAGAAAATTTTAGATGGTAGTGAAGTAATGCGACGAGCGCTTAGGGTAAATAATCGCTAGATGTCACTAATAATAAATTACGAAAAGTGGCAGAACATTTATGTACTAGAAAAATGAAATTCACGAATTGCTTAGATTATATCTAAAGGTGAAAGCTGACCTAAACAGAGTTTTTTTTCAGGAACTAAAAATCCGCTTACAATAACCATGCACGAGTGAAGTGCAAAACTGCGAACCACGAGGGGTGACATTTACATAGAACGAGTCGTTTTTACAATGTATCTGTAAACATTTTCTCATTGTTCGCTCAACAGTTCGGTTGTGGTTTCTCCCAAAGCTCACCTTCACTCCTTCCTTTCCTTCTGACTCTCCACTCAACATCCAAAAACGAGATCTTTTTAATATATCCGAAAAATACAAATTCGACCGGCAATATTGCATCTTTACTAAACCTTTCAAACTAGATTATTTTGTTTTAATTAAAATTATTATTTGGTTTATTTCATATTTGAACGTAAAGCATTTTACCCATACAACTAACTACCTGATGTTGTTATAAATATATTATACTGTGTAGGTATCAAGCAAATATTAGTACCTTCTTCGACAATCATCAATCGACACATTTTCCAGGAAGTAGAGGAAAATCTTCAGTTTCAGTTCCGGCTATCCGGACGTTTATTGACAATCTATCTATCTATATAAATAAAAATGTAAATGTTCGTTTGTTCAAATTCTTAAATCTCCAAAAATTCTTCACCCATTGATTTGAAATTTTGACACAACGTTGCACTCAAATATACGTGTGTTTTTGTATACCCATATATATGTCATCTGTGACAGGCAAAAGTCTAAAAAACAGGCCATATGTTGGGCGTGGTGACCGGATAAATCATGACAATGCTAATTCATCACATCTTTAAAAATTTATATAAAGTCATGGAAAGTGATTAAACAAAAACTTTATTAACTGGGTTAAGTAGGTTAGGTTAGGTTAGGTTAGGTTAAAAAAAAATATTTCATCGTTTCTAATGACTTTATATCACTTTTTAAAAGTGTGTTGAATTGTCACTGTGTTGAGTTATCATGGAACCGTTGGGCGTAAAAATAACACGCGCTATTGTTTCTCTATGTAGACCGATCGGTGGCGGAATTGACATCGCATTTGAGTCCCACCCAGGCGTAGTGTGTTCAATTCCTCAGCTGACAGTCCTCTATCACATCACAAGCAACATTTCCCGCTTACTGTTGTGGTAGTAGGAGATTTTCAAATATTACTTTTAAAATTTATTTATTTTTAAATAGTAATCTGCGCAGTAGAGCTAGAAAATTAATACAGGTACAAATAATATAAGTGCGTTGCCCTCCTTTGTTCTGAGACAGGTAAATAATAAGTCGGCTACAATTTATTGACGTCAAAATTATTTTTAATTGATCGTAATAACAATAATGATTTACAACAACTGCCGTTTACTTATTCACGGATTCTTAAATTTTTTAAATTACGATTTGGCCATTGATGTTTTTGGTATAGATACTTTTATAATACATGTAGACAATATTACAAAATGCTGTTGATCTTAAGGCCCCATATTAAGATGGTTTGAAAGGGAGGTATGTAAATACGAATGTTAGAGGGAGCGCGCTTATATTAAAAAAGCGATAATCATTTAGCGAAAATGATGAAAATATTTAATGAAACACTCGCTTGAAATAAAGCAAAAAATCTCTCGACAAGTTGCATGCCTAAAAACATATTAAATAACAGAAGAAAACGTGTTTTAAATAATTTTCGGAACTTACTTTCTATGGAGGGAATTTCATATAATTAACGTTTCGGTATAACAAACGTATAGATATTATCTTCAAAATAAACATTTTTTTGGAACTCAAAAACTTAAAGCGTCAACGAGAAACTTTTTACAAATCGCTAGAAATTGGGTATGGGGGGGCTTAAGTCCCTTAGATTATTACTAGTCTTCTTTTATTTATTGTATTTTAAATAGGTAAATAGTTAGCTATGTCCTCGAAAAATCGTTACACACATGCATTATAAAAAAAAACATTTACTTAAAATAAATTAATGTTTTTTTTTTTTTTTTTTTTTTTATTAATATCAATAGCAAAATTTGTACATTATGTAGGTTTGTAATGTTTTCGCCTTTTCACCATTTTCTTTTACTTGTTTAAAACAATATAAAATTTTCTTCTCTCTTGGCTATGATCGATACTTCTTTTTTTTCTAAGGCTTTGCATATGTGTTCGCAGGGATGGAAAATTCCTCCCCTACAACACATAAGCCTCCATGAAAATTGGACCCTTAATTTCTTTGATAACTTCAGAAAGCTACTTAAAGCTCTCTTGTACTATATATCTTTATAGACATATGTACTTAACTAATTAATACGTTATTTACGATCTTGAACGCAAATATACCCGTATTTATATTGTAATTAAATTCCATCAAACGTTGTGTAATTTTTTTGATTTATGATATAGGATTTTAATTACTTTCATTTTGTGGTAACCCTCTCGGTTCTGATCGAGGTGTTGAGTTTTACAATTTTAATTGGTCTTTCCATTGCAAACCTAGACTTAAATGAATTCTCTGGATGAGCTAACTTTCCTATTGTAACTATTCTGATTCCCTGCACCCTAACAAAGTTGTAGTTAAACGCTGATAAAAGATATTATACATGTTTATTTGAACAGGTGATTAAATATAACTCAAATGGTTAATTGTTTGTAAATTTGGCAATGATTAATTATTGTGTCTGGTTGGCGCCATTCCTTTTTGATTCTGCTACTATAAGGTACATGTAAAGAATGATTTAGTAGGTTAATGTAATTAGTTATTTGCATATTTGACGAACTCGGAATAGCCCATTTGCTGGCATAATTTGGCTCCAAATCCTCCTGCAAGTAAACGAGATGATCGTGAGTCAACAAGAAATTTGCACAATCCTTTGACACGGCTCTTTGATTGATACCTAAGTTATCGCGTCCCAAAGAGCCTTCCACGTCATCATGCACTGCCTTCAAGTTTCCCCTCGGGTCCCGATACCTCCAAATTCCATCTCCTCCAAGGTCTACTATTTACTTAGGGCGAACCGGTTTCGTCCTATATACAATCATATACTCACGGTTGGTGTGGACTTACGGGTCGTGAATCCTCATTCCACGTTTAAAAGAGAATGCGAGAGTGGTCTACCGACCTAAATGCAAGCTGTATGCAGGTCCGCATTCTCCAGTAAACAGTACATACGAATAAATATATGTATACCTACAGTTTGGGAAAGGTTTATAACTCGCAATACGAGGCTATCTACCTCGCATTCCGAGCTCGGATCTCGCACGAAGAGTTCTGCGAAACTCTAGGATTGGTAACCGAATATATACGTAAGAATAAGGTTATACTAATAAATACTAGTAGAATAAGAAATTATTTGATAGTTTGTTTTGGAGAGCTATCGAACTCCAGGCTTTTGTTTGTTTGGTTTTGACGTTTTTATTTAAGAGAATCGTCATCTCTATTTGGTTTGTTTAATGGTCTTGTTATAGGAGCGACCACTGCCTCCTATTGGGTGAACTGTATTTGTTTTAAATTTTACCTCCAGGGTTCAACATTAATTTTTGTTCATCCTATCCCGTGATTTCTCAATTGTTTCAAGTAGTTGATTGCCGCATTAGAAAGTACTCGACTCTGAAATGTCTCAGGCAACTGATGGGGTTTTGTATGAGCACCCAATCAATAACATTCAAATGTTTTGTATAATTATTCGATATAAATCTTACTAACCCGTGATTTTTTCAATTGTAGATTGTGAATGGTAGGTAATTGTAAGCACGCAGCTTCTAGCTGTTTCAGGTAACTAATAAAAATCTATGCGACTATCTAATCAATGGTATTCAAATGTTTCATGTAATATTTTGATATAAATCTGGCTAACCCATGATTTTTCAATTGTAGATTGTGAATGATAGGTATTTGTAAATGACCCATATCGCTGCACATTGCACAATGACATCCTGATGGTTATCCTTATAACCCTGATAAATTATCTAGTTACGGCCAAGGTCGTTTTCAAACCATGCGGTTGACCCAGATCTTCAGCGTCTCTATTTGTAAACAAATCGAATAATATAAACACCTTCTTTGACACACTAACCTAGATGCGAGATTGTTTATTTAAGGAATATTTCTACCTCTCCCTATAATTCAGTTATGTTACCTTTTATTGTGCATAATTAATTAGAATATTTTTAATTCCTTTTGCAGTTAAACTATTTTTCATTTTCCGAATTTAGTAAATTTACTAGAAGTTAGGTGAAAATTAAATATAAATATATATATATATATATATAAGTACACATATCTCGATTGTCAAAATATGTTAAAAAAAGAGTACATATATTAATAAATAAATATAAAATATATGATTCTACATAGTCTGGAATATTAATAAATACATATTTTCTTTTTCAATAATATAGATATGTCCTCGGGTAGGTATTAAAAATCGCTACCATTTCGATGCTTCGATTAATAAGTAAAATACATATATATAAATACATTACTCATATATTTATTCTTTATATACAATATATTACTTTATTTTATATAAATAAATACATAATATACATATATTAATGTGTAATGCTTTGTTTTGTTGTTTTTAATAATTTAATTGATATACCATAATCAGCTGTATCTCCTCACTCCTAGGTCCTGAAAATTATTTATAAAAAGAAAACTTACCCCCCGTCAAGGTATTTCCGGTCGGGTGTACACAACAACCTTGATGAAGAAATCCTACCTAATTAATTGTATTTTTCAACTAATTTCAAAATAAATCTTTTCGACTATTTATTCCTATTTAATATTTTATTCTCGCTTGAATCATATAAATTAGCTGATATTTAATTTTTCTTCCGAACGAAATCCTAATTCAGAAAACCCGTTGATTTAATAACACTTTTCTAGTTTAGGCTTTTGAATGATAGCTGTTTCAAATTCCTTTTCGAAATGATAGACTGATGATTAAAATTCCGGTTAAAACGACAAACACTTTTAACACTGTCGCTATACGCACGATGGATTTTAATTGAACAATTTATTAATTCTAAATTTCCTTTTATATAAATTGATAAGAAAATTTATTCCGAATTGTGCAAACTTTTAATTAAACTCGACTCTTAATAAATTAATTTTTTTTCTAACTGTTAATTTTAGAACAAAGGTTTAAACGTTTATTATTATCGAATCCTTTTTTTTGTTTTTGTGTTTCTTTTAACCTAAGATGAAGTATTTACTATTAATAATTTTAAACAAAATTATAATCTATTTTTAAATATCAATTCACGGGCACATCCACTTTAATTTAACGATAACAAACTCTTAAGTTTAATTTGAATGTCTTCACTTTGAATGAAATAATTATTTTTAAATTTTAGTTAAATTCTTAATTCCGTAATCACTTTCTGCACTTCACTTAACACTTTTAAGCACTGAGTTTAAATTATATTTATTTTCACTGTTTAACCAAATTAAATTTCACTGACTCTAGCACTTGTATTTTTCACAAAATTTTCCTAAGTCTTGGGGCTTATTTAAAATTTAACACTTAAAGATTTTTCACTGTTAATCCTACCAAAGAACGTAGTACCGCCACGTAACAACTTTTCGAATCCTCCGCGCGACTGCCTCCTGACTGATGTGTTCCATCTTTTATATCCCTCTCAGGTCCCAAAAGACGTATCTGAATTTCTCTTGATGCTTAATTCTATTTCCTATCAACTCGTAAATCCGAACACCCCTTCCCCTAATTTCGATCGTTCTTCCATAAGATGTTCTGCTTTCCGGCTCAAGGCGGTGGCCAGTTTCCATCTCACAAATCTAAATCGATAGGGTCCGAATCGGGTAAGTCTGTGTTAATCGCCCAAGCTTCCTTTGTCCTGTGTTCATACAAAATGTAGTTAAATTCTCATGATTTTGTGTTCCTTTTTTTCTCAATTTGCGATAGGTCCGTCCTCAATAATATATATATACATCTCAATTTTATGCATCTCGTGCGAAAATTGTTTAAATCCATGTCGAAATCTTTACTACGCATTTTTGAATTTCGATTTGTTTAAATTCTACTTAATTTTATTGTTACTTATATGAGCTTTTCCATTTCCACCCGTACTTCCTATCTCCCTGTCGCAGATTTGAGTTTTTCCTTTATCTTTGAATTTTATATTTATCCGCGACGTTTTCTTGCACAATTTCTTCTTGATTCTTATGTCATTTCTCATAACTCTTATAATTACTCATTTTCCAAGTCGTATTTATTAATTTCACGGATAAATTCGAATTGTATCGCTTTTCTCCACATGGATCATTTCCTATCTCCGTTCTTTACCCTTCCTTTTATCTTTTCTTCACTTTTCCCGATGTGTGTGGTCTCCAGGAAAATTTCATACTTCATTTATTATTAATTAATATATAGTTTTCCACACTTCTACGGGAGATATACCTAATTAGACTCTGGGATATCTGTCATTTTTATTGTTTTACCCAATCTCCGCCCATTCTCCATCCCTCACTTACAAGATTTCACATAAATTATACGTCTGGACATATGTTTACGTCTCAGATTTTATGTACTACGGCCGTAAATTTAGTTTAATTTTAGAGCCATTAGTTTTAATCTCTTTTCCTAATCTAAATACTTCATAAGCCCAACGTTAAAGTTAATCGCTTTTCTAATCATTTATTACCTTAACGTAAATAAAAACCATGTTCGGATTTCGATTGTTTACCCTTCAAAATATACATGAGACCGCCAACCTTTTATCTTGTTTCGATCCCTCCGTAATATTGGGTAACTCCAATATATATCTAACCTAATAATTATGTAAAATGTCTACTTTTCCTGAATCTAATCTATCGCTATATGTTTTAGTTTTTCTGTCTTCTTCTGATACTCGATTTTCACGTCCCTAGGACCTTCGTAGCAGTCCAAAATCTCTATATTATCCTTCCATCCGGTCGCCGCACTTTTCTAAAATGTCTATTTTTTTGCGAGATTTTCATTCAAGATTGATTTACCAATATGTCCGTTTCATCTTAAATTGATAACGATTAATTTCCATTGTTTCCAACACTCACTCCTCTCTTTAGTACGATTTTTATCGAACATGACACCCTCCTTCTATCATAAATAATTGCACTACAGTTGAAATTCCGCCAGTAACTTTCCTTTGCTTTTCCCGTCCTTTTTTTATACTATCACGTTTATAATTTTTTTCATTGCATTTTTGTGTGTGCGCTTTACAACCTGTAAAACTTCCAAGCATCCGATTTCAATGGTTCGATACCCCATAAATGTCTCAGTTATTGTAAACATTCCCAGGAGTTTGTCACCTTGAAAGTCGATGTTGACCCTAAAGTGCGTTCACCTCCAATTTCTGTGAGAATCGAAATGTCGTTAATTATCTTCTTTATTGCCTGATCCACAGTTCATTCCTTTGTCTGCATTTGATGTACGCCTCTTCGTTCACTGATTGGTTACTCAAAATTTTATAGCTCTTTGTTCAGATCTATTGGTTGACAAAATTCAATGTTTATTTTGAAGCCTCAAAAGGGGGTTCCTAGTCGTTCCTAGACGATTTTAATGACCTCTGTGTTTATACTATAGAATCTCAACATAATTCCAACTATTACAGGGGCCTACTGAAAAACAAACTGAATCAATTTTAACCTCAACAGATGTCGCTAGAATGACGGTTTTCATTAATAATTTGTATATTTTTAGCAGCTATGGTTTATCTGTTTTTCACTGTGATTTAAGCCTTTCATCACAGTTCCCCCCTCTGAACTCAATTTGCTGTGGCTAACGTTGTATACTACTTTAGACATCGAAATTGTGTTCAAATGTAGTCTAGCTATTCTCCCCCCCTCGTTCTGTTATTCCTTTTCCTACATCACTTCCTGTTATTTCCTTTCTCTACCTCACTCTATCATTCCCTATCTCTCTCTCCATTCTGTTATTTCCTTTCTCCCCCCCCCTCATTCTGTTATTCCCTATCTCTCTTTCCATTCTGTTATTTCCTTTCTCCCCCCCCCTCATTCTGTTATTCCCTATCTCTCTTTCCATTCTGTTTTTTCCTTTCTCCCCCCCCTCATTCTGTTTTTCCCTATCTCTCTTTCCATTTTGTTTGGATTGTTAACAACCTTGACTCTGAATCTCATTGTATTTTCTATTTTCTTTTCGCGTAGATTTTATTTTATGGAATTTCTCTAATTTTGATAAACTCAAAATTAATCTCTTTTTTTTTTCTGGGAAAAACACGCCCCTCGACTCGCGTGTTTAGGTGGTCCTCAACCTGGTTGGACTAAGACCTCCCTTACAATGATTCAGATAAAGATTGTTTGCAATCTCGCGGTCTATTGACCAACTGAAAAGTGGATGGTCTCTTGGTGTGCAAATAATTTTTCGTTTTGTTTTTGTTTTGTAAGTATGATAATTTTTGTGAAATATGTATCTTTGCACGACCTCACCCAATCCAAAAATCAGTGGTATACATGTTTCATTTAAACTTTTCCAGCATTTTTTTTTTTCTTATTCGCAAATTTTTTTTTTTTTTGTGTAATTTCTAATTGTCTTTTCATAGATCATTCAAACAAGTTGTTCTAGCCTAGGTGTTACCCACCCTAATTTTTAAATTTCATAAATGTTCTTAACTAAACTCCAATTTTCTCATCGTTCCTGTTTCCTTTTAAATTTTTTTTTTTTTTGAAAATTTAACCTAACCATATCGTAATTCTAATGTTCCCTTTTTATCTTTACCTAATGTCTACTCTAAATCTATAGATAGCCTTATTTCAAGTTTTCAAAAAAAAAAAAAAAAAAAAAAAAAAAAAATCTAACTCTATGCATTGTCAATTTAAAATCTTGTTTTATAAAACGTACCCTATCCTATTTATAATATATGTATTTTTTTTTGTTCCTTTTGTGGGTATATAACTCCCATACGCTTTCCTTCTGTGTTCTTACTTATCTAACAAAATTTTCCTACACACTAACACACAATTTTTTTTCCTAAACTAGAAAATCAATATTATCGAAAAAATTTTCCTCTTACTCTATTAGTAAATTAGAATATGATTGTCGCTTATTAAGAGATTTGTTCACTCAACCTTAAAGACTTAAGGACGACCCGCCCCTCGCAAACAAACTGATAGTCTAATATTTTAGTAATTTTCTTTCTCCTTAAATTATATCGTATCCTAACAGATTTTAAATTTTTCTCAATCGTTTATTTATTTAAAGTTTCAAATATTTGTAAATTTCGCATTTTATTCGTTGATTTCCACTATCTCTAAACTCGGTTTTTGTT
The DNA here is from genome assembly GCA_026573805.1 of Hesperophylax magnus. Taxonomy (NCBI): domain Eukaryota; kingdom Metazoa; phylum Arthropoda; class Insecta; order Trichoptera; family Limnephilidae; genus Hesperophylax; species Hesperophylax magnus. Next base: position 8,518,278 of record JAIUSX010000010.1, on the reverse strand, counting down.
CCTTATTACATGTATAATATTTCGCTAGATGAATTGCGCTATAATCTCCTTTTATTTCCCGAGTTACCGGATCAATTAGCGTATACGTGTTACTATAAACTTCTGACCCAATTACATAAGGTCCATCGTAAAGCAGATTGAATTTTTTTATTTCTTTTTTGAGTAGGTTTGATTGTGTAAATTTTTTCAACTTGACCAGGGTTCCAACTTCATAAGTTATTAATCTTTTGTTGAGATTATAGTATTTCTGTCGATTTGCAGCGCTTTTCTCTAAATTTTTCTGTGCTGCTAATCTTATTTCATCTATTGTTTTCGTCGATTTTCCGCAGCCTTGAGTATACCTGTCTAAACTATAAGTTGGTGATTTCCCAAAAGCTATTTCATTAGGTGAAAATCCTGTTGAACAGTGTATCGAATTATTGTAGGTTTGTTCTATTTCTTTAAGGAAAGCCGCCCACTTGGTATGTTTTTCGTGACAATAAATACGGAAAATTCTACCTAATTCTTTATTCACGCGCTCTGTTATGTTCGGTCCGGGATTTCGTATTGAAGTATGTACGATTCGTATGCCCATCCTATTTAAGTTGTTCTCCCATTTCTTCGATGTAAATTGAGATCCGTTGTCCGTTAACAAAGCATCTATTTGTATTGTTTTATTAAAATCCTCTACACAATTTAACACGGTCTTAGTACTTGCTATCCTCAATTTATATAATTTTACAAATCTACTGAATGAATCTTGTATCACGAAAATGAATCTAACCCCTCCTATTCCTCTCGGTAAAGGTCCGTATAAATCTGCCATAGCTAATTGTCCTACTTCTTTGGTAATTATGGATTTACTCGGCCCTACAGTTGGTCGAATTTCGCGCTTCGCCAGCTGACAAAGGTGACACCCTCTCACTATGCGTTTTATCTCTCGGTGCATGCCTGGCCAATAATACCTATCTCCCAAAGCTATCCCTGTTTTAAAAACTCCTCCGTGTCCGATTTCTAAATGTATCATTTTTATTAGTTCTTCAGTCAACTCTTGTGGTACTGCTAACACCGTTTTGTTTAGCCCTGTTGTGTAATATAAAGTCTTGCCTATTTTTTTATAATTTTTTAAATACCTATTAACATTTTTTGTCGGCGGCCCAAATTTTCCCTTGCGCAAATATCCGAAAATTTCTCCCAAAAATGTGTCTTGTTTCTGTAGTTCAGTTATATTTTCTAAGTGTTTCCGAATCTGTTGTCTACCTTTAACTGCAAAAGCTGCTATCTCTGGGCACGTGTTTTTCTCCTCCTGTACATTTTTTGCATCACAAGAATAACGAGATAAAATATCAGGCCCTATATTTTCCTTCCCTTTGACGTACTCTACAGTGAAGTTAAATTGATTTAAATATAAAATCCACCGTGTTAGTCGGCCACTGTACATCTTCCAGCTCTTTAAAAATGTCAATGCTTGATGATCCGTCCTAATTATTAAGTGTACTCCTCTTAAGTATGTCTCAAATTTGTGTAAAGCATATATTATCGCCCATAACTCTTGTTCTGACGTGGTCCATTTCAACTCCGGTCCTCTTAAAGCTTTGCTAATAAATCCAATAACGTGGTGATTTCCTTCCTCATCCAACTGATATAATTCTCCTCCTATGGCGAACCCCGAACTATCTGTCTGTAAATAATAAGTACTATTTGGGTCATGATGATGTAAAATAACTGTCTCTAAAAATAATGTTTTCACCCTCTCGAATGCGCGCTGTTCTGAGTCACCCCATCGCCAGGTTCTATTTTTCTGAAGTAAATCGCACAAAACCCGTGTTGTTTCCCCATATTTATTCGCGAATCTACGGTAATAATTACAAAGTCCTAGAAAAGCTCTAACTTGTTTTATTTTCTTGGGTACCGGAAAATTTTTTATAGCATCAATCTTTTCCGGATCCATTTGAACTCCCAAAGGCGTTATAATATGTCCTAACATACGTACTTCTGTGAATAAAAATTGACATTTTTCAAGTTTACAAGTCATGTTTGCTTCCTTTAACCTCTCAAGCACTGCGTTTACATGTTCAAAATGATCTTCTTGACTACCACACGTATATATTATTAAATCATCTAAGTAATTAGCGCAGAATTCCCTCACCCCTGGTCCTAGAATTTTGTCCATTCCTCTTGAAAAACTTCCTACTGATGTTTTTAACCCCTGCGGTAATACCTTGTATACGTACGATTTTCCGTTGTATACAAACCCAGTATATTTGCGACTTTCCGGACTGATAGGTATTTGAAAGTAAGCTGAATTAAGATCTATTGTAGTTATGAATTTCACACCATGAAAACGCTGTATAATTTCAGAAGTTAATGGCGGTTTTTCTACTTCAGCCTGCATCCTAGTGTTTAAAAATCTAGCATCTAAGAGTATCCTAACCGTCCCATCTTTTTTTAAAGTAAATGTTAGAGGACTAGAAAACTGTGTGGCCTCTCTACTGATGATTCCTAACGACTCTAGTTCTCTAATTTTCTCATCAATTTTATCCCTGTAAGCAAAGGGTACTGGATAGGATCGTTTAACGAAGGGCGTCTCGTCCGTCATTCTTATTTCGTGAGTGTACAACGTAGTTAGACCTGGTCTGTCTATAAATACATTCTTATGTCTAATTAAAATCTTTTCTAACCCTTCTTTTCCTTTTGAATCTAAATTTAACTCGGACACAAATGTCGTTATTCTACGCTCGAGGCACGCCGTATTATTTATTTCAGGGTTTACTTCAATATTAATTATTTTTCCACTTGTGCAATTTTGATTTCTAATCTCGTGTTTAGGTTTCCTATGAATTACGGATGAATTTATTAACTCTATTTCCTTCTTTCCATTTCCTGTTTTTATTTTTAACTTTCTGTTTTCTCCACATTTAAATTCAGCTGTATATTCGTCTAACCAGTTGATACCCAATATAATTGGCCTAATTAACTTTGGTATTATTAAACACGGCGTATTTATTATAACATCTCCAAATCGCAATGGTACTAAAACCAACCTAGATATTCTCTGACTTTTATGTCCTATCGCTACTTTAATCTGTATAGTCGATACAGGCATAATAGGATAAATTGTTTGATCATTTAAATAATTTTCATAAAACTCTTGAGAAACGCACGTGATTTGACTTCCAGTATCTATTAAACAGTGAACTTCCGTGTTATCTATCTGTGCTTTGGCTTCCGGTAATAACGGTAAAGTGCTACCCTTTTCTACTTCCTCATAATCTCTGTCTTCGAAAATGTTGTTGAACCCACTAATTTCCCTGCTTGTTTTCTCTTCGTTCACTTTCAATTGATTCCATTCATCCGTTATTTGTTGTAAGGAATTGACACATACTTCCACATCTATTTCCGCTTCCGTTCTCGTTTCTTCCGCTCCATCCTTTCGTCTTCTCACATTCCTTTCTGCTTTTATTGGAACAGTCATCCCTTGTTCATTTCTTCCCAATCCTTTCATTGGATTCCACCCCCATTTCATCATAATCTTCAATGCAGTGTTGTGTTTTGGTGCCGGCGTCCCTCTCCCTGTGTGAGTCGTATTCATGAGGGCTAATGAATCAACCCTCGGCCGTTTCCCGAATTGTTTGCGATTACTAGCTCCTTGCCGCTTGTAGTTTTTGTAGAACCTCCCTGTGAAGATGTCGTAGCTTCTGCACACTTACTGCAGCTAGCGCCTCCTTCCACACTCTCTATTGCGTGAATTCTCTTCTTTATAGCGTGATAACGGTCACGGTATTTGTCCTTCTTGTTGATCTCCTCCCCACTCCTTTTCTTTGTGTTCCGTTCTTCCGGTGTGCAAACCATTGTATCTAGTTTTCGAAGAAACTCAGCAGCGACAATCTCATCTCCTGACTGCCCTGAAAACCATAGCGATTGAACATCTTTAGGGTAATGTCTCATAATCTCGTCAACTACGCCCAACGGTGTCTCGGTAATTTTTAATGCTTTCGCTAAATCCCAATAATTTGCGAAATGAGTGAGCATGGATATATCTCTCTTGGAATCATATACCCCTTCCGCAAGACGACGGCGAACCTCATTCTTCTTTATATCTCCCCAATAGGTAGCTAAAAAATCTCTTTCGAAATCCAACATTGTTTCCCATCGCTTGTTGTATAACTTGGCCCACGTTTTTGCTTCTCCCTTCAAATTTTCCCGTACGACAATTAATGGATCTGTACGTTTAACTTTTCTAGTGTATTCTTTTAAATCTTCTAAGAAACTTATGGGGTTTTGGTTTCCACCGGAAAATGAAGGTCGTTCCTGCTGCGGTAGCATTTCCACTACTTGGAGAACGTTTTTCGGCGCACTATCCTCTCCTGTCACCGCCACTGTTGTTGGTCTTCCTAATTGTTTCTCAAGTTCCTGCATTTTATCAACAAGCGGTGCTAAAGCTGCTTGAATTATTGTAGTAATATCTCCGATGTTCACTGCTGACGTCCCAGCTGTAGCATTTTCCTCGATTGCCGTCACTAAAGCTTCTGTTTGCCTCCCCATTCCACGTTTTCCCACCATTTTCTTAGATCTTCCGAATGTTACCGGCTTATGTATCTATTTTTTTTCTTACTAAGCGACAACCTCAATATTCCTATTTTAATTTTCTTAATTATTTTATATATATGTTGCCTTTTTTATTCTATATATTTTTTTTTCAAATTTTTCTCGTTTTTCTTATTTTTTTTTGTTTTTCTAGATTTTTCTTGTATTTTATCACCTGGCTGTTCCTGTAAAATTTCAAGTTCGTTTATGATTTTCACATCATCCTCTTGTATACACTTGCCTTGTTCGATATCCGACCTATTTTAAATTTTTTTACAATACCTATCAAGATGTTCCGTTTATCTATTTTCAATTTACAAAATCTATTAGGATTTTTTCAATGCCTAAAATGAATTTCCTTTTAATAGGTATATATACACATATATATAATCCCATCATAAACATTCGTCAACGACATTAAAAGTCTCGAGCCGACTCTGGATTGTATTTTTTTCTTTGAGATTGAAAGTCGAATTCTCAACTAACACTTTGTCTTTTCAAAACAACGTTTATTTGTTTGGCCCATACTTGAATTCCTTATCGAATCCATTGACTGGGTTCTCTGTGTCTTAAAATATGCCTCAATAGTCAACAACCTAACCTGAATGTCAACAAACTTATCATGAGTAAATCTTACGTTATTTCAACTTACCCGTTTATATGGTAAATTATATTATGTAAGATTAATCTTACCTCACAAAACAAAACATCAAATGTTTCACCCTCATTAATGACTCTGTCGATTATCGAGATTTGTGATCCTGACTAAATCTATCTACTCGTGCATTGGCGGCACGTAGAGCGATCATTTGAATTTAACACGTGGTCCTAATGATTAACTATGATTTAATACAATTACACTTTTCTATTTTGATATTATTGTTATTATAGACCTATCTATCACATGATATGGGTGTAATATTTTCGCTATTTATTATGTTACAACATGATCATAATATATTACACCCCAACATCTCAAAATAATCGTTTTTTCTTTTGTTTTATAATGATATTAATGTTAATCAAAAAAAAAATATTTTTTTTTTTTGTTAATCAATTGATATTAATCAATTTTATATTTTTCGTAATCATTATTTTTGCAAAACCAATAATATCTAGTAAGGTACATTGGGTGTTGTAAAACATTAATCAATTTAATTTGTCTAAACCTTTCTATTCTTCTAATAAATCTGTCGAATGTCTAGTGATAAAAATAATAATATCTTTTCCTGACTTTGTGAATAATTTGTTAAGTACCACGGCCCGCCGCTGGTCTGTATTTTTGAATATAAGATAAACAATAATTGTTTACGTTAATACTCCACGATATCCGAATGCAATGTTTATGTTATATTTGTTCCAGCTATCTCGTTTTTGTGTCATTGTTTATTTAATCTCGACGTTTGTTATTTAATTTTTTGTTCCTCGGAGTGATACGTATTACTTAACGATGTTTCCGACTTTTAAGATATATAGATGTTTTTACGCCCGATGTTTATCTTATCAATTTTTTCGATGTTCTTTGTTTTCACAATAAGTTCGATGTTTTTCGGGCTTATCTGTTTATTAAACTTGCTTCATATCAACATTCCGATTTGTTCGATGAACCCAAAACATAAACAATGTTTTTGTTTACAGAACGCATTCCTTTTGACTGAATGACATCATTAACCTACATATCCTTTGTTTTTGTTTACATTATCGTATGAAAGGAATTTTTAATAACTCTGGAGTTAATGGTCGTTTGACTTAACACATTTTTATTTACACGGACACTTTTGTATTAATGGTTTATTCGTTAACACTTTCTTTTTGGATTTATTGTTTATTTACGTTAATCTATTATTATTTTTTTTTTTTAAATTTCACTGTGTATTTATGTAATGTCGCACTTTTCTGATTTTTTTTTTTTTTGTTAATTCTTTAATTAATTACGTCCTATTTATTATTATTATTTTCTCCGTTTTTGCAATAGGTTGACCAATAAAACCTTTTTTTTTCCAATCTTATAAAACCTGAACCTCCTGGTCACGGCTATGCAGTTGTAATGTTTTCGGCCTTTTCACCATTTTCTTTTACTTGTTTAAAACAATATAAAATTTTCTTCTCTCTTGGCTATGATCGATACTTCTTTTTTTTCTAAGGCTTTGCATATGTGTTCGCAGGGATGGAAAATTCCTCCCCTACAACACATAAGCCTCCATGAAAATTGGACCCTTAATTTCTTTGATAACTTCAGAAAGCTACTTAAAGCTCTCTTGTACTATATATCTTTATAGACATATGTACTTAACTAATTAATACGTTATTTACGATCTTGAACGCAAATATACCCGTATTTATATTGTAATTAAATTCCATCAAACGTTGTGTAATTTTTTTGATTTATGATATAGGATTTTAATTACTTTCATTTTGTGGTAACCCTCTCGGTTCTGATCGAGGTGTTGAGTTTTACAATTTTAATTGGTCTTTCCATTGCAAACCTAGACTTAAATGAATTCTCTGGATGAGCTAACTTTCCTATTGTAACTATTCTGATTCCCTGCACCCTAACAAAGTTGTAGTTAAACGCTGATAAAAGATATTATACATGTTTATTTGAACAGGTGATTAAATATAACTCAAATGGTTAATTGTTTGTAAATTTGGCAATGATTAATTATTGTGTCTGGTTGGCGCCATTCCTTTTTGATTCTGCTACTATAAGGTACATGTAAAGAATGATTTAGTAGGTTAATGTAATTAGTTATTTGCATATTTGACGAACTCGGAATAGCCCATTTGCTGGCATAATTTGGCTCCAAATCCTCCTGCAAGTAAACGAGATGATCGTGAGTCAACAAGAAATTTGCACAATCCTTTGACACGGCTCTTTGATTGATACCTAAGTTATCGCGTCCCAAAGAGCCTTCCACGTCATCATGCACTGCCTTCAAGTTTCCCCTCGGGTCCCGATACCTCCAAATTCCATCTCCTCCAAGGTCTACTATTTACTTAGGGCGAACCGGTTTCGTCCTATATACAATCATATACTCACGGTTGGTGTGGACTTACGGGTCGTGAATCCTCATTCCACGTTTAAAAGAGAATGCGAGAGTGGTCTACCGACCTAAATGCAAGCTGTATGCAGGTCCGCATTCTCCAGTAAACAGTACATACGAATAAATATATGTATACCTACAGTTTGGGAAAGGTTTATAACTCGCAATACGAGGCTATCTACCTCGCATTCCGAGCTCGGATCTCGCACGAAGAGTTCTGCGAAACTCTAGGATTGGTAACCGAATATATACGTAAGAATAAGGTTATACTAATAAATACTAGTAGAATAAGAAATTATTTGATAGTTTGTTTTGGAGAGCTATCGAACTCCAGGCTTTTGTTTGTTTGGTTTTGACGTTTTTATTTAAGAGAATCGTCATCTCTATTTGGTTTGTTTAATGGTCTTGTTATAGGAGCGACCACTGCCTCCTATTGGGTGAACTGTATTTGTTTTAAATTTTACCTCCAGGGTTCAACATTAATTTTTGTTCATCCTATCCCGTGATTTCTCAATTGTTTCAAGTAGTTGATTGCCGCATTAGAAAGTACTCGACTCTGAAATGTCTCAGGCAACTGATGGGGTTTTGTATGAGCACCCAATCAATAACATTCAAATGTTTTGTATAATTATTCGATATAAATCTTACTAACCCGTGATTTTTTCAATTGTAGATTGTGAATGGTAGGTAATTGTAAGCACGCAGCTTCTAGCTGTTTCAGGTAACTAATAAAAATCTATGCGACTATCTAATCAATGGTATTCAAATGTTTCATGTAATATTTTGATATAAATCTGGCTAACCCATGATTTTTCAATTGTAGATTGTGAATGATAGGTATTTGTAAATGACCCATATCGCTGCACATTGCACAATGACATCCTGATGGTTATCCTTATAACCCTGATAAATTATCTAGTTACGGCCAAGGTCGTTTTCAAACCATGCGGTTGACCCAGATCTTCAGCGTCTCTATTTGTAAACAAATCGAATAATATAAACACCTTCTTTGACACACTAACCTAGATGCGAGATTGTTTATTTAAGGAATATTTCTACCTCTCCCTATAATTCAGTTATGTTACCTTTTATTGTGCATAATTAATTAGAATATTTTTAATTCCTTTTGCAGTTAAACTATTTTTCATTTTCCGAATTTAGTAAATTTACTAGAAGTTAGGTGAAAATTAAATATAAATATATATATATATATATATATAAGTACACATATCTCGATTGTCAAAATATGTTAAAAAAAGAGTACATATATTAATAAATAAATATAAAATATATGATTCTACATAGTCTGGAATATTAATAAATACATATTTTCTTTTTCAATAATATAGATATGTCCTCGGGTAGGTATTAAAAATCGCTACCATTTCGATGCTTCGATTAATAAGTAAAATACATATATATAAATACATTACTCATATATTTATTCTTTATATACAATATATTACTTTATTTTATATAAATAAATACATAATATACATATATTAATGTGTAATGCTTTGTTTTGTTGTTTTTAATAATTTAATTGATATACCATAATCAGCTGTATCTCCTCACTCCTAGGTCCTGAAAATTATTTATAAAAAGAAAACTTACCCCCCGTCAAGGTATTTCCGGTCGGGTGTACACAACAACCTTGATGAAGAAATCCTACCTAATTAATTGTATTTTTCAACTAATTTCAAAATAAATCTTTTCGACTATTTATTCCTATTTAATATTTTATTCTCGCTTGAATCATATAAATTAGCTGATATTTAATTTTTCTTCCGAACGAAATCCTAATTCAGAAAACCCGTTGATTTAATAACACTTTTCTAGTTTAGGCTTTTGAATGATAGCTGTTTCAAATTCCTTTTCGAAATGATAGACTGATGATTAAAATTCCGGTTAAAACGACAAACACTTTTAACACTGTCGCTATACGCACGATGGATTTTAATTGAACAATTTATTAATTCTAAATTTCCTTTTATATAAATTGATAAGAAAATTTATTCCGAATTGTGCAAACTTTTAATTAAACTCGACTCTTAATAAATTAATTTTTTTTCTAACTGTTAATTTTAGAACAAAGGTTTAAACGTTTATTATTATCGAATCCTTTTTTTTGTTTTTGTGTTTCTTTTAACCTAAGATGAAGTATTTACTATTAATAATTTTAAACAAAATTATAATCTATTTTTAAATATCAATTCACGGGCACATCCACTTTAATTTAACGATAACAAACTCTTAAGTTTAATTTGAATGTCTTCACTTTGAATGAAATAATTATTTTTAAATTTTAGTTAAATTCTTAATTCCGTAATCACTTTCTGCACTTCACTTAACACTTTTAAGCACTGAGTTTAAATTATATTTATTTTCACTGTTTAACCAAATTAAATTTCACTGACTCTAGCACTTGTATTTTTCACAAAATTTTCCTAAGTCTTGGGGCTTATTTAAAATTTAACACTTAAAGATTTTTCACTGTTAATCCTACCAAAGAACGTAGTACCGCCACGTAACAACTTTTCGAATCCTCCGCGCGACTGCCTCCTGACTGATGTGTTCCATCTTTTATATCCCTCTCAGGTCCCAAAAGACGTATCTGAATTTCTCTTGATGCTTAATTCTATTTCCTATCAACTCGTAAATCCGAACACCCCTTCCCCTAATTTCGATCGTTCTTCCATAAGATGTTCTGCTTTCCGGCTCAAGGCGGTGGCCAGTTTCCATCTCACAAATCTAAATCGATAGGGTCCGAATCGGGTAAGTCTGTGTTAATCGCCCAAGCTTCCTTTGTCCTGTGTTCATACAAAATGTAGTTAAATTCTCATGATTTTGTGTTCCTTTTTTTCTCAATTTGCGATAGGTCCGTCCTCAATAATATATATATACATCTCAATTTTATGCATCTCGTGCGAAAATTGTTTAAATCCATGTCGAAATCTTTACTACGCATTTTTGAATTTCGATTTGTTTAAATTCTACTTAATTTTATTGTTACTTATATGAGCTTTTCCATTTCCACCCGTACTTCCTATCTCCCTGTCGCAGATTTGAGTTTTTCCTTTATCTTTGAATTTTATATTTATCCGCGACGTTTTCTTGCACAATTTCTTCTTGATTCTTATGTCATTTCTCATAACTCTTATAATTACTCATTTTCCAAGTCGTATTTATTAATTTCACGGATAAATTCGAATTGTATCGCTTTTCTCCACATGGATCATTTCCTATCTCCGTTCTTTACCCTTCCTTTTATCTTTTCTTCACTTTTCCCGATGTGTGTGGTCTCCAGGAAAATTTCATACTTCATTTATTATTAATTAATATATAGTTTTCCACACTTCTACGGGAGATATACCTAATTAGACTCTGGGATATCTGTCATTTTTATTGTTTTACCCAATCTCCGCCCATTCTCCATCCCTCACTTACAAGATTTCACATAAATTATACGTCTGGACATATGTTTACGTCTCAGATTTTATGTACTACGGCCGTAAATTTAGTTTAATTTTAGAGCCATTAGTTTTAATCTCTTTTCCTAATCTAAATACTTCATAAGCCCAACGTTAAAGTTAATCGCTTTTCTAATCATTTATTACCTTAACGTAAATAAAAACCATGTTCGGATTTCGATTGTTTACCCTTCAAAATATACATGAGACCGCCAACCTTTTATCTTGTTTCGATCCCTCCGTAATATTGGGTAACTCCAATATATATCTAACCTAATAATTATGTAAAATGTCTACTTTTCCTGAATCTAATCTATCGCTATATGTTTTAGTTTTTCTGTCTTCTTCTGATACTCGATTTTCACGTCCCTAGGACCTTCGTAGCAGTCCAAAATCTCTATATTATCCTTCCATCCGGTCGCCGCACTTTTCTAAAATGTCTATTTTTTTTGCGAGATTTTCATTCAAGATTGATTTACCAATATGTCCGTTTCATCTTAAATTGATAACGATTAATTTCCATTGTTTCCAACACTCACTCCTCTCTTTAGTACGATTTTTATCGAACATGACACCCTCCTTCTATCATAAATAATTGCACTACAGTTGAAATTCCGCCAGTAACTTTCCTTTGCTTTTCCCGTCCTTTTTTTATACTATCACGTTTATAATTTTTTTCATTGCATTTTTGTGTGTGCGCTTTACAACCTGTAAAACTTCCAAGCATCCGATTTCAATGGTTCGATACCCCATAAATGTCTCAGTTATTGTAAACATTCCCAGGAGTTTGTCACCTTGAAAGTCGATGTTGACCCTAAAGTGCGTTCACCTCCAATTTCTGTGAGAATCGAAATGTCGTTAATTATCTTCTTTATTGCCTGATCCACAGTTCATTCCTTTGTCTGCATTTGATGTACGCCTCTTCGTTCACTGATTGGTTACTCAAAATTTTATAGCTCTTTGTTCAGATCTATTGGTTGACAAAATTCAATGTTTATTTTGAAGCCTCAAAAGGGGGTTCCTAGTCGTTCCTAGACGATTTTAATGACCTCTGTGTTTATACTATAGAATCTCAACATAATTCCAACTATTACAGGGGCCTACTGAAAAACAAACTGAATCAATTTTAACCTCAACAGATGTCGCTAGAATGACGGTTTTCATTAATAATTTGTATATTTTTAGCAGCTATGGTTTATCTGTTTTTCACTGTGATTTAAGCCTTTCATCACAGGTTTAAAGTATAATATAAGTATATTTTTTGTATTTTTTTCACAGTCCTCCTCACTAGGGTTTCCTGTTCTGAGGCGGCCTGTAGTTTTTCTTAAATTTTTGAATTTAGTTTTGAATTTATAAAAGTTTATAATTTATGTTTTCTTCTAATTATATTTTTTCTGGTAATTCGCTAAAAATCTTCATTGCTCCATATATCAACGACTTTTGACTTTGTTTCATGTGTTTCATGTGCTGCAGGTTTTCATAGAAATTCCGTGATCGCTCTATTTTGAAGTATTGTCATTTTCCATCATTGGCTAAGAATAGAATACTGCCTCAATATTTAACGTATAAGATTGCGTTATATACAATTTTACTGGAGGCTGTATTTAGGAATCTCATTATTCTTCCCAACAGTTTTGGCAATTTTTTTATAATATGTTTTATTTTATGTTATATATACCCAAATATTTAATTTCATACACTTCTTTTAAAGTATACCGTCTATCAATATTTTTGTATTCGTTAGTGTTACTCGTTTTTTCCATGTTCATAATTGTTGTTTTATTTATCATCCTTTATGTAAATCCTCTTTTTTATACTTATAATTTGTGTATGTTATGACTCAACCTGTGTGTTATGTTTCAATATGTATTACAACCATCATGCAATATTACCAATACAATATTATATGGTACAGACATATTCTCATGCTAAAGCCAAATAAGGTATTTTTGACCAATTATTTTATAAAATATATGTACACAATTTGGGAGACGGGTTTGGGTATCGCCGCCCCGGAAACCATTTATTGGATAACCGTCACCTCTGCCTTAGGTCACCTCAAATGGTTTGCTACGTTTGCTGATTTAGCAGGAGTGCCTGGGTTCATCAGGTGAGGTGTGTTCAGGATGCGCCTGCCCACCAGCTGCGTTGCGAGCCAGATCGAGAGAGGCTGGTTTGGTAGCTCCAGCTGGTCTGACCCATCGCCTTGCACCGCAGTGGTGTGGGAGGGATATATTAACAGTCAGACTGTCAGTATAGACAGTTTGGACTCACTGACCCCTAGATTACTACACAACCCTCATATTCTCAGCTTCCCAGAACTTCCTCCCCCTTCTCTTTTCCTTAAAAAGGACCCTACTTACAGCATCCCAAAATATTGAAATCCATGAGAAAAAATAAAAAGATTACTGAGAGAAATTATTTTTCTCAAGGCATCCTGTATGGGGTTTATGTAAAAAAATAAAAACGAATTGAGGAGGCTTTTATAAAAACCTTTAAATAATTCAAATATTCGAATTCCGTGCTGTCATTTTTTTATGTTTTTCAGTTTTTCTCAATGTTGTGAAGTCCAAATATTAGTACGTAGGTATTTGATTATTTTTAGTAGTTTAGAATAGATATAAAATTTAAATATTACAACTAAATAAAATATACTTAATATCCGCTTATTTTATTAAGTATGTATTAATTTTTTGTGCAACAGCCGTTCCGAAGTCTGAAAATGCTTTTATTCTAGGCGACTAACTAAATGTTGACAAAATAAAAAAATGGGTTGGAAAATTTTAAATTTTTTTGAGTAATTAAATCATAATCGAAAATTCCTTAAAAATATGCTTCCAGACTGTTTAGATCTTGGTACTTACAAAAGTTTTTCTTCCACGTGAAAAAATTTGAAAACATCAAGGGCGAGTTATTTTCCAATATTATCCCGACGACTACGCTTCGCAATTTACGCAACAAGCCGCTCGTATTTTCAATATTCTAGCAATCAACTTTATGAGTTCGAGTGCCAATAACAACCTGATCGTATAAGTGCTATAGGACGTTAACCTTAAATAATACGTACGTCAATAGGGACAATATGCCTCATTAGCCTTCCCAATAAAGTGAGACGAACAAAACATCTATCTATTTATAATAACGAACGATACGAAATACATCAGGGATAAGGTTACGTTAGTTGACATCATCAACTGGCCCACCGTCCTTTGTTGTATTGGCTCTTTTAGTAGCTTAAAATATCAATCATGGACTGGAACTCTCCAGAACGATCGGAAAACAGTTTCTTTTATCATCATATTAGGGTATTCCCTTGCTTTGCAGCATGTTTTGGCAACTGCTCCAAAGTATGTATCACCAACGAATTCCAGTTGCGTATTTAAGTTTGCTTCGTCTTGAAACTCAAATTCAAAACAACGACGCCATAGCAGCCATGACCAAAGCCAAACAAATTGCAGTTGTGCAGTGTCGGAAATTGCCTTAGTTATTTTTATGAAAACGTCAAACATGTGTAGTCGAGGTCCAAAGTTCCTACAATATACTAGGTCGGGGTGTATATGAAATTACATAATTATTTCATTCATTTAAAACTTACATTTATTGAACGCAGGGTATGGTATGAGAAATAGGTCTGATATGGCTTTGAAATTATTTGAAAACTGCTTAATATTGCACTTTCCATCTCACCATCTACGACATCCATATTCATGCTTGACCCAGGCTCGTCACTCTCGTCAAATGATGTCGTCTGAGTTTTCAAATATGGTGACCGGAAAAATCATCACAATGATAATTCATCACATCTTTAAAAAGTTATATAAAGTCATGGAAAGTGATGAAACAAAAACTTTATCAACTGGGTTAAGTAGGTTAGGTTAGGATAGGTTAGGTTTAAATTTTTTTTTCTTCGTTTCTAATGACTTTATATCAACAGTTTATATTTTTAACAGTGTGTTTAGTTATCATGGAACCGTCAAATATGTTTGTAACTTACTGGCACTGAAACTACAAATCTGTTACAATTTTAATTTGAATCTTGAATTTTGCGAAAAACGAAATTTTCTTTATCAAATAAAATTAATAGATACAATGAAAGCAATATTTTTTTAAATAGTAAGATATCGTGTTACAACCTTTTTTGAGAGCAACGCTCTTATAAAAAAGGAGGATAAACATAGTGAAACAAAGTATTTATATTAAAATTTTCAGAAATGAATTAATTTATAGCATAACAAGCAACTTAATAGCAAAGTAAGATAGAAAATTTTGAAACACGAATTTATTTCTAATAAAGTATGACTTGATTGAGTTGACTTTCGGTAACTTGAATGCATTTTGAGATGATACATTTTTATAATGATTAAATGAGGCGCCAGCCATCACGTTAGGGCTAGGGGTGATTCAATCACCGGTTTCTAACCTTTTCAACTTTCCAACCCCTTAACCCCTCAATCGCTAAATAGACCCCCTCATATTACTTATCAGTGGTGAGTGTGTCCAGGACTGACGGACGTTTGAATTCATCCCTCCGCTGATAAACTCTTTTCCAAAACAACACTTGGTTCACTCGGATAATTTCCGAGACGTAATCCCGTGTATGAACACTTGTCCAGAAAGTCGAAAATCGTGGGTTCGCCACCGTTTCCGAACCGCCACAAAGTTTGGAACGATACTGGAACAATCTTCCATCCTTTATTTTTATAACGAGATATTTTTGTTATATTATATAAGACGGCGGCGTTACATTAATTTTTGGCTGAGTTAGGTTTGAAATACCTCCACAGAGTCTTTCATTTGGGTGCGATTACCTCCTCATTGACAACAGGCATCGATTTTAAAAACGTTTTCTTGTCAAAATTAAGAAAAACTAAGCTTCACCAAACATATCCATCAAATTTTGAACAAAGGTATGAAAACACTAGTCTTCGTATTAAGAACAACTAAAAACTTTAATTCTTTACAAGCCATTAAACTATTATACGTATCTCTAGTAAGAAGTCTAATTGAATATAACTCAATAGTTTGGTCTCCATCTTACCAAATTCACATTAACAACATTGAGCGAATACAAAAAAAAATTCTACGTTTTATAAATTTTAAATTAAATATCCCTGAAGAAGACTAAAAATACAATTTCTTATTAAATACTCTAAAAATACATACATTAGAACGACTTCACACCATGGGAAATCATTACTTGGGTGATGTTGACATATTCAATACCAACTTGGCAAGTTTTGTGGATCATTTAAAACATTTATTTCAACAATACTCCTAAACACATCATGTAAACCTACAAATAGCTGTAATTTTCTGTTTTTGTTTCTTGTGTTTGTATGACTTGTTGCATAGCTTTTATCAAATGTAATTTTATTCTTATTTTTTTATGTTTTAAAGTATCTGTCAAATTAAAACTATACTACCAATCATGTAAAAGCCCTCTGGGCGTTAAATAAATAAATAAATAAAATTAACTAATATAACAGTTATTTTCTATTTAGACGTGCCAAACACCACACTTGCCTAGAGGGGTGTAATAAAAGTGGTGCCTTAGCAATGCAATTCAAATTCTAAGTAATTTATTTTTATTTACCTATTACAGTTTTTCTAATACAAATTATAATCTTTTTCGTTTGTCAAACTATAGCATTCTAAAATCGTAAGTAACATTAATACATTTTCATAATTTACTACAAATTATTCGAAACCATATCATTTTGACTACATGCACTATGATCGGCACGCAATCTATAAAAGCGCCTTGATCTCCTGTGAAGCTTAAGTGGTGGAGGCTGTACACAACCCCCAGCACGGGGCACAACTAGGCGAGGGCCTTGACCTCAGCACTAGAGCCTCGCGCCTAGCCGCAGCAATACCCAGTACCCACACTCTACAATCTACATACTACACACAATGACACGGTGTGACCTGAAATACGAGGTCAAACAGGTACCAGTACATGGCCAACGAGACTATAATGCAGTTAACGTAATATTATAGTTATTTTTTATTTTGTCGCAGGGGTGTTATTAGAGCTCCATTCTTGGTGTTGCTACAAACCCTTTCTATTTCAAAGATAATTGTCTCATTTCGTTTTAAACGATTGCATGTGAGATGTTTTCACATCTTAATCAATATAGCTACATAATCGATAGATAATTCGGTATATATTTTGTTCTTATAATCTGTGTAAAAGAAGGATGTAAAAACAAATAAAATAAAATATTATGATTTTATAAGAAAAGAATCATTTACTCCCTTAATAATACAAGTTTTTTTATAAATTACACAAATGATAAATAAGCAGTTTCTAATATTATATAATGTGTAAATTAAAAAGAAAGACGAACACTCTCGGAATATGATAATATTTGAACATATCCTTCTACCATCACAATAAGCGGAAAACGATGCTTGTGTTGTGATGGAGGGTTTAGCCAACCGAAGAATGACTCACGACGCCTGAGTGGGCACCAGATATCCACTGAGCCACTGATATTTTTGAAATTTAATTTGGATGTTCTGAAATTTGAATTCTTTACTGTGCAATTCTTGCGTTTCTTGCGAATCCTGAACATTGAACATTACTGATCTTTTAAGTCTTTATTGGGTTTTTCTTTCAGAGAGCACGAGGCAAGCTTACGTTTCATGATGAATGTGATCATTATCCGTGTGATTACATACTTGGGCATTGGACCTGGAAAAATTCAAAGAATTTTTCTCAGGACTCTCAAACGCTCAGAGCCTGTTAATTGTTTATTTTTTTAGAATCCGGGTTTCACATTTGCACAGTACAGTGTGTCATACATAATAGCGTGTGACCAACGTTAATTATTATTATTTTTTCTCATCGAATATTACGATCGATCGTTTAACTAAATAAGTTCCCATAAAAAAACTCCGGAAACATTTTCCCCGTCAAGTAAGACTTAATCAATTATTTTATTGATTTTTGATTGTGTGTTTTTGTTGACCTTTAGGTAATGTATTCATGATTGACACAGATTAAAACTATTTCTGTAGTTTCAACTTCGTCATTACACGTCACATGTCGCTAATCTCGTGTCAATTTGTATATGACAGTCGGAAAAGCATGTTTTTCCCTCGTTATTTGAAATTCGAACCATTACCGTGAGTTTATGAGCTATTTTTGAATGTCACGTAGTAAATATAGAAATCGAAAGGTTTTCTAATCAATATTTACCCCACCTCCCCTCAGCCATTAACACGATAAATACATATTATCAACACTTTTATGCTGGAACATATTTAGAGCGAACCTAATCGCTCATTCACACAATGGTCTGTTGTCCAAGAAATCATAAATTTTCTACTGATAGATTTTCCGCCACGTTAACTCAAATTTGAAAAAAATAATAAAAATATAAAAAAGCTAGTAAATATCTATTAACTATGTTACGACCACTTCGAAAGCTTTTATATTGAGTAAAACTGTCATAACTTGGTGATAGTTTATTATCTAAATCCGAGAAACTTGTATTCTATTTTGCTTTCAATGCCATAATGTGAGAGGGGAAATAATTATTTTCGATTATTATATACCACAACGTCACTGTACTGCTCCCACACTTCTAACAGCCTTCCCTTCACTTCTTTACCAACATGGCGGTGTAAGTGGGAATCCACGTATTATTATTTTCAAACTCTTTATTTAGAAATACATAAGTTTTAATGGTGCTAACCATTGACATGGTTTCTTGTGTCTATGGTACTAACATTATTTATTAAGTTTTTAATTTGAAAAATAATTATAAAATTAAAGTCAACAATGACTTCTGTGAAAGCTTAGAAAAGTTGCCCATTTCCTTAGCACAGTAATTTACATAATTGTCGGTCTATAAAATAAGTACTTCACCAAGTTAGGGGGGTAACGATTTTGTTTTTTTGAGCCCATTTAATGTCTCGTATTCCTCTTGTTGTTTTGAGAATAAATACTTGTAGCTCGTGAGCCTTAGGTCTTATTAAATATACTGATTCCTTCCTGAAATAAAAAGCAACGATGTACATAATCAATACCTCGTGTCACCGGGTTACCTCAGTTTTGACCTGCATCTTGTTGTCCAAAAACACGTAAATCTACAAACATCTTTTTAGATTCTTTCATATGCTTGAGAAAAAAAAATTTGGCTTTGCATGTCCTTTACTGAAATAAAATTCTTCGAAGATTAAAATCATTTGTATGACCAGTTATCTCAGCTTACCCTAATAATTGTTTTATTATGATACACACAATATTCTTAGCCAAAGTTAATGGATATGTGGGGGAATTAAATCTTTTTGAAATGCAACTTAAATTTAAGATATCATTAGATTTTCACTTGTTCGTTTTTTTAAAAAATAATGTCCTTATTTCCAAAGTGTTAAATACTCTAGGCTCTCTTTTGAGAAGACTAAACTTGAAACATTGCTTGAAGTGACATAAGCTATGTTTAGTAACCGGATATCTCCCAACCTATTTCTCTTCTGTTGCACTTCTCTCTTATCATTGCATCTTAAAACTGGGCAATTGGACTTCACATCATTCATCAACACGGAATTCCTTTTTAATTTTTTGTGTAATTTTATCTAAGAAACTTAAGTATTAAATAGTTGAAATACTAACACAGATTTTCTCCAAATAGTTAATAGTTAATAGGATATTTACTCTAAGGAATTATTCCTGTAACTCTATGCTATTTTTAGTCAATGAAACTTTAGGCACTTCGCGAAAAAAAATTTAACATTCTTCAAGATAGCATAAAAAATATAAATCACAAAAAAGTTTCAAAGGTGATTTAAAAATTCGGATCGAAAGTAATAATAGGACCTTTATCGGTGCACTCACCCAAATTCGATTTTTTTGATTTATTGATTGTATATTCAGAGGCATCATAAAATTCTTTACAAAATTACTGCTTCAACACAGGCTAGCCAAGTGAGGACAAGAGAAACCTCAACGTATCGCTATGCATTTCTATTAAAAAAAATTCTTTACCTAATGTTAAAACATTATTTTCTATTGTTCATTTTATTTTTTAATTACTTATTTAATTCATAAACTAATGTACACGGTATTTAACAGGAATCGTTAGTTATAGGTGCAATTTTTTACAATAAAGAATTCTTTATTTTTACATTTAACAAGTTTCATAAAATAAATAAAGGGTAGTATTTTAGGATATAAACAACAAAAAAACAGAAAACAGATCTCGTATCATTAAAATTATAATTTAGGCAGTAAGATTAATTTAAAGAACGTATTATTTTAATCACACTATATTAACGTTAAAAATGTAATTTATTTAGCACAGATATATAATTTCATTATTTTAATGTAAACAAAGCGTGTTTTATTTTACTTAGCCGTGTAGCATTGTATATTTAAAATGATTACTTAAATTATTATTTTTAAGTAACGAATGAGATGAGCTGGCATGAAGAAAATTCTAATAAATTAACGTAAACAAGAGATAATTAACTACGGTTATTTCCAAATTGGACGGTTCCTGTTGATTCGCACGTGCGACGCGATGCGTAGGTCTGTAGCTGTAGAGGCTTGGCACATGTTCTACGCCGTAGCAAATGGATATAGATTGTAACTAAGGACATACAGGCTTTGAAAAAACCATATGTAGCAAGGTGCTGTTAGCTTATTGATAAAATTATTATTAAAATATGAAATAGACACAAAAATACAATCAATTAATGAATAACAACATGGTAATATTGTCATAAATAAAATGATTTATTGTCATCACATTTAATTTGTAGAACTCCATTTTATTTTCAAATCTTTCTTCTATTTATTCAATAGTATTATTATTCAATTAAAAAAAACAGTATTATGTATGTAAAAGTTCTGACGTATAACTATTATTATTATGCGTGACAACTGTTTCGCCTTCTGAAGTCATTATCCCTTTACTATCTGACAGTTTTATAATGCTTTCAGAGTGGAAAAAGGCTGTCACGCGTAATACCAATATTTACAATAGTGATTTTGATAAACAGTTTTTTGTAAATTGAATAATAATACTATTTTCTTTTTTTTTTTTTTAAAGAAAGACAAACATTCCCGGGTTACAAATAACCTGACAATATTTGAAAATCTCCTACTACCACCGCCTGTGATGGAGGACTTAGCCAGCCGAGGAATTGAACACACTACGCCTGGGTGGGACCCAAACGCGATGTCAACTCGGCCACCGACCGGTCAAAATACACTTTAAATTAAAATGGAATTCTACGAATTAAACACGATTACAATAAATAAATGTATTTGTGGCATTATTACCATGTTGTTATTAAGGAATTGATTGTATTTTTGTATTTTTTTCATATTTATATAAAAGAGAAACTTGAAAACCAAACATAAATCTTCATTTTTACTATACGTTATCATATTTGACATGTTAATGGACGATTTTACAACGATTTTTGTACAACTTGTTAAAATAAATAAATATTAATGCCAAGGATTTTAGGTAAAAGAAATAAAGTTATCAGTTGATTTGTTTGTATATTGTAGAACTCTATTTCTGCATTATTAACATAATCATCTCTATTGGCAAATAAAATAGGCTACCTCACAACTCTGTCTTGGGACACACTTCTTGATAGGTACCTATAACTCAAGAACCTATTTGGATTTACTTAATTGTGCGTATCTTTTATTCTAAAAATGTTATTAAAAACGTATTTCAACATAATATACACATTTAATATAATTATTCTATTGAAATAAATATTTTCACATAATTTCTCCATCATTTCATCAATGGTCAAGAACACCCTTGATGCATGAGAAAAAATACCTTAAATGTTTAAAGTTCTGTTGGGTTAGTATATTAATTTATATGCATAATACCTATTTCGCCTTTCGAATGCATCGTCTATCGTCAAGCTCACTGTATTAAGAATTCTTATCTATTCATAGAATTTTGTTAATTTTCTCAAAATAGATTCACAATTCACTAAAAAATCTAGGTCAATTTGGTTATTATCGTTTGTTTATTGTGAAGTGTTCATGGGGTACGCCAATAAATTGTTATTTTTTTTCCTTGAACTAAATATCAATTGATAGGAAATAGAATTTGGGGAAGCGATTTATACGTTTGAAAAGTAATGTGCATGACGTAGTAGATGACGCGTTTGCTTTTTAAACGAGTCCGATAAAAATACATTGTTCTCTTCTCTTTTCTCCTTGACGCCCGTGATTCCAAAAGGAGCTCGGATTCAACACACCAAAGCAAGTATTTACACAAAATCGATTTTTACCAAAAATAAAATTTGATCAGTCCACCAATTCTAGCATAAGTGTTATATGTTCGGACAGCCAGGTTCCTGTTATATATTGTCACACAGGCATCGCCTACCCTACTTTATAAAATTTTAAATAATGTTAACATTTATGAAATTATTGGAAGAAATCAATGCACGGCCGGCATTTGACGGCCGGCATAGTCCAGTGGTAACGCATTGGACTGCCATTCCGAAGGTCGCGGGTTCGAACCCGGCTTGCGCAAATACATTTTATTTGATTAATTTGTGTTATTTCACAATTAATTAATTAAAATAATATATATAGTATATTTGCGGCACGTTCCAGAGTGGAAGATACTACCAGTATCGCCCTGGTGCAAGACCACCATTCAGAATTGAAACGTTGCTCCAAATGGCTTTAGCCGTGTTTAGTGACTATATCTGAATAGCCAGGTACTTCCCCACCTTCCTCTTTCTCTTCCCCACTTACCTTCAGCCTCACAACATCCCCCAATTGGGGATGCCATAGTCTCACTGGCTCCAGACGGGAGCAGTTGGGACTCTTGTGAAGTATTCACTATAAAAAAAATAAATAAAAAAAAATGCACACATTAAAACATACCCGCAAAGTAAACTAAGATTCACAGCACCATGCGATGTAATGGTGCGTATAGACATGAGAAAATTTGCGCAAGCCGAGCCACGAATTATAGGAAAGAAAAGAAGCAACCTTAAGCGGCATTTCAGCATAATGTATCAGGGGCAGGAACTAAATGTGCAACGACCACACGTCATATTCAAACATGCTGTTTTATTTTTTTCGAATAACTTAATGAGTTAAACCTCAAATTGTAATATTTAATTATTGAAGACAATATTAGCAATTCCTAAACGAATATTTGAAACAGAAAAATTAGAAAAAGATAGGTCACATCTAGGACTCGAAAACAGGACCCTTGCTTTGCCGGGGCACCGCTCTACCAACTGAGCTAATGGGACTCTATCTCTTTCGGTCATATTTAACAGTATCATACTTCGAATAAGAACTGCCTTCATTTTTCTCACTGCTCATTTTTATGTATGACCTTTATGTATGATCGCATGATTCAATTCGAACTAAATGCAATCTAGACAGTGTCTTAGATAAATAAATCTTATTTTTATTGTAATGTGCGACATCTATTGACTTTATCTGCAAGTCTAGGATAAATACTTTATTTTTTTGGAATAACTTATTGAGTAAAACTTCAAATTTAGAAAACTTGCCTTGCCTGGGCACCGCTCTACCGATTCGTTTTTCTGTTTCAAATATTCGTTTGGGAATTGCTAATATTTTATTCTATAATCAAACACGTTGTCTTCGTTGGACCTAAAAAACGAACATCTGTGTGCGATATACATTCAAGGAACGGCTCGTTTGTGTCAGTATCGAAAAAGGCCATGCCTGTTTTATTAGTACTTCAGTACTTATTGATTACTACAACTTTACTAACGAAATAAATACCTCATGTTGTTAGTTTTCTTTCATCTAATTTTTCGGTTAAAAAATGTGTACATTTTATATAATCCAATAATAACTAACTAATTAACTAACTAACCATCACGCCGTTTCCCCGCAGGGGTAGGCAGAGAGGACGGAACGCCAAACAACTCGGTCTTGGCACACACTCCTTGCCTCATTCACATTCATACATCGTCTCATACATACTCTTCTATTGTTCTGACTCTTGACATGGCCCGACTCAAGTATCTGATTCACTTGGTCGTGCCATGTCTTCCTCGGGCGTCCCCAACTTCTGCTACTATTCACATTTGCATCGTATATTCTCCTTACACTCCTTTCTTCGCTCATTCGCTCTACATGCCCAAACCATCTAAACATCCCTTTCTTGATCTTACTCATTACGCTTACATCAGCCCTGAACTCTTTGCGAATCTCCAAATTCCTCACACGATCATACATGGTTTTACCACACATACGCCTGAGGGATCTCATTTCAACAGCATTCAATCTACTCTAATCCTTTCTTTGCCAGTTCCATGCCTCACTTCCATACATGAGGGTAGGTACTAACACTCCATTGTGGACTGCTAACTTTGCTTGTTTGGACAATTTTTTGTTAGCGCCAACTGCGTTCAGTCCTCTATTAATGGAGTTACCTGCATTTACTCTTCTTTCAACATCTCAATCCAATAATTAGCTAGTGATTTACATAAATGAAGCATTCGAATGAAGAATTAACATGAATAATTTGGATATTTGTTATGGCTTAGGTGATTCCAGCCGACATCGACTAAAGCCATTTAGCTTTATTTTGTAATATCGACTTATTCGGTATTTTTCCTACGCCTACTCTAATTGAAAACTGCACGGCAGCGTTATGTGATATTCCATTATGTTTGACTATCCTGGTTGGTGAATTGAGCTGTTATTTATATCTAACCTTATACATACACACGTGCCTATTCTTTATAAATAAGTTAAGTTTCGCTATAGCTTCCTTCTTATCTTATTAAGTTACTATTACTTTTAAACATAGACCTGTGTTACGTAGTTTTCTCTTCAAATAGCCAAATGATAGCATAATTATAAAGTCTCATATTAATATATCATTATCAGTGTCGTATTTAATATCTGCAGACCCTAGGCTGAACCTGTAGCGTGGGCCATATCGGGAGCCCTGTGCGTGCGCTGTGGTGCGAACCCTGGGGGATACGATTTTTTTGTAAATTACTATTACTTTTGTAAATTTTTTTAATTAAAAACTTAAAAAGAAAAATTTTAATTAATTATTAAAGTGCAAAACAAAATTATTGGTCCGTATTTGGAAGTTGATGAAATGAAAACAATTGAAAATCATTTAGATTTTCAAAACGATTTGTTATCATATGCCACGATAATAAAAAAGGACACAAAATTGTGATCCCAAATGTTACCTTGGTCCCACATTTTCCCAAAATCCTTGTTCCCAAATACGCAAATATCAATTATTTTGTAAATAATTTTTAATGAAATGCATTGTTAACTTATCTCAGAAATAGCTTCGTGACAAATTAATTTGCGCCTACACTTCATACTCATAATTTGTGATGAGAGCCCATAGTCTATAGCTTTGATAGCCTGCGCGTAAATACGGCCCTGCTCATTACGATGATTAATTGATATAAAACTAGAAACTCGTGTATCATGATGTATATGTTTAATAACATGTTAGGTATGTAACGATGATAATAAATTGGAAGGTATGTACAAATTCTCAGAATAAAGGCGGACAAAGAATTAGTAAGGATGTTCGATATGACGGAATCAAATACAATGCTTGTATATTACTGTACTGAGGAGTTTTTTTTATTTTTTTTTATTTTTTTTTTTTTTTTTATTACTTGTAAATTATTTAACATTATAAATGATAACAATATGCAGACAGATACATATTTTTTTCGTTTTTTATTCTACTACTCCATAAGTTGAGCTCAAGGAGCTCGTGTTTATGGGAGGAGTATTTACATTTAGTTCTAATGATTTTTTAAACAATAATCCATAACTTTTGATATAAATACAAACATAATATTAACATAGGTATACAAATTAGAAAAGTGTCTTTTTAAGGATAATTAAAATAATATATCTTCTTACAGATTAAGAAAGCGTGAGGAAATTAAGGGTACAATATATCAGGTAAACAAATTAGAAAAATAGTTTTTTAACGACAATTAAATTAATATATATTTTTGTACAAATTGAGTAAGTGTAAGAAAATTAGGGGTACAATATATCAGTATCCAATTTTAGGGACTTAATTAACTTTTTGAATTGTTCATAATTCACAGTTTCGGTTACACTAATTTTATTTTTGGACAATAATATATTGTACCATCTTACACCTAAATATGAATAGTGGTGCTGAGCCGTGGTCGTTCTAAGCATAGGAATGGCTATTAAGCCATTAGTTTTGAATCTATTGCTTATGCTATCTGAGGGGTGAATTTTATAAATAAAATATTCTTTATAAATTTGATATAAGGCGATTCTCTTATACAATTCTGTGATAGATGGTACATTAAATTCCCGAAATATCTCTAAAGTAGGGGAGTCATATGGTTTCCTAAGGATGATTTTTATAATTATTCTTTGAATTGTAATTATGGGCTGTAAATAAGCCTTAAAAGCCCCTCCCCACCCGATAATCCCGTACTGCAATATGGACTGAATTATTGCATAATAGACAATTTTGATAGTTTTCTTATTTAAAATATTTCGTATATTATAGAAAATATAGATAAGTTTTCTTATTCTTTCAACAGTGAGATTAATGTGGTCTTTCCATTTAACATTTTTATTTATTAAGATACCAAGATATTTTATATTAGATTTATGATTTAGTTTCGCGCAGTCCGTATTACATGTACCGTTATTTACACAATTTTTAGAATGAATTGTTATGTTAATTTGGTTATTTGGCACATCTTCTTGTAGAGTGAAAGGAATACAATATGTTTTTTTCTGTGTTGAGTGATAATAAATTGCCATCGAACCAATTTTTTATAACCTTCATATCTTGATTGGCTGCATTGGTAATTTCGTTCCATGTCTTTTTTTTGATAATTATTGCAGTGTCGTCAGCAAAGGATATAAGTTTACCATTAAGTGATAATTTAAACATATGGTTAACGTAAATTATAAATAAAATTGGTCCAATAACAGTCCCTTGGGGAATTCCAAATTCTAAAGTTTCATCCACGCTTAGTGAGTTATTTAATTTTACTTTTTGGTTTCTTTGAGTTAGATAGCTTTTCAGCCAATACCTTACCTTACCAATAATACCGATATCATTTAATTTATTTATTAGTTTTGTATGGGAGATACTATCAAAAGCCTTACGTAAATCAATGAAAATGCCAAGGCATTTATTTTTTTAATCTAATGCACGGTATATAGTTGAAGTTAGTTCTGCAATGGCATCATGAGTGCCTAGTTTCTCTCTAAATCCAAATTGGCTAGGACTAATTATTTTATTATTTTCAATATAGTACAAAAGTTGCTTTTTTACGATCTTTTCGAAAATTTTTGCAATGTTTGAGACAAGAGATATTGGTCGATAATTTGATATTTCTTCAGTGTTGCCAGATTTAAAAACAGGTGTTACAATAGATTTTTTATAAACGGAGGGGAATATTCCACTATTTAAACTAATATTTACAATGTGTGTAATTGGAATGCTTAATAATTCATTATAATTTTTCAATATTTCTACTGTGACTCCATCAAACCCTGGTGCAGATGCACCTTTTAATTCACTAATAATATTTTTTATGTCATCTGTTGTTACCGGTTTGAAAACTGACAGATTATTTTGTTTAAGGCAGTCCTTTTCGAAATTATCTATTTTATAATTTTCATCGATCCGTGTAGCTAAATTTTGACCGACGTTAGCGAAATATTTATTGAAGGCATTAGCACATTTTGTCGGTTCCTTTAAGGCATTAATAGAATTTTTTCCGATATTAATTTTTTTAATTTGAGTTTTTTGTTTTTTCTACTATTTATTTCATTTATTGTTTTCCATATATGTTTTACATTTTGTTTAGCCACATCAATTTCATTTTTGTAAAAGTTTTCTTTATTGGTTTTTAGTAAACAGGTTAATTTGTTCCTAAATTTTTTATAATATATGTATATTTTTTTATCTAAGGGAAATTTCTTTGTCAAGCGATATAGCTCTTCTTTTTTTCTAATAGACACGATTAAGCCATGTGAAATCCATGGTTTTATTTTTTTGAATTTTGATTTAATTTTTATAGTTTTAACATCTGTTGATGCTGTAATATAATTGCATAGAATATTATCAAAAATATTTGCGCATGTTTCTTCACAGGTTGATTCTAATACGGAACGCCATGTTTCTGTTTTTATTTTTAGGCTTAATTTATGATGGTTTAGTGACTTTTTTGTAAAAGTATTGCATTTTGAATCAATATGATTATTAATATTAACTTTTGGATATAGATGCAAGTGTGATGATCAGTAATATTATTTTTTAATATTATCGTATGTAATTTGTCGGTATCTTTAGTGTTACTCCATATGTGATCGATACAAGATGGACGTTGACCCGTAATTTCTCTAGTATATTTTTTTATACATAATATAAAATTCATTTCCGACATAAAATTGATAAATTCAGTTTTTATTTTGTTACTATTTTCATTTGAAACATCTATGTTGAAATCGCCGATTATTGTTATGTTCTGTTTATTTTTTTTTGATAATATAATGCTTTTTAATTCATTCATAAATGTATACTCGTTTGATCCGTGTGTTCGGTAAATTGCAATAATATTAAAACATATTTTA
The DNA here is from genome assembly GCA_026573805.1 of Hesperophylax magnus. Lineage (NCBI taxonomy): Eukaryota > Metazoa > Arthropoda > Insecta > Trichoptera > Limnephilidae > Hesperophylax > Hesperophylax magnus. The sequence goes on along the minus strand of JAIUSX010000010.1, from coordinate 8,489,581 downwards.
TTTACATTTAGATTAATATCTAAGCAATTAACTCGCTGCATAGGTACTTCTTCCACTGCGATGTTTGAATAACAAGATTTAACAAATACAACAATACCACTATTTCTATTAATAGCACAAGATGTTACGAAGTAGCTATATTCTGGAATGCAAAATTTATTGTATTCGTAGGTGAATGCTTCAGTTAACACTATGACGTCCGGTTTATGATTTAGTAAATTAATTGAGAGTAAAAATTCATTGAAATTTTGTTTCATCGATCTGATATTCAAATGGAGTACTGAGAATGAATTTGATATTTTATCCACGACTTTATTACAATCATTTAAAGTGTGACAAATATATTCCGAAATATTAAGAGTTTTATCTAATTCCTCAGTGAAGAAATCATTCATTTTTAAAGAAATAAATATACGAAATACAACTCACTCATATTCAATTCGCATTTGGGCATTTTGAATCATTTTTTTGCGGAATTCACATAAGTGACTGTTGGCAGCGTGATCATTTTGATACCCCTTTCTGTTAGTGCAGTTGTGGCATTTGGCAGAATCTTGTTTTTTGGTGCAGTTTTGAATTTCGTCCGATTATGTTTGATATATAGCTCGAGTTATATATTTAAAGAATGCTAAATTTAGAACTCAATAAAACTCTTTCTTTTGGTTTGGGTATAGCAACTGAAATAAGTATATTGAACTCAGCAGTGGTTTTAATTGGGAAAATGTGTTTAATGTCATATGGCACATCCAGCAGACGCGTTCCAGTGGAACCAAGGTAACATTTAGGTAAATTTGTTATTTTATTAATTTTATGTGATTTGCATTACTTTTGGTGGTGACATGGTGGCTGGTGAATTATCTTGATTAACCTTATAATATATATGTGTGTTTTATTCAATATATAAAGTTTTTAAACCCCCCACAGGAGAACCCTTATTTCATTTTTGTGAATATTGTGTGGAGGGTCTTTTTTTTCAAAAAGGATGAGAGGTAATTCTGGAAAGGAAAAATGTATTAGGGGTGGGTAGGAATCTAGGGATCGGTGTGTCCAGGAGTGACGGATGTATGAATCCATCTCTTCCGCTGGGGTGCATGACGATGGGTCGAGAGAGATTGACTGGAGAGGTCAAAGGGTCTCCTCAAACCAAGGTGGTTAGACGCATCCGCCGCCAAGGTCTGATCAGACCTCACCCGATAAACTCGGGCACCCCTGCTATGTCACAAAATATAGCAAACCACTTGGGGTAACCTGCGGCAGATGTGGTGGTTATCGAATAAATGGTTCCCAGGGTGGCGATACCAATACCCGCCTCCCAAATTACATTTGACTTTACAATTTATTTGTATTCTCTCACCTGCTATACTAGGCTCATGCCCGTAGCATGGTAGTTGTATATAGGTTTTGTTATATTGTCTAATGTACTGGTATATAGTTAATTGACTTATTAAAATGGATATACTTTAAGATCGGGAGTTTTACAAATACTTCGGCCCGTCAAAAATTACGAGTTAATTTATTACCGTAAGATAATTACAATGCAAATCTAGCAGGACATACGTCCACTGAGTTATTCTGACGAGGGAAGGAAGTCGAACTAAGCTGCAGGCCTAGGGATCAGCTAGCATCGGTTGTACTTGTAATTATTCGGGTACAGTCGACATGTTGTCTCTGTCATGTGGCGTAACTATCGATAGCAACGATAACTTTGACCTACACACTCTACCGACATTTGTCGGGCTGTATTGAAAATACGAACAAATATCGATAATCTAATAACATGAATATTAATTGTAGAAACAAAAATAATATTAAAAAACGAGAAACATTCATAAACGTAAAATTAATTTGATAAAAATAAATCTTTTAAATAAAATTTATAAAAATACATGCAAAAATATACCTATTCAGACTTCCCTTTCGAAAGAAGTCAAAATCACAAAAATAATTACTGTATAGAGCGGTGAAAAGCTTCCAAGAAATACCGACCGATATAAAAGAAGAAAATGATGTATTTAAAATAAATAAGTTTCAAAATATGTATGTATTTTAATTCATGTAATCTTTCAAAAAAGCTCACCCCCTTCCAAATACCTGATGTTGAACACGGATAGTAAAAAGGGATATAGTATTATTTGATTTTACATCTGTGCTCAGTGCATTGTATATTTTAGGAGCGATGAACCTGAATTGTGGTTGAGCGAATGTGGTTACGAATGGTGTATTAAGAGGGTTGTTAATTCATTGCGACAATAACAATACTGACATCGTCTAGTGTAGTTGCACAGTCTGCATTCCGCATCTATTTGAAATCTGGCTATGTTGAATAGAAGATAGGATATCAGGAAGTGGTAAATGTTTTTCTTTGATTCATTATCGAATTGACAGGCGTTATTAAAGTTGAATCTGTGAAGGTAAATCTTATTAAGGAATGTAGTGTAAGCGAGGGAAGGAAAAGAAAATGGTATTGGAATGAAACAGTTCTGGTAACAAATTACATGTGAAGCGAATTCAAGAAACATTATTTCAACTACTCATATCTTCCACTCTAGAATAAGATTTCTATTCTTTATGAAAATTTTATTGGTTTACCACATTCAGAGCTTACCGTTCCTCCTTAGCATTCTGCAAATAGAAAGGCGGTAAACAAATGGAAAAAAATATCTAAATTTATGAATCACTTTTTTCTGATTGATGTGAAGAAAAATGTTGTGTTGATTTTTTTCTACATGATAATAATAGATTTAAACAGTCCTGATGTGTTGCTTTGGTGGCTTTCACGAAACATAATAAAATATTTAGAAGCAATATTAAAAGCATAAAAGTGAAATTAACGTTGATGAGGCCGCAGCCTTGAAAACAAATATCTCCTAGAACTGCGGTAGATTTGTTTTCAATATTGAACATCTAACTTAAATACAAGTATTTGTTTTAAAGTCAATTTTCTAAGTTTTAATTTTTCAGTGGCCTCCAAAACGCACCAAATCTATGGCGTGACGGGTCCACGAATTTAGTCGTTTAATCGATACTCCGTTTTAAGTGTGCTGAATCGGAAATGTTTTCTAATCATATTTTAATTGAAGAACGCAACTCATCATTATTGTTTTTGCACAGTAACAATGAGTAAAATACAATCATTGCCTCACTTGATTCAATTTTTCCATATTCTGAATGTCCTGAACCGCAGTTTCGAGCTTATGATTTCAAATGTCGGATAAGAAATGTATTTTACCGTTCAAAATTTTATGTTATATTCATTATCAATCTTAACTTGACATAAGTAATCTAATTATGTACATATTTGTTTACAAATTTTAACTCCAAGAATAATAATAATATTTTAAATATATTGTCGGTATTTCGGTGGCTTTTTTGTCGGTTGACTCCGTTGAGATTATATATCTCAATAACTTGCCCATTATTATATCCTAATTCCGTCATTAATATATATTTTTTTTTAATATTTATCATCAATAAATTCTGGAGAGCTTAAAATTACTTAAATTAAGTTTCAATTTCACCAAAATTTAAAAAATATAATATAAAAACAATACGCAATTTTTAAAAATTAAATTTTTAAAACCAAAATCAATCTATTCGACTCAATAATATGATCTCAGAAGCCGCCGATACAATAATACCAACAAAACAAAGCATTTTAATGTGATTGTGTTATATTCATTTTTATATAACGATATGAATTCTACGTACAGTAAATCATTTATTTATTAACGGACATCGTCCAAATTACAAAATAATAACACGAATACACTAAAATTAAAAATACAGGAATAGACAAAGGTACATGAAAGCAAAGACATAAGGCAGATATAATATAAGAAAATAAAGTGACAAGTCGAATCAAGTCAAGACTACGCCGTGGGTCAGGACCACGGGACACTTAACATAATATTTAAACACTTAACATAATATTCCGTCACTTGTTCAGCGATCGGCAAAAATCATTCAGACTTATCCCAAAAAAGGCTTTGACTTGAGTTGACCAGTCTACACATTCTGGACAATGGTGAATAGTATCCAAAATTTGTCGAATGATGGTTGAGGAAGAGCAGTTCATTATTTCTGAGTCTGTGCGAGGGGATATTGAAGGGAATGAGTTGCAGTAGAGTAGGCGAATCAATAATACCATTTATAATTTTGAAGAAGCAAATGAGGTCATTTCTTTCCTGACGGACTTCCAAAGGAGAGAGCTTTAGAGTTATATATCTATATGAAATTTATGTTTCTTTGTTTATCCGATTGCGAGGCTAATTTCAAAGTTTGTTATTATTAGTGCCAGGAGTGTTTAGAGAGTGATTTAAATGGTGGAAGAAGTCGGAGGACGTCCGAGGAACCCTTAACGTACTATCTCTGCACTGGAATGAGATACGGAGTCGATTTAAAGTCGACATAATGTAGTTTTTTAACATTAACAATGGAATACTCCATCAATTAAGAGGTATAAAAAGTCTTGGACGCCTGAGGAAAACATGAATCACATCATTATTTGTGAAAAATTGAGACGTCAGTGATTAACGAAGAAAGAAGTGTAAGTAGAATGTATGACTTGGAAGTGAATGGTTGAAGAATTTGAGGACGCTCGTGGAAGACGTGGCATGAACAAGTGAAACAATGAATACTTATTACAGTAGTAAAAAAATATTTTGACCTTAAAAATGCACTCAGTTGTCAGGTACAATAGAATTCACAACCTCAAAAGTTTATCCCAGACCATTCATCAGTCCCGAACAACCCCGGGTATCAGTCAGCATATATAATAAAACGTATACGTTCAGGAACGGCGTTTGTTGGTCTATATAATTTTTTTAATACGTAATATTTTTCCCTGGATAATCTTATTGCGTTGTTGTAGTTTCCGTGTATTGTATATGGAGATGTAGGTACATTAAATTCCTAGTATTGAAGTTATTTGTACTTTCGGTTCGTATTCAAAAGCCGTAAACACCGGTTTGTCGTGATTCACGGAAGGTTGAATGTAGCGGCAAAGGGAAGGGTAGGGCAGATAGTGGCAGAGGGTTGCAAGGTGAAGGAGGGTGGGGTAGTACAAGCATGACGTCAATAAACAGGTTTCATAACTTCCCGACGTCATTCTACACTTAACAGGCGTCAAAGCTGAAGCAATAATATTTAAAAACTCGAGATTTTTTTTCGCTGAGTAATTAAAACGAAAACTTGAGGGGTTGCTTTTCTCCCGTGGTCAGTAATTATTTGTTCGCGACGAGGTCGGACAGAAACTTGGAACACGTGCAACAAATGGAAAGAAATGTGTGCATTTTGACAAGGTCTCTAAATAAATGCGCATCTTTGCACACACACAAACACATAGTAAATGCCTACTGTTGATAGAAGCTTTGTTACCTTGATTTCCTGGTCACTTTTCGTAAACGACCCATATTACAGAATAAAGATATAAAGAATAAAGCAGAACTCTCAGCGGAAGAAGAATATAATATAATTCACGTTCGCATAATTTGTTTAATAATATTCATTGGTTTTCCGAAAAAAACATTTTAATTGTTTTTCTAAATAATCGTTTCTCTGTATTTGTATAATCTTTAAAAGTAGGTCACCGAAGATTTAAATTTTCATACCTACTAAAGAATTCCAGGATCGGAAAATGGAAAACATCTCCTCCTCTGCGCAACCAGTTCCCTCTTTAATTGAGTACTCGCATCCACCAGCTGTTACTTCCAAGAACGCCATTGAGCAGTGAGCGGTATGGGCTATAATATGGGCTATTTGACCCATAGGGCTACACGCGAAACCCGAACACTAAGGCCATTCTTCCTCTCTACTCTCGCCGCCGCCCGATTCTATTTATAACCTGCCAGGGCCATACTCACCCCAGCGCCCAAAGGAGACAGCGCTCGTGGGCGGGCCATGGGATGGGGGTGATGGCAGTCTGAGTATATCTACATCAACCAGGAGCGCAGAAACGAGAGGGGTTGCTTCGGCTACCGCTGATTTCAACTCTCTCCACGTCCCACAAGCCTAATTCTGTACGTTTTTCTTTTTTTGCAATTTTTCGTTCTTCAATCATTCTTATTCAACGAGCATCTCCAATTAAGTAGGCATAAACATTTATAAAGGTCGAAATGTGATTGAATGCGGCGATATCAATGAATTCGGATGAAACGATCTTTCTTAAACCCCTTTGGAGCTAAAGGTAATCTTACGAGGTGTTTCTGTAGGTAATTTGGTATTATATTAAACACGGTAATAGTTGAAGCCAAATAACCATAAAAACAACAAATAACCAACATAATTAAACCTCTCATATTTATAAATAATTAAATATTACGCGGCGCATAAGATCAGATAAGTGAAAAACTTGAACATGGTATTACCATTACTTTTGTTTGATTAAGACGGTCTTAAACTAGGCTCAAGACCGGCTTTACCACACCAACGTTGAAACATCGTGTAAGAATCTAATTAGTAAGACGGAATATTTTTTGAAACATTTTAAACGAAAAATTATTTTAAAATTTTAGTGTGGTCTAGTAATAAATAAAATAAAAATATGGGTTGGATGGGTTCATTTAGCGTACTATTACACAGATATTATTTTTATTTCAATCATTATATAAACGTAATCATTAATCAATTTATCAGTTTCGCGATCTAAATCTAGGCGAATCTTCAACACGTTAAACCCTTCACGTATATTAGTAATAACTCATAATTACATGACACGTCATAGTAGATGTTAAATATTAAATCCGGCAGAAAAAAAATATTATTGAAACCATTAATTAATTATCTTAATTTGATGAAATCATTGAATTCAATTGCGCTGTCTGACAAGAGTATTATTTCAGACCGCGTTGTGTTCCATAGATTAATTAACAATTTAATTGACGGCCCTGCCATCGTCACCAACCTTAAATTTCTTATACCTACTAGACAAAGTGTGACATTGTTCTGCAACACGTGCACAATGAACTCTTAGGCACATTCACTAAACCTATAGGATGCATGATCTGGGCAACAAGTTTGGGGATACTATTAATATATTTACTGACTCCATTTATAGAATCAAACGTAATCTATTCCGCCACTTTGCTGAATCCTACAAATTATACGGAAAAACGGCGCGATGGATAGTTAGTTAGTTTATAAAAACACATTAGAATTTAAGATTGTGTTAGGGCCCACTAAAACCATCGTAGGTATTGTTTTAATATTGAAATTTAAAATGTATGCAGTTAATGACAAGCATCTCTTGTTCTGGATTCTGGGTGGTCTAATTAATGTCTTAAATAATTAACGCTAATTACACGTAGGTAGTGTAATTTCATTCTTTTTATCTTAGAATATTGTTTTAGTTTTTGTTTTGTTTTATGTTTCTGTTACATGTTTTAATAATATCGTTTCATAACATCGGTTTTAAATTACTGCATATTTTTGTTTAATTTTCGAAAGCTCATTAGTGGTATATTCTGTTCTTATAATATTTGTCAAAGCCCGGCTGGGCGTAAATCCAAATAAAAAAAATAAGAGTTCATGTGGTTTACATTGGAATTATATTATTTCTTATTCTGAAATTATTTGAATAAAATGCCACAAAGATTATTTTATATGGTGAAATTTTTATTCAACCACTGTAATACAATGCGTCCATTTTTTCACAACTCTGTCTCTTAACCTTTAAACACAATTTAAGGAGAAAAAGGATTTGCTATCGAGAAATAATAAAACTTTTAGATAAACGGACGGATTCATCGAAGCCTACCTCTACGTGAAATATCTCAGAGCACCGCCTTGTTTTCCTGGAAAACTGACCGAGATTTTCATTAATTCTAAGAAAAAGATTTTATCTGCTACCTTAATCGCATGCTCAGGAAATCGACGTTAACTTTATCAGATGATTCGTGATTTCCTGGAAAATACCTTGGAAATTATCTAACTACAAATTTAACAAGAAAATGTTTCTTGAGTAAACGTTTCCGATTTCTTCGAAAGAATTTTTCCCAATTAAAGATAACCGTTGTCATCCCATCACCCCTTGGTCCCAACGTTTTATGTTCCTCTCCCATAGAAAAGAAAAAAAAGAATTGGCATGGATTACGTCATATTTATTTTACAGAAAATATTTAGTTCAATCATAAAACATAAATATTAAAAAATCCATAAAAAAAATAAAATTACCTAAACCCAAATCCTCTAATCTTACCTGCACCGACACTCTACCAATCTGAGACCCAATTATTTGCTGTCATTTTTATCGATTTCATATATGTATTTCAATTTAAAAGTTACTAAAATATTTTCAGTTATTTTCATAGGCGTATATAAAGTAATCCTAATAAGTGAAAATATATTACGTGTTTTTGCTTACTCGCTCCAGCTCACCTGTTGTAAATGTCTAATTCTGAAAACACGTTTTACTTCTTATAACTAAGAAGAAAACATTTGGTTCGCAATGTTGCATTGGCACATAGAGCTAAGAGAGCGTTGGTTATAAAAACGTGCTAATTTAAAAAAAAAAATATATGTATATAACTCTGAACACGATAAATATTTTTGGTGAGAACATGTTTCCATTATTTCGGTAAATATCTTATTATAATAGATATTTATAAACTTCTATCAAAAGTATACTAGTGGTGTCATTGCCCTTGTTAAACGCCATCAAAGGTTATTTACCTCAGCAGCATAATGCTAAACCTAACCATGGTATAAAGTTAGTGTATGCCATAATTTCAGGCTTTTGATTTGTACCAGGAAACATTGTAAGAACCATTGAGAATAGTATGTTCATGATCTAAAAAATTCTAAACCGTATTACTTTGTGACTTTTATTTCTATCGATTATATAAATATTATACATATTGTTATCAACTTTTTTTTAAAAATAACTTTTGCAAAAGTATATTCAGAACTTGTAAGATATACGTATTCGAGTTTCAGTATAATAATAATTGGATTATTTGTATAGTTCCGTTTTCGTGAGTATGTGGGTTATTTGAGTTATAAGTTTCGAATAAATAATGAAAATCGTATTTCCGTATTAGTCCACTTCGGAAAGAAATCTGAAATTATTACTATAAAGAAACTTCTATTTTGAACTATAATATGGAGTTTGTAATATGGATCAACTTGCTTTGTGTTAAATGAAGTGCGAAAATTCCCTGCTGAAGCTTCTATTCTTCGCAAAGGTATTGTTGTGTGTCGTATCTTATGATTGTCCTTTTTTATTTAACTTTATTCAAGCCTAAACTCTTTCACTTTTTCATTTTATAATCTCGATGTGTAGAGCCTTTTACATTATCTTTTTCTGTCTGTGCCACCTTTTATATTAAATCTTTTTGTCTATGGCACGTCATAGTGTATTCACGTCAAATATTGGTGTTTTGTTTTATATAGTTTGTTGTGATCGAGATCTTTTGTTCTATTCTTATTAGCATTCAATTTTACATGACCAGTATCATCCAACTCTCGCTTCTCTCTCTCGGTTTAATGTCTACCCTCTTCTGTGTTACATATTAAACATATCAACAAAAACACAAGTGTTTTTAATGAGAAGCGAACCTCCATCTATCTCAACGGCAAGCCAATCCTTGGTGTGAAACAAAAGAAGCCTACACAAGCCGATCAGCCTTACAAACTGACTGGAGGCTTCCGGACTCCACACGAGGACGCTGCTCATGGTCCTTCGAGCCGGATTGCACCAGCAATCATCACCCAGGCCACCACAGGAGAAATCAGCAAGCACCAAATTAAGTCAATCCTTTCAACTTTCCCTCCTTACTGTGTTAATACTTTGCTGTTTCTCAGTCATAACAGGCACGGATCTCTAATCATCTGACAATGGCGGACAACTTGAAGGCTCTCATAGCCAGAAGGGGTCAGATCAAAGGGCTGATAACGAAGTTTCAGTCATTGTTAGATGAAGACCAAACGGATCCGTCAATCATCCAAGTCCGATTGGCAAAAATCGAACCTTTGCATGACTTATTCATGGAAATTCAACTTAAAATCAGTATGTGTGATGAAAGTTTGAATTTCGATTCGGATGATGAGACCGATCGCTTTGAAATAATGTATTTCAAGGCCATCTCCGAAGCAAAATCGCGTCTGACGAGCGATTCCAAACTTAATTCACATCAATCACAATTAAATATAAATTCCAAAATTCAATTACCAATTTTGAAACTACCTACTTTCTCCGGAACATTCTCTGAGTGGACTTGTTTCGAAGAATCTTTTCAATCATTAATTGAAACAAACCATGAATTATCTGCAATTCAGAAATTTCACTCTTTTAATCTTAAATCGTGCTTAACCGGAAACGCTTCCAAATTATTAACATCTCTGGAAATCTCATCAAATAATTATCAAATTGCATGGAATTTATTAACAGATCGATACGCAAATAAACGCTTAATAATTCAAAACCACATCCAAGCTATGTACAATATTGCAAACATTAAATTTGAATCTTCCAAAGAAATTCAAGCCTTTTTAGATCAAATTTTAATTAATTTACGGGCTTTGAAAAATTTAAACCTACCTACAGAACATTGGGATGCCTTACTAATTCATCATTTATCAAAAAAACTTGATCCAATAACATCTCGCGAGTGGGAACGAATTCCCATTCCTGAACCAAATACTTACGTTCATTCTATGGAAACATTCATAAAGTTTTTAACCGATAAATCTATTATGCTTCAATCTATTCCAAAGTCATCTGCAACAGCTCATAAATCTGATAACATTAATAGCAAAAAACCAAATTTCACTTTTGTAACATCTCCAAATTATTGTTGCAATGTCTGTTCTGAAAATCATACTATCTATCAATGCCCTAAACTTCAGAAAATGACTCTTCAAGACAGAATAAATGCATCTAAGACTTTTAAATTATGTTACAACTGTCTAGGAAAGGGTCATTCTTATGAACAATGTCAAAGCAAATTCCGTTGCAAAACATGTAACAAAAAACATCACACTCTGTTTCACAAAGAAGTTCAAACTGAATCTAAACAAGGTCCAATCATCTCCGCTACATCCATGGCGAACGAATCTCATGCCTTACTATCTACTGTTATTCTCAATGTGAAAAATGCGCAAGGACATTTCATCCAGGCCAGAGCTTTACTCGATTCTGGCAGTCAAAGCAACTTCATTACCACAAAATTAGCTACGCATCTAGGTGTTCAGCTAATAAAGTCAGATAGCCCAATTACTGGAATAACCGGCGCATCATTCAACAGTAATTTCAAAACTAATATAACCATAGCTTCACAATATAAAAAGCGTTTTGCAAAACAATTATCTTGCATCTGTTTAAATGAAATTACTCCAAACATTCCAGTACACAAAATCACCAGCAACGCAACAGCTACGCTCCCATCTCACATGAAGCTAGCAGACCCAACCTATCATGAACCTGCATCAATCGACATCCTTCTTGGCTGCGACATGTTCTGGAGTTGCCTAGAACAAAGGCGAACAAACATCTCAGGAATGCAACTTCAACAAACTGCTTTCGGCTGGGTAATTACACACACCGACACACCAGCTGACGAAGGTATTTCTTTACTTTCCATTAAAGACAACAATGCTCTTCATGATCTCATGACTTAATTCTGGCATATGGAAGAAATCTTTCTCATCCACCTCAGTCCTTGGAAGAAAAGGCTGTCGAATCACACTTCATTGACACACATTACAGAAATGAAGATGGTAGATTCATCGTGGAGCTTCCTCTCAAGGGAAGCCCACAAGACTTGGGTTCTTCGCTAAACGCAGCTACAAAACGATGGCTCTCCGTTGAACGGAAACTCTCAACTCCACTACAATTGCAATACTCTGAATTCATGAATGAATATATTCACCTAAACCATATGTCTGAAATATCTATTAAGGACAACACTTCATCCTCTAACCATCATTTCTACTTACCTCACCATTCTATTCTACGTGAGTCCAGCGAAACCACCAAACTGAGGGTCGTGTTTGATGGATCTGCGAAAACCTCCTCAGGGCTCTCTCTAAATAACATCCTCATGGTTGGACCGACCGTTCAAGATGATCTCCTTTCAATAATCCTACGTTTCAGAACTTACAGATATGTAATATCTGCGGACATAGAAAAAATGTACCGTCAGATCTTAATAACTCCCAAACATCGTGATTTACAAAGAATTGTTTGGTCAAACCCATCTTCAAACAAATTGTCTCATTTCAGACTCAACACAGTTACGTACGGTACGGCATCTGCTCCGTATTTAGCGACACGATGTCTGCGGCAACTAGCACTGGATTCACAAGAATCGTCGCCAGACGCAAGTCAGCGCATCCTACATGACTTTTACGTCGACGATCTCCTAACAGGAAGTAATGATTTTGAGACAACGCTAAAACTCAAGTATAGTATAAATTCTATATTAAGTTCTGCCTGTATGAATCTACGAAAATGGAAATCCAATGACGACAATCTCATCGCAGACGAAAAATCCCTCAATCAGTCTGTCGATTCGACATTACTGGGAAAATCTGAAACCTCCAAAACACTCGGTCTAAGTTGGAATTCTACTCTGGATACACTTAGATATCAACCTGCTACGTCATCTGTAAATTCATCTATAACCAAAAGAAATCTTTTGTCACAAATCGCGAAACTATTCGACCCTCTCGGTCTAATTGCTCCAATAAATATCACTGCAAAATTATTCATCCAGGATTTATGGCAATTAAAAATTGACTGGGATTCAGACGTTCCAAGTCATATTCAAACTTCATGGCTCAACTTTCAACATCAGTTGAAAGACATTAATCTAATATCTATACCTAGACATGTACCTACAATTAAGGAATATTCTGAATTACACGGATTCTGCGATTCATCAGAACGCGCATATGGAGCATGTATTTACATACGGACATTCGAAAACGGCATCTGGATCTGCAGATTGCTATGCGCTCGCTCAAGAGTGGCGCCTCTGAAAAAAATCTCCTTACCTAGATTAGAACTATCAGGAGCTCTTTTATTATCTCAACTCATGAAGAATGTAACAGACTCATTAACATTTCAAGGATCCACCTCTTACTGGTGCGATTCTACGATAACTCTCGCGTGGATCGCCGCATCGCCCGCACGATGGAAAACCTTTGTCGCCAATCGTGTATCGGAGATTCAAGACACAACCTCTCATGGACAATGGAGACATGTTTCAACCAAACTAAACCCTGCTGATCTCATATCTAGAGGCGTTTCTCCAATGGATCTTGCATCTTGCAACCTCTGGTGGAATGGTCCTCTATGGCTATCTCAAAATGAAACACATTGGCCAACTACCGTCATCCCAGATTCACTAGAACTTCCGGAACAGAAAACCACTACTCAAGCATTCATAACACAAATACATTACACTGACATCTTTGATCGTTATTCTACTTTACATAAATTGCAAAGAGTAGTAGCTTATTGTATTCGTTTCAAAACTAATGCTCTCCGCAAGTTTGAATCTCAAACAACCGCACTAACTGTACTTGAACTAACTACTGCAATGACAACGCTTGTTAAAATAGTTCAAAGGCAATGCTTTGCATCAGATATAAAAGCATTACAGTCAAAATCAAAATGTCTTTTGTCAAATAGTAAACTTCTCTCATTGAACCCATTTTTAGACTCGGAGAACGTACTGCGCGTTGGCGGACGTCTATCAAATGCAAACCTCACCTATAATCAAAAACATCCTGTAGTTTTACCTTCCAATCACCAGTTTACTAACCTAATTATAAATCATTTTCATCGTCAATTATTACATGCTGGACCGCAAGCGTTACTCGCATCCATTCGTTTACAATTTTGGCCACTCTGTGGAAAACGCACCATACGCAGTGTTCTTCGTAAATGTATAGTTTGTTTCAGGTCAAAACCTACAACAATTCAACCATTAATGGGGAACCAACCGCAGTCTAGACTGCAACCAACACGCCCGTTTCTTACGTGTGGTGTTGATTACGCAGGACCTTATTACATTAAATCTGGAAATATTCGTAGTAAAACAACTCACAAGGTTTATTTGTGTATCTTTGTGTGCTTTTCTACCAAGGCAGTTCATCTTGAGCTTGCTACTGATTTATCTACTACGGGTTTCCTCAAATGTTTCAATCGCTTTATCGCACGACGTGGAAAATGTGCTCATATCTACTCAGACAATGCTGGGAATTTTGCAGGAGCTTCAAATGATCTCAAGTCCTTAACCTCTTTTTTGCAGAACTCTTCGACTCAGAATGAATTTTCGGATTTTTTTGGTTCTCATTCTATTCAATGGCACTTTATTCCAGCTAGATCTCCTCATTTTGGCGGATTATGGGAAAGCGCAGTGAAGTCAGCCAAGCATCATTTGACTAGAGTTCTCCGTAACTTGTCATTGACTTTTGAGGAGCTGTATACTGTCTTAACGCAGGTCGAGGCATGCCTTAATTCTCGTTCGCTCACCCCCCTTTCCTCCGATCCATCTGACCTCACTCCTCTCACCCCGGGTCACTTCCTTATTGGCGAATCTTTGGTTGCTGCACCTCAACTGGACCTGACCGCTACGAATTCTGGAAGGCTCTCCAGATTTGAACGAACCACTCAGCTCGTTCAACATTTTTGGCAAAGGTGGTCTAAGGAGTATCTCACTCTCTTGCAGGAACGAGCTAAATGGAGGACCAAAACCCCAGACGTGCTGCAACCAGGCTCTTTGGTACTGCTCTTTGAGGATAACTTACCTCCTACCAAGTGGGCTCTTGGTCGCATTCTGACACTACACCCTGGCACTGATGGCATCACACGAGCAGCTACTGTCGTTACCTCTAAATCGACAGTAACAAGGGCTGTCAACCGGCTCTGTCTACTACCCGTTGACCAGACAACATCATCATCGTCATCAGCATCATCATCATCTCTGTCACCTTAGTGACTTTCCTACAATAACTTCTCCAGTGAATTCCTATAAAAAACTTTCTCCAGTGAAATTTATGCAATGACTCTCCAGTGACATTCTCCACAGTGAAACCCAGTGAACTTTACTTTCATCGACTTCATTATGATTTTTTTAACAAACTTAGTTTGTCAAAGCCGGGAGTATGTTGCGTGTCGTATCTTATGATTGTCCTTTTTTATTTAACTTTATTCAAGCCTAAACTCTTTCACTTTTTCATTTTATAATCTCGATGTGTTGAGCCTTTTACATTATCTTTTTCTGTCTGTGCCACCTTTTATATTAAATCTTTTTGTCTATGGCACGTCATAGTGTATTCACGTCAAATATTGGTGTTTTGTTTTATATAGTTTGTTGTGATCGAGATCTTTTGTTCTATTCTTATTAGCATTCAATTATACATGACCAGTATCATCCAACTCTCGCTTCTCTCTCTCGGTTTAATGTCTACCCTCTTCTGTATTACATATTAAAAATATCAACAAAAACACAAGTGTTTTTAATGAGAAGCGAACCTCCATCTATCTCAACGGCTTCTTTTGTTTCACACCTTTGTGTGAAACAAAAGAAGCCTACACAAGCCGATCAGCCTTACAAACTGACTGGAGGCTTCCGGACTCCACACGAGGACGCTGCTCATGTTTTTTTTTTTTTTTTTTTAGCTGCGTTTAGCGAAGAACTCAAGTCTTGTGGGTTTCCCTTGAGCGGAAGCTCCACGATGAATCTACCATCTTCATTTCTGTAATGTGTGTCAATGAAGTGTGATTCGACAGCCATTCTCATTCACCTCAGTCCTTGGAAGAAAAGGCTGTCGAATCACACTTCATTGACACACATTACAGAAATGAAGATGGTAGATTCATCGTGGAGCTTCCGCTCAAGGGAAACCCACAAGACTTGGGTTCTTCGCTAAACGCAGCTACAAAACGATGGCTCTCCGTTGAACGGAAACTCTCAACTCCACTACAATTGCAATACTCTGAATTCATGAATGAATATATTCACCTAAACCATATGTCTGAAATATCTATTAAGGACAACACTTCATCCTCTAACTATCATTTCTACTTACCTCACCATTCTATTCTACGTGAATCCAGCGAAACCACCAAACTGAGGGTCTTGTTTGATGGATCTGCGAAAACCTCCTCAGGGCTCTCTCTAAATAACATCCTCATGGTTGGACCGACCGTTCAAGATGATCTCCTTTCAATAATTCTACGTTGCAGAACTTACAGATATGTAATATCTGCGGACATAGAAAAAATGTACCGTCAGATCTTAATAACTCCCAAACATCGTGATTTACAAAGAATTGTTTGGTCAAACCCATCTTCAAACAAATTGTCTCATTTCAGACTCAACACAGTTACTTACGGTACGGCATCTGCTCCGTATTTAGCGACATGATGTCTACGGCAACTAGTACTGGATTCACAAGAATCGTCGCCAGACGCAAGTCAGCGCATCCTACATGACTTTTACGTCGACGATCTCCTAACAGGAAGTAATGATTTTGAGACAACGCTAAAACTCAAGTATAGTATAAATTCTATATTAAGTTCTGCCTGTATGAATCTACGAAAATGGAAATCCAATGACGACAATCTCATCGCAGACGAAAAATCCCTCAATCAGTCTGTCGATTCGACATTACTGGGAAAATCTGAAACCTCCAAAACACTCGGTCTGAGTTGGAATTCTACTCTGGATACACTTAGATATCAACCTGCTACGTCATCTGTAAATTCATCTATAACTAAAAGAAATCTTTTGTCACAAATCGCGAAACTATTCGACTCTCTCGGTCTAATTGCTACAATAAATATCACTGCAAAATTATTCATCCAGGATTTATGGCAATTAAAAATTGACTGGGATTCAGACGTTCCAAGTCATATTCAAACTTCATGGCTCAACTTTCAACATCAGTTGAAAGACATTAATCTAATATCTATACCTAGACATGCACCTACAATTAAGGAATATTCTGAATTACACGGATTCGGCGATTCATCAGAACGCGCATATGGAGAATGTATTTACATACTGACATTCTCCACAGTGAAACCCAGTGAACTTTACTTTTATCGACTTCATTATGATTTTGTTAACAAACTTAGTTTGTCAAAGCCGGGAGTATGTTGCGTGTCGTATCTTATGATTGTCCTTTTTTATTTAACTTTATTCAAGCCTAAACTCTTTCACTTTTTCATTTTATAATCTCGATGTGTAGAGCCTTTTACATTATCTTTTTCTGTCTGTGCCACCTTTTATATTAAATCTTTTTGTCTATGGCACGTCATAGTGTATTCACGTCAAATATTGGTGTTTTGTTTTATATAGTTTGTTGTGATCGAGATCTTTTGTTCTATTCTTATTAGCATTCAATTTTACATGACCGGTATCAACCAACTCTCGCTTCTCTCTCTCGGTTTAATGTCTACCCTCTTCTGTGTTACATATTAAACATATCAACAAAAACACAAGTGTTTTTAATGAGAAGCGAACCTCCATCTATCTCAACGGCAAGCCAATCCTTGGTGTGAAACAAAAGAAGCCTACACAAGCCGATCAGCCTTACAAACTGACTGGAGGCTTCCGGACTCCACACGAGGACGCTGCTCAGGTATTATGGGCACTTTTGTGAAAAGCGTATATTATTAAATCTAATATTTTTACAAAATTGCTTCAATTTAATTTATTTTAAATCTTTACTGTGAAAATCAACCTTCCTGTTTATTAGAGCGGCAAAACATTCAAAGAGTGAGCTCTGGTGACACAATTTTCTGTAATTTTTAATCAGTGCATCTTTCAAAATCTCACAACGTCTTCGAGTCTCGTCAATGGGCTTTGGATTTTAAATATCCTTTTAACTAAAATAAAACAAAACTGCATGTTGTTTGTTTCATAGTTTTCGTTTTTTTTTTGAATGAGGGTACGACTGGAAATCAACAACCTTTAAATATAACACAAATATTTTATTTAAACACAAAAGCAAGTGGATACCATTAATTTTCTTTTCCCAGAAACTTAAATATAAAAATTGACCGTAAATTGACCAACTGGTACAGCTCTAGTTATACTGATAAGTAGCGGGCTGGTTTACAGAATCTCCAGAGCTTGAAGTAAATTTGTACATCCTGGTGCCTTTTTGAAGATTAAATGACTGCTCCCACAATCACTATTCAGGATATGTCAGCATGGCCGAAATATCCTAAGCAGCAATTTTTTAGCTTATTTGGAATAAAAAATGTGGATGTTATGTTTTTTTTCAATTAAAAACAACTAAAAAAGATTATACCACATGTCGCCACTGATCACGCAGCTACACATCGCAATGGATCACGTGGGACGCGCTCTGTGATGAACCACGTGATACTATAGGGTGGCGACGTGTGATGAAAAAAATTGTTTTGAATTGAAAAAATGTTCAATTTTTTACTGCAGTGATGCTCAGGAATAGCTGGTTAAAGCCTTTCTGGTACGTGCTGTTGTGACCTGTATAAATTTTAATACGTTTTAACTCAGGATGTTTTAAACAGTTTAAAAAGCACACGTCCTGTTTATCTCATTGCTTGGCTTTTGCACTGTGCAGAAGGACGAGATAATTATTTTATCCAAAGCTCAATTTCAGTAAGCGCCCAGCCTTCCTCAAACAACCTTCCTGAAACTAGTTAACTATATGCTCGGCTTTCAGTAGCTGCTCGCAACTGATAATATGTGGTTACTGGGTACCCTTGCCACCGTTTACAGCAGGGATGAGATTAAACACATCAGTAAATAATGCATGTTTAGTACCCATTCACTTTCCCAGGCCGTATTTCATATTTTCAATTACCTTTATTTCGCGGATATAGTAATGCAAACACGTAAAACCGTTTGTTTTAAGTCAGCCGTGTCTCGCCGTTTATGCGCGTTGACCGTATTATGCAAACATTAACACTGACAAAGTTTAAATTTCATAATATTACGCAATCTATAAAGCTGATATTCAAATATAGAAATAAAACTAAGGTTAAGTAGTCTTGGCTATGGATGCATACGTATAGCGTCATCAAAACCCGTAAAATAGATTTTACCATATTTATACGTGTTTTTTTCTCAGAATTACCAGGTTGCTTGAAATGAATGGAAGATATTATCAGTATCCCCCTGGTTGAAGACCACCATTCACAATTGAAATGTGGCTTGAAATGGCTTTGGCCGTGTTTGGTGACCAGATCTGAATAGCCAGGTACTTCATCACATTACTCTTCCCCATTTCCTTTCCCTCCCTACTATCTTCATCCTAACAACATACTCACCTGTTACATACGGTTTGTCTTGAGCGGTTTCACATAAAAATTTAAAAAATGGCTTTAGCCGTTTGGTGAATTGAATCTGAATTGCCTGGATGCTATTCCCCATCACCTTCCCCTCCCACTATCTTGAGCCCCACAACATTTACAATTCAAATCATATCAATTCAATGATTAAGAAAAATTCATTGATAAATTAGGAGCAGAAGTCAGGAACGCCCGAGGAAGACATGGCACGATCAAGTGAATCAGATACTCGAGTCAGGCCATGTCAAAAGTCAGAATAATAGAAGAGTATGTATGAGACCATGTATGAATGTGAATGAGGCAAGAAGTGTGTACAGAGACCGAGTTGTTTGGCGGTCCGTCCTCTCTGCCTACCCCTGCGGGGAAACGGCATGATGGTTAGTTAGTTAGTTCTAAAGAGAAAATGTTACTAGCTCGATCGTATGTCAGGAAGTGGGTTATTTTCCAATTCCCAGATTCCATTTCATTCATTAATTCATTCATTCAAGAAATTCAAATTCAAATTCAAAAAGAAATATTTAAAAACGCCACGAGAAAACATGGAAATGAAATTTAAAAAAACAACAGTAATCCGATCACAAATATTATTAAGGCAGATGAAAATTAGCAATTTCTCTTATTAATTAATAAAAAGTTCAAAAAGATACAAACTGTTTCGTCTATCGGGATTCTTTAATTAATATTCTGTTTTCGTGAAGGGAATAATTCCAATCATATCGTTTCATTTTTTTTAATTAAAGAGTTCCATAAAATTTTTGAATTACCTTTACAAGTTAAGCATTTCTTTTATAGCAACGTGCTTGGTTAATTTTAGCCTTTCGGTTATTTTGCTTATGATACGTTTCGGGAGTAATTTATAAAAATATTTTTATAGAATAATCATTTCGAATATTTTTAGCGATCCTTACTTGAATCTAAATTTGGACCATTGTACGTTTTAACAACTGCGTTCAAAACAATTAAAAAGTTTTCAGAAGATATATTATTTTTGGTCTACCTTGAAGCCGGGGGCGTACAGCTGTACCTTTTATTCTAATTATAGCAACATTGTGTTGAAAAAACTCGAGGAACAAAAACTAAAAATGAAAAATATATTACAAAAGGCGACCTTAAAATGTTGGAAATCAACAAAAAAAAAAATCTTTTTTCATCCAAAAATATTTTTAAAAATGAAGGTTAGAAATAATATGTTTGTATTGATGTGCGAATTTATCAGCATAAATATTCATGTCCCTGTGTACCCTTTCAGAGGATGACTATCACCGGAGCAATCTTCACCCTGCAGGGGTGGCAGAGGAGGGTGCAGCGGCCGTTTTGCATTCCACGCCTGCTGTATTTTTTAATATATTTTATAAAGCGTTCAATGAAAAATATAGGTATACTATAAATTCTTCTTTATTTTCAAATATTATATCAAAAGCATTTTTATTAAGTACACTGGTATGGGCAATGAAATTTAAGGGGTTACACTTGGCGCAGCGAAAAATAGTTAGAAAAATTTACTAAGCCAATAAATATATAAAATATTTTTAATTTTATGTATACATATAAGAGTTTTATGAATTATTTGAAAAAAAAGATTTTTTAAATAACGGAGATATTAGCCATCAAGTATGACCCTATATTTAAAAAAAAACTTGTTAATGGTGTACTTATTTTCTATGTCAAGAATCGTCTGAATAATACAAAAAAAATATTATTTAGAAAAGTAAGAGCTAAAAGGAATTATTTTTTTAAATAAAAGCTGCTTGATTTTTTTTTTAATTATTATCGAAATTTTGAGTTTAAAAACTTAACTTATAAACGTGGCATCCAATGAAAAAACTCTACGAAAAATCTTAAATAATATTATATAGAATGTGTTTTAAATGTTAACAAAATCGGTTAGTATAAGCAGATCTTGTACACTAATTTGAAAAAGTAGTTTCGAATGAAACGAAAAATCAGATTTTTTTATATTACCGGCGATTCCTCCGTCTCTGTAGTCTCCTGTTGGGCTCTGATGTTGGCTATTGATATTCCTTCGACCGCTGTTTCGGGACGACTCTGCGGGGCTCACTTCTAATTTCTATAACTTCGGAAATAGACTGAGCTCTTAAGTGATTAAACGTTTAAAATATTTTTAAAAGTATAAATAATTTATCTAGCCAAAGAAATATTCAATTTTTCGTAAAGCTCAAGGTGGTGTTACTCCTTAAATAAACAATACCAAAAAAACTTTTTTCCATTTAAACACCGTTCTCCACTTATTTAATCGTCAGGTGTATTCCAACTGACCTTTAAGGCATCGTTTTTCAATTGAAAGTAACTTAAATAACTATACGTATTCCTTGACACTGGATAACAAGAGCCGCAGTATTAATTAAAAGCAACACGTGTCCTATACAGTAATATCTAGCTCTTTATGAACTATGAATCCGACCGTCAAAACCCTGTCGGGGAATTTTATTCCAACCAGAAACGCCATACTTTGGTCACGTAGACCCTCCGATGTCAAATTAAGGTCATGCCTCACTTTCCCATTGTAGGTATACTTTCGTTTAGGACGCATGGAATACATCATTTTCAAATCCTCCGCTAAGGAATAAGAAAAAATAAGAACTTCATAAAATTTAATTAGGGTGGTTGTGTTTCTGTTTCTTAGTTCCGTAATTCTATATGAGAGAAATAAATTCGATTCGTAAATTTTGTTCCTCTAGTAAATCTATTTTTATTCTCACTGATAGAATTACATACTAATTTTGGTTATCTGTACTGTTCGTCAGTCCTGCGTGAAATCTGGTCCAGTGAACTGAAATTTGCATTGAATTTAAGTGTCATTTTCAAAGTTTTAACTAATTGTATGTAGAATTCAGTCGAGCGATAAAGTTACTGTCTTAATATAATATTTTATAAGAAAATTATTTTGATTGAAATTTTCAAATTTGGAAGTGATTTGTCAAGAAATCAAAGTATTCGTGATTTTTGTATGAGCCCGCCATATACGTGTATTTAGGCCGTGTCGACTGTCCATGTGTCCGAAGTAGGGTAATTTTTTTACCCTACAGGTAAATATTTTCAAAAGTGGACATTATTGCTTGAGCAGATTTTCAATTACATCGAGATCCCTGAGGAACTGGAGTCGAGAGATTGTGTAAATTATCACACTTCTAGGCAATATCTTCCTAGAAATATATATTTTCAGTGATTATTGTGATTATATTTCATACCGATTATAGATAGTTTTAGGTGGTATTTTAGTATAATGATCTCTCATTTTAAGCTGAATACAAAACAACGTATTTGAAATCGTTCCCTTGATGAAATATATAAATAAATTGATTCGTTAAGTAAGTGCAAATGGGATATCCGTCTAGTTCTTATCAACTATTTCCACTTTAATTCTAAGGTTTTACCAATTGCCATATTTGTATTGGATTTTCTCGGATCACATACTTTCCAATTCTGACAATCAAATATAATATTGTCTCTCGAATCTATTACAGACTTTCCGCGTTTACGCTTTTAAATACGAGTATAATAGATGTTCTCCTTCTTATTTGTGAACGTCTTCAATGGGAACAATGGAATGAAAAGAATGAATGAATGAATGGAACACTCTTAGCCACTTGCAAAACAGCCTTGAAGAGGTAATGAGAACCTTTACTTAAATAATATATCATCTGTAAAAGCCAACATAAATAAAAAAAAATAATCAGAAGTTGTAAAATAACAAATTTTTAAACCTTAAAAATAATTAAATAAACATAAAATAATATATATTTTTTATACATTAATAAAAAAATCCTTACAAAAATATATATAAAAATACACAGATTTAGGAAATGAAATTAAAAGAATTTGGCATTCTCAGACGATGAAAATATTACGATTTGTTATTTCGACTACTGGCATTATACCTATCTGTCAAAGGATTTATACATAAAAATGCAAAAATCAGTCATTTAACATACATGTAGGATTACGAATGATTTTTTAAATATTTATACTGAGGGATCAGTAGGATGTATAGGTTCAATTAGAAGTTCTAACGAGCCGAACTCTTTGATATGAAAATATCTGGAGTCGGTGAATTATTTTCCCATTTGATCTCTGGTGATTTGACGTGTTTTTTTTTATTTATTATGCTTATATAATGCACTTGCATAGTGTGGATTGACTAGATGATTATTTGTGGAAAAGTGTGTGGAAGGGTTTAGTTTTTCCTGTGGGGAAGATTTAACCCGGACACAAAGTCGGAAAAAAAAGTAAAAATGTTGTTCTGGAATGTTTTATTAATTTTCAATGATATAAGAAGCGGGATGCATATACGTCATTGAAATTATTTAAATACCTCTTGCATATGTCATATATATGCAAGTTTTCTTTTGCGCGGTTTGTTCAAACCATTTATTAGTTTTAAGATTTAAGAATTTCACATGAAGAGAGCTCATTGGTTTTGGAATCGGGCCGTCGTTTTCAATTCTAATTCTTGTTGCATTATCTGACAGTTGATATATTTTTATGATTTTTTTTTTAAAGAAAGACAAACATTCCCGTTTTACGAATAACCTAACAATATTTAAAAATCTCCTACTACCACCACATTAAGCGGAAAATATTGCTTGTGTTGTGATGGAGGTCTTAGCGAGCCGAGGAATTGAAAACACTACTCAGCCACCGACCGGTCATATGATCCCACGATTGGACAAAACTAACTCTAAGCAAAGATCTATTTTTTAGCTGAAAACTCTATAACAGCAAGAAATGCCATTATGAAATTAACACAGTTTCTTTAATCTGAAAAATATAGTTCCCTGCTACTAATTTCGGCTAAAATATTCATTTTATTATTAATTTTGAGATAAATCACCAAATCGTTTATTTCACATTAAAACTGTTCGATTAGTGTTGAAACCGGGTTGAAAAAGTAAATTATAAAAGGTAACAATAGGCGTCTTTTTCTTAAAAATCAAGCGAAAAATTCTGAAATTCTGAGATCAGTATTATTTTTCCTGTTACTCAACTGCTAATTAACTTATTGTAGAAGAACTAAAACTTTTCTGAAAATGAGTATCGAGGAAACGCTGGAGCAACCGCCCACTTTGGCCGCCCTCCTAGCTCCAAGCTCCGAGCAGCCTTTACCTCCAGCCCACCGCCCGCCCTAGCCGGCGCGTGGTATTCCAAATGTCTCCTGATTAAAACTGGGTGTTGCTTAATTGAAAATGCCGGAGAATTTCAACTTGCTGAATATTTTGGAACGATATTCAAACAGCAAGTTGTTACAAGTTTTGAAATCCCCGTGAGTTACACTTTTTCAATTACAATGCCGTCGGCAAATTGGTGTTATCAGTAACGTTTGGTAAAAAATCTATAATAAGATACATCTATAGAAATATTTAAAAAATTTAGATTCCTGTAAAATAGTAACGGAAAATCATTGAAAATAAGTAATATTGTGTAGAATAAAAATTATTCTTAAATATCGATTATACAATAAATAAATTGTGTATTTTGACACCAAACCCTTGAATTGAACATTGGGTAACCAGATATAATGGAGTACTGACAAATCAGAACATAAAATAATAGGTTAGAGAGGTAATATTATGTAGAAACAAAATTATCCTAAAATGTCAATTATACATTATACGAAGTGCGTTGACGTGTGTTGACCCTCGGGTAACCAGATAAAACAGAATCTGATAAAATTAGTTTGTTCGGTTAGTTCGGTTTAAGCATTACAATATTTTTTGCCAATAAACCCGAATTGAACCCGCGAACTCCGGACTTTTTGTATAGAACCTTAATTATCGGCAACGGAGGCCTGAAAATTACCCTGGAAACAACCCAACCTAAGTCATTCTTACTTTGTTTAGGTTATACAATCATATTAATTGACATTTACTCCACGAATTCTATTGCCTTATTAATTGCCCAGTAACTTAATAAAATCCCGTAACCAGATCGAAGAGTTTACCAAAAAACCTTTATCCACTTCACCAGTATCCATTACACGAAAAATGAGATGACGACAAAGAGGTCAGTCCTGAACCTGCTTGGATTAAAATTTTTTTTGATTTATTTACCGAAAAAACGTATTATGTTTCCTTTATACACTTGACTTTTTATCTGAACTGACGTCGCAATTATTGAAAGAGCATTGTATTTCAGCTACTTATAGCGAAGCACTGCGTAGTAATGCAAAATCATGTGTTTTTGGTTTGAAATTTTATCGTTTAGAAATATTTTAGATGCTGTAAATAATGCGAGTAGAACACATGTTGGCCTTTGAAATAATCGAGTGTCTTTTTAAAGTCTTTTAATAAGCCCACAAAAAATATAAGTATCAGTCTTATGAAAACTGTTTCAAAGTTCAAAATTTCCTACATACAAACCTCTTTTCAGTTATGAATTTATTCTATAATGTGGCAAATTAAGTTCAATCGTAAAACATTTTAATATTTGTGCCTGAACGTCCGCAAAATAAAATAGGTAATCATTAAAATGAAATAACTTTGTTTTCATTATGACGTTATTGACTAAATTTTTAATATATTAAACCAACCGGTTTCGGTTCACCCTAAACCTTCATCAGGGTTATATAAAAACAGAGTTACAGTGTATTTATAGGTAAGATAGAAGAGGGAGAGATAACATCACTTTTAGTGGGGGAGCGAGGGGTAGGTAGATGTGAAATTAGGTGGAAGGGAGTTGAATATGTTTAAAATGGGGCCATTTGACAAGTCTAATTGTTTATTTAGTACATTGGTTTAATTTATTTTTAGGATGTTTTTTTTTATTTCCAAAGCTTCTAGATTGTTCAAATGTACACCTATCCCATTTCTGTCAAGCACATTTATACCGGGTGAACCGAAACTGGTTGGTTTTATATGTTAAAAATGTATTCAACAAAGTGCTATAAAAAACAAAGTTATTTTATTCTTATTATGTATATCTACAAAGTGTTTGCTACATGTGAAAATTTTTTTATTTTTTATTTTTCACATGTAGCAAACACTTTGTACATATACATAATTTTATTCTTATTAT
This sequence comes from Hesperophylax magnus, assembly GCA_026573805.1. NCBI lineage: Eukaryota > Metazoa > Arthropoda > Insecta > Trichoptera > Limnephilidae > Hesperophylax > Hesperophylax magnus. The sequence goes on along the minus strand of JAIUSX010000010.1, from coordinate 8,463,258 downwards.
GTATATCCACAAAGTGTTTGCTACATGTGAAAATTTTAAATAAAATACAATTTTTGGCGATGTTTTTTTCTTGCAAAAAACAGGTGGCTGGTGTTAGTCAAGAATTTAAGCCATATCGCAATCTACATAAGGAGTGATATTATTAGCGGCCCAATTCAAAATGTTACACGACGTAGTGCATCGCCTTTAGGGGTGGTTAAGCTTTCTCGAAAACGAACTTTTAAAGTATTCTTCAAAATACACTTTACAAACTTTTTGTAAGTTTTACCTTCGAGAACTAATAATTTACGTCTTCTTTTAGTATCGACATGTCTATTTTTGCAGCATTCCTCCAGTTCCAACTCTTTGTCGTCCCCTTCCTTATCTTATTCACTACGCTTGCAGCATGTATTATTATCGGAATTCCTCATTAGAAACACGGACATAAATTGTCTTATCGTACAACATTTACCCATTTAATAATAAAGCAATCAATTAGATAAATACCCCAAAATCCAAAACAAACCTATTTACTGTATCATTTTATTTCCTGTGTCATTTACATCAAAAGGCGATTTACATGTATTTCTGTGAAATCAACACAACACGTTTGCTAAGTGACTTTTGACAATCACATTCAGAATATCGAATATCAAATCCATGCTTTAGTTTCGTGGTGCGGACCAGGAACTAATCCTATCGATTTTTCCGACTGCAGAAATGTTGATTGGACATTGGACAATAAAGGTCGTGAACTCGAAAGGGAGCTATGATATATTGGAGATCGCTAACAGTCAAGTAATAAACGACTTGTAAAGATATTTGTCAATTGTAATGCACGCATTGTCACATAATTGTGACATTGTCCCCTACATCGAATATTGTTGATTTTGTTCTCTTCAAATAAATAATATTTTTATGAATGATGCTTATTAATGAATGGAGGTATTATTTTATTTAATAGTAGATATTTTGCATATTTATCTAGGCGGTGTAGTTTTTGTACCGATTTTGTTTTAGTTTGTTTTTTTTAAATGCTAAACCAGGTCAGGAATATGACTAAAATAGGAAAAATGTCGCAGCACTCCACCGTTGTGTATATAAATAATAATCTACATGGTGTTCATTCTTCAGATACTTTCATTAGGGACACATGAAGATAAATAGAGGAAATATCAGTTGCTCTTGTTGCCGCTCAACTGTTTTTGACTGGGAAATTAAATAATTAAAAAAATTTTGCTAACTACAGAAAAAAAACCCTTTTTTTATTACATCATAAAATCTAATACCAAAAATATTTTCGTTGTTTTGAAGTAATCGAAAAGTATTATTATTTTCGGAGAAATCCACAGGAGTATTAATCTCCCTAACGGATGCATCTGATTCCAAAATGGCTGTCGTTGCTCCCTCTCTATTCTCCACCCCCTTCAAACAGTCAAACTGCACTGTAATGGGGCTGTAAAGGCGAAAAATGAATTATTAAGGAATTTTTATTTAAAGGAAATGAAGATAAGAACGCTGAATTGAATACCTCCCTAACCCTTTATGTTTTTTCTAAATGCACCCCATTTAGTTATATTCCAGTAATTCTGTAGTATCCGCAATTGGGGTATGCTGTGAGGCTAAAAGTAGTGAGAATGAGAAGAAGATGAGGCAGGAGAAGGTGAAGAAGTGCCTGGCTATTCAGATCGGGTCACCAAACTCTTCTCAAGCTATTCCAAGAAACGTTCCGATTATTAATGATTGACTTTCACCAGGAAGATTATACCTCTGGAACGTTACCCAAAAATACTAACTGTATATTTTTAATGAATGAATTGTAATGTGACACGATTTATTTAAATAAAATTTCCGACCACCGGATTCATATTCGAGAGCCTTACCCCTCGACTACCGAGGCCGTCCATTTAGTGATTCATATTTTTTAATAATAATAATAACCAAACTCACAACAAAGTGCGATGTACTACTTGTATTGCACCTACTTACTTCTTTGTATTTGTTATTATACTCACTGACAACTTATTTGCACAACAAAGTGTCTGTACTACTTGTATTGCACCTACTTACTTCTTTGTAGTTGTTATTATACTCACTGACTGAACTTATTTGCACAACAAAGTGCGCTGTACTACTTGTATTGCACCTACTTACTTCTCTGTAGTTGTTATTATACTCACTGACTGAACTTATTTGCACAACAAAGTGCGCTGTACTACTTGTATTGCACCTACTTACTTCTTTGTAGTTGTTATTATACTCACTGACTGAACTTATTTGCACAACAAAGTGCGCTGTACTACTTGTATTGCACCTACTTACTTCTTTGTAGTCGTAATTATACTCACTGACTGAACTTATTTGCACAACAAAGTGCGCTGTACTACTTGTATTGCACCTATTTACTTCTTTGTAGTTGTTATAATATTCACTGACTGAACTTATTTGCACAACTTTCTATTTTTGAGGTGCAGATCTAACTTACCAAAGCTGATTCCCCTGGGAAGACTTACTAGATTAATTAACTGCCTCGCAGAAAATGTGAATGTTTTCCCTTAAGCCCTTCAATAAGTTGTTTAGGCACCCATCTAGTTTTTAACCCTCAACTATTTGTACTTACCGGTAACCTTTTATATCCTACATTTAACCTTATATATTTATTCAGTCAATAAAATTTTATCACTTTTGCAATGTATTGGTTTTTACACTGTTTTTGTAAAATAAAATAAATATCTTTCATACCCATTTTATTAAGTAATGTACTATACACTTATTAGTATACTCCTTTCTACACCTTACTTTTAATAATTTATGTATGTAAAAGCTAACAATGTGTCAATAAATAAATAAATATTGATATTCTTAGCCCGACAAAAGAAAGAAAAAATAATACTTTCGTTCCGAGTCTTAACTTTTTTTAGATTATTGCGATTTTTCAGAACATTTTCTTCCATTAAGTTAGAGATTACTTTTTCAAGCGTTCTGTCCGTGCAAATCAAGAATTCACTTTGGGAAATATATGCATTAATTTCAATTTCAAATTGCATTACAGCTGAAACGAAAAGGTCGCTTTGAAAGGTGAATAATTATTGGAAGAAAGCAGTGTTTAGAAAAAAAAACTTAAGAATGATATTGTGGACTAAAGGAAGGACCTGATATTAGTAAAAGGTTTGATACTACATATTATATCTCATCTTATAATACCATCACTGTATTATATCTTCACATATCGATTTTCCGTAAATCCCTAAATAATTGTGTTGTAATTTCCGCTGTTGTTTCTTGTCGTTTCCGCACTGGAAATTATGTTCAAAAATATACTTACTGAGGAAAGATCAATGAACCAACACGTAAACGTTTTTGCCTTCATATTGTTCGTGCCAAGGTTTCAGAAAACCTCACGCTATTTATAGTCTCGACATTATTATGGGATTGCTGTATTAATACGAAAATTAGTACGTTTTTTTTCACCGTGAACTAAATCTCTGGTACGTCAAAAGTCTACATTAAATTTGTTGCATTATGTAAATTTGGTTACTGATTGCGTTCCTCTTAAGGTAAGGAATATTTTCATATTTTTTTAATTGACGGCAAATCTAAGCGTGAATATCTGTTTTTTTTTTCAGAGAAAAATTATCGGCCAAATCAGAAATTTAAGTAGATAGTTTGAGAAGAAAAAGTCAAGTGAACCTTAAACAAATTCAATTGTGGTAATTCAAGATATTATTTTCTAATGTAGATCTTCACTTCTTTTAAAAGGGGATGATAGTGCATAGATATAAAAGTTTTTTAAATATATATATTTTTTTTATATATACATAAATTACAAACAATACAAAACAAAATGAACCTTTGTCTGTTCAACTGGGAAGGATTCCCGTTTCAGAACAGCCAAATTGTGTATTTAGTACATAATATTCTTACAATGGAATGGCGACGTTGTCAAAACAAATTTTGAGAACATTGTTGATTGCATTCGAAGTGACAGGATGGTTTCTTTATCCTTGAAAGGATCGCAAAGATGAAATTTATTACCGGGGTCAATTTGTATAACATTAGTAATTGCATTCAGAACAGATGAATGGTTTCTTTCGGGACAACACAAGTCTGAGATTCTTTCCAGGGCATTCTGGAGAACATTTACAATTGTATAGTTAGAATTTCCACATTTATAAATCAGTATAAGACATATGAATCCTATAGTACTATATGTTTAGAATTTCTTAGGTGATAGAAATTACACATTACTAAACCAGAATATATGCTATATGACATATGAATTTCCAATTTTAAAATATCGAATCTTTATTTATTAAATGGCTAGTCATTATTATACAGTAATTGAAATAAAACTGCGCAAAAGATATGAAAATTTAAATTTAAATAATAACAACAATGAAGATCAAGTTATTAGGAAAAAAAATAACATTTTTAAACTTGAAATAAAAAGTTACTTTAGATCCATAACTCTCTTAAGTATAAAATAGCCTTTTGGAAGATAAAAAATAAAATTTAACATAATACTATCAACGCTATTATATATTTTTTCTATCTAAGTACTAAAAAAATTAAAATTAATAGTTATCACAATGTCTGTAAAAATAAAACTAAAATGTTAACATCCATGAATCGATTTTCATACTGGCAAACGGAGAAAAAAGAGTATTTTGCTGATTTATAAATTTCTTCAAATCCAGTTAAAATCGGGATTGCAGGCCTCAGACCCTGACTTTTGGTACATAAAATTCATATTACAATTATTATTAAGAACATGTGTTCCGACATTGTGATAATACATTCCTCTATTACTAAAAGTTTAACGCGAAACCTATCGATTCATTTGTCAATAGCCTGAAATTACGTATAAGTAGAAGAGATTCTTTTCTATAGAATACTCATTTTTCTTCATGCATATTTATTACCATCGTCGGTAAAATTAAAACTATTCAAATAAACAATATTTCTATTATGTATATATTTATGACAGTGACAAAAAAAGAATCGGTTTGTTTGTTGTTTCATGATCGTGTATTTCATTAAATTTTATTTTTCAATTATAAACGAAATAAAATTAATTCAAGCATTTTTAATGCAAATGTTCTTGATTTTATGTTAAGCAAAATCTTAAAGTGGTCTATTTTTCGAGTGGCTTTTGCTGCAGTTCACCTTCACTATGTGAAAGTTATGTGAAAAATGATCCATAAAGATGGCGCCACAGCAAACATCGGAGAATATCGCAGGGAGCTTTGCGGAGAAGTGCATCGCGCTTTTGTAGACGCCGTTCCATTATTTGCTACGCGGCGATACACATAACCCATTATTCTCCTCGTTCCGCCTCGCTCACATTGGGCTTTAGGGCAGACGGCGAGCTTTTGATGTTAGAGTCATAGCTTTCATTCAAACGAACCTCAGGCGCTTTCCGCAGCTCACGCGCTATCGGTTTGCGTTTAAAATATTCCACACCAAAATGTGGCATAAAAGGACTTATTTCCCACGTGTTTCAGCCCCACAGCGTTTTCCTTGAAATTGGAATGCCTTAGTTCAACTGGCTACGGCAGATTGAATTCTTGCACTGTAATAAAAAAAATTATCTGTGTGAAAAATTATTTTTTTTTCATAATCTCCACACAAGAGGGTCTGAGGAAAATTATTTCCCTTGTGGCCTAAGTCATCTTTGGGGATGATATGTGGCTTATCTAAGTTAAGACGAGACAATACCCTAAAATAAAGCCAGAATCTTAACGACGTAAGTGAAGCAGCTGTGCACAAAAATTTGCGACGCGCGGCCCTCGTGTATTGGACAGACTTGTGGTTGAATTTGCGCTGTCAAATCTCTAAAATAAAGTGGAAATCTTAACGACAGAAGTGATGATGTCGTGTAAAAACAATATTCGGCGTAATAGTACGAGAGCCCACGACCAAAACCATGTCTCATAGCAATACGGCAAAAACCCTATAAAATCGTTAGATTGTATGATTCTGAACCCGACTAGGTGTGTAGTGAGTGTGTGTGACTAACGGTCGAAAGTGTAGCAACTGCGTGGGAGGCCATTTCTGCTGTGTCAAAAAAAAAGACAGTCGGTATTATAGCAATACGTCTGATAGTGAAAATGTACATAGATTTTATAATTGTATTACGAAAAAGTTTGTTTTCAGACATTTTGCGCGTAGCATATAGCCTGAGCGCATTTTTGAAAATGTCAACAAATTTAGCCGACCTGTATCATAGCAATACGGATAATTTTTTTTTTCAATTTTTCGTATTGCTGCCATGATTACCAAAAACCTGTTTTCAGACACTTTAAGTGTAGCATATACTCTCAAAAACGAAAATAACGTTTCGGAGTCGCCTGGCCGACGCCTCCGATAAATGTTTTTTTAAATTTACAGCCTTCATAGATATTCAAGAATCTCCCTTGTCTATTATATGTACTTTGACAGATGACAGATGTCATTACTTATTTCTTTTGTAAAAGTTACTCAAGTGTGCTTTAAATAAAACCAAAACTATCAAATCAATCAGTATTTAATTTCAACAGCCTCAGCGCTTGTTACGCTCCTGCCCCTTTCTTACTATTATACAGCTCACTCGCCAGCTGCTTCAAACGTATCGAAAAGTTGTCTGATAGAGAAGGTGCTACACTTAATTTGTCTGATATAATTTTTTTGCACATGTGGACAACTTATTTTATCATGTCCAACAATTTTCAGACATATTGCTATGATACCGATCGGTAAAATTTGTTAACATTTTCAAAACGGTGTCAAAATTTAATGCGTTCACATTTCCGTCTGAAAATTGTTTTGTTCGCATCAAATAACCAAAATTTACTAATAAAAAAGATTTTCAGACGTATTGCTATGAGACATTTTTTTTGTCTCATTTTTAATATTTTTAAGTGATTTTACGGGTTTGCGCTACACCACTAACGTCTGAAAAATATGTTTCCGGTATCTCAGAACTATCATTCAACTACAGTCTGCAAATCAGACATATTGCTATGATGCAGTTCGGTCAAATTCTTTGACAATTTTGAAAATTCGGTCAGATCAAACGCTACGCGGAAAATGTCTGATATTGGTATTTTCGAGTTCAGGATAATCGTATCTATCGATTTGATGCGGTTTTGGCCGTATTGCTATGAGACAAAAATTTTGGTCGTGGGCTCTCGTACTATAAGGCCCAGCGTAATAAACGGACGCATAGTCGACTTTTCCCTAGCAGGCCCAGAAAATCGATCTTTCTGTGAGGTTTATTTTTATTATTTCTGATGAACGTATTACTGAAATCTGAATTTTTGTATTCTGTTATTCCTCTGGAAATTACTAATTCTTCATCTAGAAAATCTAGTGTTTACCTTTATGTTTTTTTTTTTTTTTTTTTTTTATTTGGTACATTATTTTGTTACAATTTATGTTTTCCAGTAATGTAGGCCTCACTGGGTGGCTTGCCCGTGCTGAGGCCTTCATTTTATAATATGAAAATCTAAGATAGTAAATTTGAAAAGAAAATAATAAATTTAAAATTAAAAATAAAAAAACATAATAATACATTTAAAATTAAAAAATAATACAATGAAAATAATCTTGTGTGTTTGTGAGTGATGTGTGTTTATGTTGGTTTTGTGTGTTACGTGTAGGTTTTATTTTTATTTTATGCTATGACATTTTGGTAATATTGTCTTTTTTGTTGTTTAATCCATTTTGTAATTTTGTGTGTGAATTTATTTTTATTTTCCTCAATTTTAATTTCAATTTTTAGACTGTTGAAAGCTTTTATTGCATGGTATTGGTAGTGTCTTTGTCCAAAGGTTGAATTTACTGTTGGAGTTTTAATGTTTTCTTTGTACGCTTGTCTAACTGGTCTGTTAGTGTTATTTTGTGTGTGTTGAAATTTATTTTTTTTGTTAAAAATGTAGTTTAGTAGTGTTTTAATGTATAATTGGCGTATATCTAGTACGTCACAGCTGTTGAATATTTGGTCTGTATCGGTCAGTCTATGTTTTTTTAGTATTACCTTTAAGATCGTTTTCTGTGCGGTTTCTATGTAATTGATAGCCGAGTTTGTTGCTCCTCCCCAAGCAATAATTCCATATTCTATTATTGATTGGCAGAGTGCAAAATATATTGTTTTCAATTGTTTTATTTTATATATGTTTCTTATGTTAAGGAAAATGTGTATTGTTTTGAGAAGTTTATTTGTGATTTGTTTGATGTGAGGTATCCATCTAAGGTTATGGTCAATTACGATTCCTAGATACTTTATTTGATCTGTTTTTTCTAGAGGAGGGCAATCGCAGATGTTGGTGTTTAAACATTCGTGTATTTTTATGGTGTTTGTATTGTTTTTTGGCTGTCCCGTGCTATTTATACTGTATGTTGTGAATTTTGTCTTTGATATGTTAAGTGTAAGTATGTTTGAGTCTAGCCATGTTTTGACTTGCGAGATTCCCAAATTCATAATAATTAATTAATTAATTAATTATAATTATCCAGAAAAAATGTCGCCAAAAAGCATGTTTAATTGTATTATGCGAAGTTCAGGCACAATATTTAAATGTTTTATGATAATTGTCTAAAGAAATTAATTTTCCACATTAAACAATAATTAATGTTGTAAAACTTTTTATAAAATGTTGAAACCGTTTTACATAAACTATTGTAATTGTAAAGTCGTGGTTTTATTAATCTTACATATAAATTACTTCCATCCGTAGGGATGCCTTTAGAAACATTTGAGATTTTAGTAATACTTTCATCAGAAATAATTCAAATGTGAACGTCTATGAGTATTATGTCGCACACTATCATAATAACAACATACCAGCAGTTTGTTATTTCATGCTTTAAATTTATATTCTGTTCTTTAAGTCACCAAATAAAATAAAACATTAATCTATTTATTAATTAATTATAATTATCCAGAAAAAATGTCGCCAAAAAGCATGTTTAATTGTATTATGCGAAGTTCAGGCACAATATTTAAATGTTTTATGATAATTGTCTAAAGAAATTAATTTTCCACATTAAACAATAAACCATTACCGAAAATGAGTTGGTAAGTAGGAAGTTTTGAACTTTAAAGCTAATTTTCATAGGACTGGTACCTAATTTTTTTAGGCTTTAAAACAACAGATAAAAAAAATGCTCGACTATTTCAATCTACTCGCAATATTTAATTAAAACATTGAAAATATTTCTATGCCATCAAATTATAAAACCAAAAACACATGATTTTGCATAATTTTGCAGTGCATCGCCTTAATATATTAATATAAAGAAAGGCAGTACATATTATAGTAATGTTAAAAAAAAAACAAAATTTTATATGCGTTTACATTTAGCACTTGCACGAGTATAACTGTGGTTTTAGGAAAATTCTCCATAGGTTCTAAAAATTATTAAAGACTCGTGGTTTTAAAACAAAAAGTGTTTTATTTTATTTTATTAAATATGTCAAACCACAAAGTGAGTGCTTTCTACAATAATAAAATTCTCCATATATGATGTGAGGTGCACTGTACGACGAAACTACCACAGCCTGGACGAAAGTGCTCTCGGATTTCGTGAAGTGCCAACTAGTTCTAAAATAAATAAATATTAATATTACATTTCAGAATACGGGTTTGTTATAAAAAAATCTACTACGTAATTATGATTAGGCGTGACAGCTGTTTCGCCTTCCAAAGGCTTTACCAAATAGTATCTAGATAATACCTAACAGATTTTATTTTTACAAACAATCTATTTTTTAAATTAAATAACGATGTTCTGAATTATTTCCATCATTTTAAGATGTGTTTTTTGCTCAGAAACATTACATTTGTGCAGTGACTCAGGTGTTGTAGAACATTTTCCTCGTTTTAAATTTAATAATTTTAAAAATAATTTTCGTTTTATCCTATCTTTTTTTGTAATTTTTTTTTAGTTAAAATTTTAAACATAGTGCCAAGTTTTAAATTGTTATCGATTATCATTCCAACATATTTTATTTTTACTACTTCTTCAATACTTTGACCGTCTATAGGGTAATTACCTAACACCATGAATTTACTTTCAGTTACATTAAATTTAATTTTTTTATGAAATCAATTTAGATATTTCATGAAGTTTCCTTTTTTTAATTTTGATCTTGCATTCAATAACATTTTCTATAATGTATAAAGGTGTGTCATCTGCAAAAAAAATGATTGTACATTGACTGTACATGTTTGAATAAATTAAAATGTCCATAAACCTCATTTAAAAATAAAAGAATCAAGGTGATGTAAACAAAGTTATTTGTATTATTGTAGAAAGCAATCACTTTGTGGTTTGACGTATTTAATAAAATAAAATACTTTTTGTTTTAAAACCACGAGTTTTTAATAATTTTTAGAACCAACCGGTTTCGCTTTACTCAAGCATTTTCAGGGTACAAATTATTACTAATTGTACCCTGAAGATGTTTGAGTAAAGCGAAACCGATCGGTTCTAAAAATTATTAAAAACTCGTGGTTTTAAAACAAAAAGTATTTACTTTATTTTATTAAAGTTATTTGTGTTTTAATATAATAAATAATGAGATCACAAACTGATAAGCTTTCAGAAGAAATTTTCTTCGAAAAATTAAGAATTATATCATTCATCTTGTTTAATATGCCCTTAAATTCAGATTAAAATCGATTTTTACTTATATATAAATAACAGAGATTAATAATCTAGGACCGCGTAGCTTAGGAAAACATGCATTGTGGTAATGTTATTTGTTAATAAAATAAATCTAATCTGATTTATGAAACCAAAGCGACAAATCACACCATTTCAGAAGATCGATAAAAGTGAAAAAAACCTTTTAGTTTAGAATAACTATATGTTTTGGAACTTTTTAGGATTTTTACACGATCTACCGTGATTAAAAAAAATATGTTATGGAATGTCATATTTTATTCAATTGATTTCTTTTCACTGTTTTTGCTTTCCTGAAACGTTTCGTTTTGTCACTTGCGTCATTATGGCCTGGAACGTTCGATAATTTAATACTAAGATATTTCTTAACTTTTTTAGAGCACGCTCAAAGATTTTAAAAATATTTTTTCTGTCAACTTTTGGTATTAAACGTGGAGTATTGGATATAAGATCTTTCCCAAGAAACCGCAATACCGTCTGGGGCTTACCATTATAGCGAACATATAATATTTATTAGGGCAGTTCTGGGTATGTTTTTATATTGCTGTATTTTGGTTAGATGTTTTGCCCGCACACAGTTGATATATTCTGGTATTTTATGATATTATAAACATTTTAGTTGGAGTTTATGAAGTGTAAAGGCTTAACATGAGATAAGGATAGAGTACTTGCTTATGTTGTTGATTCAATAAAAGAAATGTAATTTAGGCTTAGGTTCTAGGTAACAATAATTATTGTAGGAATTACAATGTCTATTTTTTCAACTGTTTAATACTTGGTGGAGTTCAATCGTATTAATAAATCATAATAAAACCTTTTTTTACTTTTTTCCAATTTCATTTCTCTCCGACGGACCTGATTCGGACAACCAAGTTCATCTTTATACTTAAAACTATGCTATTTATAATTAATTTGTTATTTTTTACCTGAGCATAACGAAGTCCTGTTTTAACTCGACCGTTTTGCATTTCGACTGTCTGTTCATTTGTTTGTACGTTCCGTTTTCGTTTCAAGATGGTGGCCGTTTTAATGGTTCAGTTTGTATTATTTATTGTTATTTATTTATTTAATTCAATTTCTACAATTCAAAGGTGGTCATAATTTTACCGTTTATACAATGTATTTGCAGTGCGAAAAACCAAGTGCGTTACATGAAAAACATATTATACATTTTAGGAAGTACGTGCTCTCCCCGCTGGTGACTTCAAGAACAAATTGATTATTTACAATAAAGAAGGTTATGGCAACGTCCTCGTGAGTGAGACTTTGGTACAAATAAATTTATTTGAGCCACAATCTCATTGTTAAATATGTAACTGTTTAGTAAAAGATAAAACATATTTAATCAGAGCAACGTGTCTCTAAGGAGTGGTGTAATTGGTCATGGTCATGCAATGATTCTTTTTTCAAATGTTAAATCATTGTGATTATTTTAATTTTGTCATATTATGGGACCTACCTGCCTGAATAATGTTTAAAAAATTTTTTTTTAATTTTTTGTCATTTTTTGTCAGTGAGAGAGTTAGCACTTACAATGCCTTTCTCATATAAAATAAAGTTGGTTGTTTTCAGGTGAAAAAATGTAACAAGCAGTAATTGTTGAATGAAACACTAGTATATATTGAATTATTTCGCGGATAAGAGATAAGCCGCCATAGCTCAGTGGTCAGAGCAGTCGACCGGAAATCGAAGGGACACGGGTTCGAGTCCCGTTGGCGTCATGTATCTTTTATCAGAAGATTTTTCAATGTGGATGAGTGTTTCAGGCGTATAATTATTGCTTGTAAAATAATTGTTACCCTTTGTGCTATGCATAAAAAATCTTGTCTTAAACATTAGTTTACCAAAAAATAATAATTAAAACTATATTAGTTGATCGACGTGATTGTCCGAAATCGTTCCGCTGGGAGAGATATAAATTGGATTAAAAATTGGTTTAATTATACAGTATTATTGTAAGCATTCATTTTTATGAATATAAAAATGAATTTCGTATATCATCTAAATTCCTAAAATTACCATTACATAATTTTGGTGTTTATGTTCATCCTTAATAACAAATTAACCTTACCACTTCCTTCATTCATTTTAGATTTTGCTAATCAAATAATAATTTTGAATATTATTCCAGAAATGTAGTCTATTACACGGTACCGCACTTGTGTGTTTTTCTAGTGAATAATATAATTATTATATTGATGTTGAATGTAATTTTTATGAACTCTTTATTTCTAGATTTTTATTTGCTATGAAGTGGTGAATCATTTAAATTTACTGAAATTAAAGTTACTGTTTTTAATACAAATAGAATGGCGTTAATGCGCCTCACAATTTTTACCTTATATGGGTGTTTAAAATTTTACCTCGCTATTATAGACTGAAAGGCTTTGTATTTTCTCGGTAGGGAATTTTTTTTTTACCTTAAAACCCAACTAAAATTGCATGTTTCTGATCATCATCAGCTCACCAGCAGACAACCGCGGCCATATAATACATACATGTCTGTTTGTGTTATGTTGGGCCATGTTTGCTTTAAGCGAGGAAACGTAAAGTTTCCTGTCATCTGCATAGATTAATAAGTTGCATCCCTCATCTCGGGGTATGATATCATGTATGAATAAGATGAAGAGTAAGGGTCCCGACAGACTTCCTTGTGGTACGCCTTTTGGAATCTCCGTATTGACGATAGCACTTCCTGATTATACTATATATTCCTGACGAAGACTCCGAAGGATCTGCTCTTTGGGCATTCCTATACCATGTTAGTGTTGAGCAACTTGTGCATGAAACCGGAAATCCAAACGGTTTCGAATGCCTTTTATAAGTCCAGAAGCGCTGCGGCGGTGAAGCAGTATTCGTTGAATTTTCTTGCGAAGATTTCTGCTACTCTGGTAAGTCGGTGGGTCGTGGAATGTCTCTTTCTGAAGCCAAACTGCTCGTCTAGCAATGTTTTGTTGTTATCGTGGTGTGATTATGGTATTCCTGTTGAGTATAATCTGTTCAAATACCTGAGAGTGGGCTGATGGGTCGGTAGTTCGTCGGCTGCGTTCTATCTTTGTTCGACTTTGCGAAGGCCATTTCCACATCTGGGAAAGTGTCCGGCTATGAGACAGGCATTGAACAGTTTTGTAGTTTATATAATGGCTTTTATCGGAAGATGTTTAAGTAAAGTGTTGTGTATTTGATCATTTCCCAGCGTTATATTCATTTTTAATCGCTTGATTGTGACATCAATCTCGCTCGGTGTAGCAAAATGAATATGGGTGACAGCGTTCGTCTGCTCTGATTAGTTCAGTTCTCGTAGAGATTCAGCTAAGATTTGGTCTGTTTCTGTCTCGAATACGTCGGCAAACGCGTCAGCTTTTCTAGTAGCGACAGCGCCGTTCCTATGCCGTCTAACTTCGCAAGAGGGGGGATCGTATGAAATTTGTGTCTCAGTGCGCTTGCCATTTTTCATAGGGAATTGTCTTTTGGCGAGAGGGATGGAAATCTTTTCTTATCTTGCTCTTTGAGTTTTAGGTCTTCCCATTTCAGGAATAAATCCAAATTAAGGGCCAGTTTCACTTAAATGCTCTGTAACGGACGATGTTGGCCACATTATTTAATTTCATAAAAATATGTTTTACATTTATAAAATGTGCCTACCCCACGCCACTGGCGAAATCATCACTCCCCGCCACTGGTCATTTTTCAAGGCGGCCTGAAAACTTTGTCTCCGAATGGCATCAATACCGCATCGCGCGCCTACCTCTGCCGAGCGGATCGATGTTCAACTTTTTACTATGTAAAATTTACTAGGAAAAATCAATTTTTAAATGTTGCAAATGTCTATATTTTACTTGTACATCTCCTCGGCGGTAATTAAACAAACACTATTTGCTATGTGCTACCACTGAGGAGATATTAAAAATGCTGTTTTTCACATATATGTATAACCATTTTTGTACAATAATTTTTACTTCTTTTGCGTGTACAAAAATCCAGGAACCTCGTAGTATAGTGAATCTTATCTTTTTCCGAGCGCTATGTTACGGGAGACCTGAGAAAAATACTAACTTAACGATATTTCCAATTTGATCGCTTCAAGATCATTTTTACACTTTTATTTACAAACTTTTCTTATTTTTTTTCGTATCTTGGCAAACAAAAAATCTAGTTGTCAAGATACACATTCTTATAACTACTGTGCATTTAAACTATGTAATTGTTATTCATGTAAGCCTTCAAAATCTTTTCAAACTCGCAAATTCAAGCCTTACCTACCTTCGGCTATGTCACCGGCAAAATGAATATGTGACATTTTGCCGGGGCATATAAACACATTACTGGCGCGGATAGAATCCCCCACCACTTTTTGACTCACAGCCCAATGTCGGGTGCGAGTCAGGCTTATTGCATATAAGCAGCCACACAAAAAATAAATATTAGTTCATCTTTACCACCGAAACCAAGCGTTTTATTTATCAACAAGTGACTCCTGCCCACCATCTGCCTCACCTCGCCAAGTCTTCTGCTCCAAACCTTCTGGCGTTACCTCTTCAAGATCAGCCGGCCCTACTCTGGAAAACCGCGAACGCCATAAGCGAGCAGAGACGAAAGCATACCCAGTGCCCAACATTCACCAAGCACTGGGTGCGGGAGGCAGATTTTCTCATAAATTTGTCAACTATCATCATCATCGGCCGTAAAGGAGCATTCTCATCGGTTGAAGACACGGTTTGGAACCGGCGCCCAAATCTACAGTCTTGTGCGGACTCCCGTCCAGTACATGCTCTATACTTGCCCATTTGTCAGTGTGGCCGAGCTTACATGAACGGACGATCACTAAAAGAATATCAATGTTAATTCTAGGTGTGATGGTGATAGATTTTGTACGGAATAATAATATTTATTTTAAATCAAGCATTTTCAGATTCGTAAAAAAT
Organism: Hesperophylax magnus; assembly: GCA_026573805.1. Lineage (NCBI taxonomy): Eukaryota > Metazoa > Arthropoda > Insecta > Trichoptera > Limnephilidae > Hesperophylax > Hesperophylax magnus. Next base: position 8,447,686 of record JAIUSX010000010.1, on the reverse strand, counting down.
AGTTGTAAATTCTCATACCTTAATTACAATTTGTCTCCATAGAAATGAGTGCGAAGGTAATTTAAAGTATTTTGGTGATAATACACATAATTACCATGTATTTAATCCGAGGTCAAAGTCAAATTCGCTAAGCACTTTTCCAAAAGGAAACTACATAGCTAGGATATACAAAGAGTTTACTCCCTGTCAACATTTTGGTGAAACTGCGTTATCATGGCCTCGACAAAATATGGAAACACCCTAACCTTTACAAATGTGTCTAAAAGCCTAATAACAGCTGGTAGGTGATGACAAGTTTCTGAGAAAGTGATAATCAATTGTATTCGGAAAATGAGTCGGCATTTGTAAAATTTACTGCACGTACACGAATATAAGACATACATTTATTTAATAAACTGTGTTAAATTACTAAATCATGATTAAGTGGAAAAATCACCTCGGAATAAATTCGAGTGAAAACTTTGTTATTTTGCTTGATTTTACAGGTACTATTTTCAAATATTTTTCAGAATTTCAGCAAATTTTACCAACTTAAAAATTAAATGACAAAGGAAGAAAAATTCTTTCGATAATTGGCCTATTTAAATACATTTTGCCTGGTTATAAGAAAATTTTACTTCGTAGTTGTTTCAATTTAGTTGAAAAATAATATTTAAGAACAAAATAAGAAGAAAGGACATGTTCAGGAAATGAATTGATGATTTCTTAGCAATTACAGATATGGTAAAATGATAAATATATATTTTAATAGTTCACTGGTGTCGCTATGGTAAAGCGGGGCGGGAAAAAATTCCATCAAGCGAATCAAGAGTGTTTTAATGTTAACGCCCGTTTTAGGGGCTCTTACGGAATAGTAAAAAATATATTTATCATTTTTTCTGACATTTTACACATAACCATAGCTGAATTCTTTTTATCGTTATTAAGTTTGTTTTGCACAACTCCATTTTAGTTTAAAGTTTTTTTTCATCATTTTATTATTTAGTTTATAAATAATCTGTTTTTAATAAATTAAATTAAATAAAAGTATTTTTAAATTTTGTAAACATAAAATGGCATCCGTTCGAATTGTGAATTGTACTGAGATGTATCTCGTGACATTCGAAATTTATTATATAACCCGCAATACTTCGCTATTGCTAATGTCTTCCAGGGGCGCCTCCGACTTCTTCCACCATTCACTACTGTATACCACAATGTTACTGTTAAAAAACTACATTGTCTTTGTTTTTTTTTATTAACGTTCATAAATACAGTTTTTATTACTAAGTCCCGTTAAACTGATTGTCATCAGTTTGTCGACGGGTTCTTTTAACAATAACTTTTTTTTTAAATACATTATTTACCTATCTCAATACGGTGCAGAGATATTGCGTAAAGTATTCCTCAGGCATCCCCAACTTCTTTTACCATGTAAAGATCTCTAAACACTCCTGGCACTAACAATAACAAACTTTGAAATTTTCAGCGGTATCGCTAGACTACTTCTCGTGTTTTGCGAGCACAAACATACACAGTCAGAATTTTTATATATTAAAATTATAAATCAGTTAGAATTTAACTCAACCATTTGTAACCAAGTTTATAATACAAAACATTGTCTTTCCACCGCCTTCTATGTAGGGAAGTTAAAATTTGAAGTTGTATGTATTTATGGATGAAAAATTTGAATAAAAATATTGGTACAATTATTTTTTTTTAGGTTTGATACCAGCGCCACCTATCGGGTCCAAAACTATCCTATATTTCAATCTGGAACCGACCATACATATTCACAAAATTTCATTTGAAATCGTTTGGGTGGTTTCTGAGATTAGCGTGTACGTGTAAGATATCTAACGTCAGCCGATTTCGTTTGGACCAACCTTCATCAGGACCTTATTTATTTAATATGTAGGGTGCATTGAAATTTTATACATATGGGTTATATACAATGGTCGCAAAACAATTCTTGCATTATACATTGGTAAAAAAAAAAAACAAAATAATAATGATTTTAAACTGAAATTATCAGAAATAATAACTTGGTTTCAATTTTTTTTTTTTCTTTTGGTAAAACAAGAGTTTTAGTATTTACAATGTATGGAGAAACATATATCATTATGAAATCAATAAAAGGTTTTCACTGATGTATCGTAATCAATTTTGTGATCAACAAGAAAGAATTACACTAACCTGTGGGGTTGGGATGGTGGGAGGGAAATAAAGGGGAGGAAATGGAAAGAGGGATGGATCTAGTCTGTGTTGAGGAATATGTATTGTGTGTATGTTAGTTATTGATTTTAGGTTTGAAAAATAGAGGTGCTGTATTAAATAAGTCGAATGCACTGTATGAAGTGTTAAACATGTGAGAAGCGCGGTGAATGAAAGTGTTTTAAGTTGGTGTTGTAGTGAGAGATGTTTAGTTTTATGTGTTTTGTCTGATGGGCACTCTTTATTGGATTCTTTGAAGAAGTTTCGGGAATTCTATTGAAGAAGTGGCTATTTTTTGTAATAATATTACGTTTGCTGAATTTCTACGACCTTTTAGAATAGAAATCCTGAAAAACGCAGCTGACTCTTCATTATTCGCTTAATGTCATTTTAGTTTATAAAATAAATAGTTTTTTTTTTTTGACAAATAATTAGAGAAAATACTTTAATTACCTATTAAATGAACATCGTTAGAAAACTTTAAAAATCATTAGTGATTCAAATTTCGATCTGTAGTAGATTTATACGAAATGTATTGAACTTGAATAAACATCATTCAACTAGATAAAACCTGAAACCTGTTGCTAACACCTTCGATTTCGGGACTTTTTATCCAGGACAAAATCTTATTCCATCTAAATCGAATACGGTACGGACTAGATGAAACCTGCACAAGCTGGGAAAAACAAAACATGTTATTGCATCTGACGTAGACGTCATTTCGAACACCTTTCACGACAGGCACTATATAACCAGATACACCGAAACATTATTTTTTATTTCAAATTCACTACTAGTCGAAACAACATCCTACAAACGCGATAATTTTCTAATAATTTGACTTACCGTCTCTGATTCTCAACTGAAATCTGCGGCACCGCCACAGCCACCGCTGAAGTGATTGGATTACTAGACCTGACCGCCCGCTACTGATTACGTGCAACGAGCCACCTACTGCCGGCACTCCAACAGCTAATAAAGCGGAAAACATCTCTATCAAGACATTACAACAGTCGGGCCATAGCTGCTAGCGACCTAAGGCTGACCACCGACTGCTGGACACCTACTACTGGCCATCTGCTGTGGCCGTTGCTGACGCCATCTGGGCGCGTTGGTCCAGTACCTTGGCCGAGTTACTTCAGTGGTGAGAAGATCTCCACTGAAAAGCCAATCAATAGATGCACGAGGTGCTCCAATTTGAATCATCTCTGAAAGCATTTCTTTTAGACAGATGTCCCCACGTCTTGGACAGATGAATCTGTGTATTGAAACACAGTAATATTAAAAAACATACTCTACTTCTTGTGAATTGATTTGGCTGTAAGAAATAGGAATACCTATAAGCTATGCTCCTTTGTACTTTCTGTAATAATAAGGACGGGTTGTTTCGGAGATTTTAAACAATTGATCAAATTTCAACGTTCATTTTCAAGTTCTGCGAAAGATTTCTTTAAGTTCTGTTTTTATTTTAGTTCTGTCCAGCAACTAGTCTATAATGAAATAGTAAAAGAACTTGAATAGGACTTCCACAGAACCCGAAAATTAACGTCGAAATTTGATGAATTGTTCAAATTCTCCGAAACAACCCGTCCAAATTGTTCTAAAATTTTATTTTGAATCGTCTTTAATTTTATGATCATTTGAACAGAACACCTCATGGTGCTTCATTTAAATCATTACACAGGCCGAGAGTCACTGTGTGCCAGTACTTATTATTTACAGTTTTTTTCTTGTACAGGCCACACATCTCGTATACAAAAGAAATACACATTTCAAATAAAAATAATAATAATTTTAGTCCCTACTTATGGTTTGGCATATATGGTTTACACTTACCAGTTCCAATTTTGAAAATAAAAAGTGAATTGAACGAATAATTTTACGTATTACGCAGGAATACGATTTCAAATCACGCATGTACCCATATACCTACAAGCGAAATTAGTATGTTTAATATTTCATAACAGCGTATGACCACAAACTTGACAGTTTGAGTGGTGTGGTATTGTGCAGACGCAGTTTAGGCAGATTGGGCAGTTGAATACCAAACTCGCGCCCATCAATGAATATGGTTGGCATTTAAGACGTCATTAAGACTGGTGGATTTTTCAATTTTGCTTTGGTTTTGTGTTCAATGGCTCGAGTGTAGAATGACTCGCAGGCTTTTGTGTTTTTTCCCTCTCACCGCTTGGGTCTCTTAATTATCCCTGATAACTTATTCAACACTTTCAAACGCACAGCACAGCACCCCTCAATATGACAAAGGCCTTTCGGATTTCCTAAAATCTATAAAAGTGTATATTTAATACATAAAAGGTGTACAAAAATATCCGTCAAATAGTGGTACACGGAGAAAACTCAGTTATATAAAATATTGCTAATTTATTAAGAATCTCTTCAAATTATTCGTAATAGGTTAAAAACGGGATTGCCGAAAAGAATGAATTGACAGGTTTCCTAATAAACTTTCAGTAAAACATGAATGTTTTATCGAACACATAAAAATTCTAATATTTTATCATTATATAATATCAGGACAAACGTTTTATTAGTTTATTAGGAAACGGCCTGAAATCCTGTTTTTAACAGGATTTTAATAAATTAGTAATACTCATTATTTTCCGTGTAGAAGCGGGAAACTGGGGAATCTACAGCACATGATCACGTAGAGAACTCAAAAATAATTTATTTTACATTATTTTTTTTGTTAATCCTTTTTTTCTGCAATTTAAAAAACTTTTTGAGCCAAATTACAGTAAACCGCTGACAGTAAGCCCCAGCGACTGATTCTTTTCCAAATTTGATGTTAAGTCACCCGTTTCCAGATTTTACCACTAGTTTCAGGATATCCTAGTTTATAGATACACTAGTTTACGATCCAGATGTAAGGTATCCTTTCGTGAGTCAGCAACCTGTATTTTTAGTTCGCTATTCTTAAAATAGCGCTAATATGAATAATCCTTCAAAGTTTAATAACGATATCGTTGGGTTTGCTAGCCACGCAAAGTATAAATCTCCGTGTAATGAGTTTACATCGCACGCCAGTGATGCCGGACCTCTCGCTGGTTAACTTCGCATAAAAGCCTGAAAACTGAAAGAAGCCTGAAGCACTTTTCCATCAATATGTTACCAACGCTTTCATTTTCTTCATTATGACAATCGTCTTTTTCCCATCGTCATCATTTTTTATGTTTATATTTTCATATAAAGAACATCTTAATATAAAACTAACCTTGACTTTTATGCCGCACATCTTATAACATAGTTTTTCTACCCGGCTTCGTCCAAGATGTGAAATTAAAAATGTGGAACATGAATGTACCTATTTGCGCTATTTCTTCTTACGTGACAGTTAAGGTGATAGGATTGAATGGTTACGATCCTTGAGTACGAATTCAGAGGTAGCGGGGTCAAATTCCACCGTGCGCCAGTAAATTTTATTTGATTAATTTGTATCATTTCATAATTTATTCATTTAACATAATACACTGTAGGTACTTATATTTGCAGCACGTTCCAGTGCGGTAGATACTTTCAGCATCGCTCTGGTGAAATACAATAGTTCAGAACCGAAACGTCACTTGAAATGGCTTTAGCCGTGTTTGGTGTTTCATGGATAGTCTAGAAATCTCCACCTTTTTCTTCCCCATCCCCTTGCCCTCCCCACTAGCAAAACTCATTCGGGGATGCTATCTATATATACTTTCCTGTCCCCACTACTTTCAGCTTCACTGGATCTAGACGGTTTCGAACAGTTGAGACTCTTGCGCAGTACAAAATTCAAGTGTATTTTTCAAAGAGCCCTTATTCAAATTGAAACAATGTTACAGTCCAAAAATAGTGCCTGCTGATATATAACTTTCATACAAAAATAGTGTCCACTGACATATAACTTTCATACAAAAATAGTGACCACTGACATATAACTTTCATACAAAAGTAGTGACCGCTGACATATAACTTTCATACAAAAAAAATATATGGAAATTAATAACTCTAGGCTTTTGGGTACAGCTGTTTCACTTTTTAAGGCGTTATCAAATCTATCATTCAAAAGCTATGCCTTACTGAAACTAATGAAACCTTTTATTCTATTAATTTATTTAAAAACGATTCATTTTGAATCACCATTTTGAGACTTGTTCAACCATTATCTATATCATCCTCAGATAGTGCAAATAAAATCCAGCTATGATTAATTCAAAACGTCTATAGAAAAAAGAAAAAAAAAGAAAAAAAGCCTTAACAGTTCTTGTTAAATATAAATAAATGCGTTTTATTTTTAATCGTAGGTTTCATGAAGAGGAATAGATAAATCCTGCACTTCAGTTAAGGAAGGTCCTAATTCTATTTTGCAAGGAGTCAATCTAATTTACCTACCCATCAACGATTCGGGAATAAGCCGTCTATTCCTTAAGACATCAAAGTGGAGCCAATATTAAATATAAACCGTAATAATAAGGTTTTCTTTCGGAAGGAAAGTTCTTAATATTCTCCTGTGTGGGAGGCCCGGGGAACAGAGCAGAGCGGGGGTGGCTCGCGTACCGCCCGCAATAACACTGAGCAAAGGTAACATCACGATGTTTTCATCCACGAGCACACAAAGTAAAGCAAAAAGTCATAACATCCAGACAAAAGAAGACTATTATACTATACATATGATGTTCTTTTTTACTCGGGACTTTCAAATTAAATTCTATTTTTGAGATGTTTGCTTAACGAAACCCGGTGCTCGACGTACAAAAAGTTTTAAATCCAGAGTAGTTATTAAAAGTTGACTACTGAGTAAAAAGGTAAAAATTAAAAACTTGGTGTTATTTATAAGAGAGTAAATTAGAGTGTCCTTTTTATCTTTAGTTGTGATTTATAAGCCATTTGCAGCATTGAATGGCTGGGCAAGTGCCCGGGAACTAGGGCCTAGGTAGAGCTACCGCCCCCGCCAGTGAGGGAAGGAGCTATATACAGATCGTTTGTAGGGAAAGAGACAGCAACACCCGCATGCGCAATTTTCCTTAATTTTCGTCGGACCTTTTCTCAGGGGTAGGCAAAACGTTGGCGGACTACGTCGTTGGGAATTATTATTTCGGTTGGGGTTTTTATTAGGAACTAGCTGACGTGTACCCGGCGTTGCTTGGGGATATTAATGGTATAACATTATTGTAATGTAATAAGTATGTGTTTCACTTGAACATGCCATGACTTCCTCGGGCATCCTCAACATCTCCTGCCATTCACTTCTACGTCAAACATTCTCCTTACACCCATTTTTTTCATCACATCGTCCCATGTCTTCCTTGGACGTTCCCGAGTTCTTCAACCATTACTTTCATGTCATATATTATCCTTACACCTCTTTTTTCGTTCAATACATACGTCTCATTTTAGCACAAATTAATATCTGTTTCATGTCTTCTTCTCTTTCTACTGCTCACTACTGTATACCATATTTTTACTGTTATATCTTACTACGTTATATCGACTTTAAATCGACTACGTATCTCATTCCAGTGCAGAGATAATGTGATAAGTATTCCACGGGCGTCCCTGACATCTTCTACCATTCAAACCACCATCTAATCACTCCCGACACTAATAAGAAAGAGCTTTGAACTGTTCACCAAAATCGGTCCAGTAGTTTTGAGTTTATAGGGAACAAACAAACAAACGTTATTTTTATATATACAGATAGACATATATGACATTAATTCCGCCAGTGTGGACACCAAGGACTATGTTTTTCGAAACATCATGAAAAATATATTACTTGTAATGAATATTTATTTTTAGAAAAATATTGTCATTACGTAGAACTAACAAATGTATTAGACGGTTGTATATTTACTCCTGAAACAATATTAAAATACAATAGAAAAACACACACATTTGCTACCCTGGATAGCGGAAGTTCCGGAGTTCATGACCCGATCGCGCTTGTTGTTCAAACAAGTATTTGATTCTAATGCTAATTTAATATCGTCATGGAGCGCCATGATTTACAAAAAGTTAAATAATATGTTAATGTATCGAGATTTATGTTAGGGTATTATTAGCCAACGTTTAGCCAGCTTCTTTAGCCAACTTTTCTGATTGCGTTACAGTGTCTTGTGATTGGGCAGATGTCCGAAACGTTGGCGTACGTACGTATGTGTACGTGGCGTGCGTACGTTGAAGTAAGGAGGGAGCGCAACACGGCGTACTACTCCAAAAATAAATCGTAATAATATTTATGGCAGTGAAGTCTGAAAACTATACACACCACTTAAACGGCTGAATAATAATGTATTCAAATTTAAAATCTAAAATCTACAAGTAACATGTAGCTTTTCAAATAATAAAACATCTTTTGGTCAGTTCTACATCAATATAATTATTCGCCCGAAACACTCATCCACATTGAAAAATCTCCTGATAAAAGATACATGACGCCAACGGGACTCGAACCCGTGTCCCTTCGATTTCCGGTCGACAGCTCTGACCACTGAGCTATGGCGGCTTATCTCTTATCCGCGAAATAATTCAATATATACTAGTGTTTCATTCAACAATTACTGCTTGTTACATTTTTTCACCTGAAAATTATTGTTGTAAAATAATGGTTACCCTTTGTGCTATGCATAAAAAAATCTTGTCTTAAACATTAGTTTACCAAAAAAAATAATAATCAATATAATTAATTCCTTGCAATATAATATTTCGACTGACAACTGTTTTCTCTTCGAGTACTTACTTATCACCGTATCAAATACCTAATGTGACCGTGTACCTACATTATATAAAGTTTTCTTTATATCTTATAATTTTAAAGAATGTAGTTACACAACATAATAATATGATTGTTTTTAAGCGAAATGAATTCAAACTGAGGACATATTTTTTTCTGTACCGGGCTTTTATTTTGTTTCATTGATCCGGAGAAAAAAATAATCAATTTTTTGGTGGTTTTTATATGGAATCTTCTTCGGACCATAATTATTTCCACAAATCCTAAAGTACCGTGGATTCCGTTCCATATAGACAGATTAAAGAGAAATCCAAAAAATATCCATAAAAAATGTGATATTTTTATAATAATTTTTTCGAGATTAGACAGATTTGAGAGACGAGGAACTTATGCGCACGTACCAGGTCGCATTTCACCAACAAAACTGTTGATTTTTAAATAAATGGACTTTGTACTTTTGTACTTGGCTAAATTATTATTTATTATACAAAAGCTTTAGCAAATTAGTAGATATAGGTCATTATGACACACATATAAATGGGAACACATATCGTGATAACCCAGTATTACAAAATAACGAATTATTATGGAAACAATCACGCTTGCGGTACATAGGTACACATTTCAGCTTGAAAAAATGTAGGTCAATTCGTGTGTTTTTCCGCATGAATTATTATGATGGAACTTTTGGAACAAAACCATCAATCAGTAGTAATTATTAGTATAGATCTAATGTCTTAACCTTTGCAACAGTCGCCTTTAAATAGTTGTTCTTATTTGCAATAAGAAAATTGCTGTAAGAACAACAAGCCCCGATATTTTTATTTATGCGTTTTCCATTAATTTTTATACCTCTGCTGTATTTAACGAGTGAGCTTCACGAATATATTAAACGACATTACCAAACCAATCGTTTAATATATTAGTGAAGCATACTTGTTAAATATTAGATCGAAGTTAAATTAAGCCGTAAATTATGAACCAAATTAGCAATAATGATTTGTTTGGTAATGTCGTTTAATATATTCATGAAGCACACTGCTGTATTTAACGAGTGTGCTTCACGAATATATTAAACGACATTACCAAACCAATCGTTTGCTAATTTGGTTCATAATTCTCGAAAACTTGTCAAACATAATGTTAATGATTACACGCATAAAATCTTATTAAAAACGGGACTGCAGGTCTTTCCCTAATAAAATTTTTGTTCATAATATATCAGAAAACGTGTTCACGCATCGGCTTTTGTCCTGATATTATATCTTGACGAAATGCGACAGTATTAGAATTTTTATGAACACGGGTATCGACGTCAACGATCGACGGAAACCTGTTTAATTATTAATTAAAGGCCTGCAGTCCCAGTTTTAACCCGACTAAGAATAATTTTGAAGAGATTTGTAATAAATTGGTAATATTTTAAATCAGTTAGTTTTCTCCGTGTATGTTATGATTTACGGCTTAATTTAACTTCGATCTAATACAAACGATGATTTTGATTTATAGTTTGTCATTTTATGAACTTCCCCAAGGCTTTTCCAGAAATTTCGAAGTTGAGTTTTGACGCATTTGACTATGGCGACCATTCCAGCTTGAACTTTATGCTGCCTACATTCTTTAAGAGCTTTTTGGAAAATATTTCTGGTAATTTTTATATTTGGTTTTCATTCAAAGTTTGCTTCACAAACTTTCACATATTTTGCGATTCAATCTTGAGATTATTTTAGTTCTGTTTCTCAGGACAAGTTTTTGAAATGTTTACATAGGGACATTACAATACGGTTGTATTACTAAAAAACGTGGTGAAAATGTTAAACGTCCGATTATGTGAAAACCTTACTAATTGAAACGTAAAATAAAAACTGACATAATAAGTTCTTGGAAAGATAAATACACTGCTGATAAGTACATTGCTTATCCAGCCAAAGTGGGTTGTTTATCTGCTGTAAACTTGAAATAATAGTAATTTCTCATCGATTTTTCAATCAATTTTTCCAAGATATTTTATATGTTCTATATATTTCTAAATTTTGAAGAAGTCGTCTAAAAAATACTGTCTTGGAAACTAGATAATATTACCATTTTGTATTTGAAATATAATTAAAGTTTAAAAATTATAATATTTTAATTAAAACATGAAAAACAAAGCTTAAGACAAACATTTTGGATCAAAACATTGAAAAATTTCTGATTATTAAAAATTTAAAGAAAACAGGACTTTTATTTAAAGTTTTTGAAAGATAACTGTCACGTCAATTTTTATCTCATTCGTAGTTAATACAATTAAAAAATATAATAATAATTCTCAGTGAATAGCCAAACAGATCAGACATTTTGTCACAATATTATAAACGTTGACATATAAGGCATTTATTTTAACAACATTACTTTGATGGAATTTTTATAAAATTCACGCGGTAAAAGTCAATTAAAAAATAATAAGTATTTAATAACCTTGCTTTTTCCTATAAGATGAAGAAGATGAAACTCTATTCACTACAAATGACATTATTAATGGATTGAAACTGACGACAGATAACAGTAAATATATTTAAATAAACTAATATAATCGTGAATTGGTCATTAGAATAGAAATTAATATCAAAACAGGAATTCAATCACAAATGCCAAACAACACATTCATTCGCGCGGAAACTGATGCGCATGCGTAGAAGTATCTATAAATCTGCCAAAAAGAAATGTTGCGAGACATGTTTTATTAGTAATAATTCGAAATTGCAATTGTACAGTCTTTGTACAACAGTGTAACAAAACACGGTTTAATGGTTATGAAGTGAAGTGATTTTTAATTAGTAAAACCGTTGTGTTTAACGTTTGCGCAAAATTTCATAATGTATTGTTTGCAAGGGGAATTATTTCTACCATTGAACTTTTAGCAAATTATCAGAATTTTTGTTTACATTCATTTTTTCTCTCCAAATTGCCTCATTGGTATATACGGTGTCAACTCGCAGTACATACAAGCAAGACACTAGTATGGTATATTTATTTTTAAATTTTGGCTTTCGTTTTCGAGTAAATTGAATCTGAATTTACATTTTACGTCAAATTCGAAATAAAATGTTACTAAGGGTTTAATATCAGCCTGTTGGTATCTTTTAAAATGCGCAGACCTGGCTCAAAGGATGTTTTAACTCCATAAAACGGAGAAAAACCGAAATGCTCACATCTAAAAAAATAAGGTTTTTAGTTATCTATTTGATGTAGATTCTCACTTCGCTTTCCAGACATATCGATTATATTACTATCAAAAATTTGAAATGCAGATCTGCCATCTAAAATAAACAATGTATTCTGTCGAATTATGTTTTAACTCCAAACTTCGTTAAAAACTTACAATGGACATCTTTGCCGACTATTAGGTAATATTTAAAAAATATTATGCGTAATTTAAAGCAATTTTTCGACGGCCGGCGTGGTCTTGTGGTATACGCTTTTGACTACAGATCCGAAGGTCGCGGGTTCGAACCCGGCGTGCGCAAATAAATTTTATTTGATTAATTTGTGTTATTTCACAATTAATTAATTTAAAATAATATATAGTATATTTGCGGCACGTTCCAGAGTTGAAGATACTCTCAGTATCGCCCTGGTGTAAGACCACCATTCAGAATTGAAAGGTTGCTTGAAATGCATGGCCGTGTTTGGTGAACAGATCTGAATAGCCAGGTACTTCCCCACCTTCCTCTTCCCCATCTCCCTCCCCTCCCCAATATACCCTCAGCCTCACAACATACCCCAATTGGGGATGCCATAGTCTCACTGGCTCCAGACGGGAGCAGTTGGGACTCTTGTGCGGTATTACTGTAAAAAAAAAAAAAAAAAATATATGTATAGAAATAAAAAAATAGGAAATGGAAAACGATTTAAAAGATCGTTTTTTTTGTAAGGGTGGCGTAGCTGAATTTAGATTGTTTGAACCTGATATTAAGCAATAGTCTTTAGTATGGAAGTCCGTTAAATTGTTTACAGTATTGTGTAATTCAGTTTGCTTGGGCAGAAATAACCGCTCAGAATTGAATTATATTCAATGGAATGCTTTTCCCATCTACAAGCATTTAATTAAACCGGATTTATCACCGTCCTTGTTATGCTCAGCGCTAAATTGTTCCACAGAGTTAGCTTTGAACGCTACAAAGCTTAGGATGTTTAGAGGGAATGCAATTCATCAAAGAGGATTCCACGACAAAACCAAACAGTGATGATACAGAATATTGAGGAAAAGAAAAGAGAGAAAATATTCTAACCTAACCTGACCTACCCTCACATCAACCTAAACCAACCGAAACTCACCCAACCTTTTATTTTTTCGTGTTTTTCTATTTTATGGGTTATTATCAGAGAGTACCATTTTAATTTGAACAGAAAATAGAAAATAATATTTAGTACAATCGCGTTATGTTCCAGAGAGGTAAAAACTCTCAATATCGTAACAGCCCTGGTAACAGACCATGATTTGGAATTGAAACGGTTTTTTAGCTTTTTTGGTGCTAGGTACTTTCCAAACCTTCATCTGCTCCATCTCCTTCCCCTTGCCATTCCCTTCAGCCTCTCAATATACACAAGTAAAGGGTGCTATAGTCCCACTTGCTCCAGAAGATTTGGAGCAGTTGGGACTCATATTTGTTCCAAAATAATTACTGCTTTGAAAGCTTTTGCAAGGCCTGATTCGCAGATGATCAAAAGCAAAATTATTCCATCACAGTTCAGAGTACAGACGTCATAAATCAAAAGTACTGGGATCTAAATATAGACCGTTCTATTTCAGGCGCAGGGGTTGAGGGTAGGGGGTGAAATTATTGTGGAAACTTTACAATATTATTGGAGGCTCGGGCTTTTACTACGGGGTGTGAGGGTTGGGGGAAGTTCGGCTTACTGCGCAGTTTGTCGCTTTATTAATGGTTTTACAACATATTTTATATCAAACGCACAAACAGTATTTCTTAAAATTTTCTGTATACTATTTTTAGAAAACTTTATTTTAAAAACGACCATTTTCTTTTAAACCAATTAAATTGTATTTTAATAATTTATATTACGTACTTTTTCAAATAAATTAAGAAAAAATATTGCATACATCTAAATAAATATTTAAAAACAAACAAAGACACTTTTGTTCTTGTCTTTAAATGATAAGAATTTTGAAATAAGAAATCTGCTTTTGAATCTGTCGTACAACATAAAATCATCAGATAGCATTTTTGGTTGTGAAAGAGAAGCAGAGATCGTCCACAGATGATTTGGGCTGACTATTTGAAAAGAACTGGTGACTTTGGATATGTAAAAGCCGGATGGAAAATGCAAAAGTAGAGAAATTTGAAGTTCATGTCCAAAGCGCGACGCAAGAAAGCTTACGAAGAAAAAGTACGCCTACTAAATGGTTAACCAACTACCAATATGTCACTTATGTTTTGTTTTGGTAAAGTCCAAAATATCTCGATATTGTATTTTTTCAATAGAATAAGGGTGTGTTTATATACTCTAATTCATGCCGGGCGGAGAGAAACTACGTTGTTTCTGGGGTATTTATAGAACAGAAGGAAAGATATTCTCACCCCCACAACAACAAGACGACAAAAAAATCCATCTGAAGAAACAATAATATTTCTCTTTTTCTATTTTCATTTATACTCACACTTAAATCGCACCCGGCGCTACTCGGGTCTTAAAATGAATGAAAGCAATATTTACGATACTATTAAAATTAGAAAAATCCATTTAGCCATTAATTAATTAATTAATTAATTGTTATTCTTCATGTTGTTGTACTATTATAAGTATGTCAATTATGTTAATGGCACATGTTGTGCCGTTTATGTGTAAATAAATAAATAAATAAATAAATAAATAAAATATCCTGTAACATCTAATCAAAACATTTTTTAAATGTAAACTTTGGCTTTGACCAGTTGAATTTATACCAGAATTGGATTGTGCCTTAATTTTTCGCACATAGCAAAACATATTGCTTAATCGAAGGTGAAAGATATTTTAGAGATCAGACTTCATCTACTTCTTTTGATTCTCTGCAACTGCCAGAGCATCAGAAAAATCTGGTGATCAGAAAAATTCATCTCTTTTACTTATTGGATGAATAAAACGTAACAGAACCCAAACTAGTATAGCTTATTAAATGTAAACATCTTCACAATTGGTAAACTTCGCTCTAGGTTATAACTATCTACTTTTAGGTTTTAACTATCTACTAAACACTAACTATCTACTAAACTAAACACTATCTAGGTTTTAACTATCTACTAAATAGAAGTTCTGATTATGTTTTTAATGTGATAATAATACCTTCATAATAAAATTAAAGGTCTTCTAAAAATAATCAATTTGTAGCAGAAAGTCTTCAAATTGATTCACAAACTATCACTTTGTGAAATTGTTGAGATTATAAATGAAATAAAATGATAGCTTTAAGGATTTTTTTGAATGAATGTGGTATTTTCACAAACTATGAATACCGTTAAAAGTGTGTGGAAGATTTTATTTTCAGATTCTGATCATTGTACTAAAAATGAGTGGTATAATAATTTCAATAAAAATTATTGATTTTGAAAACTGCACGTTCTGAAACAGTTCCAACTGGCAACAACGTCATTTTGACATAGAAACCGCCACTGGGGCTGGTAAGACGGCTGCTACCAACGCCGCTAAATGCATGAATAAAAATGAATATGTCGTTTTGGCGGAAAATCGAAAATAACACATTTTAAATCGTTATAGAAAATTTATTGGTCAACATACCTTAATTATCGTATTTTTTTCGACTATTTTCAATCAAAATCGACTCCAATTGTAATTAACCAGTTTCCCGATTGTACGAAGAGGTATGACCAAAAATACAATACAATTTTAGTTAAGTTTTCTATAGAAAATTTTAATAAATTTTGCATGAAAAGAAATTACATATAAATATTAATTAGAAAATACATTATTTTTTGGTATGATCCACTTGAGGTTGAGCCTGTTAAATATTGAATTTTATAATATTCAAAAATATAATCATCAAAAATGCTAATATCGATTGTTTGTGATTATGTTTTGATGTAAAATATTCCTGCGTATATGAATGGTAAATTCAGACAACCGATAAAGTAGGCACCAAATTTTATCATTTTAATTAATTAATTATTATTAACTCTTTCATTGAGATGCACATTTCTTTTGTTTAAATTTTTCATAGATAATTTTTCAATTTTACTAACGGTCTTCATTTTAATGGTAAATTACGGACTTCATTCTAATTTTTTAAGAAAATGACAATATTTTTTTTGGAAGGCGATGATACCGAGGCAAATACTTTATGAATACAATCAGCTTTACAAATCCTACGGTAATTATAATATCCCGTAATTTTTCACTGGTCAACTCAAGTATTTTTCTAAATTTGAATGTATTCTATTCAGATTATTCAATGTGTGAAAATGTGTCCATTCATCCTTTATTCATCTAAATGTGTTCAACTTTTCATACTTGGCTATGCAGTATTCGGACCATGCCTTATACAAAAATTAATAATTAGTGGTGACCTTGGAAATAAAGGGTATTTATTTATACTGCTGTTACCGAAAACACTTAGGACGGGTTGTATCACAGAATTTGAAAAAAATATCAAATTTCAAAGTTAATATTAAAGTTCCATGAAAGTCCTTTTCAAGTTCTGTTACTATCCAAGGACTGTGAAACAACCATCCCGTGATGATATAATTACAGAACTTGAATCAAACTTCAATATTTACTTTGAAATTTGATGATTAATGTTCAAATTCTGCGAAACAACGTCCTTGGTTTATCAAAGCCTTTCAGATGCTTTGAACGCAGCAATATGTATATAAAATTATGGCGTGAATTTCACTTACGAATACTGCTAGAATTAGAAATGCATATCCAGATACCACTGTCGAATGTTATGTCTTAATACATCGTCAATCATAACTCAACCTGGCTCACGGTAAATTAGAAATTAACATCCTTTATTATCATCCTTAACTCGTCTCCTGGCGATACGTCCTCGGTCCCGGTGATCCTGTACTTGGGACAGCGAATGTATTTAGGGGCGATTTGAATAATCGACCACGTTGCTCCGAGCTGTGAAATGTCAAGGTCGTCCATACAATGCGTTCTCGCCTCGCCTTGCCTCTCCTCTCGCTCGCCTGATGAGACAACCAGCTTTATTTAGAACGCACTGCTAACAAAATACTGAAATAGGGACGTTCGCCTTCTAGATCTGTAGTTTAGTTTTATTTTGAAATAGATAAATTTAAATTTAAGGAATATTTTAGAAAATTTAAAACCACATTTTGTAACACTTTTGCTCAGGAAAAAATCTGATATAAATATTCTGTTACTCAGCAACAACAAAATATAAGAACGGCGAGTTCCGGCGTCATGAAACGTGCACTGTTTTTTGTGCAAGGAATTTAAATCTCAACGCAAGTATTTTCAGCTCTCAAAATCACTTTAATCATGCGCTATGGACTTTCGATAAGCTCATTAAACCTCAGGCAAAGTTTTGTTGTGCAGTTAGTATTGGAATTTAAGGATTCCCAGAAAGCGTGTATTAATTCTCCAACCCTTTTGTCATCACTAATCATTCGTATTTCGCTATCAAGCCTTTTGTGCGGAATAACGATAATTCACCTACAATTAAAGCGATGCGCAGATGTGAGCTAAAAATAACATTCAAAGGTTGTCGATAGCCATATTCACTGCGTTCTAAAATACGAAGGCTCGCCTTTATGCGCGCGCACTTGAATAACGCAGAAAAGCTCTAAGGGTCGTAACTCGTAACACGGCTACTTGTTACGTTCAAGCTCAATTTCGTTTATACAAAATATGAAAAGTTATAAAGTTACCACATTGTCACATTGCAGCAGGTTTATTATACTCCTGCAGTTGGTGAATATTGTTGAACGTTGAACGTTCACCGTCACCTCGATTAGTTACATTGTTCTTCTGTGGTTTTTGTACAAAAGTAGAACGAAACCCTATTTAATTCATCACATTCATGCTTTGTCTCAAATAAACTCTTGTCACGCTGACTTTTTACATGATCCGACTAAAGTGTTTTCTACACTACTTTGTTCCGTTTCTTACTTGGTCGTCCCTGAATTCTGCTTCAATTCATTTTCGCGTCATATTCACATTCATCCGCTCTACTGTCCAAACCATCTAATCGTCCCTTTCTTCTACATCATCCTTGTATTCTTTCTGGACCTCAACGTTTATGATACGGCCATACTTTATTGGACACGCATACGCCACAGGGGTCAGTTTCAGAGCATTCATAATTTCTCTTGCAGTTGACGTTTGAAACCTCAATCTTTGGGTCCAGAATTACGCAGCTCACCGATCTGTCAATCCTCAAACACTGTAGAAAACCAATGGAAGTTCGTGTATATTTAATTTAACTGAATTCAAGGGTTTACTCCGACAAATTTTATTATTTTTTTTATGATTTCCATCTATTTTTTGCAAAATTCTGAGAATAAATCTTTCAGCGTTTTTATAAAATACTATTTTTTTAGCCAGAATGTATTTGATGGCAAAAAAGAATAAAAAAACCAATATGCCTTGAACGTGATCTAAATTTCATTTTTTCCATTCCGTTCGAGAAGATACTAAAAATATTTTATCGTTTGAGTATTCGACAATCTGTGAGCTTTGGATAAAAATATCTAGAGCACTTTAGCATCCTGTAATCTAATATATTCGGTTTTTTCTTGAACAGTAATAAATATTACTCTCCAAATACGTACATTCTTAAAAACGTCAATATTATGTATATTTATATGAATTTTCTTTAAATATATTTATTTATTTATTAATTAACGCCTTTTTTCGGGGTTTTTCCATAATAATATTAGGAAATATACATTATTTATTGTACGTAACTGAATTGCTTCATTAACAACATTTTAAATTTGTTTAAAGATAAATTGAAGATGTCCACTGATTTGGTATAATTGTTTCCCTCCATTAGTGTTCTGGGCAAAGAGGAATACATATGGTAGTCAGTCCCAGAATTTCAGTGGAATTTGGAAGCTTATCAATTCTAGCAATACCGGACTATGAACTAAATCATTTAGAATTTTATATAGAATTACCCAGTCAGTGAAAATTCTTCTGTCTGACAATTTGAGCATATTCATATAATTTAACAGAGTGTTGTAGTTCAAACATAATTGCAGGAATACCCATTTTAAAATTTATAAAACGTAAAATTTTGTTTTGTATTCTTTCAACAGCTTGTACATGTATATTATAATGCGGGTTCCAGGCAGGAGAATTGTACTCAAGTTGACTTCTTACATAGGCAAAATATAACAATTTAATACACTTTCCATTGTTAAAATTTCTGGTTAGCCTAGTTAAAAATCCCAACATTTTATATTGTGAAAGTATCAAAGTTTTTATTATTTGTATTTACGTTTTTCACTGAAAAATATACAAATTCTTTGTAACTACTGTTTCTTGAATTATAAAACATTTAAGTTAAATTCTCAACAGCCTTAATTAATTTCAATTATTTGTTCTCCCTCCTCTTCCTCCTAGTCCTTCTTTTGACTTCTCAAGGTATTGAAACTATTGAAATTCGTTATGCCTTTACAAGGACTTTTGTAACTTTGAAGGCAACTTATTTCTATAACCTATTTCTAACTATTCCCATAAACCCCCTGTGCCCATATTTCAGCTGCGCCGCAGAATAATATACCAACCTTATTAAAAATAATTCATTACCAAGTTACAATTAATTTGTTTACTACTTAACGATTTGACACCGAGGTGATTATTCTGTAAAGCAATAGACCATCTACTACGCAATACTAAGTTTGATGGTTGTTTTTGGTACTTACACCTGTTAATGTAATTAGTTTAGAAGGTTAATACTAAAGACGCATATATACTTTGTTTATTTAACACAAATTATTAATGTAATTATCATTTATTACTTTTAAAATATATTTTTTCTAATCGTTTATTTTTAAATTATGTGTTAAACGAACATTTCTGGGGATTGTAACAATTTTGTTTTAAATCTAATTCATAAACGTTTCTGTCCTGACTAACTAACTAACCATTGCGTCGTTTCCTCCTGGGTATGCAGTGAGGATAGACCGACAAAAAACTCGATCTTGGCACACACTCCTCGCCTCATTCACATTCATACATACTCTTCTTTCCTTGGTAGTCCATCAATATCACCATGTAGAATATATCAAACTTATTGGACTCACAGCAATAACTTACTTCTATGCTACCTGCATTTTGTTATATTTGAATTGTTATTTGAACTCTAACATTGACATTTTTTTCGGACTCACCGACCACATTTAAAAACAGCATCATGGTAATTACATAAACTGTTGAATGCACAAACATATCGTTTCACTTCTACATACCACCATTTCTCACACCTAAAAATACAAACACACTTTACACTACAAATGTCACCCGGATAAATTGCTGTTACTTTTTTATACATAACCCTTTAATTTCTCTCAGGCCCTATATTTTCCTTGGGGATGCTTTGCTAATCTAGGGATCAGTGATATTCCAATTTGATATTTATCACAAATAAGAAATTACAAGGAAACATGTTATTCGTACCCGCTATAAAATATTTTATTTCAATGTGTAATGTTTTGTTCAAATAAAATCAAAATTTAGTAATATAAATAAAACTAAATTTAAAATTTACACAACATGGGCAAAATCCTAAACATGTATTTTTAAATGTAATAAATAATATTAGTTGTAAGTCTATGACTTACCATGGTTGCAAATATGTAGGTGATTAAGTCGGTAGTTGTACGTCTTAGTCAGTCACTAGATGCGTGTCTTAGATGTAAGTCACTTTGATAATTTTTATTACAAGTGTTAGTTGTAAGCCAGTTATATAAAATTTTATTATAAGTATATTTATACAGCAATCTTCAGATGATTTTTCACGAATAATAGGTGGTCAATCAATATCTACATAACATTCTACTTACGGTGGGTATAAAATGATACAACGCAGAAATACATTTAAAAACACACGATAATCGAAAAGACGAAACTAGTAGGTTTATTGAATTCTTCTAAAAATCGTGGTGCTAAAAGGAATACCCAGATACCTACCGTTCAATAAATAGCCAACGAAACAGAGAGACAACGCTTTTCAACGTACCTACATTGCTCTAATCTTTGGTCCCACCCTGTCTTCAAGTCGTGATCCGTGTACTCAACTTTTCTTAATGCCATAAATGAGGGTAGACTATTTTGTAACTTATTTTTAATGTAAACGAGACTTTTTTCCCATTTCTACGTCACCAAAATTCAAGCTGTTCTGTTTGGACTGTTCCTATCTAAAATTAGATTATTTCTGCTTCATTTGGTAATGAACGTAGGAATACTGTGCGGGTGTTTCCAACACAATACAAATTCCAAAGGTCACTTAACCAATGCTTGTACAATTTAAGAAAATTGATGGCTGTGTTCTACCGATAGAAAATTTCACTTATAATGAAAATTGGATTAAGTGTTATTACGTCTTTCTTTTCCAAATTAGATGTAATTACTTATACTTATCAATGAATAAGAAAAATTCATTAAATTTCAAGGTTGATTTTCAAATTCCTTGAAGATTCTTTCAAGTTCTGTTATTATTTTAATTTTGTGAAATAACTGGCCTATAATGATATAATAACAGAACTTGAATAGAACCCTCACATATTTTAAAAATCAGCTTTGAAGATTGATGAATTGTTCAAATTCTGCCAAATAATTTGTCTGAAAGTGATTATTTTTTCTGAGGTATGTAACAATACTTTTATTTTCATCCAGAAAATAAGAATACTTCAATGGTTCCGTCCACACCACACCCACAAAGCGCCTTGAGGCGCGATAACTAGCCAATTAATCGAGCTTCATGTGGACGAAACTATTTATATATATAAATTTAATAATTGCTAAAGATGACAGAGTAGAAATATGTTAAAAATAAGTGTAAATAGTACATTAAACAAAGTTGCATACTCATCTGCGAGCTGGAACCGTAACTGTTGCAGACACAATAATAACGAATTCCAGTGTTTACGCTATGTCTGCACCATTGTAATCGTAGCGTAGAGCACCCATTGATTCGATGCGAACGGTTACGGTGAGCTCGCAGATTAGTAGGCTGCTAAAGAATCGGTTCCGATGAAGCCGGAAAGTCCAGAAATTATTTAATGACTGCATACGTTTATATCTTACACTTCAAATGGCAAATTAATACTATTTATAAGAAGCATTTAAGATGAAAACTCAGGGATTATGACATTCTTAGTTCAGTTTGTTTTTTTTTTATACCAGTAAAAACTTGAGCATATGTAAGGGTAGTTCACAACTATAAATATTACTTTCTTCCTGCATTAACAAATTTAATTAAATAATGTAATTTCGGTTTTATATTCTAACTTTAAAAATGCATGCCGCCATTCTTACAAAAGTTGATGGTGTAATGGTCAGCATAGTTGCCTTCCAAAGCAGTTGATCGTGGCTCGATTCTCAACAAAAATGCCTGAAATGAGTTTGAAATCTAAATTTAACTCCATGTAGCCTATCACTTGAAACTATTCCCGTGGCACGTCAGCAAATAGGTTTCTCTAACCCGCACCCAAACGGGATTGTTTTTCCATGCATACCCACAATGTACTATGTACCGGTTGCGTTATTTTCTCGGGGTTTGCCTCCGCCCGCACCCAACTGAACAGAACGTAGGCGAAATTCCTCGCCCACTACAAAATCTTTACCAGTACTAACTGCGCCCCGTACCGACATCGTCAATTTTTCTAGACAGTAGTTTAGCAAAACGGACACTTTATAAAAAATACGAACTAATTAGATCATAAACAAATTTCCACAAAGCCAATGAATATTTTTTTCTACGAAGTGTCAAATTTTATTAATTTTAATAGATTTTGTGATGCTGCCTATCTTTCCAAATGAAATAGAGGCAGTCTGTTTTCACTGGTACATAGTAAAAATATACAGTTACTTTAACATTAATTTAGCTACAGCACATAGGTACATAATTATCAAATATTTTAACGCGGGTACTGAACGGAATTACAAAACACTAACTGCATAGATACAAAATGCAGTGAATATTTTCGGCTTGCAAATATATATATTTTTTATTTATTATTGTTAACAAGTTTATGTTCCGCTGTTTCGCCTTCTGAAGACATTATAAAACTGCGCTGTCACCCGTTATAATAATTACAGAGCAGAAATTTTTAATATTTGCGACTGTGAAAAAATTGATTTAACAAATGAATATACTTATCTGGGAATAATTGTTGATAATAGTTTTAAGTGGGATAACAAGTGGCAAAAATTTGTAACCAGCTCAGATCCTTAGCTTGTAACTTTACAATTTAAAATTTATTTTACCTCATTGCACTCTTAAACTCTTATATTTTTCTATGGTCGAATCCATCCTAAGATACGGAATTCGAACTTGGGGACACGCAAGCACTATTTACATTAAATATATTCTAAATTTACAAACTGCCATAGTAAAAAACATTGTCACATCTAATATTTACAATCAGAGACATAACTTAAAAGTACTTTATGGATCAGAGAGCCTGCTTACAATAAAAGGTCTCTTATGGTTCACTATTATTATGGATAACATCGGGGAAAGCCCATACAAACACCCACTGGTACACAAACATACCACAAGATTTAAAGAAGGAAAGGGTCTAATAACTCCCCGAATATTAATAAATATGGAAGCCGTACTCTTCAATATGTAATTCCAGTGATTTTCAATAAAATCAATAAAAATCTTAAATTTGAAAAAAATGAGAGACTATGTCCAAAAATGGTAAAGCTGTGGCTAATGTATGAAAATTTCATGTATCCTTGAAATTTTTTTTGATGTATCTACCTATATGTATAACTTGTTTTTAGTAGAATGTTTAATTGGTAGAACCTACAGACAAGCTGCGATATGACAGCTTTGTGCGACTAACTTAATTTTGTACAAAAATTGTTTCTATTTACTTAATAAATAAAAAAATAAAAATAAATAAATAACAAAGAGTTTATTCAGAGTTTATGATTAAATTATATTTTTTTATAAATTGAATTAAAATTGTAGTTCTACATATTAAACTTGATAATAATAAATTATGAATAATAATAATATATCTTTATTGTGAGAAATTTCCAACTATAACTAAAAATGCATGTTATTAGTGCGTAGTATACGTTTGTTTATCAATAAAGTAAGTGAAAAAAAAATCAACAATCTATTTTCATCCTAGCTCCTAAAATCTTTATTTTTTTTTATCCTTATCCCTGAAAACCTAAAAACCATGAGTCAACCCCATTCCTTTAAAAACAAATTACGAAATGGATCCTTACACACCGGATACATTACAACTACAATACCCGTTTATTTTACACTCTATCAATTTAATCGCCTTTCAGTCAAAACATAATACATCCTTATTTTATAACTTAGCGGTATAGTATATACATAATTAATTAGTGTGATCTATATACTAATAATTTCTCAAATTTTTCATCTTCTTATAATTCTCTAACTTCTCCATCCTCTTCTTGTAACCCAAACTAGCTATACATAATTTTTCTTTTTTTATATTATAGTAATGTAAAGATTCTATGAACTGTAAAATTCGCCATAACATAGGGTCATCCTTAGCATGGAGGGTGAAATATCACAAAAAACCACATGTACTCTCTAAATCATCTATCAATAAAATAAAATAAAATATATAAATAAAAATATTCGTTTGTCCATCATCAAATCTTAAATCTCCGAAAGTTCTTCAATGATTTCTTTGAAATTTTGACAAAACGTTGCATTCAAATATGCGTGTGACATTTTAGAACTTGATTTAAATACATATAAATATATTACAATATAATCGATCAATAGTTTTGAGAATAAATAACATAGTAATAGTTAAATCAGCAAATTGACGGAAGCTGATATAACTTCCCAGGAATTTTTTGCTTACGATTAAAATTAAAACATCCGGAAAAAAAGTGCAGAAACTGTGGTTTATCCAATAGTGTTAGACTTTAAACGTGATCTCCAAGTACGTATATATTTATACCATAAGCAAACCCTCCACAGAAGATGTGCTGAAGGAAAAGACTAACGAATGTTCTCGGAAAAGGAACACAATTCTTCACTACATCAAGGTTTTTGTATTCTGAATTGAATTTTAAACTGTATCCATGAGAATTTAATACCCTGGATTACGATATCCGCGAATACAACGGCGAAATTATATTTGATAAAGAAATTAAATTTGATAAATATGAAATTAAATTATTTGATTTTCATTACGAGTAATATACAAAAATAATATAAAAAGATCTCTGTAAGTGGTCTCACCATAATTTCATAACCCATTCAGAAGGCGACACAGCTGTCACACGTAATCATACTTACAGATTACAAAGCAGAAATTTTTTATGAATAAACTGTTTTATTATAATGAAATATATAAATGAAAACCTTTAGAAAATGTATTTTTATATTTTCCTACTTCTCAAAAAAACTTTGTTTTAATTGAAAATATTATTGTTGTTTTCTGTTTTCACAGAATAGTCAAATAAAAGTAACAAATACCGGGATTTAATCATATTCACCTAATAGTTACTACCCTACTTTGATCGAGTGAAATAAAATATATTTTTTAATTGAATGATTTCAGTTTTTGTGACAAATATTACACAAATACCGAAAATATAAAAAAAAACGAACTTGTGTTGTGTTCTCGAAATAATTTCAATATTCCCTTTCTTCCAATACATTTAAAAATATTAATTAAGCATCTTTCTTCAGCAAAACAATTTCATTGACCTGTCTGGTATAGGAGAGAAGAGGTCTAAGTAAATGGACGGTATTCATTTTCTTTCAAATCGATTTTGCTCACACCACTGGGGATTCAGTAAATATTTATATATTAATATAGCTCAATTTTTCAGCTTAGCTATTGATGAAAATGATATTGGTATCCGAAAACCTGGAAATCTCAAACAAACTAATCTACAAATTTCATTATTCTTCATTACAAAAATTCATCACATTACAAAATTACAATTAACCATCTAGAATCTTCCGACTTAGTCACTTCTAAAATCAATATCGATCACCATAAACTAAGAAACCACATAACTTTCCATATTCCTTCCCAATGAACCAACTTAACCTTCTTCCAACCTTTTGTGCAAATGCGTTGTAACATCCACTGTAGTGGCAAGATTCAGTATATATTTAGCAATAGCCCAATCTCGAATTGCTTCTTTTCACTTGACTTCACTTGACCCAAACTATTGTCTCTGATTTTTATGTTGTTGTTGATCTTGTTTTACATTCGTTGATCCTTACTAAACCATGTTTTAAATTTTCAACAACTATTATCCAACCATTTTTTTATCGTAAATTCGTGAGCGATTGTTTAATCAATTTTGTAAAAATTTAAACACGCTCATGAGTAACGCTGTTATTATTTTATTCTAACATATTATTATACACCTTTATTGGACGGTTGATATTTATTCTTTATATTTTTTTTTGTTAACCCTCTATCCGCTGTTTACATTATAAATGAAGAGACCTCAAATATCACCACTTGAGAATTGTAGCTACTGTGACAAAATTCAATATTTACTTCTGTTACGTACGATTAAGTTCCTCTTGCTGTGCAATATTATTTTCTTCTTGGTGTATGATATTAAGACAATACTGGCATCCCACAGGGATCGGTTCTGTCTCCGAATTTGTTTTTGTAGCACACGAATGACATTTCGTCGTGTGCAACAATTCACTGTTACGCCGATGACAGAACAGTCTATGATAACTTTTTGTTTGATAAGCCCCCAAAAGATACACAAACTCCAACAGCTCGGAGGGCTTTGAAGTGGAGAACGGACGGTTACTTCGAGAGGGTTTCCTCTTGGGGTAAGAATAACTTAATCGAATTTAATGTTTCAAAGACCCAATCATGTCTGATTACATCTAAATGGGATAGAAATGACAATCTAGTCTCCTTCAACGGAAACAATCTTCCGAACATAACGTCCATTGATATGCTGGGTATAAAAAAAATACATAAATGTGGTAAAATAAAATAAATAACTTTTAGTATGAATATCGTTGGCCAACCTAATCAAGATGTTGAAATAAAAGTACATGAATGTTCTTGTACTCACGATACATTCTGTCAATGTCCTTGCCTAGATCGAACGGACCATATCAAATACCTTGGTTTTACATTTGATCAATATCTTAAGTGAAATACACATTGCCTACTTATCACGAATAAACTTACAAAACATATTTATTTCTTCAGAAATATTAGAAACATACTAGACTCCAAATCTATGAAAATTGTTTATTACTCTCTTTGTCAATCTATCATTGAGTATGGAATAATCGCACAGGGAGGTTTAATTATGAAAGATATTCTTAAAGTTCCCTTAATAACAACTACTGCAGATATATTCTACAAATTCCAAGTATTAGATATTTGACAAATTTACACAAAAACTATCTTAACTCATTTGTTTAAAAATAAAACACATACATTTTATCCTATCCACAAAAAGAACCTTAACATAACATCCCCAGAGATGACAAAGGCGATAAGAGAAATCATTTTCCTCAGAGCCTCCTGTGTGGAGTTAAAGTTAAAAAATAAATTAAGTTCTTATTGGTGTGCATTATTTTCACAGATGACTGAATTTTGCTTTTCACAGACATTTTCATTTAATTCAAATGAACGTTTGTTAGACCCTGTCTCCCTCTACATTTAGCGTCAAACGCAAATGAATTTGAGGCAGCGGTGTATCGGGTTTCGAGTTAACAGAATTGATTACATCATATACGAAGGCTTTCCCGAATAATGACATAATAGACAAATCGAACAATAAGACAAAGTTTCGCGGAAATCAGAAATTCGTGAAGCGAGCGTGTTCGGTTTGATGTACGAATGTCTTTTCAGTTCACTCGTAATCCATCACCATAGTTTATAATGTAATTTTCGTGAAAATAGTTAACACTCGAATTCCGCGAACTTTTCGTTGGGTGCGCCAGAAACGTGGCGGTGTTTAATATTTAAACGCACTGGGCTTTTCACGTGAAAAAAGTAAGGAAGTGATATCACTAGCCCATGACGTCAGTAACAACTGTGCGCCCACTTAGTACCTACACAACTACGCACTGTGACGTGGTACAGAACTGAATCCTGAAGCCTTTCA
Organism: Hesperophylax magnus; assembly: GCA_026573805.1. Lineage (NCBI taxonomy): Eukaryota > Metazoa > Arthropoda > Insecta > Trichoptera > Limnephilidae > Hesperophylax > Hesperophylax magnus. The sequence continues at coordinate 8,419,464 of JAIUSX010000010.1, read as the reverse complement.
GGAGTATTACTTTTTCAGTTCAAGACTACGAAGCGGTGAGAACAGCTTTAGCAATGTTAATGCGATGTACTGCGAAGTAATGCAAAATCATGTATTTGAAAATTGTATCGCTTAGAAATATTTTAAGTGCTTCAATTAAATATCTTCGAGTCTTAGAGTATTTTTATAAGCCCAGAAAAAAATAAAGATCAGGAATTAAGATTTAAAGTGCAAAATATCCCACTTACGAACTCCTTTTCGGTTCCGGTTTTATTGTATAATGTGGTAAATTAAGATTTTTGCAAAATAAAGGTAAACCATTTAATCTTTTGTACCTAACCATCGCGAAATAATGATAAATGTTTTTTCCTTGCATAAATTAAAACGGGCTGCATCTGATATGGTAAAATATATTTAAACGGACAGCATGTGATATGGTAACATACATTAAAACGGACTGCATGTGATATGGTAACATACATTAAAACGGGTTGCATATGATATGGTAACATACATTAAAATGGGTTGCATATGATATGGTAACATACCATATGCAACCCGTTGTGACTTTACCTCTACTGAGATAAATGTATCATTCTAATGTAACATTCTGACTAATGTATCATTCTGCCGACGTAATATTTACGGTGATCCCTTGAATTCAACAGGTAAGTTTAACAGGTAAACTAACAGGTAAGTTAGATTTTTATGAAAGGTGGCAGCTTTTATTTTACGTTAAATGTTACTAAGGAGTGTTTTTTTTTTTTTTTTTTTTTTTTTTTTTTTTTTTTTTTTTTTTTTTTTTTTTTTTTTTTTTTTTTATTATTATTGTACAACAGAACATTCGTTCCAGTTACAGTACAATTTTACAAACAGTATAATTTTACATCATATCAGCATTTGGGTAAGTGACTCTTCAATAATTGTTTTAGGTCGTTTAAAGAACAGTCATTTACATCCAAATTCTTTGCTAGTTCGTTCAACAGCACCACTCCCCTCGTCATGCTATGCTTTGCCAGGACGTCGGTTTTGCCTTTTGGTACTCTAAATAAGTCATGGTATCGACTTCGGCTGTAGTGGTCTGGTACATATAAATCATAGCATCCCAAGAGGAATGGGCTATCAATAAAATTGTTCCAAATTTTGAAAGATATAGTGGCTAGGCTTGCTTTCCGCCTAGTTTCCAGACTCACAGAATTGGTTTCCTCAAGTAAGTCGATATGGTGCATGAACCTGGGATAGGTTCCATGCGTCCGCATATAGACATACCTGAGGAATTTCTTCTGGATTTGCTCTATCATTTCAATGTACTTCTGGTGGTACGGTGCCCAAACATCGCTCGCATACTCCAGCTTGCTTCTCAGTATGCCATCGAACAATGCTAACATAGCATCTTGGTTATTGAACTGCTTGCATGTCCTAATGACGAACCCAAGAAGTTTGTAGCAAGACTGAGTGAGCTGCGATATATGGCCAGAGAATTTCAGTTCGGGATCAAAGACGACACCGTCATGTTATTGTTAGTGGTCAGATTTTTAAGTAACGTGGTACACCGCCTTAAGGAAAAGTATAATAATTGCACGAGGGAAAGGATGGAGAAAGATCGAGAGGACCACGCTATAAAAATCTAGTCACTAAATAGAAAAATTGTGTTCCGCTCCAAAGAACAGGTTTTCTAAAATATGTATTTCAAAATTTTAATGCAATGTGTTACAAAAGTAATTGGATAATTTCGATAAGGGTAATTAATATAGATAGGTAAATAATGGTGAAAGATAAACGCGTGGTTAATACTTTTTGTATTTCCCTGATGAAAGACCAGCATTGAGAATCGTTCCCAACCTTTCTCTAAATAATTTTATTTCACTTTCACTCCGTTCAACTATATAACCTACCCCAAAGGGGTATTTTCACAATACTATGAATACCCTTAAAAATTCGTGAAGATTTAAAGTGTATTTTGTCATTACATAATAATTAACTTCAAAACGATCTAAAACCGCTCATTGTGAAACAGTTCCAACTGGCTACATCGTCGTTATGACATAGAAAACGCCAATTTCGGTAAGACGGCTGTCACAAATGTTAATTTAAAAAAACGTGAAAATACCCTATCGTAGATGCCGTAGACCCACTGCTTCTGGACAGTTGCAATTCCTGTGCGAAATTCATACTAAAAATATATATTTACTAAGCAATATGAAGTATAAATTATGTTGTACGAAAATGAAAATTTACTTTAACCGTTAGTTCTGACTTCATGAACTTTTCACGCCATTTTCTTGTCATGAATTTCTAGGTCGATATAACTATTTTCAGCTTAATAATCAATAATCTGACTCTTCAATGATCTGTATCAATGTTATCAGATAGAGACCATTGAAATATCATATCTATCTTAGAATGCGACCAGCTACCATGTCCTTTCTATCATATTATTACTTTCATAATAGCCCGTGGATAGTGTCTACAGTACCCAAGAAATGTATATTTTATCAGCCGTGTGAGCATTAATACCTTCATAACAAATTAATTAGCTAGATTACTAACCCTCATGTCTAGGCAATTAAAGCTTAGATAATATTAAAAAAATACATCGTGCTATGCTATCAGTATGATAAACTCGTATAGCAGTATGGCAATATAAATTATAATTCCCCTTGTGGACGATAAAGCGCAGTATATATCTTGTTCACTTTATTTGTTCGCCTTAATTAGTGGTACGTAATATTTTAATGATTAATACTTCAAAGGAAAGTATAATGCTCACGTAGAAGACGTCGGGAACGCTAGAGAAAGACAAGCAACGATCAATTGGTTCAAATACTTGATTCGGGCCACGTCAAGAGTCAGAATTATAGAATACTATGTGTGAATGTGAATAAGGCAAGTGGTGTGTTCCAAGACTGGGTTGTTAGGTGGTTCATCATCTCTGCCTACCACCCCTGACATCCGTAGACTCCTACCCAACCCTGATACCTTTTACCTTCCCAGAACTTCCTTTTCTTAAAAAATATCTTCCACACAGCATCCTAAAAGATGCCTCCTGTGTGGGGGTTAATGTTTAAAAAAGTGAGTTTTTTATAAAATATTTGTTGCTCTCTAAATTACCATGTCTTCAAAGTTGGAATTTTTAAGTGTTTCAAAATTCTTTTAAAAAGTAGCCACCAGAAAAATACAGCTAGAGATGCTTTTCACAGAATAACAAAATTTTGCTATTTTTTCTTGTATTTATTATTTTTATTACCGTTTTTTAGTTAGTCATTATAAATATTATGATGTCCCTTAGAATGTAAACTAGTTAAACTAACAACATTGTAAAACTAAATACATCTTGAAGGAGTTTGCTTTTTGTTCAAAAATATTTAAAAGTGTTACTGTCATAGGGAGGATGGTGCAATTCCGCACATCCAGAGAAAACACGTTCTTAATAACTAAAAAAATGTTCATTTTTACCTTTTATGTGTAAAACACAGAGAATTTCAGATCCCTTAGCCAGTGGGACTATGACACCCCTGTAGTTGGGGGTTTTTGGAAAAAATATTCAGGAACACCTGATTATAATGATTTTGTTATTAAAAATAGCAAAAGGCATTAATATTTTTAATGGCTATAGTGAAAGTACGGTTCAACTCTGACTATGCGTTTTTTTCTTTGTTGCTTTTGCAAATTTTTGTTAATTTAATTTGCAATCCGTCGAACCGTATTGAATTCGTCACGGAGCGAAGCATTTCTAAAATAATAATATGATTTTCTTTTCACGATTCGTCTTGAAACAAAATTTGAAAAAGCAGAATGTCATTATTTGTTTGTTCAATATCTTAAAAAATAAGGACAAAAAGATGCCTCGTTTTTATCCTTTCTTGGGACTTCCAAGACTTAAGATACTCGAGACAAATTCAATTACTCTCCCACATTTGAAGATAACTCAATTGCTTGGAAAATACTGCCTTATAGAATTGTGGCATCTACTCTCAAGAATGATTTGTTTTGTAGTTACTTTTTGTTAACCTGCAAGAGTACATGTCATCACAGGTCGTTGAAATTTTTAAGTGCTTCGGTATTTTTCAAAATAATACAAAACCGTGATAAATAGTTTATTTCCACAATTTTCCTTCGTTTATAACTTCAGGTAAGAGCTTTGTCGAACTTAAACAAGAATAAATAGTATAAACAAGCGCGGACCCGTCAAAATCACGGGTTGTTATAGTTATATGAAGGATTTGTAAAGCAAGTATTTGAGAAAAAACTGACCTCATCCGGCTTATCAAAAACAAAATCCCCTCACAGCTGAAACTGTGTTAATTGTCATCCTTCGGTCCAAAAATAACAAAATGGTTATTACATATAGGCAGGACTGATTGCAAAATATTACTTAAAAATTTAATCTGATAATTATTTATCACGGACGCCTAGTTGTATCTTTACTTTTACATATTTATTTTCTCTCAAATTTTTTACCCAATTGTTTATTTTTCTTATATTCGCCATTAGTGTATTACCCTCTTAATTTGCTTGTCATATTATTCAATAAGATAGTGTTACCATTATGTAATTGTGTTACTATTATGTATTATGTAATGTTACTATGATGCAATTGTAATTGTGCAATTGTAATTGTGTACGCCGTGCCCGATTCCGATTCCATTGCTGGTTCTGTTAATGATGACTCCAGACCGATCGGTCTGCGTTCCAGAACCAATAAACATAAATAATAATCTCTTCAAACTTAGCACAAATACCTTGTGGCATCATTATGGGTATTTTTAAAAGTAGGTTACTAAAAATAATAATAAAAAGTGATTTGTTTTTGATAATATAAATAATAATCTCTAAAACTACGTTATTAAAAACATATTTTGCTCGAATGGTGAATAGTTTGAATTATCAACAAGTACGTAGGTACATATATAATATACTTAACTTACATTATCGCATTATAACTTATCCTACATACTATAACTTTATTATTAATCTGCCCACAAACCATAATAACAAACATCTTATGAATACCTATGTAGTACCCGCTCGCCATACAATTAAGTAATTATTATTATTCAATTCAGCCTGCTAAAATATTATACACATTTAGATACGCCCGTATTATAATACTCGTGCAGGCAAATTATCGCAATACCGCGCATCTTACAGTTGTTGATACCTACTTACAATTAGGCTACTGGCAGCGTGTGTACTTCACGACCTTTATTTACAATTTCGACGATATTGTGTGCCTTTATCTCATTGTATACCTATATCTCATGTACCTATGCTCAAAATGCAGTGATACTATTATTACTGTTTATTATTCATGTTTATCTTATGTTTTCTATGTATATCATGTTAATAATACTATAACATTGTATATCTCTCATGTACATATCTATCTACAATGCTACTAATAGATAATAATAATAATAATGCCTACTAACAATAATCCTGATACTATTGATACGGTCTCTACTTTATTTTATTCGTATACTTACAAGCTATAATCAAGCTGTTCATATTATTTCCTGTATTTATAAACATATTTTAAGATCATTCACACGATCTGCATTTTTCTTTTAATTTAAATTTACCGTTGTACATCATGTTAATAATACTATAACGTTGTATATCTTTCATGTACATATCTATCTATAATGCTACTAATAGACATTGTCTATATTTCAAGAATGCCTACTAACAATAATCCTGATATTGTCGATACGGTCTCTACTTTATTTTATTCGTATACTTACAAGCTATAATCAAGCTGTTCATATTATTTCCTGTATTTATAAACATATTTTAAGATTATTCACACGATCTGCATTTTTCTTTTAATTTTAACTTACCGTTGTATATCATGTTAATAATACTATAACGTTGTATATCTTTCATGTACATATCTATCTATAATGCTACTAATAGACATTGTCTATATTTCAAGAATGCCTACTAACAATAATCCTGATACTGTCGATACGGTCTCTACTTTATTTTATTCGTATACTTACAAGCTATAAGCAAGCTGTTCATATTATTTCCTCTATTTATAACCATATTTTAAGATCATTCGCACGATCTGCATTTTTCTTTTAATTTTAACTTACCATTGAATAGTGTTATTATTTTTATTTTTATCTCTATTTTTATGTTTATTTTTATTTTTATTTTTATTTTTATTTTTATTTTTATTTTTATTTTTATTTTTATTTTTATTTTTATTTTTATTTTTATTTTTATTTTTATTTTTATTTTTATTTTTATTTTTATTTTTATTTTTATTTTTATTTTTATTTTTATTTTTATTTTTATTTTTATTTTTATTTTTATTTTTATTTCCTATTTCGTTTATACCTAGTTATCTTATAAATTTTGCTAAAATAGTCTGTTCTGTTTTCAATATTAATTTTTGTATATTTACAATAAGGAATGTATATACTACCCAATATAGAAGATACACTCCTACACTCTCCTTACCCATCTTTATCTCGCTATCCCCCCTCCTCCTGTACTTGATGCTCACTTTTGTACATTATTCTATCAATTTAATATCGTACATGTCATTCATAATACACTACTCTTCAGTTATACTCATATATTATAACCAAATTGTACCCAACTATTACTCAACTAAATTACAATGTTAAATATTATATACCAAAACTGTAGAGGATTAAGAACTAAAACTGAGATTTTTCACAATAATATTCTTTTGAATGACGATTGCTTCATTTTCGGTATATCTGAGTCTTGGCTTATTGATTTTATTTTAGATCCGGAACTGGCACCAACTGAATTTTACAGTATTTTTAGACGGGATAGGACAAATAACATTACAATTAATAGCATTAATACCCAATCAGATTCTCGTCGAGGCGGTGGAGTCATGATCATAACTCATAACAATCTTAACGCATACCCTCGCGAAGACTTGGTCTGTAATGCTGAATGCATCTGGGTAACTATTCCCCCGTCTAACTATACTTCAAAACGTACCATCCATGTTTCTTGTCTATACTTACCACAGGGACATGGATATGAAAATGCTCTCAGTTCATTCCTTTGTTTGCTTGCTAACGTCAAAGATCAAAACCCAGATGATATTATTCTCGTAATTGGAGACTTTAATATGCCCACCATAACATGGAAACCAAAAGATAAAAATTCACACTTAACACCTGAAAATTTAAATTCAATTACTTCCTTACTTACTGACACAATCCATTACTCTGAACTGAACCAATACAATTCCATCAAAAATGCCAATAAACGTATACTAGATTTATCTGTAATGAGGAATGCCTTGTATCTCAAGCATACAACCCTCTTGTCAAAGAGGATTTACACCATCCATCGCTCAAAATCATACTACAATTAGACACACTTCCAACTATCAATGCTCCACCAAAAGAAATTTATCGGTATGATAAAGCTGATTTTGATTTAATAAACCAACACCTGTCTAAAACAGACTGGTCTTTTACTCACGATAATGCTGACGTTGACGAAGCAATTTATACTTTTTATGACATTTTAAATAACACCATTAACCAGTTTGTCCCTAAACGTTTCATCAAAAAGAAAAAATTTCCCAACTGGTACTCACCTCCCCTAATCAAAATCATAAATGAGAAACAAAGACTACACAAAAAATGGAAATCAAATAATAATCCAGTAGATTACGTAGAGTTTTCTATCAAACGAATACAACAAAAACACTTACAGAAACATTGTTACACCCAATATATAAATTCAGTTGAGTCTAGTATTCCAACTAACAATAAAAGTATCTGGAATTACGCTAAGAACAAAAACAGGACAAATGGCATACCACAAATCATGAACCTAAAAGACGAGTCAGGCACCGGTGCTCATCAAGTGTGCCAACTGTTCTGTAAACACTTCCAATCTACTTACGTAAGCGATGAGGGCACGGATGATCCCATTAATATAGATAATTCTACCTGCATTAATAATGATAACCCGATCGGGGACGTACAAATAAACAACTCATTGGTCAATAAATACTTGAATGAATTGGATGTTACAAAGGGTGCGGGCAGTGATGGTATCTCGCCATATTTTATCTCAAAATGTGCCAAAAATCTTGCATTTCCTTTAACTAACTTATTTAACATGTCTTTAAAAAAAGGAATATTTCCTACAAAATTCAAAGAAGCCATTATATTCCCCATCCATAAAACTGGTTCAAAAAGTAACATTGCAAACTATCGCCCAATCTCAATACTCACAGTACTTAGTAAACTCTTTGAGCGTATTGTGTACGATCAAATTTATATAACTATTGTCCGCAGCATACAAAATCAACAACATGGTTTTTTACAAAAAAGGTCAGTAATAACAAACTTAGTCAACTTTACTGAATACTTAACAAGCAATATGGATAATGGACACCAAGTAGATGTTATCTACACAGATTACTCGAAAGCTTTCGATAAAGTTAACCACTCTATCCTCATTAAAAAATTACACCAATTAGGAATCCATGGCAACTTACTTAGGTGGCTAACTTCATATCTGCAGAAAAGACTACAGTGCGTATCAGTTGAGGGAACTAAGTCTAGTTTCTTAACTGTGCCCTCTGGCGTACCGCAGGGTTCCCATCTGGGACCATTACTGTTTAATGTATATATATTTGATATTTATAAATGTTTTTTACATGCTAACTACCTTGCATATGCAGATGACAAAAAAATATACTTAGTAGTCAAATCTATCAATGACTGCATAAAACTTCAAGAAGACCTAAATCGTCTTTTTGCATACTGTAAATTAAACAAATTAATCATAAACATTTCTAAGTGCAACAAATTATCTTTTACGCGCAACAAAAATAAAATTTATTTTAATTATAACTTTCATGATACACATATCAATGAAATAGAATCAATCCGTGACCTTGGGGTAGTACTGGATGTAAAACTAAATTTTATCAAACACATTAACGAAGTAATCAACAAAGCCAATAAAATGTTGGGATTTATAATTCGCATATCTAAACCTTTTCGCAATATTAAAACCATGTATTCCCTTTACACCACGTATATCCGCCCCCACTTAGAATACTGCACACTAATTTGGGCACCGTTCTACCAATGCCATATTGACAGAATCGAAAGTGTGCAAAACAAATTTTTTAAACACATAAATTATAAATTTAAATTACTCTTTGCAAATAACACCGAATCCTTAAAATTTCACAACTTTACTCCACTTCAAACACGTAGATTAATATCTGATCAAATATTTTTATACAAAATTCTGAATAACGGCCTGGACTCTCCTGAACTCGTAAATTATTTAACAATTCACATACCTACAAGGCCAACCAGACAAAACCATTTTTTTCATTTGCCCACGTGCAGAACCAACCTTAGAAAAAATTCTCCAATCCCCCGTATATGCGCGCAATATAACACGCAATTTAACAATATCGATATTCTTAATAATACTCTTGTGAAATACCGAAACGAAGTCAAGCGTACGACCACAAATGTTAATTAAATCAATGCACAGTTATAGAAAAGGTACAACATGAGCGTCTCCTGTCCCCATCCCATCTTCCTCTGCCTCTTGCCCTTTCCTATTCCTTCTTCCTTATAATATATTTATATGATTCTATTTTTTTTTATTTTTTGTTTATTTCATTTTCAGTTAATGGTTATAACCAATTACAATTTTGTATTATATCACATTAACCAACATTAGCATAAGAAACTATTTTGGCTTACCTCATATTTAACCTCTTGTATAACTTATCCTGCATAAAATTGCTGTTTCTTTCTTACAATAAATAAATAAATAAATAATTTGAAACTTGTTAATTTGATTGTCTTAAAACGGGAAACCTTCCTAGTTGGACAGTCAAAAGCTTCCTTCCACATAATGTAATGTATCTTTTCAAAATAAATAAAATGATCATTGTTCAAAAGAAGAAATTTGCCTGTTAGATTTAAAAGAAGTTTAAAAACATATCAAATGAAGAATTAATTAATTAGTAATTTTAGTGCTAACTTTATAGCTTGTGAAATTATTATTATTTTTATGCAATTTATCGAATTTCTGAAAAGCATTTCCAATTTTGGAAATTAAGCTTTGCAGTATGACTTTTTATGTGAAAGTTCATTGAATAGACACGGTAGCCAGGCTGTGTGCTCACTAGGACTATTATGCTGGGTATACATTTGCGAGACAAAACGCGAGCCATGGGAAAGGACCTCGCGTAGTAATAGTAGAAACATGACTTTACAAGATAGGACAAATGACAGGACACAATCACTGTACGCACGGTAACACGAAATTGGTGTTTAAATAATATTTTATTAGTACAAAGTAAAATATATTTTCAAATAAAATTATTTCTTAGTACCATATACGCTTTTATTTTGAAAAACTTTGTGTAATGCTTATGACTTTGTTGTTTGAACATTTGAACATGGGAATTTATAGTCTTAGCTACATAGTTGCATCAAAAGGGAGACTTTTTTTAAATTTTGAAAAAGTTGCTAACTGCCTAGTAACGTAACGTACCTTCAGTCTGGTTAAGTGCCTATCGTTTTTTTTTTTTTTAATTTCAGAGGTTTCTGATTTCTGATATCAAATACATCTGATATTACAGTGGATATTAATTTGAGACAATTTTTAATGCATTTAAAATTTTTCAAACTTAACAAATCGTGCTTAAAAAATGGTCCAAGTGCAGAAAATTTGAAAAATAAATTAAATTAGAAATTCAACTTCTCCACGAACTTTTTCAATATATTATTCAGCTTTAGTCAAATTAAATGTATTTGTTTTTATGAAAGAGAGTCTTAGTACATCAAAGGCCAGGCTGTTATAGTTGTTTGAAGGCTTTTTGTAAATCCTTAATCTTTATTATCATAATTTTGCTAATGAAAAGCGTGTTCAGAAATTAGGCTCAAGGTCTCGTAAAGTCTAATTTCCTTCCTATTCAGAAATTTTATTATATTTTATACAAAACATCATTTACATTAATTAGTTTGTACTTAATCCCATGAGCAATTACTTTGTTGGAAATACTAAAGCATATTATTAATGAAATTGACGGGTTTTTTGCTTTCAATATTTGGTAAACACATAAAATGCTTATTAATAGAGTATTGCGAACTGTGCACACTTTAAATTGATGCGCTATTTGTATATTCATGAATGGAAACGTTATTTGTAGTTTTTTCTATTATTAACATATAATATAGTGTATTGGGAAAACAGAACAACAGAGATTTCATAAATACCGGCAAATCTATTTTTGAAATTCCCCCTGCAGGTGATATTTGAAAATATTTTTCATTATGAATATCAAATATCATATATTGTGCTTTTATTTTGAATAGAATTATTCTTTCACCATTAAGACATGTTCTTTTTCAAAATAAACGAGTTGAAATAGTATGAATATTTAAGGTGGGATGTATAGGAAACGAGGCACGGCTGTTTATTTATACATAAAAATCTTCAATATCTTTTTTTGGAATAACTTGGTGATTAAAACCTCAAATTGTAATATTTAATTATTGAAGACAATATTAGCGATTCCTAAACTAAAATCTGAAACAGAAAAATCAGAAAAGGATACGGTCTCATCTAGGACGTCCTAGATGTAACCGTATCCTTTTCTGATTTTTCTGTTTCAGATTTTCGTTTAGGAATAATATTGTCTCGCTATATTTATATCGCTAATATTGTCTTAATTAAATCTAAATATTATCTGAGATTAGAGTTAGAGAAGGGCAAATTAATATTGCTTTTCAACTAATCAAACTTCTGGTCATGTGCAATCTGTGGACAATGAATGCAGAAATGTTCGATTTACACAATTTAATAAAATATATTTTATTTAATGTAATGATATTTGGTGAAGGTTCTATGAATATGACACGAGTATGGTGGCTGTAGACAAAAATAATTTTAATCATTTAAATTTTTTTGAATAAAGAAACACCAAAAAAATAAATAATTTATGTATAGAGGGCTAGTTTTTTCATGTGTATAACGGCGGTATTCTGTACAAGAACTGTCTAGTGCAGTGGTTCTCGTGAAGGCATTGGTGAGATCCAGGGGGTCGGTGGTGGCCTCGAGGTCAAATGAAGGGAAGTGAAAGACTCCGACGGGCGAAGATTGGCTGAAATGGTCAGAGAAATTTAAAAAAATACATTTTCTTAATGAAATCAAATATGCTATTGCAATAACCTTGTGTACGAACAGTTCAATTAGTAATGGTGAAAAAATGTAACAAGCAGTAATTGTTGAATGAAACACTAGTATATATTGAATTATTTCGCGGATAAGAGATAAGCCGCCATAGCTCAGTGGTCAGAGCTGTCGACCGGAAATCGAAGGGACACGGGTTCGAGTCCCGTTGGCGTCATGTATCTTTTAGCAGGAGATTTTTCAATGTGGATGAGTGTTTCAGGCGAATAATTATTGCTTGTAAAATAATAGTAATACATGTATTTTAATATTCCCCTGACGAAGGAAGGGATCTTCAGAAACCGGTAGAGTGAAAATAAAACTATCGTGGTCAAAAACAAATTTATGTGTTTTTATTATAAAAAAACTATTGTTTATTAAATTTAGAACGCAACGTTTCCGGATAATAAATAATCTCAGAATGTTGAAAATTCATCCACTTCCATAAGTATTAGTGTGAAATGTGGGTATTGTAATGATGAAGAACTAATCTAATCTTCCCGGGTGGGAACCATACGTATTTCTGATATTTTCGTATGTATTTCGCAACCAGTTTGTCGTGACATTGTTTCGCCTGCGACGCGTTTTCCCTACATGCTGTCATACGTCGGCCTGATTTATTTTGATCCTTAGTTTCTGTTCACACTTTTACCAAAGTATTTTATTTTTTTTTAGTTTTTGTTGTTTCCTTTTTTTTAAATTTTTTAAGTATTTACAATAGTTCAGTTATACAAACAACTTGTAAAATTGATAATATGATAATGTAAAAGGCCACTAGGGCTTGTAATAAATAACTAATAAATAAATTAATTTAATAGAGATGAAATGAAAATGTAAAGGAATCTTTCGAAAGTGGGTAATGATCAAAGTAAGATTGTGAACCTCTGGTCTAGACTAGAGTCAGTGAGGCTATGACATCCCCAATTGGGGTATGTAACATTATAAAATTACCAACGGCGTTATTTCCTTATAAGCTTTTTTAATGGGGGGACTGCTTTGAAGAAAAATATATATGATTTTCCAATAAAAGGTGTTATTTTGAATAGCCCGCTATATCGGTAGATGCATTAATAAAAATGGAACGATACACGCTTCAAAAACGCATTGAAATTATTAAAATTCACTTGATTGAATCAAATGCAAATCATCTTGAGTGATGAGGCCCATTTCCACCTCGGTGACTTCGTCAACAAGCAAAATTGTCGCATCTGGGGCTCGGAAAACCCGAGAGTTATTGTCGAAAAGCCTCTCTATCCTCAACGTGTGACTGTTTGGTGCGGTTTATGGTCCGGCGGAGTCATTGGACCTTACTTTTTCGAAAATGAGGCTGGAGCAACAGTTACGGTGAATGGATTGCGCTATCGAGAGATGATTAATGATTTTTTATTGCTGGAATTGGATGGTATTGATCTGGACAACGTTTAATTTCAACAAGATGGCGCTACGTGCCACACAAGCAACGAAACCATTGATCTTTTACGATTGAATATCAAAATAACACCTCTTATTGGAAAACCCTGTACTTCGAAAGTGTGCGGTGAGACAGATAAGGTTGGGAACCTCTGGTCTAGAACCTGCCCGGTATCCCCGTATCCTCGCTATATATGACATTATTTTTGCCAAATTTAAGCTGGCCGCTTAAGCCCTGATAAGCGGCAGAATAGTTTAGTCAGCAGTCACATATCCAACTTGATGTTTACCCACGTGAATAATTTGCTTACCTACATCTCACCGAAATTTACGAAAATTGCCTAATTTTATCAGTTTAAACTATTATATTCATAGAGTGATGAGGAATGTTGTCGTTATAGGATAATCGATCTAAAATACCAAGGGATTTTAAAAGTGTCAACGTCAGAACAGTTTGTTTTCAGTGGTTAGTTAGTCACAATTGTAGGAAGAGTGCACCGACTCCAGAAAAATAAATCCTATTTAAAATTATTTTTCTCGTATATAATGCTGATTGAAGCGGGGAACTTTATAAAAAGTCAACTCAACATCAGATAAACTGCTGTCGTTGATATTTTTAAATCTCGCAACGACAGTAGAAAGCATAGATATAGCACTCACGTAGACAGTTTAATTTTACGAAAAAAAATTCTCCATGAAAATCATACACAATACTTGTAATATTGGTGATATTCAGGCTTACAACTTGTATACGGATTACTTTCCAAGCCGCTTTAAGCTCTACATTCCAAACAAGCCGAGCTTAAAATCAACTGATATGCTGGACCTATGACATCCCCAATTGCAGTGAGGCAGAAGGTACGCTTCGTTATGTTAACATTATACCGTTTTCAGAAAACCTAATTTTTTTTATGCAGTACGCCACAAGAGCGTCCCGTGCCTGTACAGTGAAGTTACCTTGCCACCCGGCTAAGCAGCGTTGTAGGGCGGGTTATGGTAGGGGCTGTAGGAAGGAATTTATTAATGGTTTTAAATGGAAGGATTATATAGAAGGAAAAACAGATGCCTGTAGCTCGTTCTACAAAAACGAGTCGAAGAAGCGGCCCGTTATCATGAAGGCAACATGACTTTGAACCAGTGTTCCACTCGTGTACATCGAGTTTCACGCACGTGCATTATACGAGTATATAATAATAATCTGGCACCACCTGCAAAACCGGTGGTAAAAATAATACTGTCATCTGTTATTAATTTACTTAAATGGTCGTAAATTTTATTGACGTTTTGACAATAAACTGAATACCAGACAATTAAGAGTCTTTGACAAACTTCCTTCTGTTTGAAAATTGAAGATCCGTCATAATCCCTCAGCAGTGTTGTTGCTATCCAGATTTCGGCACCTCCCACAAGAGGTTCAATTATTTGGGAAATAATCGCTTTCAGTCTAGTACATTTCAGTCCCTTTGGGGTTTCAGTAATCCTCGTCTAAACGCATTACCCAACTGATTAGCTCATTACGAACCCAACTAGTACTTTAACATTGATAATGGCGGGATCGCTTATACCTGGAGTTTACCGGGAATTCCTTTCGAAAATGCACCGGCAAATAAATCAAAGCAGTGCTTGTAAAATAATATATGAGCACTCTCTAGTCAAGGGATTCCCCCTTATCGTTCTGTCGGTTTCTACATTTCATACACACGAGTCAAATCGTCAAAGTGGAGATTACTAATTAATTAGAAGATATATATTTTAATTCTCATTCATTAGATGTTCGAATCCTCTGATATAAAAAACCTTACTATAAAACATTATTAATTATATTTCTACATTTTAGTATCTTCTATTTTTCATTTTCATACAAGACTAGTGCGAGGGAAAATTTTTATAAACTCATTTTAGGACGATCGTCGATGACGTGCGAAAGAGACATCAAATCTCAGGAACCACTATTATACCTTTACCTATACTTTACTTAAAAAATATTTTCACGTTAAAAAATTATTTTTACTTACTAATTTTTTTTTTAATTTAACGGTCAATACTAATGTTGGTTGTTTTTGTTTTTGAAAATTAATGATTCATTAAACCTAACATATTTTTCTTTCAAATAAATCCCCCTTTTATTGTTTAGAAAATATTATTTTTAATTTAAAATTGTATTATGTTATTGTCTAGAAGGAATAGAGAATTATGAGTACATTTTGACCATCAAAAATTTTTATGGGTGACTGACAATATCTTTTGAAAATGAAGTATGTAATTTAAATATGTTTTAAAGAAATCAAAGAAACTTTTAAAAATTTGGTTACCCACAAATTTAACACTGAAAACTCTCTTTCATACACGATATCCAGAATCTAGTGGTAAACTGGTGAATCTACGGCACATTATTATATTTTAAAATGCGGCGAAACGTATACACCATATTTTTAATCCTTTAGTTGTAGAAAAAAGGTAGTAGTTTCTCGCTTTTATCCTTAGTTTCCCGGCACCGTGTATTAAAAATTCTTTAAAAATTTATTAAATATGACATTTTTTCTGTATAAGATACATCGACATTTTATTTTCTTACACTTTGGGCAAAATATTCCATTACCGCATCTGATATTTATTTTAAGCATAACCTTTAAATGTTTCTCGGGTGGCTTGAGTAACATTGTAGGTACCTACGCAAATAAATATCTAATATGCAAATAGATTTCCTTGCCCTCCGACCTTATCCCTATCCTTGGTAATACTTGCCAGTGAGATCTGCCCACGCTCAGCTGGAATTATCTTGAATGCATCTTGCATCGCATAACGGAGGCTGTGTAATCAACGTCCACAGATTTCCATTTCTCCAAGTCACTGTTTATTGCTAATGACAAGTTAATCGATATCTTTATTATGCAATTTACTTTTGCACGTGCTATGCGATAAGCAACCATATAATCGTTATTTTTGGAATGGGGTATTTTCAGAGTTTTTTTTTTACTCTCGTAAATCTTGATTTTTTACGATAATACGAATAACGAATAAATTTTCTGCAACGATTTTTGATGTGCCATTTTTAATTTGCTGCCAAAACGACATGTTCGTTTTCGTGTTTGAATATGGCGTTGTTGACTTCAAACCGACCCACGTCGGTGACAGCCGTCTTATCAACCAGTAGCGTTTTCTACGTCATAACGATGTTGTAGGCAGTTGGAACCGTCAGAATGTGCAGTTTTATCGTTTTTAATAATTTAAAAATCGTTTTTAAAATCAATAATTGTAAACCCTATAGCTTCTCTAACGACGAATTCTTTAAAATTTTAACATCCCTGATATTCGACAAAACTACATAAAAAGGGTCGTTATCCACGTAGACAAAAACTATTTTCATCAAATTGATCATAAATATATTTCAAGAAGTCACACCAGAATGACCCAATACGGCAAATTATCAAAAGACGTTTACTTATCCGCGTAGAAAATTATATTATAATATCACTCAAAAATTAAACATTAAAACTCGCAAAATGTCCTAAATCGGCTCAATAATAACTATGGCTGATTGGCTTGGGTATTACGAAAAACTGTTCAATAATGTTACTTAAAATCATACACCTATTAATGACACACCTAGTGTAAACTTAATAGACAGTTTTAACAAAAAAAATAATTTTGTAGGTGCAGTATAATTCATTGGAATTTTTACGAGTATTTGGTTCCTTAGAACAGGCGAAATGCCTAGATAGGAACTAATATCGACCTAAGAAGACGTAATAACACTTATACACATAATTCAAATAGAATGAAACGCATTGTACACTATATTGAATAATAATTGTTGCTTTGGACTGAAAAATTAGAATGATTAATTTATAAGTACTACTATATATAGCCTCACAATCATCAGGGCTGAAATTTCTAGAAAAACGGCATCAATCGTGTATTTCATGAAAACCATGCTCAGAAACTACATCAATCGTGTATTTCTTGAAAACCTTGCTCAGAAACTGCATCAATCGTGTATTTCACGAAAAACATGCTCAGAAACTGCAACAATCGTGTATTTCATGAAAACCTCGCTCAGAAACTGCATCAATCGTGTATTTCATGAAAACCTCGCTCAAAAACTGCATCAATCGTGTATTTCATGAAAACCTCGCTCAAAACTGCATCAATCGTGTTTTCCATGAAAACCTCGCTCAAAACTGCATCAATCGTGTATTTCATGAAAACCTCGCTCAAAACTGCATCAATCGTGTTTTTCATGAAAACCTCACTCAAAACTGCATCAATCGTGTATTTCATGAAAACCTCGCTCAAAACTGCATCAATCGTGTATTTCATGAAAACCTTGCTCAGAGATCATAATATTACTGATGTTTGTTTTTGTGCAATCTGTTATTGCTTCTTCAGGTGTAGCTAATTTGTAGCTAAGTTCCTACCATTCTCTTCGCTCATTTCTACTGTTTCAGTTAGTATTATATGCTTTATACTGTGTTATTATTGGATAACAGCCTGTAAACAAATGTAATACAATAAATATTAAAATTTCACATTTTTAGCTCGAACATTAGGTGATTCAATTTTAGATTTTCCACACATTTTTAACGGAGTTCATAGTTTGTGAAAATACTTAATTTTCCTATTTTTATATAACATTTGAACATTAACTAGGTCCGTTTTAACTTTCTGTTGAATTATGATCAGCAGAAAAGCTTGTCAAAAGAACCCCGATGATTGGCCACTTGATGACCCCAACCTGTCACCAATAAGGTTTAAGAGAATCAAGATTTTTATCACTAGTAACAACTAAATCGAAACTTTTATCATGCAATCAATTTTGCATGCGCAGTTGAAACGCGATCAAATAATACGTGTTGTTAAATAAACACTACACTGGGTGTTTTAATGGAATTTATATCGATAATGCAGGTTTAGGTTTATCAGCAGTAATATTTGTTTACGTAATGATTTTCATCATTTAATCTAACTATTATACGCTTATTACGGATTCCACATACTGTCGGGTTATTCATATTTAAAAAAAAAACAAAAGTTTTTAAAAAAACAAGTTTTTCAGAGAACCTAGAGTGAAGTAGGGGGCGCTGGAGGAAATGAGCTTTGAATGGGGGGGCGGTAAACCAAATAAGTTGGAAAGCTCTTATTTAATCGAAAACTTTATTATGCAGTGATTTTTGCACTTGCAATTCGACAATCGTTTATCTCGAAAGTAAATAAAACCATTTCAATAGAATTTTCTCTGGTTTATAGGCATCATGATGAATTCAGCGTTTTATTGTTATGATGATGTCACGCCAGAAAACCGATAAAATATTTCACTTACGTATCATAAACTTAATGACGTCTCACTGGTAAAGAATAAAACTTTATACGATTATTTGTTGCGAATAGTGCAAAATATACAGATTCACGTAGAGAGAGAATCTCATCCCGAGGATTACGATCTGTTGTATTTTTGAGATTGCTTTGGACATTTTGTGATTAATGTTTTAAATATTGCTTTTTTTAAAATGTATTGTATTTAAGATTAACTTCATATTTTATTTTATTAATTAACCGCCTTGACGGGCTTTTGCGTTGTATTATATTTAACATGATTGACTGTATGATACAGATACAACCAGTGGCAGCTCGTGACTTTTGGGTGCACCAGAGTTCTATTATTACAAAAAAGTGCATTATTGAATTTGATTGAAAACGATTTTTATTTTTTTTCGAAAATTCAGTTTTTGTCTGAAGATTTTCAGGAAAAAAATTTACAAAAAATCGAATTTTCGAAAAAAAATAAAATATAGATTTGGACGAAACACCATCAATAATATCATTTTTTTCAAACTTAGCACCCTATCATACTCGACACAAAAACTTAACAATTAAACTTTCATTCAAAATTTGAGGTGAATTTGTTTCCAAGTGTATGAAGGTGAGAAATAGGTACATGTATGTTATATTTAGTCCTGGAATTATAAACGAAAAAGTTGAATAGTTTATTTTTCTCCTACTTTCTAGTGAATGTATGTTGAATAGGTATGTGTAGTTTTTAATAAATCGTAAGAAATTGTGCTGCACACGTTCAATATATAAGAACGACAAACATTCCCGGGTTACGAATAACCTGTCAATATTTGAAAATCTCCTACTACCACCACAGTAAGCTGAAAATGTTGCTTGTGTTGAGATGGAGGACTTAGCCAGCCGAGGAATTGAAGACACTACGCCTGGGTGGGACCCAAACGCGATGTCAACTCGGCCACCGACCGGTCATTCATATATGAATTTGTTAAATATTTTGCACTATGCATACTATATATTGTATTATATTTTGTATTACACGCACCCTACAACCATGCTGCAATAAAAACTCGTTGTATTATATTTTGAATTACACACACCATACGAACATGCTGCAATAAAAACCCGTTGTACTATAATTTGAATAAACTGTTTCCACTGACAACAGACCGTAAAAAGTGTTTATTTCGGATCAAATTAAATTGAGTTACTCCTTTCATAAAGTATACTCATCTTTACTATGATGCAGAAGACAGATTTGTCTACAGCAGCAAAAACTTTCAAATATGAGCTCGGTCGACAGGAAGTTTGTGCAGTCTTTGTGAAATATTATTATACTAAATTAATAACAAAACCCTGCAAATTTAATCTAATTATAATGTAACCAATTACATTAAATCATTTCATCATTTTCTCCTACGTAAGTGCTAACAAATAAATCTATACAAAGAAAGGTGAGGTACAAATAAAAAATTCAAGTGATCTGAAATATTTTTCCCTTGATTCATCTTAAATCGTTCTAGAAATTATTTAAGTATCTAATTTGCTGAATACCTTGTTGCTAACTCTGCAATTTATCCTTATTTTAGGGAGAAAAATTATGTATTAAATTACCTTGGGTACAATTTATTGCTTTCTCATTTTATTTCCTGGAATCATTTATATGTTTTCCAAGAATAAAGGAATATACCCGATTTGAGAAGAAAAGAATGATGAAAGATTTTCCCAATTACTTAAATATAATAAAGCTTTTTCAAGCATTCATCTCGCTGTTTGAAATAGTCACCACATGTGTGTCGCAGACGGCTTTAGAACTTAAGCAAGCTTTCAGAATGTTTCATGGCATCCCAAAGCGGTAATAACGTCACAAGTTTAGAACGCCGAAAATAGCAACGAAAACTTCTTACACTCTTACTTAAGACAGACAAACTGTAGGTACACCGTATAACTACTTCAAATCCTCCCCTAAACTCTATCTTGATATATTGAAGGAAAAAATATTTTTTCCGCATCCTACAACTGAATGAAGAAAATGAAACTATTTTAAACAAAACGCATCTCAAGTGAAACAATCCGCTTTGGAAGTATAAAATGATATTATTGTCTTTAAGCGATGTTGGGGGAATGTTTACACACGGAGAGTAGTGTCTTGAACTTGGAGGTAGGTGATTA
This sequence comes from Hesperophylax magnus, assembly GCA_026573805.1. NCBI lineage: Eukaryota > Metazoa > Arthropoda > Insecta > Trichoptera > Limnephilidae > Hesperophylax > Hesperophylax magnus. The sequence goes on along the minus strand of JAIUSX010000010.1, from coordinate 8,398,392 downwards.
GGGGGGCATTTGCACAATGGTTATAGAAGGTTGTTACACACATAGTTCCAGGACGCAGTTTTAAGATGTGATATCAGTACATTTCGATAATAACATATATTATATTATATATCTTTGTGCAATAGTAACAAGTATTTTGTTTGAATTTTACGACAGGTGCATTTTCTCTTCTCCCTACCGGGAAACCAGCAATACTAATGGGATAAAAAATAATTTCAATTCAACCCTCCTAAAATATTAAGCTTGTCAAGCAGTGATGAATTTTTTAAGTCCAGTTAGCCCTCAGGCTTTAAAAAAAAAACAGTTTGCAATGTTTTCGATGTATTTCAAATGTGCTATATATTACTTGTTATTTAATTTTTCATAAAAACGAACACCGTTTTAATTCACTAGGTCACTCAAATTTGTATCGGGACAATCTTAATGAATTTACGAGTTTATGATTATTATGATTAATGTACTGAATAGTCGAAAACTTTTACACTGTGTTCTTTTAATTATATTGAAAATAACCTTTTTTCAAATGTCATTGAAATCATTTTATTTAAGTCAAATAGCAAGTTCTAATCATGAGGTAAGCAAGCTGTGTTCGCATCAACCCTCGCTACAATACCTATATAATATAATTTAACATGTCCTCATACATCGTTCATCATAATTTGGGCTAAAAGCGGAGCACTTGCGGGTAGCTATGGTGTAACGTGAACGGGGTGGTTGGGTGCCGGGTAGGGCGTGGTGCGGGGTGGCTCGGGGTGGCTCGGAGCTAGCTTGGCGCGGGGCCAACCGAATCCGGGTGCCGCTGAGCTTGCGGCCGCCTGTCGCCGGCGGTGCATTCACTTGTGCTCTTCTTAACGCACGATTGATCGGATAATGCGCCCGGCTAAGCGCCCGGGAACCCAACTGGCAACTAGGGCATACGACCCGAGCAGCAGCGCATCCCGGCTTGATGACCCAACCTGAAAACTTCCGAATTAAAAAGCAACCCTTATATTGTTTTATATTTCTCAAAAAAAAACCGATTGTAGTCTGTTCGAAGAACGAACAAGGGTTGGGATAGCCGTACTTTAAAGGGCTATTCCACACAGATAAAGCATGGATGAAGCCTATATGCCTATGGCTTATGACAGGCGAATGCGAAAACACAATTCGTAAGGTTAATTCACAATTAACATACCGGGTGGCGAATGAAATTTGCATCTCGAGAATCATCTGTCAGCACTAGAACGGTGATCGTTGTACGGTAGCACTCGTAATGTTTTTGGATTGCTATAAAATACGTCTTAAGGGATTATTCCGATAAATAACCAACGATAGTATACGCATTGGTTTTGACAGGACGAACGTTTTTTTGTGCGATTGTGCGGCTCACGGCACTCCGTGGTTATAGCTGACATGTGTGAATTTAAACTACGCACTTCAAATTCTGACCATACTATTGGTTAGCACACGGCCTGTCAAAAGCAAACGGCGTGACGGAACATAGTCTAAATTTTGACTTCTTAAATGATTTGAGAGTTGTATATATACTCTCACAATGGCACTAGTATAGACTATCTTTAAATTTACCTCTACCTTTAAATCAAAACTTTGCGCGATATAGCAATAGTCGACGAGCTTGGTTTAGAATAAATATTAATCTAGAATAGTCAGTTCAATCCCTAATTTCCTCTTCTCAATTCTGTCCTAACTCTTGCTATACCACCGTCCAACTGACTCCAAGCAATTTGGAATCATGAGCGGTAATGACTAAACAACATACATATGGATATTACCCATACACCGCTGATACCTTTTTTCGTTCATCACTGGTCTTAATTAATGTTTTTCTGCTCAGTTTGCTTTAGAGAGCACCTCAAGATCTACACGACGACGCACGAATAACTTATGTAAACCTTTCTTTTGCGGAGTTATGTTTGACTCTTTGGTCACGCTAGTCGAATTTAGAATATACACCCCACTTGGCTTCACAACCCTTGGGCCACGAAATGTATTTAAATATTTGTCGACAAGCGTTTCATCGCTAACTCTGACAGGACTTTTTTAAAAACGTTTTCACGTTACAAACTAATAATTTGTGCAAACGTAAGAGATAATCTCATAATTATTTTCTAGAGATACCGTAACCCTAGTTCGAAGATGAACGCCAATGTTCAAAAGCTTACTACTTCGTTGGTATTTGCTAGACAGAGATATTGGCTAGCCGTCGTAACGTTATACAACCTCTCCGTGGCCAAGAGCTTATCACAAAGTAATTCCATATCTCCTTCATGACGGAATAAAACTTTCATTGAAGAAAGAATGTGTGAAGGAAAAAGAATGTGTGTTCTGCTCTTTAAATAGATTAATTATCATTACATTCTTGAAACAGAGCCTCACTTCCTTCCCATCTTTAGATTTTTTTATTAAGTAGCCGAATCGCAGGGAAAAAAATAATTACCGCTTTTTTATCAAGATACTGTTAAAATGTGACTGCATGACCATTTCTTAATAACAAAATTGGTCATTCAGAATATATATGAATAAATATAATGGACGGAATTCGAAAATATTATTATTATGAAGAACACGTGTTCCGACTTCAACATATTCGTGCTTTATTGATAGTTTTTGAAATTTGTCAAATCATTTTTTTTAGCTCTCCAGTCCCATTTGTTACAGGAGAATTAATAATTTGACCAGATTTATTTTATATCAGTAATTTTTCTCCCTGCGAAAGCTTTATAAAAAAGCGGAGAATGTTTTTAATATGAGTGTTAGAATATTATGCTTCGTTTGCAGAAAACCAAGAAACATATTTTTAGCGCAATACGTTTACTTCTTAGAAAGCTTTAAGATTCATTTTTAAGGGAAATTTTTACTTAGCTGTTTAATGTAGAGTTTTTTAAAGAAACAGAGATGGTTTTTAATCCAAGTATTAGAATATAGCTTCGTTTGAAAAAAACATAGAAAGCGGCATATTTTTAGCGTAAAACATTTATTTCCTTCTTAGAAAGCTTGAAGATTAATTTATTTTTGGCATAAAATATTCTTAGTTACGGGTACAATTTCAGATTTCTTCCACGAAATAATGTATTTTTACCGTGATTTTAATTATAAGTCACATAGCTAAAGAAACGCTTTAAAACTATAACCTCGGTTTGTTTTGTGATGGATGTTATCAGTCAAAATTCAACTAAATGTCTTTTATCACAACCAACCATATATTAGCACCAGAATCTACCCACATCATACCGTGAAATATATTAGGTTCAATTGCTTCAATTGGTGTGAATAATTGTGGAGTCAATTATAGAAATTCATCACGTAAATCTAGTATTTTGCTTTTTAAAAACATCGACATTAAATCACCCCTTTTAATTTGTAAATAAAAATTATCTCAAACAATTTTTTTTTCAGTGTTAGGATTACTATCTTCGAATCCCAAAAAGGTTTTTTTAAACTCCAGAATCATACAACGCCTCTTGAAAACTCAACAAGAAGTTTTTTTTATATTCCAGCTTCACCATTTTCATTTTTGTGGGAACTATTTTAATGGATCCACGAAACACCGCCACAACAAAATGAGCTCTTCAGTGAACATTTATTTATTTAAACTATATTATTTAAAAGTGATTTGACGAAAATGCGATAAAGATAATAATTTTGTAGTAAAGTAAAATTTATTTATAAAATTATAAAACAGAACCCTTGCAAAATAATAATAAATGCTAACACTAATATTTATTTGCATATTACGTTATTATAGCCTTCTTAAAACTAGATTCCGTGCAGTTGAACACATCTACTATTTCTAAGAATGTGTTGTTAACTGTGTGCAATCTAGGTACAAGCAAGTTCCTAAAAGACGCAGTCCTGATATTGTTGTTGCATAAAATAATTATTTTGGAATATTTCTAATTGGTATATACGTAATGTAATAAGACTAATTAAATCTAGGCTATCTATAATACCATAAATAATTATAAAATATTATTCATGATGCTGGGAGTTATACGTAACTCTTGGCATTTCAATACCGACAATAATATTTTTGTTTTGTTTATATTTTAAAAGGGTAAGTGTACTTACTGTGTAGAAAGGCGCCAGTTGAAATGCTAGAGGTTATTCATAGGCATAATTTAAATATGGCAGGGTACAATATAAACATTCCAGCTCACATTTTTCAGTTAATCATGTCATAAAATATTTCATCATGAATGATTTCTATGAACGTTTCAATTCTGAATGGAGATCTTTCACAGGGGGGGATACTATATTATCTAAAAACTTACCTTCCCTTATCTTACTAAATATATGTAAAATCAAATATGTGGGTGAACTAAAATAACTTAAACAAGTATTTGATAACCGAGGGAGAGTAAAAAAAACTTAACTTTCAGCTCCTATAACAACATTTTCAGAGCCAACTGATTATACTGAAAAAAATGTTAATTTTCTTCCTGAAACAACTAGTCACATTCATAAATAAGAACTGTGAATAGGAAAAATCGTTTCGAGTGAAAACTAGTCACATATGTAAACAACATTTTTTCTGGAAAATCTTAAAAAATCTCACGAGACGCCATCGTCAGATGATTCACAGAATATAATTTCCAGAGGTATATTTATAGCAAAATATGTCAAGAAGTAGATGAAAAATGTATTTATGTAACTCCTTCTAATATATTCCTATTCGCCCTTTCGAAACCTTTGCCATTTTCACCAACTTTAAAGGGCGAACAATACTCTTTTCATCCCATATTGTAGCTGGAAAACGCCCACTTCAAATATACCAAAGCATTTCAGAGAAATAATGTATAGGGTTTTCCAATAAGAGGTGTTATTTTGAATAGCCCGCTATTTCGGTAGATGTTACTTTTAAATATGTCATTTTTTGACATTTGACAAGTAGAAACTACACCATTAATACAAATGGAACGATACACGCTTCAACAACGCATTGAAATTATTAAAATTCACTTGAGTGAATCAAATGCAAATCATCTTGAGTGATGAGGCCCACTTCCACCTCGGTGGCTTCGTCAACAAGCAAATTTGTCGCATATGGGGCTCGGACAACCCAAGAATTATTGTTGAAAAGCCTCTTTATCCTCAACCTGTGACCTTTGGTGCGGTTTATGGTCCGGCGGAGTCATTAGAACTTACTTTTTCGAAAATGAGGCTGGAGCAACAGTTACGGTGAATGGATTGCGCTATCGAGAGATAATTAATGATTTTTTTATGGCCGGAATTAGATGGTATTGATCTGGACAACGTTTACTTTCAACAAAACGGCGCTACGTGCCACAAAAGCAATGAAATCATTGATCTTTTATGATTGAATATCAAAATAACACCTCTTATTGGAAAACCCTGGATCTGAATTGTATCATTATTCATAAGAGTTGTGTCTTTTCGATGGTATGCAGATTGCAGATAGGATGAGTTTTTGCAAAAATAGAGCTTTTCTTGACATTACTAAATTACACTCTTTCCAGGAAAGCAATATTTATTAAAAAAATATAATAAAGTACCTACCATAAAAACATTTATGCATCGTTTCATGGGTTTCTAAAATCGTGATGTTTCATTTTTTAAATCTCTATGTAGGTGTAAGTTACAAGATGCACAGCGAAATTGTAATCTCGATGCTCAAATACAAGCGTTTGCTACTACAGAAGAGAAAATAAAACAGATATTACTATTTTAATTACATATTATTAATTTTAATTAATTATAACTGTATAACGTAATGCAAAATTATTATATTTTCTAAACTACCATTTTTTACTAAAAAATTGTATTAACAAAGACTTTTAAGAAACATTTTCAAAGCAGTATCGTCTAAATGGTTTGAATTTATATTTTTTATTTTAATTATATGCTACTGGAGAACTAAAAAATTATAAATCAACGAGAAGATAGAACCTAATTGAAAAGCAAAAAAAAAGCTGTAAAGACTGAAGATAATGCAGAAAAGTTATAAACGTGTTTGACGAAATAAACATAAATCTGAATCGACCGTACTTCATAACCTATCATCAATTTATCAAAATGGAAATACGGAAATGGACGACGGAGCGCTGACGAGCTGGACCGATGGACCTCTTACGCAGCGCGTAGCAAATCGCGAGCCACTATAGCTCTTCATTCATTCGCCTACATATTACCGTAAGCAACCGATGTTCGTTAAGTGTATGAAGCTCACACATGTTATAATGTATCTAGTTGAGCACTATAATATATAAATCCTTTACTGTAAGTACATAACATCCTTACTTATATACAAGGTGAAATATTATTAATTGAACTTATATTACAATTATAATCACACATATATAAAGAAAATAAACTTTTAAACGTTTAAGAACCATATTTTTTAATGATTGAAACTGCCTGAAACATTTATACAAGTCCTCTATTTTTATTTCGTCATTGGACAAACAACATAAAGATTATTTTGGCTTCTCTGGTTACAAGTTTACACAATAAGTTCAGGTATTCATGAGTCCATTCACGTTGATTCTGACCTCTACGGCGACGCTTTGGTGCTACGCCAAACTGCTCCCTGCCGTTAGGTATGATGCTTCTAATGGAAAATTTTATTCCAATTAAACGAAGAAAAACAAAAAACAACAACATCAAAAGCTACTTGTTATATTGGATTCCTATTATGTATTGACGAAATTAAACTTTAGTTGTAATAAAAATAATAAAAAAACAGACATATATACCCGAGTTAGGAAAAACAAAGTTTGAATTCCTCCTTCTTCCGAAATTTTATTTTTTTTTTTTTTTATTTAATATTTGAAAAAAATATTTTTTTAAATAGATAAGTATACAGGATATAAACAAGATATAAAACAATAGAAATTAAAGTAGCCTTTCCTCACCATAAAGAGACAATGCTCTTGTGTTTGGTGAGGGAATTCTAGTTCAATTATATATGTTAGTATTAAGGTAAATAAATATTTAAGAAACAACACAAGATTTAAACAATATTACTTCTAGATGTAAGTAGTGAACGTATTTTGGACTTATAATAGTTTAGGGTAATATTTTAATTTAAGGTGAAATTCCTGAATATTTTCGATATTTTTTAAATTTAATGGAAGGTTATTAAAATAAATTATGCCTAGATAAAGATAGGTATTTTGAATGAGCTTAGTGTTAAATTTTGGGATTTTAATAGTTTTCTGGTCTCTTGCTGGTGTATTTAATTGCAAGTTATGAGTATTTGACTATTTCTTTGTACATTTGAAGTATTGAATATTTTTGATACATTTTGTCTACTGTAGGTACTTAGAAAATTGAAAAAAGAATTTAGGTAGAAAATTTTGACGGTTTTTTCATAATTACTTTGATTAACAATCTTCGAACTACTTTAAGTGGGTACAAAATTTTATTATATGTTCCTCCCCAACCAATAATACCATATTGTAATATAGATTGAACAATCGCATAGTACACTCTTTTTAGGTTTTCTAGTCTAAGAATATTTCTAAGTCTTATAAATATATAAATACATTTCCTAATCCTTTTGACGAGTTCACAAATACGTGTTTTCCATTTAAAATATTGATCTATATATACACCAAGATATTTTGATTTTGGATGTTGGACTAAGGATAGGACAAGTTTGATTGCAGTTAGTTCTGCCACATTTGCGTTGGTGTATTATAATGTTTAACTCTGGTTCTGATTTAAATTTATTGATTGAAAAAAGGATAAATTTTGTTTTTTCTGTGTTTAACCGTTTGATTGCCAATCGTCGACTTTCGTCGATTCGTGTTTTAACGAAGATTGCCGATCGTCGATTTCCGTCGATTGCGTCAGTCGTGTTCTGATTCGCGCGTACGTCGGGTGTGGTGCTGCGGCGTTGGTAAATATTATTCTAATATTATCTTAATAGTTTTAAGATCGTAGTAAACCGTTTAAATTTCAGATTCATTTATTATTTTTTTTTATTTTAGTTAATTGAAAGTCGAGGGCGTCCTCTGAAATGTCTGACAGCGGGAGCGACGATTTCCACTCCTCTAATTCAAGTTAGAGTAAGAGTAGCTCTGATGAGAGTGATGTCAGTGATGTCATACCTGTGTTTCCCAACCGCAGGATGCGAATTTCCAGTAATTCTTCGGATCGTGACCAAGAAATGGAGAGTAACACCGGAAATTACTCATTTTCAAATGTACCTTCGGAACCAATTTTTCTACCGAAAATTCTCATTTTTTCGAAACGCCTGGACTTCGGGATCCTCCTCCGCGTGATTCTAAACATCATATTTTGATTTATCGAAATCCTTGAAAATTCAAATAATTTATGGGGTTTTAAAAAATATATAGTTTCATAAAAAATAATGTTTTTTTGGTGGCATTTTACAAGCAAATGTATGAATTTTTTGGCACTCAAACGGTTAAGGAGAGAAAATTTTCATAGAACCAATTTATCAGTATATTAATATCAGCATTTGCCAAGTTATTAACAGTATTCCAATCCGTACCTTCGATTATTATGACAGTGTCGTCAGCATACGATATTATTTTCCCGTTTAGTTTTTGTATGAATATGTCATTAACATAGATGATAAACAGTAACGGACCCAGGACTGTACCTGGCGGTATGCCGAATTGACTCGTTTTTGGCAAACTAAACACATTGTTAATTTTTACGACTTGAGGTAGTTTTGAAAGGTAACTTTTTACCCATTCTAGAGCTGTACCATTTAATCCAATGTTTCTTAATTTACTTATAAGTTTGTCATGTGATATGCTATCAAACTTTTTTTTGAGATCTATGAAAATTCCAAGGCATTTTAATGATTTATCTAAAGAATTGTATACTAGGCTACTCAATTTTGCAATTGCATCCTGTGTGCTTCTCCCTTCCATAAAACCGAACTGGTTTTCATTAATTATACCATTGCATTTTATAAATTGGCTCATTCTTTTTTAACTATTTTTTCAAAAAAATTTGCTATATTTGAGATGACTGATATGGGTCGGTAATTGTTTACTTCTTCTGGATTACCTGATTTAAATATTGGAGTAATGGTAGTTTGTTTGTGAACTGATGGGAATACTCCGCTTTGAAAACTTGTATTTATTATATGCATTAATGGTTTGGAAATTAGTTTTTTTAATGTTTTTTTAAATATCAACTGTGATTGCATCAAAGCCCGGAGCAGAACCTCCTTTCATACCAGTTATAATAGAAACTATTTCGTCCTCTGTGGTGATTTCAAATGTTGTCATTTTTTTCAGTATCAATATTACAGTCTGGATATGTTATATTTGGGTCAATATGTATAAGATTGGCTAGATTTTTCCCTACGTTTGCAAAATAGGTGTTAAATATATTTGCAGCTTTTGATGGGTTTTCTTTATAACATGTTTTCGAGTTATCATGATTAATAGCACTGATTTCATTATTCCTGTATTTTTTTGTCAATTATTTCATTTATCACCGTCCATACTCTTTTACTATCATTTTCAGCCTGATCCAACTTATGAGTATAATAACTTTCTTTTGTATGTTTTATAATATAAGAAAGTTTGTTTTTATATGCTTTAAAATGATTGAGTAAATTTTTATTATTTGGTTGTTGAGTAGTTAATTTGTATAGAGCTTGCTTATGTCGTACAGATACTATTAAACCGTGAGTAATCCATGGTTTTATAGGTTTGAATTTAGATAGTTTGGATTTGGGTATTATATTATTTGATAAGTCATGTATGTATTTGGAAATTTTTTCTTCAAATATTTTACAACAAACATTGACATCATTACATTGAAATAATTCTATCCAATTTTCCGATTCTAATTTATTTTTTAAATTATCCATATCGAGTACTTTCTTTGAGGTATTATTTTGTTTAAATGATGGCAATATTGGATTGCTAAATTTATGGATAAATTAAAAACATACATGATAATGATCAGTAATATTAGTATGAATGACAGCTGATTTTATATTGTGGATATCTGCGGAAAGTTTTGTTTTTGCAATGGTAGAGAACTTAAATAGCAGAAGATTGAACTCGCAACGCGTGCATCTGAGTGGGGATCTAGGCTTTATCCACTAGGCTACTAAACGGTTATACTCACCTGAAAAACATCTTTAGAAAACTGGGTCTTCTTTTTAATATTCCTCTAAATAAAATGTTTTTCATCCAGTAATTTTATGTGTATGTTAATATGCGTCTATCGGTAACAAGCATTCATTAAATATTACCCGTTTTTTACACATTTCATAGAAAAAACCAATATTCGTCAAATTCACTTTCAACTTCAAAATCATGAATGTCATAAAGATGTTTGCTGTTTCTACAACAGTATTTTTATCAAAAAGCTTTTTGTAATTCGTTGGAAACATATTTATTCCTCAAACGGAATACGTGACCAGGGTTCTTGCGACACTATCAGAGGTTAAAAAAAATCTAGTGGCACAATGTCGCGACTATTGACGTCACAAGTGTTATTGTCTACTGCCCGTTCCGCCCTTAATAACCCTCCCCCATTTCCACCCGACCCCATTCCCACTCCCTAAGCTCGGGGAGTTTAGCGCCGGGTAGACCAGATCTCCATTGATGATCACCAGATTGATGGTTTTCGGGATCTATTTTAAGGCTTTTCTTATTATCTTCATGTTGCATCACTGGAGAATATTTCCCTAGATATTACGCTATACTATTTGTTAAGATGTGAAATATCAAAGGATGGGGTATTGTCTATTGCCATGTGGGTAGAACGCTCGATATTCTGGACGGTTCGGCAAACAGGACTAAAATTCGGCATAAAGTAAATACACAGAGAACACTAATACAAAATACTGTTCATTTATTAAAAATTATTCGTTTCCTGTTAAAAATGGGACTGCAGGCCTATAACGAATGCAATGAAAGAGATCCAAACAAGGTATCAGTCAAAATATTCTATAGGAAATGAACAAGTGTTTTCAATATATTCCGAATGGCTAATATTTCATCACGAAGTTCGCATGCTGTCACCTTATTTTAACAGGATCAATTTTCTCCGTGTATCGTTATTGGAGACCAAGTTTTAATTATTTTCTTTCGTAGAAAATGTGTAAGCTCAGAAGCATCTTTATGAGATTACTCATTTAATTACTACACTAATTAAATTTTAGATAATTACAGAAAGTATTAGATTTTAAGAGAGTGCCGTGTAATTTGAGTCCGGTCAACAAAGAAATGCCACGAGATGCTGGTTAACGGCATTAAGCTTTCAAGTAGTGTAACAATTATATGTGTTATAGGCTAGTGAATGCAATAATTATTTAACTTATAAAAACACACACAAAATCATTTTTCTTATTACAAAATTAATACTAAAAGGTATTATAAATAAGCCATGTAACATATTGTATTAAACAAAGTCGCTATCCACTTCTGTCTGTTTGTGCGCTTAGTTCTTCTAAACTAAGCTCAACACCCCTGCCATAAGTCACCCCAAGTGGTTCGCTACATTGTGACTTAGTAGGGGTGCCCAGGTTCATGGAGTTAGGTTACTTCAAGCCTTGCTGCGTGGCAGGTCAGATCGGGAGAGACTGGTTTAAGGAGACCTTAAGACCTCTCCAGCCGGACTCTCTCGGCCCATCGCCTTGCACCGCCGTGGGAGGGATTGATTCATATATCCGTCACTCCTGGACACACTGATCCTCAGATTCCTACCCACCCCTCAAACCTTTTTCCTTCTCAGAACTTCCTCCCTTTCTTTTCCTTAAAAAACCCAGCGCACAGCATCCCCAAAGATGCTCTGAGGGATTTTTTTATGCTTATCGTTTCGGACAGTCTTGTAGTTTCCATCATCTGGACAGTGATTATTTTAGATAACACGAAGTTTATACGTGGAAAAATTTCAGTAGATACATTCCTGTTATCAAACATGCCATAATTTGATTATCTTATGATTGTTGATTGTTGATATATTTGATTGTAATATTGGTCTTCGGACATTTAATCTTTTGCTAAAACAAACTCAAACGAATAATAAAATAATAAATGAATGACTTTGTTGTTGAAACACTATTTCTATAAATTCATTGTTAACATAATTATAATATTCGTTTCACCTATCTGTATTTACGTAAACTACAATATTTCACTAAAGACAGTTACTCTCTAGCTGTAATAATTTATTAAATATTTGATATTCATTACTAAACTTGTATTACCCACCCACACACAGCGCTTGTGTGGGGGCGCTATAATAATAATAATAAAAATAATATTTGGCTAATTTATATAGCGCCGTTTTCGTGAGAAATCACCTCAAGGGCGCTGTACAAATATATTTCTTAAATAGTTAATACTAGAACTACTGACTTATCTCTAAGACTTATATCTAGTGACTTACGACTAAGGCCTATAACTACTATCTTAACGACATATATACGAGTATTTACATATTTAGCAACTTACAACTAAAATTAATATTAACAATCTAATGTTACTAACGCCAGAAGAAGAAGGAAGTTCTATTATATTAGGGTGTTTTTATTGTTAGCTGGATATATTTGTTAAATTAATGAAATTTATGAATAAAATCAATCGTCAATCTTAAACGCATCTAGATGATTCATATGCCAACAATTAAACCGATTGACTTGTTGCGTTCCCGCTGATATTGTCCATTGTCCATTGGTAGGCAAGTCAATAGCAAAATTGAATGAACGGAATCGCTAGATAATGTAACAATTACGGTATAAAAAAAATGAAAAAAAAATATATTTGGATAGAATGACGGATTTATGGAAATGAGTATCTGAAAAAGTGAGTTTTTAGTTTGGATCTAAATTCTGTTGGGCGGGTTATACATCTCAATTCCATAGGAAGTTTATTCCAAGCCTTAGGGCCGGATACTCCGAATGCACGATCACCAAACTTAGTGTTCGGATTTCGCTTAGGCTCTTTCAACCTTCCAATTGCAGATGATGTCGCTGATCTAAGACTTGACTGCCTTAGACCAGTATTTTCCGGAATGCATAGCTCAGTAATATACGGTGGCTCAATTTCGTTGATAGCTTTAAACACCATCCAGCATAGCTTGTACTGGATCCTTTCACGACACTTCAGACAGTGAAGATTTCGGAGGTGTTCCGAAATGTGCGAAAACTTGGGTACCCCGGTGATAAGCCTTGCTGCGACGTTGAACACTGATTGTAGTTGATTAGTTAGATTGTAGACGGCCGGCGTGGTCTAGTGGTATACGCTTTTGACTACAGATCCGAAGGTCGCGGGTTCGAACCCGGCGTGCGCAAATAAATTTTATTTAATTAATTTGTGTTATTTCACAATTAATTAATTTAAAATAATATATAGTATATTTGCGGCACGTTCCAGAGTGGAAGATACTCTCAGTATCGCCCTGGTGTAAGACCACCATTCAGAATTGAAACGTTGCTTGAAATGGCTTTAGCCGTGTTTGGTGACCAGATCTGAATAGCCAGGTACTTCCCCACCTTCCTCTTCCCCATCTCCCTCCCCTCCCCAATACCCTCAGCCTCACAACATACCCCAATTGGGGATGCCATAGTCTCACTGGCTCCAGACGGGAGCAGTTGGGACTCTTGTGCGGTATTTCTGTAAAAAAAAAAAAAAAAGTTTATCAGTTTCGCATTTAGGAAGATTGGCATAAATTCTGTAGCAATAGTCAAGACGTGATACTATATATGAGTTCACAAGTAATTTAGTTGCCTCTGTTGAATGGTTCCTACGAACTGACTTAAGTTGTCTAAGGTAGAAAAACCCCGTGCTAACGGTCTTATTTACCTGACTTTTTAAAGAAAGGTCTGAATCCAGATAAACTCCCAGAAGTTTGACGGTTGTTTTAGCAGTTACGTCGTTGCCGGAAATAGCGATTGGTGAGTTTTCTATTAAATGTTGCCGTCTATATGTGCCTGCCCAGAGAAACTCCGTTTTTGAAGGGTTTAGCTTAAGTTTATTTGAGGACATCCAGAGATTGATTGCTTCTAGACACTCAGCTGTGCGAATTTTTAGGCCGTCGATCTCATTTGGTGAGCAGTAAAAGTATATTTGCTGATCGTCAGCATAACAGTGAGATAAAAGACCAAATGACTCGATCATTTTTGCGACGTCATTTGTAAAAATAATGAAGAGAAGTGGACCCAAAACGGATCCCTGGGGTACCCCTGAAGAGAGTTTTGTGAAGTTGGACTGTTTATTTCCAACCTTTACTGCTTGCGAGCGATTGGATAGATAATATTCTAGCCAATATTTGATTTTAGAATGTAAACCAAACGTTACTTCTAGTCTCTTAATGAGAAAGTCGTGGTCAATGGTATCAGATGCAGCGCTCATATCCAAAAGTGAATTATGTAACTATTATACTTTTAGGTATGTAAAAAGAACTTGGGAAAAAAAAGGTTTTTATTCCGATACGTGGAATTAAAAATAAAATAAATATTAACTATTTTGTCAAACATTCCAAATGAAAACCATATATTTTTCTGATGACCATAAATACATAAACATTAAAAAAATATTAATTTTTGAAGCGTAAAACCTCAAATTGTAATACGATTAAATTATTAATGACGTTTTACTCATTATGTTACTCTAAAAACCTAAATATTCATCCTAGACTTGTAGAAAAGTCGATAGATGTCGCACATTCAAATAAAAAAAAAACATATATTTATTAAAGAATCTTTCTAGTTTTCATTTAGTTCGGGTAGAATCTTGCAATCATACATAAATTCTGCAGCCAATAAAAATTCCGTTCTTAAAAATGAATTGGTAGCTTTTTGAAAGTATAAAACCGTTAAAAATGATAGTTGGTGTGGTCCGATAAGCACAGTGGTCAGAGTACTTCCCCGGCAAGGAAGAGGTTCTGGGTTCGATTCCTAGATGAGACTTAATTTTTTTTCATTCTTTCCTGTTTCACATTTTTCGTTTGAGAATCCATTATATTATCTTCAGTAATTAAATTTAAAAAATTACATTTAACATGGTGTAAAAAATTACCACTGGAATTTCAACTTCTATAATGTTTAACAACAAAGAACATTAACAAAACACTAAATTTATTTAACAACAAAAAATAGTATTGTTTATACCTTGCACAATTGTACACAGCGTGGTTTTTATGCGAGAATAGTTACTGACCACGAGCTGAATAATATTATACTTTTCGCAATAAATTCAATCTTTAGGAAAAAAACATTACAAGGGTTTTGCAATTGCCTGTCTAATAATAAAACAATAGAATTATTTGAATTGAATAAATCGTATGACATCCCTCCCGGTGTTATTTGTTCGGGTTAAATGAACCCTGTTTTAAATTCTGAAGCTTCAGTTAAAAAATAACGTCCCATCTGTATAATTTACAAAAAATATTTCATTATTTTGCTTGAAATTTATTTTAAATTGAATTTAAAATATAAAGTATTATTGAAGACGTGCGCTGAATGCTCTAAAATTAACATAGCATAACAAGTTTGATCCTTCAACTCCTAAAACCTTCTTCAACGTGTATCTTGTTATAAAATCTTTCATAATAAATTAGACAAAATTTGATATTGTCGTGTAACCATAAAGACGAGAAAAACAAGGGAGATAGTCATGAAGCATTATAAGTAAGAAACCGAACCCACAAAATTATCACCAGCATCTTTCATCCATATTAATGCAAATCAATAGCAACCAAGTTATAGGATGAACTTAACAACCCAACTTGACATAGGCTCATTGTACAAGCTTCTAAAAATGTATGCGAAACAAGCGAATATTGTTCATTTCGTGGTAAAAGTGAATCGTAATTTGTTGCGTGACGTTGTTGTATCGCTAGAAATAAATGTAAGATTTTTATCAATTGTTGCTGTGAATCTGTTTATGAGGTGTGAGGTTTTAATATATATATAGCTGATTAAATTGTTAAAGATAAAGATAAACATAGAATATTGGTAAATGCCTCAAAACGTGTTTGAAAAATGATTTTCACAAAGCGTAGAGACGAACTTGCTGAAAGACAAATTTACTCCGTGCAGACCAACAAAAGATAACAAGCGTTGCTTCTTCCGATCTTTCATCTACGTGATAATGCAGTTTTGTATAAATATTTTCCTGAACCAACATTTTTGGTTTCGATTTTAATTAATAATGGTTCTCACGCCATGTCTAGATAATACTTAGTGGGATGCATACCCCCCTTTATTTCTGTTAGACAATATGTAGTTATATATAACAATAACAGTTAATATTTTAAAAAATATTAAAAATGAAATTTCTAAACCGTTAAAACACATAATAAATGTAAGTTTCCAAAGCAGAGTGTTTCCATCAATCTACAAACAAACTACCATTACTCCAATATTTAAATCTGGTAACCCAGAAGAAGTTAGCAATTACCGACCCATATCAGTAATCTCGAACATAGCAAAATTTTTTGAAAAAATAGTTAAAAAAAGGATAAACCAATTTGTAAAATGTAATAAATTAATTAATGAAAATCAGTTCGGTTTTATGGAAGGTAGAAGCACTCAGGATGCAATTGCAAAATTAACTAGTCTTGTTCATAATTCATTAGATAAATCATTAAAATGCATTGGAATTTTCATAGATCTTAAAAAAGCTTTTGATAGCATATCACACGACAAACTTATAAGTAAATTAAGAAACATTGGATTAAGTGGTACAGCTATAGAATGGATAAAAAGCTACCTTTTCAAACGCCCTCAAGTCGTAAAAATCAACGATGTACTTAGTCAACAAAAAATAAGTCACTTCGGCATACCTCAAGGTACAGTCCTGGGACCGTTACTGTTTATCATTTATATAAATGATATATTCAATCAAAGATTAAATGGAAAAATAATATCTTATGCTGATGACACTGTCATAATAATTGAAGGTACCGATTGGAATAATGTTAATAACTTAGCAAATACTGATATTAATATACTGAAAAATTGGTTCGATAAAAACCTCCTCTCATTAAATACTGAAAAAACAAAATATCCCATTCTCTATCAACAAATTTAAATCAATACCAGAATTAAAAATTATAATACATCAACTTAAATGTAACAGAACTACTTGCAATCAAGAATGTTCTATACTTAGTCTAACTTCTGAAATTAAATATCTTGGTATATATATAGATCAACATTTTAAATGGAAAAAACAAATTTGTGAACTTGTCAAAAGAATTAGAAAATGTATTTATATATTTATAAGACTTAGAAATATTCTTAGACTAGAAAACCTAAAAAGAGTGTACTATGCAATTGTACAATCTATATTACAATATGGTATTATTGGCTGGGGAGGAACTTATAACAATATATTAAATCCACTTAAAATAGTTCAAAGATTGATAATTAAAGTAATATTGAAAAAACCATCCAAATTTTCTACTGAGATTCTCTTTTCAATATTCAATGTACCCACAATAGACAATATATATAAAAAATATTCAATTCTACATATTTATAAAGAAATACAGTTAAATAACTTACAATTCAATTCATCAGCAAGATATCAAAAAACTATCAAAATCCCAAAACTTAATACAAAGCATACACAAAATACCTATCTCTATCTAGGTATAACATATTTTAACATCCTTCCATTATATCTAAAAAATATTGAAGATATTCAGGAATTTAAAATAAAATTAAAAAATTACCTAAAACTACTATAAAAGTTCATATCTTACTCTTATTATTATTTCCTTCAAATCTTGAAACTGTATTATTGATAAATGTTGCCTATTTCTTACTTATCCCTTTGGTTTTGCAAATATATTATTTACTTACTTACATGATTCCATATAATTGAGCTAGGATTCACTCACCAAACACAAGAGCCTCGTCTCTTTATGGTGAGGAAAAGCTATTATTATTTACCTTTATAACACTGTATAATATGTAAAATTGTATGTTTATTGTAAAAAACATACAAATATTAAATAAATATAAAAAAAAAAAAAAAAATAACTATAAATCCATGACACAATAATAGATGAATTTGAAACTTGGATTATATCCTTCGTTTTAATTACTCTGTCAAAATTATATTTCTTACTGGGTAACTTAACTCAATTGGTATTATAATTTTGAAACAGTGTTTTATGGTGGTAGTTATTGAAACTGTATTTATTTCAATTTCATCGTTTGCGCAGAAAAAAAAATTAAAAAAAACACTGATGAACGATCGCATTATTTCAAATTCCGGCTTAGTTTTTTTTGTCACTAATTGAAATTCCTGTGATTCTTGAGTAAATGAAATTTCTGTACTCTTCACACTAGGATACGTTTTTATCAAAGAAATTTTCATGGTAATGAAATTTTGTCGTTTTTAAATTTACTCAAAGTCTCTTATTTCTCTTGTGCACTCTCTTTGGACAATTTTCACCCCGAAGGCTGCAGTTAGATAGGTTTTGAAGCTGTGAGATTTGGAATCTTCCTTTACTAGGTCTTCGATCAACTTGAAGATACCAATAATGCTGACAAAATATGATCATCACATTTTTTTCTTCCTGGGTTTAACAAAACCGAGATAATAAATTCTTTATATTTTAAGCAAAATATTTGTTCATTATTAAGAATAGCAAGTGTTTATGGAGTTTCAAACGAAATGACAGTTTGATTTTTCCGACTTAAGAGCGTATAAACATGAGGCTTTGTTTGACGACACGACGCGCGATGGACAGTTTGGCGAGAGGGGACATTCCCCTCTAAGAGGCTTCGAAGCTAGCTTCTAAAGCTCGTGGGCTGCGGGTCTGGTGGCGCCAGGCGGCCGCCTTTTGTAAACAGATTTTAATTTAGGGGCGGAAACCTTGCCAGAAGTTTTGTCACAGACACCACAAGTGAAGTCACTCACACTCTGTTCAAAATCTTAATTAGTTCGCGTGGGAAGTTGTTACAAGGCAGTTAACATGTAATACAATGTTCTACTACTTATAGACCGAAGAGGCAACCGAATTCAGTGATGAGAGATCATAAATGCCACAATTAATTTGATTTATATTGCAAAGGTCGGGTGTCCACCTACACAGTGGGGGAGTCGTCGGCTGAATGACATACGTGATGTTATAACAGCGGCGTTAACTGTAAATATAAACCAAACACTATAATTTCCACCTCTAAAAATCTCGATAAAATTGGTGTACCAATTTGACTTTCAATGATAATCTTAAGAATGATTTGAGAACATTTTGAAAAAATGTTCACCAGTTTGCAAATACCACATTCAAGTTGAGCAATTCCCATGTTTCGGGATTATCGGACATTATCTCTACAATAATAATTGAGACCATTCTCCAAACTCTGAACTAATTCTACGTGGGAAGTTAAAACTATCATAATTAGTTAACGTTGTTAGTACTGATGTGTTAGTCCCAAGCCTACAAAAACTGACGGAAGTTCTCAGTGATAAGAAGATGTCGTCAAAAGGGGGAAATAATAACGACTGTTGTGCTAACTATATTGGGGTTATTCAACCCCTTTAACATCATGCCGTGTTTTTAAAATCAAAATATATAGTTATCAAAATATTGGCCTCAAGTCTCCCTTTCTAGAGCAAAGTTTGTACTGTACGAAGAATCATCACCACAAAGCGTTTGAGTTGCTATTTTAATTATCCGATATAAAGAACGTAGAATAACTTTTCTAGTAGAATGTGTAAATTCAAAATAGTGATGAAAATATTTGTCACAAAGTCAGATGCATTACAGCACTTATCTAATCGTATTGCGATGAAGTCAGAAAATTTAATTTGGGAGGCGGGCATGAGTACCTCCGCCCCGGGAACCATTCATTGGATAACTAATACAGTGGTTAGCTACGTTTTGTGACTTAGCAGGGGTGCCCGGGTTCATGAGGTGAGGATTGTCTACCCATATTGTTGACTCTCTCGACCCTTGCACCGCAAAGGGATTGATGAATCAAACGTGCATCACTCCTGGACACAGTGACCCCCAGATTCCTATCCACCCTTCATTCCTTTTTTCTTCTCAGATCTTCCTCTCCTTCCTTTCCTTAAAAAAAACACTTCACACATCCCTCCATCCCCGAAGATGACAAAGGAAATTATTTTCCTCAGGGCCTCCTGTGTGGAGTTAATGTAAAAAAAAGAGAATGCTCGAAAACTGGGTAAAACCTACAAAAACTTAATTAACAAATATATACATAATATGAAAATGAAACACTTTGTATACACGTAATCTGATGCTGCCGAACTAAATGTATACAAATATATATAAATATATACACTAAATATATAAATAAATGTATACATGGCACACTGCGTGGTAGCTGCTGAACTAAATATATACACATATATAAATGGCACACTGCGTGGTAGCTGCTGAACTAAATATATACACATATATAAATGGCACACTGCGTGGTAGCTGCTGAACTAAATATATACACATATATAAATGGCACACTGCATGGTAGCTACTGAACTAAATATATACACATATATAAATGGCACACTGCATGGTAGCTACTGAACTAAATATATACACATATATAATGGCACACTGCATGGTAGCTACTGAACTAAATATATACACATATATAAATGGCATACTGCATGGTAGCTACTGAACTAAATATATACACATATATAAATGGCACACTGCATGGTAGCTACTGAACTAAATATATACACATATATAAATGGCACACTGCATGGTAGCTACTGAACTAAATATATACACATATATAAATGGCACACTGCATGGTAGCTACTGAACTAAATATATACACATATATAAATGGCGCACTGCATGGTAGCTAATGAACTAAATATATACACATATATAAATGGCAAACTCCGTGGTAGCTGCTGAACTAAATAAATGAACCAAATAAAATTTTAACCGTTGAAAGATTTCAAAATAAAATTATAAAATAAACGCTGCATTTTTACAAGTCTACGCTAAATATTCACTACCATAAACATTTTCCTTTGAATAGTAAAAATGATTTTCAAAAATGAAATCTAGTAGATAGTCTTGAGTGCGGACCAAGAACGACAACAGCCAGGCTTGGAAAATTAAAGACTCGGGTAATATGCCTTTTTAAATGTATTTGTAAAACCTTATTTTACCTGAATGAGTCTCAACTGCTGACTGCCGGGAGATAGTTAGACCATGATATCATCATTTGTCATTAACATCGCGTGGAATCTGAATGTTGGTATTTTCACCATCACTCTGGAAGAAATTGTGAAAAGCACAAATTGGTTAAAATAAACTAAATGTTTTATTCAAAACTCTGGAATCATATTCGAGGATCTTAACCGAGTGATGATAGATGACATTGTTTTCATCCAATGAACGGGTTTTTTATGGACGCTGTTAACAGGTCAAGTGAAAATTCAAATAAGCGGACTAGTGTAAAAGTTACAAATTTTTCATCGCCATTTAAGGTTAACTTCATATATTTTTTAATACTCCCTCTCAGGTAGGTGTGGAGTTATGCATTATATGATCTTAAACCTAAACAAACATATGTGGAGTACTGAAAGGTAACCATATGAAGTAACATATTTTCCGGCCTCACGATAATTTTTTTATCCCTTACCTATTTATTCCTTTCACTAAAACAACATTTAGCCAATGAAATTTCAGATACTTTGCAACAAAGCTGAACACGGCACTTCTACTGGTCGTTGGACAGAACACAAATTACGCTAAATGTAAATTAGGCAACAAGTCTTGGATCATCGGTATCCCGATTTAAACCCTCTTATCCTTATAAGACATTACCAGTATTGCAATAATGATTGCAATTTATTTTGATGTAAACTGTGACGCTATTTCTTGTTATATTGAGTTGTAAACTGTGATGCGTTATCTTGTAATATTGTGTTGTAAACTGTGATGCGTTATCTTTTAATATTGTGTTGTAAACTGTGATGAGTTATTTTGTATTATTGTGTTGTAAACTGTGATGCGTTATCTTGTAATATTGTGTTGTAAACTGTGATGCGTTATTTTTAATATTGTGTTGTAATCTGTGATGCGTTATCTTTTAATATTGTGTTGCAAACTGAGATGCGTTATCTTGTGTTGTAAACTGCGCCAACTCATAACATTTCCTAGCTAGACATGCATAGTACATCACCCATCACCCATCACCCATCTTCCAAAGAGATTAGTAAATAAAATATATAAAATTTCAATAAAACCCACTCTCCCACAGAAATTCCATGAATGAAAAAACCCTGTTGCATATTCTCATGCCGAACAGGTTTTCATTCATTATCTATTTATATAAAGGTACTTACAACTTTAATGTTATTAATTACTTGATCATTAGTTGTAAACGAGTGTTATTCCCAGAATTTATATTGATATTCACTGTGTTCATATTTACGAATTGAATCCTTCAAATATTTATTTAAACGTTCGTTTACCTGGGATAATGCCTTTGCTCCATCTCATACTCCGGTAATTTGTTGAATGGTCTTTAAGAACCCAAAAGGCTGTATTTTCCCCAGATATATCATTAACAAAACTTTCCCACCATTATCTTCCACTGAGTTTAGTAACACCGGGTAAACAGTATAAACAATAATCTATTTACGACTGCTGATAATGACAAGGGGTAATTCAGGATTTTTAAACATTTTAATTTCTGTTTTGAAAATATGATGTTTTGGACTCGGGTAGTTTTAACTGAATCCTTTAAGTTCTTTCCTAAATAGCTACTGTTTTTATTATTATTTATGATTGTGGTCCAGGTGTTTTTTTTTTTGTTATAAAGGGGTTAACTTAACAAAAACGTGCTTACGAGTATGGTAGTATTAATATCCTTTAGGAGAGAAGGGATGTTAAATGTCAGCGTAGGATGTCGTGGTTTTCCTCGGGACCAATGTCATATTAGGGAATGCTGTGTAGAGGTTCTTTTCAGTAAAATGAAGGATAAATCTCAGTCTTGAAAAATTCATGTTGTAAGAGAGGGCAAAAAGTCATGCAAACGACCCTGTTTCATGTATATTTATCCAAATAAATTAATAACATTTTTTAATTTTTTAATGTTCTTACTTAAAATGAAATATCACTTGATTTTAAACGAAAACAAAACACCGAACACCGAAGATTTTATTTCTGTGAAATCTTATGGTTGCGATAATAAGCATTATCTCCAAAACGATTCAACAAAAACCTGATACAGAAGCCTGATAATTGCCAAATAACATTATTGCGTGGGCACTTTAATATTTTATGCCATTGTTGAAATATAAACTGTTTGAAAAATCTGTTAAAGGCTCGTTATTTCGTAATAGGATCGTGCTTTTGCAATGATCCCATTGGTACAAGTTTAAGTAATATTTGATCAGACTATTCAAAAAATTCCAGGAATGAACACAATATGTTTGATAGCTAATCGTTTACGATTTATTTGAACAAAAATTCTGATCAAAAGGCACAATTTTTCGGTGAGAACAAAATATTCATTTCGTTCTTGGAAGACTTAGTCAGAATAGTACGAAACACTGAGCGTTGGCATAATTTGCTTGCCATTTGATTCACCATCATTCGAATTTCTTGATAGTAAGTTTTCCTTTTATATATTCAACATTAATAAAATAATTTTGGAAAAATCTCTGGTTAAATTGTACACGGGTTCCAATTTTAATAATTTTTTGATTACCTACTATTACCAGCTCTGTACCGTTTATGTTAAGTATGTTATGTTAATTTTAAGTTTATTTATATTACGTTATGTTATGTTTATGATGTATAATCAATTATATTCTGTCAATTGTTGTATTTGTTAATAAGTAAAAATGTTCATTGTATATGGCCAAGATCACCCCTAATGGGTGAAAGCAAAATAAATAAAAATAAAAAAATAAATAAAATAAATAATTTTTAAGTTTTTCTTATTTTCAATAATAATAAATAAAATAATGATTTAAAAAAAACAGTTTTTTAATAAATTTATAAAACAAGTTATGCTGTTTATTATGCCAATCAGAGAGTCAGGATTCAAACCTGTAGATACTTTTGTTCCGCGCAATTATTGTACGAATCGCCGCCTGCGGAAACTAGTCTGCAACGACTTCGTACCTTATCACGACGTGATAATTCGAAGAGTGTTTGTGGAAGTTCCACTAGTTAAACTTGATTATAATAAATGAAGTACCTATAGTATTCACAACCCATCATCGATGTATATAAATAAGTTTGGTTGATGACCTACATCATTGAAAGGAACAAAACATACTATACATCCATACATCATCGGCGATACAGTCTTCTTATGTCTTATGGTATTTGCCTCCACACTATTCAGTCGTCAAACTCCCCCAATATAGATGTTGTGAGGCTGAAAGTAGTAGGAAGAGGAAGGAAATGGGAAAAGGGAGGTGGGGAAGTACTTGGCTATTCAGATCTGGTCACCAAACATGCGCAAATCCATTTCAAGCAACGTTTCAATACTGAATGGTGGTCTTACACCAGCGCGGTATTGAGAATATCTTCTACTCTGGAACGCGCCCCAAATATACTGTATAAATATTTAATTATATTTAACAATGGCGCTGATATTGTTTTAAATGAGTAATTCGTGAAAGAACACAATGTATTAAAAAAAATCCTTGCCACGACGGAATTTGAACCCGCGACCTCCAGGTTGCTAGTCAACAGCCTTACCCCTTGACCATAACCACTCTCAAAAGGTGTAATACGGTTATGTGCTATTTTTTTATTTGTATTTTAAAAATATAGGTCATTAAAGAATACAATTAGTGGCAACTTTGGGGACAGGCAATTATTTATGTTAGAAATAGTTTTAAATAGTTATGAACAACTATTTCATATATGAAATATAAAATTAAAAAATCATTTTGTTCAACATAAATTTGTCCTACATAAATTAAAATTCTACCCAAAACCGCCTCTCTAACTCACGAAAGATGCCAAATTTTATTCAAAAATTATGAAAAACTGAATTTTTTATGACCTATACATCATAATTAAAATCAAAAATATACAAAAATGGCATAAATTCTTACCTACTGGACATTTTCTACACCTTTGAATCAAAAAATATATTTTTCGGTTGTTTGGGTGTTTTGGATTCTATCCAAATTTTTGGGAACAATAAAGTCTTTTTATGTTTCATCTGTATTTGGAACTTCCCTTTACAGCATCATTCATTGAGACCTACATCAACCCATGTAGTAGATAGTTATTCCTGCCAAATCACAACTTCTCCCAGTCACTCAGACGGTTCGATAAACGAATCATACAACAGCCACAACTATCCTGCTTTTCCATCTTACAAATGATTAAATTTCCATATTCAATCGGTTGAGTTCTCACTTACTCTCTCTGGAGAGTCTCCAGCAGCGAATACTAGATATTGGCCCATTGCCAGACCTGGGTGTTGAACGCTGGACTGTGGGTATCGTCAGCACTGTCCAGTGGGTAACTACCCCTACTATTTATGACTGTCGACATCAACTTCGACACAAAACTGCATAGTCATGACCTTTTTAATAGCATCTTCCGAATAACTATAAAAATGTTCAAAGCAAAGCTCTTACCTATCCGATCGGCGTTAATAAGTTAAAAGCGCGCCGTCGGAGAGCGGAAGATATTTTTAATACGTTTTAATAGTCTTTTTAAACCAGTTTCCAGATTCGTTAAATGTTTGTACAAACAAACTAATAATATATTTTAAAGATTTTTCATATTACGTTACATGTTACGCAAATATAATCAACTTTGTGCAAATCATGGGAAGAAACGGATACTTTTTTAAGGCTCTTTTAAGTATATAGAACACAAATTGGCCCCGGAACCCGACTTTCACCTAGCTTTTGAACTATATTTAACTATGTAGAACACTATTTGGCCTCGGAACCCGACTTTCAACTAGTTTTTGCACTGTATTTAAGTATGTAGAACATCAGTTGACCCCGGAACCCGACTTTCAACTAGCTTTTGCACTGTATTTAAGTGTGTAGAACACCAGTTGGCCCCGGAACCCGACTTTCACCTAGTTTTTGCACTATATTTAAGTGTGTAGAACACCAGTTGGCCCCGGAATCCGACTTTTACCTAGCTTTTGCACTATATTTAATTGTGAAGAACACCAGTTGTCCCCGGAACCCGACTTTAACCTTTGCACTATATTTTCTAAATGTTTATTATCTTAATTTTAAACCGATAATTGAAAGTTCTGGGTGTAAATTACCAATAAATCTTAAAATAGTTTTATTCATCATAAAATTCCATAAAGAAATATTTGTGCAATTTCATGATGCCAGAGCTCATCGTTCGAGAGATTTAGTGGATATACTATGTGTATTAATAATTTCATTCAAGAATTGAACAATTTACATATTATTTATCTTTCATTTATGGAATTTCCACAATAGAATGAACAAAGGGGGCAGATAAAGAAATGATCTAGTCCAGGTCCTTCAGAAATACCTTTAATATTAATAGAATTCAAAATTTCACGTTTAATCTAAATTATATAAAGCATTCCGTGTTGAATACTGTTAAGACAAAGCAGTAGTAATCAGATTTTATCAGAAGGCATTAATGAATTCCAGTTAAATGCGGTATAAACTTCGTGGAAAACTCATATGGAACTGTATGAAGTCATTCAGCAAGGAAAAGTGGACTATTCATCATAATATGTAGTTCCGCGTAAAGGGTATGGAAATTCCGAACTTTTCGCCGTATTCGGTGATAATGTATGGTAATTATAACAATTAATTTAGAATACATTTTTATATAAATATATTTGTTTAAAGAAAGACAAACATTTCCAAGTTACGAATAACCTGATAATATTTAAATATATCCTACTACCACCACAGTAAGCGGAAAATGTTGCTTGTGTTGTGATGGAGGACTTAGCCAGCCGAGGATTTTAACACACTACGCCTACGGTGGAATCCAAACGCGATGTCAACTCAGCCACCGACCAGTCTAATATTTTTTTATCAAATATAATATTCTTAAATTTGTGATAGCAAATACTTATGAGAAAACATTTTGGTTCATTAGACATTATTTCATTAATGTACTCAATAATATTATTGTTTCTGTAATTCTTTTTCAATAATATATATTTTAAAAGGGGTGGGAAAATCTACACTCGTTCGATAATGTTCTAAAAATAGCGCCATGGAAATGATCCCATCGAGAATTCAATAAATATCTCGAATAGAACTATTGTCATGAAGAAGAATAATGTCGAAGACGTGGGAAGATTTAAAGCAACTTTCCACATAACTAGAAGGGTAGATTTGTGAATGAATCGCACCGGGGTGGGGGGCCCCGCTCTCCTCCCCCGCGCCTCACTGCGTCCCTCTCCGGGGGTAGTCCGCGCTCGCTCGCTCTTGCGTCATTCGTCGCTCGTTAATATTTACGGAATATTTCCGCAGCCCACACAACCTGTAGATGGATGTGTGGATCAATAGTTTCCGAAAAGCGGACCAATCACAGGGTGGTTAGAGATTTTCTCGGCCAATCGGGAAGCTGGATAGCGGGCGGGGCGCGCGCACCCGTTTCATTCATTCGAGTGGGCGGCCGAGGCTGTGCCTCTATAAATACAGGGCGAACGCAGACTGGCGGCATTCTACCCACAACTCTGTCACGGTGTGGTGCTGACAAGAGCCTACAAACAAGGCCTAGAACAAGTGAAATATTAAATTGTGAAATTAATTTCATTACTGAAAATTAAGATTAATTAAAAAAAAAAAACAAAGTGATTTAAAAAATTGTTGAGTGCTTTTGGGGATTATCAATTTAGATGTAAGTAACACTTTATTTTATTATTTAACCGTTAACATTTGCGAAATAGTTTTATCTATTATCTCAATCGGTCAGTTTCTAGTTGCGATATATTTATAGATATTCACCCTTACCAGGCAAACACCTGTTGCATTGGCGCCACAGAGGTCTGGGCTTTTTATACTTGTGCTATTATTGATCGGCCAAAAATAGAATTCCTACTTTGTCCAGGCTCGGCCTAGTTCCATTCATCTCTGACCAAATATTCGGAATTGATACAATATATGTATCTCTTATTCTATTGATTAAAACATTTTGTTTAAAAATTTATGAGAAAAAAATATTGTGCACGAATATTTCGTATTTTTCCATTGTGCACACACATTTCTGTAAATGGATTTATTATTTTAAATATGTGTTTATGTCCCCAATCACTTATTGAAAATAATAAATTTAAAAAAAAACCATACGATAGGTACTAGATACTTTTCTCAGTAATTTCATTTTATTTCCCGCTGTTATTCTTAAAAAAGCTAATGAGTATTTTTAAAAGGTAAACATTTTTTTTGTATTATTACTTGTTGGTACAAGCACATCAATCATGTCGAATATTTTTTAGCGCCGGAACTTTGTAAATGTTTCCCAGGCGCGGGGGACCTGTTGGAATCAGGTCGAGCCTATCGACCTATTTTCATTGGGTCATTAAATTCTATTTTCGTCAGGTGGTTCAATACCACCCCGAAAAATACATTTAATAGTCTTTAATTAATTTTGTAACACGATTTTGTGAACTCGAGATGAAATTTTGTTTAGTTTTTTGTATATTGAGTTTGTATGCGCATTTCAAAAATTAACAAAGTGTTTTTGTTAACAGAACAAGATGTTTTGGTTCGGCGCTATGATGCTCGCAGGGCTCCTGTGCGCTCCGGGGCTCAGCCTGCCGGTATACGGCACCACGCGCTACGGCCGGCCAGCCGCCGCCCCCGCGCCTTCGCCCCTGTACTACCGTCCCGCCAGGCCGTACCCCTACACGGATACGTACGCGGACGAGCTCTACTACCAACCCATGCCCGTGGTCCACTATCCGTACTACCCCGTCAGCAGCCCCTACAACGAAGCTGACATGTACCGCACGGCCTACCCTTACTACTACACCCCATACGGCTACTACGGCAACGAAGAGGCTTACAACCCCGCTGAGGAGACCGTCCACGAGGATCCTACCCGGGTGGGTGGCGCCCGAGCTGACGCGCTCCCCGTGGGACAGGAGACCTGGTTCGAGGGTGACTCAACTCCCAGCTGGAGAACAGACTACGATGACGTAAACGCCGCTTTCCTTCAGAACCTCATCATGTCTCAGATGTACGACGAAGCTTTAGACAAAAGCAACATCGAACGCGATGAGAAGCAAAACCAGAATTCTCTCCACGAAGGCGACGAGTACGACGAACACAGAGTTCCAGAGTACTACGGAGACCGCAATACCAGAGACTTTGAAGACGAAGACGTCAGGGAGCTGAAAGCTCTCGCTGGAAAGCCCTTGTATCACGTCCCCAAAACCAGTGTGTACGCGGCCACCGGGAACGGCGACACCGCACGCCGTGCGCAGCCATCTTGGTATCAAGAAGTTTCAACCCCCAATACTCTGAGGCTCGATGAGGAGTCTCAGTTCTCCGACGACTACCAAAACGACGAGGGATGGATTAACTGGGGAAGCAAGAGGAGCCCTAAGATTTCCAAAGTGGAAACCATCAAGAGGATAATGACGCCCAAACCTACGCTTTTGACCACCACGACGACCTCTGCACCAGCCGCGAAGGGAGGACAGAAGGAAGAGGTTTTGCTGAGGCCGGCCACTCCCGCCCGCCACCCCTTCCCCGAGCCCGTCCTGCACCTGCTGGCTGCCAACGTGCCCAACCACATCAAGAGGAGCCCCTCGGTGTACGACACCATCAAGCGGCTTCTCAGCATGGAGGAGTCTTTCAAACCCGTAAGTTAATCACATATCTCATTCATTAACAGTTTATCTACTTGCTGTTTCTCTAATAAAATTGAGCAGATGACATAAAAACGGTTTTCTCAATGAAATTCAACAAGATATTTGATATGTTTTATAAATATTAGTCGGTAGCGTTTCATATTCATGAATTACCCCGGCTCCATTGAAGGGGGGCACCGTAGTTGTGGAGTTTACAGTATCCATATGCATGTGCTGACTTCGATCGTCCCATCCCCGGGCGGGACTATAAATAGATCTCCAGCCCCCAGCCCCAGCCCCAGCCCCAGCCCCCAACCCTACTTGCTGATATAGAGGTGTATAGCATAGTCCCATTGAGCGGCCGCCATGTTCTCTCACGCCTCTCAGACACCTGCGGAGCTTCACCGAACTTTTCTCCGTTAAATATATACATGCGAACAATTTAATTGGAAAACGAAACACTTCAGTTTAGACACGAATAGAAGTCTAATCCGTGGTTTCTTTGTTTCGCAGAACTCTGATCTTCCTAAGGGGCGGCTTCAGAAGCGATTCATCTCGACGGAGGAGGACCTGGTCGGTGAGTTGAAGGGGCTGAAGATGAAAAGGAGAAGTACGGCGTAGATCACCATTCGATATCCCAATCTTCCAACGACTACCAAATACCGGATATTTGATAAATACGATACTTGATTACTCGACCTAAAAATATATCTGAAAAATTTTGTACATTTCTTCATTTTTGAGACTGATTGTGTATATTATTGTATAAAAAAGGACTTACTGTTTTGTTAATTTTATGTTGAAAGTTTTTCTCAATTAAATTTTTCATGTTTTATAGAAAATTTTCTAAGCAAAAGATTTTTTAAGAAATGTTGAAATGTTTTATCTTCACCGCTGTTATGTTCCGTTGCTCACAATATGTTTTGTTTGTTGAGAAGTTACGAGTTTGTTCGGGGGACGCGGCCCATTAGAATATGCTATTATTATCATTGTTAATGTAATATTATTATATATTCCGTATTATGGCATTCTAGTGGACACACTAATGCAAGACCCCTTCTCAGGCAGCTATAGACGCTCAATGGAGTATGTAAATAGAAATATGAAATAGACATTTAATCGATAAACGATAAGACAGTAGATAGACGATAACGGTGTTGGTGTTAATACATATTAAATCATTGAATAGCTGATGGAACCTTTCGATAGGATTTTATGTATATTTTCGTTTCTATATTTGAACATTTAAATTCAAACTAGAACTTGTATTTTAGAAAATAATAAATATACCTACCTACTAGCTAGGTAAAGTGGTTAAAAAAATATACTTTTTTTAGTAATCATACATATTTTTTCATAAATTAGAAGTATTAACATGCATTTATAATTAGAATTTGAATACACTTATAATACTTATACGAAAATACTAAATGAAGAAAAAATCGTTGTTTGCTTACTGTGAATTATATTTTAAAGACAGAATCTTTAGGATGACTTAAGTATTTCACTGTCTTAAAGTACAAGAAATTACAATAAATAATTATTATATCTATAATTGATTGTAAAAACTTTGTTTTTCTTTCTAAAGCGATAGTCCTGAAATGTATGCATTGCCTTATTATGTCAATGTTACAATTATCTATTGTAAATCTCTCAATTAATACTGAAAATATCAATTATTGAGAACATATTATATTTCAATTTAAATATCTTCTCTTCCTTGCTAATTTTGAATTTTTCGAGCTTCTAAGTAAAAATTTAAAACTTATGGTAAAATGGTGTGATTTTACCATTCATAATTATTTACAGCGCGCTGCCACATTCATTGAATCAAGTCAAATAATATGCAGATCTTATAACTTAAATATTTGATTTCAATTTTAAATTTAACTTTTTTTAAATCAGTGCAATGCACATAAAAGCTTCATGAGCACTTACTATAACTATGGGTTGGCAAATAGGTGGAAAAATATTATTTTATAAGAATTATTTATAAACAAAAGCATGTAAAATGGATGAAGTATGTCTAATGCTTTTCTTTTATAAAAATAGTTCACTTGACAGTATTATTATAAGTAATGTTCGAGAAATAGTGTACAAAAATGTCAATGACAATATAACCCTCGAATATTATGTTTATTTTTGTAGAAAATAGCACAAAAAATTTTGTACGTGTAATTTTGTATATTTTACAAATATTTTAGTTTTACATTATTACAGAAACTTTGCAAATGGTGAATGGACATAAAGTGAGTAATATAATATATTTTTCACATTAGCTTCTAAAAATGTGTAAAAAGTTTGATTTGTGTACAAAGTGCCAACCCGCAGGTATATGCTCATCTTCAGAGCTCGCTAATTGTTTATTAATACGAAGAAATTCTGGTTAGAATTTCAGTGATATTTCAGCTTTACAAATAGTGCAATTTTTCTCTGCCTAAAATGTAATTGTCAATTCTTGTCTAGCATTTATAAAGTTCCCGTATGATTTGTTTGAGTTTTCTGTGAGAATTTAGCATCCCGTGGCAAACTACGAACTTCACTGTGGAAATATACCCTAATATATAATCGTTAGAACTTCCGATCAAGAACGTCGCGTCGTCAGCACACTCTCAAATCTTTACATATCCCCACTAATTATGTAAATTTGGAAATGAATATCTACTGAATGTATGTATATAATACTATTATATATTTTGATAACTGTATTAGAATAGAACATTGTATTTTTAAATAAAATGTCTATACATAAAATGCATCCATGTATAGAACTATGACAAGATAATGTTTTAGTGACATTACGATACCATTTTCCAATATTCTCAGAATATAACTATTTTACCGGATAGATTTTATTTTTGTCAAAATGTTTTGTATAAGTAGATAACATTTTGTAGATATTTTGTGTTACTTTTTTATTGCCGTGATTTCCATCCACTTAATAATAATGATTGAATTTTATAAGACGTAGATTGATTTCTTTGTATGGAATATGGAATCATTATATTGACTGATTGTAAAATAAAAGGACGATGATTGAATATAAAAGGTTATTTTCATTAAATTTACACACTCCTTACTCCCTTTCAAATATTCTTTGCCAACTCCAAACAGAACGCCCTGAGATTTCGCTCTCTTTGAGAAATAAAGGAGGTGATTTGAGAACAAGAAGATAAGAACGAGTCGTAAAAACGATCACATACCGCCGGGTGTGCACCGGTTCAGAAGGCATCAGCGCCGTTTGCTCGTCGAAGCAGCTTCTATTGAAATACAAGTAGAACAAGCTGTGCATTACCGCCGACTGTATTTATCTCAAATACTGCAATCCATTCGTTTAAGATAAGTGAATATATCTAACGGATTTTCTGTTCTTAGACAAAATCAATCGATTTTTCCAGATAGGTGTTTCAAAATTCTTCAATGGAAAATGGGATTTGCGAGCTCTAGTATCTAGTATGATGAACGCTTAAATCTGTCTTCGAAAGAGCCCCGCGCTTGAGCTGGTCACTTGAGTTCCAGTACGTCAACAGAAGGAATGTTGGAATACTTTTTTTAAATACAGCGTAATATCTGATATTGGATTGTGAGCAGATCTATTTTGTTGTATGCTGAAACGCCGGAACCTAGATCTTATATAGGTGAAATACATCACTGAAAGGAGTATCAAACCAAAAGAAACACGAGCGTAACAAATTCTATTAAAGTTTTAAATGTGAACAACGCACAAGAGTCTCAACTGCTCCCAACCGCCTGGAGTCAGTGAGACTGTGGCACCCCCAATTGGAGTATGTTGTGAGGCCGAAGGTGAGGGGAAGCAGATGAGGGAGAGGAAGGTTAGGTAGTACCTGGTTATTCAAATCTTGTCACCAAATACTCCCAAATCCATTTCAAGTAACGTTTCAATTCTGAATAGTGGTGTAAGCATCGCAAGTTTAGCTTATACCGCGTAGGTACCGCAAATATAGCTTTTATTATTTTAAATGATTATATTGTAAAATAACACAAATCAATCAAATAAAATTTACTTGCGCACGCGGGATTTGATCAAGCTATTGCTAGACGAGAGACTCGGGAGCCTTGCCCCCCGACCATGGAAGCCTTTTAATTAGTTTTTTTTTTACGTTGGCGCGCTACGTCTTACATTCTTATTTACATACTCCCTTTCAAAACATATTCGTATTATTTTTAGTGCTTCACAAAACCACCCAACCGGGTGCTGATTAATATGTACATATTTTTTTTTACATCAAAAGATAGAGAAAGATTGATGTTAATTAACACCTCCCAAATTGACAATTACTCGTGTTTAGGGTGTATTCGATTAATTACCCAACTTTACTTGTGATTTTGTATACATTTTTCTGTGAATAGGTAGTGAAAATATCCTGACAACAAAATATATACCACGCAGGTTACCAAAAAAATTGAAAAACAAATTAATTATGAAAATCTAGATAACATATTATTATTCTATTTCTTCAGCTGCACTAACTAATCTCCGGCTCCATTTTTCTGAAGAGGGTAGGCAAATATGATGGATCACAGCAATAAAACTATATTTTAGCACATATTCCTTCCTTCGCTAACAATCATACGTTGTATCATCGTTAAGTACCTATGCAGTAGTGAGGCGGTTTAGTAACCTTATTATTATGTACAAAATAGTACAGGTAGAAACACACTGGGTTGACGTACGCTACGTAAGCAACGCATTAAGATATATGGAATAATTACAATCCATACATTCTCTATGGGAATAGATGCTTTAGAAAAACACTTTTCACACGCAACGCAAACCCACACATCCATTGCTGGGCTGATCTGGGATGTCCAGATCGGCGTTGGACTTGTAAAGATGGGGGAGTGGCGTCACGCCTCCAACGAGTTGATTTCTCATCTATGAGTGGCATTATATATGCATCTACTGTTATGTTTGGTATTTATATGGTCGTTTGTTTAGATTGTTATCTGAATAATATAATAAACTAAGTAAATCGTCCTCAAATTCGCTCTTTGAATCGCAAGATATAACAAAGCTACGAATTGCGTCTGCTGACAATGGAAACACATAAACATAATCCTAAAAAAACGTCAAATCATCTGAGGCGCCTGCGAACCACGTAATTAAGAATTAAAGACCACTTGTCAAGTGGTCACACGCGTTGCGTGTGTAGAACACGTGTGCACCTGGAAACGTAATAATGACGTAATAAACGACCCAATGTATTTCTACCTTTATAAACGCCCGGATTTCCGAAGCTAAAATGATCCACACTACAATGAATGCATTCTATTCTGTAATTCCAATTTTTCGCATGGTTGGTCGTATCTTACGAGAACTATATTTGGTTGTATGTTTTTATTTGGGTATGACAAATTACATTTTCCTAGTATAAACCTTTACCGAGTACCAATGTATTTCTATGACATTTAGGCACACTTTACACTACATATAAAACTTATTCTTTATAGCATTTAGGCATAACGCACGAAAAACTTCAAGGTTTTTAGCTTCCTTAACATCTGTTCATTGAAAATATTAAATACTGTAATATAGATATTATTTTAGGTTCCCGACAAACTTGTTTTCAAAAGTCTAAAATCTCCACAGTTTCTCGTGGGGTAGCCACGTATTTCTAAATTAAAATATATATTCTTATACTTGTATTTCGGGAGCATCTTATAGTTGAGCTTAAATATTTACTATTATTTTATTGATTATTAATCTACCTACTTAGTGCAGTTAACACCTGTCAAAATATCTCCCGATTTTTAGTTGAAATTGAAGTCATTTAAAGTGTAAAAAAAAACAGTAGTGAATAATCAAAGTTTAATACACAAAAGAGTGAATTTCAAATAAACAATAATATAAACTAGCAGTTAAAAACCCGCTCCGCGGGTTTTTGCTCCTAGGCCCTGCAGGCGGCACTTGGTTGGGCTGCGACCAGTTTAAGTGATACTAACAACAGTTACATTTAATAAATAGATATTAGGTCATTCACAGAGAGAGGGTGAGTATATATTGTTAAAACACGGAACAGGAAGGAGTTAATGAATAATAACATGCTCAATTTACGCATAATAAGAATGACAGTTGTTTGAATAAATTAAATTTTACGTATTTGTGATGGATTATTTCAAATGAAACACTATTATTGACTACATGCCTACAACTGATATTAACTGTTATGGTACCTAATATAATTTGCTCATAGGAGACTTGCAGTGCTTAAATATGTGTTACAACCGTCAATGTCTATAGTTGAATCAATATCGTATAGTTTGTCACAACAATTAAAGATAGTTATAACAAAGTTGACTGAAATAATAGATTATTACATATTTATTAATTGTATCCGTGTTTATGGATAAAAGGAGGGTAATTGTGCGATGAGATTAGCAGTCGGTTTAATTAAAAGGTGTTAATTTTACTCCAACTGGTGGAAATTTTTTTACCTAGAACTGTTACTGTATCTAATAAAGTTTAAAGTTAGATTATATATACACCTTCATCAGGAGAGTAAAAATCTATATATAAAGGTAGATTATTACAATATAGCGCCCCTGAGGTGATATCTCACAAAAGCGGCGCTATGCAAATTGTCCAATTAATAAATAAATATAATGTTTACATTTTATTATGTAAGTATGCATTGATATACAACGGAAATAGATAAAATAATGTTATCCGATTAAACTTTATTTTATTAAAAAACAAATAACTTTGTTAACATCACTTTATTATATACAACCAATACATGTTTCATGAATGAAGTATACACCGAAGTCAAAAATTAAATATAAATTACAATTGGAAAAAAGAAGTGGATGGAGGGGGAGGGGTAAGAGTAGGCTGGGTTTAAAATAATTAGGAATTAAAATATGAAAGACCAGTTAAGTGGGAAAATATTTAAAAGAGAGTTTATAAAAAAAAAATCTGTTAATTATATCTGCTTTTATAAACATGTTCTCTAATTTCTAAAATTTCTTAATTATTTATTTGCGATGCTTTATATCCTGTGTGAAGTATTTTAAGACCTGAAAAAAAATAGCATATAAACCATAAAACAATATATTCATAAGACAAATAACATTTAATAACGGTTATTCTAATAAATTGGTAGTTGAAATACTAAATAAAAAAATTAAACATATTCTCTTCAAACGGTATTTTTACCCTATTTCTTAAGATATAAATAAACAATGGCGTAGAATTCTGTTTGTGGATAACGATACTTCTAAAATTATATATAAAAACATTCCTGGTACTATTCAACCGGCGTTTTAAACTAATAACAATATGAAGAAATATATTCTTAATAATAAAGATGGCAAAAATCAAACAAAAAAATCAGGAGTTTATAAACTCAATTGGGATGATTGTTATTTCTTTTATAAAGGTAGAACCAATAGAAACTTTGAAGTCAGAACTAAAAAAACATCTCAGGGCTCTAAATGGAAATAGTGAATCTGAGTTTGCAAATCATCTTTTGAATCACACTTTCGATAAAAATTCAGGTCTTAAAATACTTCACTCAGGATTAAAGCATCGCAAATAAATAATTTTGAAATTTTAGAAATTAGAAAACATGTCAATATAAAATCAGATATAATTAATAAGCAAAAAAATATTATAAATAATAATGAAAAATGCCATTGCAAAGTTTAAATAAACTTCCAGAAGAAATCTTCTTATTAAACGCTTGATGGTGAAGTAATTTTGCATATTTAAATACTCGCGCCAGTCATTTGGTTTGTTCTTACACCGCCAGAGGTGCGCTCTGTCGGCCATCTATTGCCACGGTGCGTATCGGCCATATTGAAGGAACGCGTGCTTTTTTGGTCAAACGTCAAACGTAATCACGTAATTGTGGATAATTTTCAATGTAATGTAATTAATCCAATGGATTATGAACTTTCTAAAACATATTTTCTTTGATATTATCCAAAAATTGTATGAGCAGAAACGATATTTTTGAAGAAATATCGTATTACATGTGGCGATTCTATTTCAGTATGAAATCGTGTCTTAATTTTTAATGTCTTATTTTTTTGTATCCGGTCGCCTGCAAACCGAAATGAACCTTACGGTTGCTTAAAATTGAGGGGCAGAGTGGTATTTTTTGCCTGCAGACCCCCTATGCAGAATTTATCCGAATCTCACAATTTAAATTTGACCAATCAGAGGGCCTACATTGTCCAGACGCTAGGATAATAATACTATCAGATTCAAAAACTTTACTCAACAAAACCTAACGGGCTTCTGAAATCTAATTTGTCAACACCATTTTTCAGTTTAAAGGAGTGCAAAAACAAAAAACAACAGTAGAAGTGAACAAAAAGTGTTTCCATGATAAATTCAACATAAATAAAATAAAATAACAATTAAAAACTTTATTTAACTACCTAAAACTGATCAAGAACATTATCTAGTGTCAAATAGTGTTTCATATATTAAATAGACGCAAAAAGTGAATCTCAAGGCAAGTCTATGTGATCTTAAATTATATTCTGATATATTCAACAACAATATCAAAAAGAGATACTTAAAAAATTCATAAATCATTCGTTATAATTTATATAATTATTTGATTTATTATTGTCGTACTACACCATCTATCGACAAGTGGACAAAGCGTAATCAGTCACCTACCGAGCAATATCTTTCAATAACTAGAAGTAAGCCAATAGATGTCCTACAGTGTTAATTTAACAAAAATATAAAATTTAATATTCAAAAATTATCAATATAAAAGTCAAACCATCTTTAAAAAATATGCCCCAAAAAGTGGTTCAAAATTTTGAGTGTTTCAAAAGAGCAATTATTACAAACAATGACTGATAGAATTGATCACCAACTGAAACATTTTATAAAAAACATAAATAAACTTCTTTTGTATATTAAAAACGATATACAAGAACGTAGAATTCTGTTCGAGCAAAATTGATGATTTTGAAAAGGAAATTTAAAAAAAAAAAAACAAACGACCACCCAAAAAAAAAACGAAGCGAAAATCGATGAATTAAAAAAAAATTCTATCGAAATACAAGGAATCGAAGTGAAGAAAAATGATAACGTACAAAAACCCAGTGAACTACTGATGTCGGCCCTAGACTGCAGCGACCTATTAAAAAATAATTCTTTGATAAGCTACTATAACAATCCGACCAAGCAAATTATTTCTATCCAACTCAATTCAAAAGAAGCAAAGGAGAAGGTCATTAAACAAAACAAAATTAAAGGAATTCTCACCACTAAAGAAATTAAACAATCGCAGATAAAGTCAACGCAGAAAATCTTCATCAATTAAAAGCTAACTCCACAAAATAAGCAGCTCCTGTGGTTGTCAAAATCGACAAAAGCTTTGGGATACAAATATGTATGAACGAAGGACGGACAAATTTTACTAAGAAAGAGAGACGACTCCCCTATAATTAAGGATGTAAACGACATATCATTACACTAAACATGTACAGGGACATGAGGAAGAAATCTTATCACCTTGACTATTAATAATTAATGCACAGCAAAAAAACCAAAAAATGGAAGACATAGCAGACTTAAATCTACTAATGATTCCGAAATAGTGTTCAACGCTGGATATTTGAAAGGAGGTGAGAATTGTTTAAAGAATTTCTAAACACTTCCAAAAAATATTTCAAAAAATTAATAAAAAAAATATATATTGAATCTTTATATTATTTTAACACTTTTTAATTACTTTTTTTTTCACATTGTATAATTTGTATGGCTACCACACACGGGCATTAGCCTAGTATGGTAGTTGAAAATTTTAATGTTTAAAAATCTATGAAATACAAGAAATAAAATATTAAGGTATTGTAAATAATACGCTGTCTCACACTTAACATACTTAGTTTTTTCTCCATATTAAATATCTTAGAATACCTACTACAATTCAATACTGCACGAATGCCTTTCTTTTAATTATTTGCAATTTCTTTATCGGTGTTTGATTGCACAAGAATAGGACACTAGATCAGTAATTTAAATGAGATGCTACTATACTATTATAAACTAATTTACTTGTATTAACATCTAATTCATTCCTTAGTCTTATTTTAAAAAATACCCTTTTGCCATTTTCTTAGCTAATACTTCAAAGTTACAGTTATATTACAGTATTTGATTTCCACAAACTGAAAGTATCCTGAAAATCTTCATACAAAAAATGCTAATTTATTTTCGACTGAAAACGAAAATTATTTTCTATCACACGTCGCCACTGATCACATATATGTTACGCGCTCTGTCTCGTCTGTTATTGTGCTACTGGAATCACGCGACCCGCTAAACTGTACCCAACTACTCAGTTGCGAGGTGTGATGGAACCTTTTGTTATTGAAAAAAAACTATCATCAGACAGCAATGTTTTTACCTCCAAATATGCTCAGTACATTATTTCAAATGATTTATAATTAATATTTAATGAATTCATTTTTGTAAATCGGTTCATCCGCATAAATATCACGGGCTGAAAGAAGACTCCATTTTTCGTGTCCTAACTGCTTGTGAAATAAGCCAGGTAATGTGTAGCAGGCAGCAGGTAGCATCGGGAGCGATGTCCCCTCTGTTCTGGACGACCCATTAAAAATAGATCAATAATCGGAGGTGGGGGGGACTGTGAAGGGGAGGGGGCGTGCAGCCTGCATGGCCTACATTCAGGCACTTCTCGAAGGAAGTAGGTACCTACTCTGCACTTACCCTGGCCTGACTAATAGGGGTGTCACAGAAATGTTCTGATTTTCCAGAAAAGAAAATCAGCGGATGGGATTTATATATTATTTATGAAATACGTGATATTAAATTACAAGAAATTTACATTGGATTGATTCATTATAATGATGATAAATGTTTTATTATCTTCCTTTTTTGGAAGAAATGGAGATAATGATATCCTCACTGTGATCTTCCGCGCTGGGGATTTCATTAACATATTATTCAAATTTAGTAGTATGGACAATATGAAGTAATTATGAATATTTTATGTAGTGCTTTTACTGAAATTATTATAAATATATTTCATGTTGTTTTTTAGTTCAATTGATTGGTTTCGGTTTCAGTATATATTTGGTATCAGTATATTTTCTATTTGTGATCTCCCTGAATGCTTTGTATCCAGCTTTTTATTGGAGATTTTAATGTTATAATATTGTTGTGAGTTTTGAATGAGAGTGGAATTTTGTTAAATCACAATACTAGGCAGCTGACTTTTGGTGACCAATAGAAATAGACTTAATTATTGAAGATAATAGACAGACAATATTAGCGACTCCTAAACGAATATCTGAAACAGAAACATTAGAAAAAGATACGGTCACATCTAGGACTCGAACCCAGGACCCTTGCCTTGCCGGGGCACCGCTCTACCACTGAGCTAATGGGACCCTATCTCCTTTGGTCATATTTAACTGTATCATACTTCGAATAAGAACTACCTACATTGCTTTAATTTTTCTCAACACATACTAATTAAATATTAAACAGGAAGAAGAGAAGTGAAAAATGTATGTGAATTATATATTTTACAATTATTTTTATAAGCAATAATTATTAGCCCGAAACACTCATCCACATTGAAAAATCTCCTGATAAAAGATACATGACGCCAACGGGACTTCAATGTGAATGACGGGAATTCAATGTGGATGAGTGTTTCGGGCTAATAATTATTGCTTATAAAAATAATTGTTACCCTTTGTGCTATGCATAAAAAATCTTGTCTTAAACAATAGTTTACCAAAATAATAATAATTATATATTTTACATAAATAGGTATGTATAATTATTTTCATGTACACATATATTTATTGTGTACATATTTATTTATTTGATTATGAGAAATAGGTTAGTAACATTATTAATTTTATTTTATTTTGTTTTACGCCCA
Source organism: Hesperophylax magnus (assembly GCA_026573805.1). Lineage (NCBI taxonomy): Eukaryota > Metazoa > Arthropoda > Insecta > Trichoptera > Limnephilidae > Hesperophylax > Hesperophylax magnus. The sequence goes on along the minus strand of JAIUSX010000010.1, from coordinate 8,356,764 downwards.
GCTGTGCTTTTACGTGGATTATAAGAACAGAATACATCTAGTGAGCTATCAACAACTGGACACACGTTTTTAAAGTATGAAATAACGTTAAACTGCTAAACTACATATGAAACAATATTAGTAAAACATGTAACAGTAACATAAAATAAAATAGAAACTAAAACAATTCTATATTTAAGCCATTTATGTGATATGTATTTATTATTTAGGTTAATAAATTAAAGAAAAAATAAAAGTAAAATTAGATAACCCACACAGACCTTACGGCTTTCTTTTGTACATGAAAAATGTTAAATCGGATATTAACTTTGTCTTTGATAACATAGCAAACACCGCCACTAAGTACTAAATAAATTCAATTTAATTAAAATCAATATGGTACACCAGCGCCTCTAGCGGCCAGAGTTGTTGATATTGCCATTTTTTACTGGAGCTGGACGTATTATTAATACTATAGGGTATTTGGTATTCGGCTAATGACTTTATTTCTATTTTTATATTACTGAAGACTTTAGGGCAAGAACCGTAAACGGGCCATTGGGGTTTTGGTTATTGGAATAATATGGTTGGGTTGGTTGGAATATCTTGTATCAAGGATTGATTTGATAACATTTTTTTATTAATTTGGATTTGACGTATTTCTCAATGTTTGTATGTAACCACGCGATGTGTCAATGTATGTTTGCTTCATTGTTATGCATCATCTTTGCATTTTAAAAAGATGCATAGTCGAATTAAAGTCGATAAAATATAATTCTTTAGCAGAAACAATACGGTATACATCAACTCGATCTCCGAGATAATCGGGGGCAGTAAAAGGTTGGGTTAAAGTTTAAAAAATGTACTGGGAATAAAATTAGAACACTGTCTTCTTTTCTCATCAGTCACAACAAAAGCAAATTTAGAGAAAAGCATGCGGTGAGTTTGAACGTTGATTGGCCTGATGTTTTTTTTTTTTAATTTCGAAATGTTGCGACTTCTTTTCATTTCAAGGTAAGGATAATAAATGATGCAAATGTGAATGGTAGCAGAAGACGGGGACGACCGAGGAAGACATGGCACGACCAAGTGAATCAGATACTTGAGTGAATGAATGTGAATGAAGCAAGGAGTGTGTGCCAAGACCGAGTTGTTTAGCTGTCCGTCTTCTCTGCCTACCCCTGCGGAGAGACGGAATCAAATCATAACGAAATCAAATCATAACCCCGAGCTAAGTCAGGTACACATCAGCTAGGATTATAGTACAGGGGTAGTGAAATGCAATGTGATTACTGCTTATTAGCCTCGATTGCTTCCGACTGCCCGGATCCACTGCAACTAAGGCGTCTTGTCATCCTAAATAGGGGTATGTTTTGAGACTGAAGAGATTTGGGAAGAGAAAATGTGTCGAAAACGGCGATTGGGAAGTTCCTGGATAATCAGATCTAGCCACCAAACACGGCTAAAGTCATTTCAAGTGACGTGTAACGTTTATATTTATGATGCTGATCTTTCACCGGGTTAATACTGTATTTACTGAAAAAAAACTCACTAAGGCTATCTGCATTCTGAAAGAGTTACCTACAAAACGTATTTCTGAAAGATTAACCTTATCCCTAACGGCAATGGAAAATTATAATACATAGTTGTTCTTGTTTTAAAATAAACCCGCAAGCATTTATTTTTTTTGTATTTTTTCTTGGGACGGGTGAAATTTTAAAGTTAAAGCAGCAACCTTCAAAATTAAGATGAAATGCGTAAACCACTGATGTACTTTATAAAACCAGAAAATATTTATAAAACTTGAAAAAGACACACTGGACACAGTGTACAACCCTGCTGATAGCCCTCAGCTCTAGAATAACAACTCTTCCCAAACAAACAAACACCCCTCCAAAACACACATTTACCTACACAGGTAAGGAATCTTCAGCAAAATACATTTGTTCCCAACCTAAATAAAACGCTTACAATGGCATACATTACTCTATAGTCACACTTAAACGGATATATTTGTCATATTATATGATGTTTATATCGGTAAGGACGATTATGTAATGATACGCACACATACGCGAGCCGAACTGCCGAACTGAACAGCAACTTATGGGAAAGGAACGAAGCAACCGCAAATGGCGCGAAACGCCGCTTGCAGTTGCTTCGGTCCTTTTGAGTAATTCGTGGCTCAATTCGCGTTTAAGTTGGCAAATGTATACATACCATAAAATAATTATCATCTATATCCCTTATCATAGACTAAATGAGTACCTAAGCATCGAAATTCTTTGTTTTAGTTAGTATTTTTTTATTAAATCATTTTTACACTATCAACAGATTTTGCAGTAATTGTGCAATATTATAATTTTGATATTCAATCGTAAAAAGATCAATGGTTTCGTTGCTTGTGTGGCACGTAGCGCCGTCTTGTTGAAAGTAAACGTTGTCCAGATCAATACCATCCAATTCCGGCCATAAAAAATCATTAATCATCTCTTGATAGCGCAATCCATTCACCGTAACTGTTGCTCCCGCCTCATTTTCGAAAAAGTAAGGTCCAATGACTCCGCCGGACCATAAACCGCACCAAACAGTCACACGTTGAGGATAGAGAGGCTTTTCAAGAATAACTCTTGGGTTTTCCGAGCCCCAGATGCGACAATTTTGCTTGTTGACGAAGCCACCGAGGTGGAAATGGGCCTCATCACTCAAGATGATTTGCAATTGATTCACTCGAGTGAATTTTAATAATTTCAATGCGCTGTTGAAGCGTGTATCGTTCCATTTTTATTAATGGCGTAGTTTCTACTTGTCAAATGTCAAAAAATGACAGCTTCAAAAGTAACATCTACCGAAATAGCGGGCTATTCAAAATAACACCTCTTATTGGAAATTGGATTCTGGACAAAACAAATAATTATTTCTGAGTCTACGGGAAGGGATATTGAAAGGGATGAGTTGCAACAAAGTAGGTGAGTCAATCATACTGTTAATAATTTTGAAAATGCAGATGAGATCAAAGTCCTTGCTACGTTTTTTATAAAGAAGAAAGATTTAATTTTACTTAAAGTTCATCGTATGAGTAATCGACATCTCACAAGAGTGCCTCTGTCCCATACAGTGTAAAGACGGGGGAGCTATATCGCCAACGGTTGGGCAACGTTGTGGAATGGGTTAAGGAAGGGGCTGTAGGAAGGGATATATGCAGGTTTTGAAGAGGTCAGTAATAAATTAAGGAGATATAAGAGTTTCCGGTAGCTCGTTCCACATACGAGCCGACTTACACCAAAACGAGTCGAAGAAACGACCCGTTCTCATGAACTAAGATCAAATGTGAACGGATATTCCGCTCACGACGGTCGAGTTTCACGCACGTTCATCTATGCATAAGGGATCAAGCAGGATCCATCGAAATACCCGTAAAACAGACTCAGCATTCCTACATTGCTGCTCTGCATTAGATTTGGCAATCGGTCTGTTTAAGTCGGAATGATTCCCAACAAACCGTCTGCAATGACATCGATCAATGGAACAATTCTAATTTAAAGGAAGCTGAAAGCCTTGCGATGTTGTGAAGTAAAAATGTTAGTACCATAGGTAATATTGGTAGGTATAGGTACAGGAAATTACACACTGTTATGGTAGATTAATAAAAGAAAATACTGGATATAATAGGACTAAATTTTATAAATAAATATAATATATCGTCGGTGCATACATAATATGAACAATGTAACGTTTTTGACGAAAATGAACTAAATATACAGTTTTTTTTAGTTTTTTTTTCTCCACCTTCTACAATATGAACCATGTCCTAATAACCAATATTTATGGAGATAGAAAACGAATCATGTGCAGGCAGTCAAAATTTTGCATCTCAATAAGAACCATGTGAACTTATTTTACATGGTTCATATTAAATGTGCGCTTTTTTCCGCATCTATGGTCACATTGTTCATATTCTACATCTATGATTACACTGACAGTTGTCAAGTTGTTCCCGCATATTTTCTACCTTGTACACGCTCTAGCTGTTTTTGAAGTGAATAAATAAATAAATCCGACATAATATTATTGTTTGACGGTTCGTGGCCATTTGGTTTATAAATTAGCGGTAAGTTATTATGTTTTATTTTATAAATTTCACGTATTTTCCTAAAAACAGTAACAAAATGTCATCCGAGGATTTATGAAAAATGGCTGCCCTTTGAAGCGTCAATAATTTGAGTCCAGTGTTGTGATAAACTTCGAATTTTGACACAAGGTGGAAAAATATTAAAGTTATTTTGTTTTTATGTTTCAGGGAAAGTTTAATACTAAAATTTAACTCAAAAATAAGAGAAATACATGATTATTCTAAGCATTACATGTCATTATCATCTGACTGGCATCTGTAAGTATTTGTCTGTCTTTTAACTATATTTTACTATATTGTTGTCATATTTGTGCGTACTATGTAATGTATATTTCAATCTGTGTATCTTCTTTTACAGATAAATATATCTTTGACTATAATAAGAGAAACGTGTAGAGAAATCACTGTTGTTTGCTGACAAGTTCAAAAATTTTTATGTGAGTTCATATTTTTATTACTGTACTAGTACTGTAGCAGGAAAGATGTTGAATTATGTATTTAATTTTGATTTTGTTCCAGAATGTACCGAAACCGCACGAGGGAGATTGTACGTTTAAGTACGATACGTAGTTCTGTATCAGAGGTTATGGATGTTGGAGATCTTGAACCAGTCAATCAAATGGATGTTGAAGATCTTGAACCAGTCAATCAAATGTATGACAACATGATGTTATGTCCTGTGACTGGAGAATTTATTCCAAACCTGTCGAATAACATTGGCTCCACACGGAACGATGTTATCTCTGGAGACAAAAGTCTGTGTGAATTAACTGGAGAGTGGATCCCAGAAAATGATAATACAAATGTTTCTTTACCATTAGATTCTGATTCACTTGTTCAGAAGATTAAAAAAAATAAGAGATGTAGAGTCTTGGGCAAAGAGTATGTCGGATATAAAAAGCATTGCGGGAAATATGAGCAAAGCCAATTGAAGTCAGCAAAGTCTATGGGAATAAGATGTGAACACGAACAACCCAAATTTGCACTTAAAAATTCTTTTTATTGTCATAAAATAACGGAAGAGGATCGCCTGCACACATTCAACAGTTTTTGCAAATTGAAAACTTGGTCGGAGAAGAGAGCTTATTTCCTGGGCTTTGTAGCAGTACGTGCTATAAGACAGCGTCGTCGTGAAAGCGCAGATTGCACGAAAAAGACACAAGGACGTGATGTATATCTGTTTACCAAGGACGGGGATAAATATAAGGTGTGTCACAAAATGTTTATGAATACGTTGAGCATTACAAAAAGCACTTTCAGGAGGTGGAGCTATCATAATCAAGTTGTCAATGACGAGGATAACGTATCCCCTAACACTGTAAGTAAAAAAGTTGCCAAGCATACTAAAGCAGTGGATAGTATTAAAAAATGGCTTAATCTTCTGCCAGTTGTTCCGAGTCACTACTGCAGATCACAAACAAATAGACGATATGTGGAATCGTTCTTTTTATCGAAGCAACACATGCTTTCAGTCTTCAGTATTTGGTGCACTGAAAATAATGTGCCAAAAGTCAACAGAAACTTATTCAGTGACGTTTTAAAAGCTGAAAAGGTTTCCATTCACCACCCACGCAAAGATCAATGTGATATTTGTGTGGGTTTTAAATGCGGTACTATTGGAGGAGAAGTTTATGAGCAGCATATTATACGCAAGGATCAAGCGAAAATTGCTAAGAATGCAGCAAAAGAATCTGCCAGTGAGACTACATTAGTTGTCACTATGGACTTGAAGAGTGTACTGTTATGTCCCAAATTACTAGCGTCTGCTGTATACTACAAGCAGAAACTTCAACTCCACAACTTCACATTATACGTCCTAAACAATGCAGATGTCACTCTCTACACGTGGCATGAAGCAGATGGAGGTGTGACCGCGAATGAATTCACAAGTTGTATAATCAACTACCTGGAGAGCTTACCCCTACAGTATAAGAATGTCATCCTTATTTCCGATGGTTGCAATTACCAAAATCGGAACAGAATACTGGCAAGTGCATTGAGTGATTACTCTAAAAGGTCGTCAGTCACAATAGATCAAATTTTTCTGGAGAAGGGCCATACTATGATGGAAGCCGACAATGTCCATTCGGTGCTGGAGCATTACTTCAAGCCACCAATATATTCTCCAAGTGATTATTTATCTCGCATGCAAATGGCTCGACCCAAACAGCCATACAATATAAAAAATGTCCACTTCGACTTTTTTTTAAATTACGAATCATTGAATACAAACCTAACATCTTTGAGACCGGGAAAGAAAGTAGGGGATCCCGTTGTCACAGATTTGAGGGCTCTTAAATACTTATCGTCGGGGGATATCCTCTATAAATTAGACCAGTCGAAGGATTGGCTGGAATTGCTCCAACGCCGCAAGACTGGCTATGTTCCCCCATTGCCTCTATACACCAAACCCCTTGCTTTATCAGATTCTAAATTCAGGCATTTGCAAGAGTTAAAACTGGTAATAGATAAGGATCATCACCCATTTTATGATTCTCTAACTTATGTGTAGAATTGTGGGAGAAAAAACAAATAATTTAAGTGTGAATTATGTTTCCTCTTTTTTAGTAATTATATTCCAATAAAAACATCATTAAAAAATATAATATTGTGTTTATTTTACTATTATGTATTTCATTGAAGTATGATTTTATGCTATTAATATTATCGAGTTATTAAATTTATTCTTAAAGAATAAACTTACTAAAACTAGTGTGAAAAATGAGAGCAATGGTCCACTCACTGAACTTGTCAGGAGGTTACTAGTTTTAATTAGCAGAGCTCTAAGAATGTGAATGGTAGAAGAAGGCGAGGACGCCCAAGAAAGACATGGCACGACCAAGTGAATCAGATACTTGAGTCGGACCATGTCAAGAGTCAGAATAATAGAAGAGCATGTATGAGACGTTGTATTAATGTGAACGAGACAAGGAATGTGTGCCAAGACCGAGTTGTTTGGCGGTCCGTCCTCTCTGCCTACCCCTGCGGAGAAACGGCGTGATGGTTAGTTAGTTAGTTATCTTTAAGATATTTTAGAGATGGATTTTCTTCTGTGTAAATATGGGTGTTGTGATGACAAAGATGTGTGTCGTTAAAACTTGGGAATCTTAAAATAAAAAGTTTCATTCACATAATTTATACTTTTCCAAAATATTATACAAAAATTGATATAAATAATAAAACAAAATGTCATATCCTTTGCACACCACTACATTCACATAATATATTTTGTGATAATAGTCTCCCATTTTAAATCTCTACTTTAAACACAAGACTTGAATGAAATATTTTGACAGCTGCTATTGAAAATGAACAATGTGACGAAAACCGTGCACAGAATATGAACCATGTGAGCAAAATCGCATTAAAATGTGATTTTCTGATACAAAATAATTAATATTTGCAAATAACATTTTATTTTACTGAATAAAATGTATATTTCCTACTTTGTTCATAAATAGAACTTTCGTTTTCCGTTTCGTTATTTTTACAGTTTTTATTGATTATCTCAGAATGTACTAAAGCTTACATTGTTCATATTATGTATGCACCGACGATATACAAACATCCTTCCTGTATCACGCTCTTCAGCAGCAGCATCCTTCATTACATCTACAGAGTCCAGTGCGTACAGATTGCACATGAATCTCATGTATGCGATGATGCATGAATGTGAATAGCACTATACGGATTCACACACCTCGCTCCTTGTGTCCGAGGCAGTTTTTTTATTTTTTTATTTTTATTTTTTTTTTATTATTTAACAATTTTTTATATAAGATAATGTGTCCTTACTGGGGTACCCCGTTCTAAGGACACATTGTACATGGTTGTGTGTTTGAAATAGTATAAGTACATATGTTAAAATACTATATAGAAAATTACAAAAACAATATTTAGGGAAAAATAAAACATAATACAAGCTTTAGTCTTTGTTGGGTTGCAAAATTATATCTATATTCATCCTTCCCTTATCCATAATCCATTTCTTAATGTTTCTTTTGAAGTCAGTTATTTTTTTAATGTTTTTTATTTCAATAGGGAGGACATTAAATAATTTTATAGAATAATACTGCATATTTCTTTTTCCAAAAGTTGTTTTAGTTGTAGGTTGGTGTAACATTCGTTGTAATGTGGATCTTGTGAGTCTGTCTGAGTTTGTCTGTGTAAAGTTGTCCTGGTTTTTGAATGCGTAAATTAGTATATCTTTTGCGTATAATTGTTTTGGTGTCATTACATTCAGGGTTTTAAAAACATAGTCGGTAGGAGTTCTGATGGGGATCCTAAGTATAATTTTTAGAATTGCCTTTTGTGTTATGAGGACTGGTTTTATAATGGAATCGCATGAGCTTCCCCATCCGATAAGACCATATTGTAGTTGAGATTGGGCTAGTGCGTAGTAAATTTGAATTAGTTGTTCTTTATCTAAAATGTTTCTTATTGTTTTGAAGAAATAGGTTAGTTTTTTTAATTTGTTGCTCACATTTTCTATTTGGGAGTTCCAATTTAAGTTTTGATCAATAATTATCCCAAGGTATTTTATTGTTTGAATTTCAATCAATTTTGGGCAGTTGCAAGGAATTTCGTGGTTCGCGGTTAAACAGTTTTTATGAATTTTTATGTTTAGGTATGAATTGACATTATCTGTCTGTTTGTTGTAAATTTTGAATTTAATATATTTAGTTTTTGTATCATTTAATGTTAGTGAATTTGTATCAAGCCATTGTTTTACCTGATTCATCCCTTCTTCAGCTTTTAGGAATACAGTCTCCCACGACTTTCCATAGAAGAGAAGAACTGTGTCATCAACATGGTTGGATTAGTTCATCTCTAGTTGATTTAATTATTCTCATTGAAATGCCATCTGATCCGGAAGTGAGTGTTGGTTTCAATGAATCTATAATGATTTTAATTTCATCTGCCGTAACTGTATTTAATTTAAATGTGATATTATTAGTAAGTGCGTTGTTATTCTCATTAGCAGTACGAAGAGGTTTAATGATTTTTTTAGCCAAATTAGAACCGACATTGGAGAAATATTCATTTACAAATTGGACTATTTCCCTTGGATGTTCTTTCATATTTAATTTTTGATTTGGTGTATCCAGTTCGGAAATATCACTGTTTGTATTATTGTTAGTATATGTCATCTCCCTAATAATTTTCCAGACAAGTTTAGGGTCGTTATTACAGTCTTGAATCTGACTTTTATAATAGTTACCTCTGGCATATTTCAGAAGTTTGGAACACATATTTCTATAATGTTTATAAAGATTTAGTATTGAAAGATCAAGTGGGTTTTTTTAGTTTTCTAGTTCTTAGTTTTTTAGTTCCTAACCAACAAATATATTTTTAGCAGTCAAAAGAGCAAAACTTAACAAATCTAATTACTAGCAAATTTTACATAATATGTAATGTCTAATTAATAATATTTACCTACATAGGTACATGTAAATTATGATATTTTAATATCTACCTCCTTTAGAGAAATTTGATATAATTATGTGGACATTAAAATAATTTCATATAAAGGCGCAATTCAAGAAATCACGTTGTTGTAAGTATATAAAATGGTTAATATTTACCTACGACTACCGTTTATAATACGCATTTTAAAAAAAACAATCATTTGATTCAACTTAATGACAATAAACAACAACTTTTTGCATTTACGATTTTGAAAAATATTGTTATTTAATATTATTTACTTAAATAATAATTTACGAGAAAATTACCTATAAAATAAGATAGAGTTTAAACGTCGCTACGCACCCAATACCTTTTGCGGAGCATTTACGGGATAAGAGGGGAGTTGGAGGATGTTGGCGGGTGTTCCAAAATAGTTCGCAAAACTTTTTTGAAACTTCCGATACTATCGGTGTGCACAAATACAATCAAACGTGTAGTCTTTAAAAGGATTTTTCTGTACGTACGTGATCTTTTTAAAATTGTAACACTATTTACACTAGCATACAGGAGGCCCTGAGGAAAAAAACCCTCATTGCCTATGTCATCTTTGGGGATGCTGTGTGAAGGTGAAGCTGTTATTAAGGGAAAGTAAAAAAGTTCTGGGAAGCATAAATGTATATGGGGTGGGTATGAATCTTGGGGTCAATGTGTCCAGGAGTGATGGACATATGAATCCATCCCTTCCACTGCGGTGCAAGGCAATGGGTCGAGATATTCCGGCTGGAGAGGACAAAGGTTCTCCCTCAACCACTCTTTCGAGATCCGGCCCACCACGGCAAACGCATTCGCCGCCAAGACCTAGACAAACATCACCCTATGAACCCGGGCATGCATGCTAAGTCACCAAACGTACCATCCAATAAATGGTTCCCAGGGCGGCGGTACCCAAACCCGCCCCCCAAATTCTCCCTAAGCCTCCGGAACTAATCTGATTGAACCTTTTTTTAAATCTAGAAAAGCGATAAAGTACATATTTACCTACCTGTGAGAACAGACTTTCTGTGCCATAAAACACCCGCTAAAAATAGAAACCAATTTAAAGGTGAATCAACTTCGACTTTTGTTCTATTTTCTATGTATGTTGTTAAAATCGACCGTAGAATAGAGCAAGTGTGAACGCTCAACAATTTTTTAAAACATTTCTTCTGTTCAAATTGAACTCGACTCCAATCTTCCGTGTAATTATGAAATTTGCTGGTTCAAATAAAAATAAACATACAAAACCGCATTCCCTCTCTCCATAATTTGAAATGATGGCGTGGTGGATACCAGTGGTAGCAAACTGCGGCTCGCGAACCACGTGCGACTCTTTGGCTACTTGAGTGTGGGTCTTTGGTGAATGGCGTGTTTAAAAAATATTATATTTTAATACAATTTTCAATCAGATATTGTCTCACAATAAATCCAACTTTTTATATCGAAAATTATTAAGTGTGAGTAGTGCTGCATTCCTCTGGCTCATTCAACTCGCTCCAGGCGGTTGGGAGCAGTTAGGTCTCTTGTGCGGTATTCCCATAATAAAAAATAAAAACCCTGACCTACCCCCTGCACCTCATCCACATGTGATAGGTGGATTTGTATTGTTTTAGGACTACGGTACTACAAGAGTAATATATTTTGAATTAGGTATTTCCCCCATTCATGATGCACTACAAAATGCCCGTGCTGTACGGCTCACCTCACGGCTCTGGTACAAAAATGCCGCACGAAATGTTGTGATGTAATTCCCATACACCAACCACCTCACAATAAAAATGTCTCATACACGAAATGTAGTGCCAATATACCAACTACCTCACCACCACATTTGTAGTAATACAAAGAGGAATGACAAAAACATTTTGCCAATAGTGGTGCATCTTGTATGAGGTACTCAACACTCAAGCAATTCCAGAGGTTGTACAAGGAAAGGTTGAACCTTCAGAACAATGAAATAGCCCAGGACAGAGGCGCCTAGAACGGCCTTGTAAACGACGGTTCTCCGACCCGAATAGAACAGGGGGAAGAAGAGAACCATGTAGATATTTTCTAATAACCTTGGGTCTAGGACTAGTATCCCTAAAAAACCAAGAATCATTGGAGAAAAACATGAACCTAAAAAGTCAAAGGTTTAAAGTCAATGGGGAAAAAACACTATTTCTGTGAGTACTTACTTCTTAGCATAGACAAAATAGAAAGTATTTCTAGTATGGCAAGCAGCACTACTTTGACATTTACTGTTATGAATATTGTGACGTTTGAAATTTTCGAACCATGACAGCCTACATACAGGGTCTTCGACCCAAGTTTATCATTTAAATGGAGTAACATGTTACTTCATTTTTAACCCATATGAATTAATTACAATTAATTTCATTTTAATGCTTTATTAAATGTATTTGATCCTAAATTCGTGATACGGAGGCGCTCAAAGTTTCCAATTGTTAGCGGACTGATTATTTGTGTCATATAAGTTCTGTTCTAGTTAGTAAAAATGCGGCGGTCAAAAGGATACCAAGATCTCGATGAAGGTGGAGAAACTACCCAGAAAGGAAGGGCCCCTCTTCCAGCAATGGGGCCTGTGCAGGAAATTGAAATGGCTAATGTTTCTGTTGTACCAGATGGTAATATAATAGCCATTTTTTCTTCTCCCTGTTTTATTTATTAACCAAAAAAATCACTAACTCAATGTAATGGTCTGCTATAATATTTTGTGCATTTTCAGATACATTTACGGTAACACAAGCGGTGAATGCTCTGGGTTTTGGTTGGTTCCAAGTCAAACTGTCTCTCTGTACTGGGCTATGTTGGATGGCTGACTCTATGGAGATGACTATTCTTAGTATTCTTTCTCCGGCGTTGCATTGTGAATGGAATGTTACGAAGTATGTACTTTCTCTACAAATAATAACAACAAACAAATCTGATACCGTAGTTAGGTTTAATTAATATATTAAAGACAGACAGCTCCTAACACTAACAGAATGGTTTCCTCGCAAGAATGCTTTATTTTGTGCAACCTTTCTTTCAAAGTTTTCCATCATTATGTTAAAAATATATCAAATACATATTCGCACATTCTGCATTATTTATTATGTATCAATAAAAAAATTCTCTTCAGATATCAGCAAGCCCTGACAACAACCGTTGTCTTCTTGGGAATGATGCTGAGTTCAACATTCTGGGGTAATCTTAGCGACAGATACGGAAGGAAAACGGTAATTATTTATAATAATCCTTAAATAAAGCCGCTGGAAATTATTCTAATCCATCTGTGGTGCCACTTTCCCGCCTTGGTGGAAAGAAGGCCCTCATGCCTGGTGAGACTCGTTGTAGAGCCAGGAGATTGCCAAACACCCAATGACAACCCAAGTGAACTTTATTGAAGGGACTGGACTACTGTTTAAGGAATAAAGTGAAACATGTGAGGTGTCACAGTTGGGCTACAGCTTTAGTGCTTAGCATTTCAGACTGTCTCTATTTATCAATACTTTTAATATTAGTTTGCTTGTGTAATTTAAGAATGAGACAATATCTCGACCATTAACTTAAAATTGCTACCGAGATCCTGACATTACAAACTAGAGACACGTCGTAGATATCTCAAAAATTGCAAACGAATGATACGGTTTATTTATTGAAGATAATTTTAGCGATTTTTAAACGAAAATTAGAAACAGATAAAGATACGGCGGCATCTGGAACTTGAACCCAGAACCTTGACCTTGCCGGGGCGCTGCTCTACCAACTGCACTAATAGGACCATATTTCCTTCGGTCATAATTAACTGTATCATACTTTGAACAAGAGAACAAAAAGAAACATAGAGGTACTGCACATTTTCATTGTCTGCTATCTTTATGTACATTTATGTTCTTATTCGAAGTATGATACATTTAAATATGACGGAAGGAAAGGGTCCCATTAGCACCGTTGGCAGAGCAACACCCCGGCAAGGCGAAGGTCCCGAGTTCAAGTCCCAGATGCGACTGTATCTTTCTCTCTTTCAAATTATAGTTTATAAATCCCTAATATTGTCTTCAATATTTAAATATTATAATTTGAGATTTACAATTAAATTATTCAAAAATAAAATAAATAAAAAGAAAAATACGGTAATTGTCATACTTTGGATCTCTAACCAAATTGCATAAATGAGTGTCAAGGAATAACATTTCATTTATAAATACTTGCAAATTACTTGTTATTTTAAATAATAATACAATATTTCCATTGGTTCCCCGAAGATTTTAAGCACCATTAGAGGAAATGAGACACGCCCTTGAGGTGATTTTTCACAAGAACCGTGCTTTACAAATTATCCAATTATAACGTTCCGTTCCGTTATATACGTTCCGTATTCGTCTTAGTATAGCCGAATAAGCACGTCATCTCATTCACACCCGTGATTTAGGATGTACTATTCGAACGCATCTTTTAAATACGAAAACGACGCACCGTCTTGTATCTATTTCGTTCACACACATATTATTGGAATTTCTATCTTTGTCATTCATGAATAACATTTGAATTAAGAATTTACTGGAAATATAAGTGTTCGTTACTTGCCACATTTTGTGAGACCTACGACATGTCTAGATGTATTGTAATGTCATTGCCTAGATATACTACAGTATCTTATTATTATTTGTAGGCTTTGTCAATGTGTGGAGTATTACTATTCTACTATGGTATACTCAGCTCGATCGCTCCAAACTTTCTCTGGTTGCTGTTCCTTAGAGGGCTTGTTGGTTTTGCCATTGGCTGTGTCCCGCAATCGTAAGTACCTACAAATATTCTAATTCAATGCAAACATTGGTTTTGCTTTTCTCTTTTTTGGACCACACCTGATTGTTTTATCTTTTCATATCATACATTTATTTGTCTCATCATAATTATTCTAGCTATGTGATATATTGTATCTTTTCATTTGTGCATGTCAAGCATATTTTTCAACACAATGTTTTTTTGCAAATCATTATTTATTTTATTTGTTTATCATTAACCCTCACGCCTCTGGTATTTTGACCGGATATTGGTATATGTATTTCTTAAACATGCTTTCAGAATGTCGGAGAAATTGTGTGTATTTCCACTTCTCAATAAAATCCAAATTAATGAGATATTTCTGAACACGTTCGAAAATATGTTTTCAAATTTTATTATTAGAAATCTTAATGTATAAACATTCTGCCAGGATATGTAACTCTAAAAGTAGTCATCTAATGTCGCTGAAAATTTCAAAGTTTGTTCTTATTAGTGCCAGGAGTGTTTAAGAGGTTTAAGTGGTTTGGTAGAATAAAATGGTAGAAAAAGTCGAGGACGCCCGAGGAAAACTTAATGCGATTTCTCTGCACCGTAATGATATACGGAGTCGAATTAAAGTCAGTGTAATGTAGCTTTTAACAGTAACATTGTGGTATACAGTAGTGAATGGTGGAAGAAGTCGGAGACGCCCGAGAAAGACATTAACAATAGCGAAGCATTGCCGGGTCCACTAGTACATTTATAATTTTTGAAATCTTAAAATTTTTTAAATAAACATAAAAGTTATCAAACGGCTCACCTAAACTAAAACTAACGAAAATTACTGATAAAGAGAAAAAAAAACACATATTTTATTAGACAAATTATTATAAACATTAATGTGACCTCACGTTTTTGTCATTTTATATAAAAATAATTAATAAAAAATTCAGTTTTATAATTTTTTCTCAAATTGCGGTTGTAACCTTTGGTTTTATAGAAGTGTAAATTTTAATTCTTCTATGGTTAACATCTAGAATTGAATATAAAGCGTGGTGTTTTTCTTACTAACACCGTTAAGGTCGTATTTCTCACCATGACAGGTAAGGGAGACAACGATTTCTGAGACCATGTGAACTGTTCCCAAAAGCGAACAAATTGACTCTACGGATAATAGCTGTTTGTTCGCAAAAGCGAACAAATTAACCTGAGGGATTATAAAGGATTATTTATTCTGGTGTTCTGTTTTGGTAGTTTTGTGTTTTTTTCATTTGATTTGCAATTGTGTTCATTTTGTATCACCTGTGTTTGTTTTGTAGTGTTACGCTTTATGCAGAATTCCTGCCAACTAAACAGCGTGCAAAATGTGTTGTTTTACTTGATGTAAGTATTATTTATAGTGATTTGTGTTATATATACAATATTATTGAAATTAATAAAATGCAATTCTAAATCTTGGCAGTCAAAAAATATTGTGTATTTAATTGTGGTCTATTTTAATATAATCTTTTTCAATATTTCCAGTGTTTCTGGGCTTTGGGAGCGTGCCTCGAAGTGGCCCTAGCCTTATTTGTGATGCCGACCTTGGGAATCCATTGGCTTCTAGCCTTGTCGACTATTCCATTACTAATCTTCGCCTGTATTTGCCCGGTAAGTTGTAATTATTTTTGTATTACCTGTTACGAAAACAGATTCTACCTTAATCCTATATAATCTGTTACTTAACTGTTTCAGTGGCTTCCTGAATCTGCGAGATATCACGTAATGGCGGGAAAACCTGAGCTAGCACTTGCTACACTTGAACAGGTAATAAATTATACATGTTTTAAAAATAGAACACTCCTAGAGGTTCTCAATCTATGGCTTGCAACCCACCAGAAATCACTTTAATTCCAAAATTGATTATATTTATGAATTTGCAAACATGTTCTTACAACTAGAGAAGTCAAGTAATTTGCAATCAATTATTTTGAAAGAAGAACAAGTCAATGACTTTTTTGTATTTCGAAGCATTCGTAAGCAACTATCAACAAATAATAGGGAAAACTAATGATGGATTGCATAATCTCCACAATCTCTTCACATTTATATGTCGTAAGTGAATCTTGAAGGGTATTAAACTGTACCAGAAAAATAACTCTGTCTAAAGACGCCACTTAACTAATATTATATTTTGGTAGGACAGTACGAGCGGCAGCTAGCGCTAGTAAAAATCTCAAGGGGATGTGTTATGTTATTATCAGCGCCTTGGTTCCTTGGCTCCTTGGCAAGTTGACGCCCGGAGCGGACTGTTCCAATTGTGCCTGTTCAGGGCCGGCCTTGCCAATAAATGATCACATAAAACATGTGAACACCTCAGGAGTGGTTCTTTCAGTGAGGTGTTCACGAAACACTATAATATATATTATATTATGTAAACCATTCACAGTACCCATCATTTGTAACTTACACGCTACGAAATCTATACCACTTCACGAATGAACACCGTTAGTTAACTTGAAAAATTTAAACTAAAGAAAGACACATTTCAAACATAGAATTATTAATCAATAAAATAATTTTTGTCAGTACCTACTTCATCACTTTTTTTTTTACATTAACTCCCACACAGAAGGCCCTGAGGAAAATAATTTCCCTTAGGGCCTATGTCATCTCTGGAGATGCTATGTGGAGGGTCTTTTTGAGGAGAGGTAGGAGTAAACATGGGTCTTGAAGAGACCAGTTTTATCTTTGTAAGAGGGAGGAAACACAGAGCCCGGCAAATCCCTCCACAGCCGAGCTGTTGAACTCAAGAACGAGTCGTAGAAGCGACCCGTTCTCATGCGAAAAATGTCAACCATGTACAGATATTGGGCGCGCATTTTGCGTGTTTTCTGATTATGCGCCGGTGCCAAAAGGATCAATGACCCTAGTTCCTCGGAACATCTTCCATTGTAATACTGGTAGAACAAGGACAGCATACCTACCTGAAACCTGTGCTCTAAAGTTCCAATCCGCCTGTTAAGATACGGGAATCTATCAAACGGACCGCCCGTTTCTGCACAGAGTCAAGGATTTTTTTCAGATATTTTGGGGCTCCGGACCAGAGGTGGCTGGCAAATTCAACAGTGGGGCGCACTTCCGATTTGTGCAGGGTCAGCAGTTGTGTACTTTTATTATCTGCAGGCCCTGTACAGTACACCCAGATTCTGAGAGGCTAGCTTGACTCTGGCTTCAATGGAACCTCCGTGCCTGAGCTGGTCACTTATAGTTACATCAAACATATCAATGGAAAGCTTGTTGGGAAGATTGCTTCGGTTGAAGGAGACTCAATTGTCATTTCGATCCCTTTTAACGTACATTGTCGCTTCTCTGAATCGTTCCCGCAATCATTCCAATTTTGAAAATCAAAGCAAATCCCAGTTATAAATTTTATTGAACCGGAGTTACACACAGGCACAGAAACACACCACCGAAATGATTATTTTTTATGTTGTATTATTAAATTTCCAAGGTTGCAAAAGACAATGGGCGGACCATGCTAACAGGAAGATTGGTGTGTGACGATACAACCAGCTTGGGACAACGGGGACGACTAGGCCCCCTCCTGTCACCTCCTCTCAGAAATACCTCTCTTCTACTGTGGTTTATTTGGCAAGTTCTTACTCATACATAATATAGCCGGTGAATATCCAACAACATTATTAACCTTTTGAACGCGTTAATTTGCTCCGTTTTATCTATACCCGTACGCGGTACATATTTTCAAATACCTATGCACGCAATTAAATGTCAAATTATAGCATTCTGGCATGATTTATTGGACTATATAGACAGAAAAGATTATTCTCCACAATATGAAAACAAATCCTCGTGTGTCAACACTCTTAGATGTTTATCAAAACAAAAACATAATATTTCATACAAAGACGTACCGTATCTTTTGAATGTGGTCCCGCCATTCACTCGGCGTCATAAATAAACCGCTCTCGGTGTGTGTGTACTTAGGCCACTGCGTTTGATAGACACAAGTGGGACACCATGATCACTTATCATTTTTAGTTATGAAAAGTTGTGAATGACATACTAGTACTAACGCCATCCGTTGACAAAAATGTAAACTAAAGGACTAAAAGGCGCGAAGAGGCGCACTTGATTATCGATCTTTTTTTATGAAATACAATTTATTTTTGAGAAATTCTTGTAGATGTCAGCATCGTGATAGTTCTACGAATGTCCAAGTGAGCAAGAAATACATTTGCGACGAAAGAGCACTGGAATATCGGCCGTCAAAGTTTCCGTATCAACTGTTGATACAGCCGCGTGTGAGTATAGACTTTTTGCCGTAACAACAGTTGATACGGCCGCGTGCAAAGAGTTAAATTACATTTTTTCTTCATATGAAGCGGTTACTTTGTGATGTGACATTATAATTTAAAATTAAACAATTATTGTTTAATTTTAAAAAAGTTAAATTACATCTCTTTTTGGCATATCATCTATCTATTAATTTGTTTGTAATTTTGTTGTCTAAAAAATCAGCTGTATCCTCCTTATTATTCAAGCGAGTCTTACTTTGACTAGATGGTTTACTTTTACTTTTTTACTAACTTTGTCTGAGCTTTTCAATAATATGGTACCTCCCTGCCTGAAGAAAATTCGAAAAAAGTATGGACTTAATATGCCCTGGATAGAGCATTCGTTCGATTTTATATAAATGGCATTGAAGCCAAATCTAGGGTGAGGAGAAATTGCCTGGCAACCATCTTTTATGACAAACTTTTGAAATGATTTCTATGTAAAGTGGTATATAACGAACTAATTTATTTGTATTTTTGTATTGTTAATACAATTATAACGTCTCATGAAATTTTTTGGGTATTTGAGGAATGGGATGTCATTAAAAAATTTGAGTAGGTTTGGACATTTTTCATACATCTTCCCCCTCACCGGCTTCAAATTTTTCTCGAATAGTTTCGTCCAGGGCGGTTATTCTGTATCTTTTGCGTTATCTAAGTAGGTGTTAAATCAGTTGCGTGTATTACATCATAAGAACTTCTTGCTACTTGCAAATTTTATTAAATAAGAGAAAATTAGAAACTAATTTTTTTAGACACGTAGTCTACTAGTATATACATATTATCCAATGTACATATGTATACTGGTATAGGTCAATATTGATTAAAAATAAATAAAATGGACTGGAGTAGGTAAATATTATTTATTATTAAATTGTTTTCAGGATGACATGTGCATTTTGCTACTATGGTTTAGTGCTGATGACCACAGAACTATTTGAAACATCTATTGACCATGACGGAGATTGTGCAGCAGATTGCAGACCACTTCAAACTACCGACTATATGGACCTCTTATGGACAACTCTTGCCGAATTTCCTGGTAAATTATTATCAATAATGAATTTATTTTTGATACTAACAATTCATCGTGGAATTCCATTATATGTATTGATATATTGAAACAATTTTAATTTCACTTATTTTTAAACAAAAGTGAAAAATAATTGTTTTTATGTATCATAATGATAATTTTATACATGCTTTCCAGACACTAATTGGAATTTTTTTTTTTTTTAGGAATCTTCGCAACCATTTACATAATTGAACGATTTGGAAGAAAGAAAACAATGGCTTTTCAATTCATCATCTTCGCTATTTGCATTAGTTTTCTAATCATCTCCACACACAAGTAAGTTCTTTTTTTATTCATTTTGGTTTATTTATTTGTTCACCTCACTAATTACAACAACTCTGAATATACCATAAAGGACTTTAACAATGAAAATATTTTCATCTCTTGTTTACATAGTGAACATTGTGTTTGAAGTATATTTATTTCCCAGCTTATGTTATCGGCAAATAGGCACTTGTGTATCGTGGTTGGTCTCTGAGTTATTGCCACTACTCTTCAGCCTGTGTTCAAACGTATGAGTGATGTCATCTCCACGCGGCGCATTTTTCATCTCGCCAACCAGTAATACTTTCAAAACTGTAATTACATATTTCACACAATCCTTATTTGTGTAAAACTTTCTCAAATAACGCATCCATTTCTTCACAGTAAAACATTACTGAATATCAACACCAATCAGGCGGTAATGATAAGTACTTGGGTGTTTGAATTTTGTATCCGATTGTTTGATCTGTGCCTCGATAACATGAGCATTTACAAGGATTTTTTCAAGAACTTATTCACACTATAATGCAATCTTACAAATATTTTTCTTTTTAAACTTCGAGAATGACATTTTTTTCCTCCTTTAACAATGATATTAGTAATTTTAAAATTCAGTTTATTAGTAACAATTATTTTACAAGCAATAATTATTCGCCTGACTCGAACCCGTGTCCCTTCGATTTCCGGTCCTGCTTGTAAAATAATTGTTACCCTTTGTGCTATGCATAAAAAAATCTTGTCTTAAACATTAGTTTACCAAAAAAATAATAATTACTACGATTAGTTATATATAAATTATAAAACACGTTAATAATAATATTTGGATGATTTATATAGCGCCGTTTTTGTAAAAATCACCTCAAGAGTGCTGTAAAAATCTATATATAAAAAATGTCAATGTGCGTTTGTTCAAAATCTTAAATATACAAAAGTTCTTCACCGATCGCTTTGTAATTTTGACACAACATTGCATTCAAATAAGCCTGTGTGTTTTATGTACATATATAGATATCACCTGTTACAAGTAAAAAAAGGTTTTTTGAAAAACATGCTTTTGTTTTTAAAACAGCACCATCTGTTGGGCGTAAAAGCAACACGCGCTATTGTTTCTCTATCTGCACAGATAGACTGAGCCACAGCAACGCGTGGCGGGGCACAGCTAGTATGCAATATATTTCTACAATGCTCTATCTTATTACCAACTATAGACTAGATGAACTATTATCAACTTATGGCTAACAGATTGCATCCATCGGTTTGTTGATCACTAATACAAAACTATGTGTACATCGCAATTGACCAATGAATGTGATGCTGCCCTAGAATATACATATATTATTATTTATTTATATTTATGTACAGGATCATACAGGGTTTTCCAATAAGAGGTGTTATTTTGAATAGCCCGCTATTTCGGTAGATGTTACTTTTGAAGCTGTCATTTTTTGACATTTGACAAGTAGAAACTACGCCATTAATAAAAATGGAACGATACACGCTTCAACAACGCATTGAAATTATTAAAATTTACTTGAGTGAATCAAATGCAAATCATCTTGAGTGATGAGGCCCATTTCCACCTCGGTGGCTTCGTCAAAAGCAAAATTGTCGCATCTGGGGCTCCGAAAACCCAAGAGTTGTTGTTGAAAAGCCTCTCTATCCTCAACTTGTGACTGTTTGGTGCGGTTTATGGTCCGGCGGAGTCATTGGACCTTACTTTTTCGAAAATGAGGCTGGAGCAACAGTTACGGTAAATGGATCGCTATTAAGAGATGCTTAATGATTTTTTATGGCCGGAATTGGATGGTATTGATCTGGACAACGTTTAACAAGACGGCGCTCCATGCCACACAAGCAACGAAACCATTGATCTTTTACGATTGAATATCAAAATAACACCTCTTATTGGAAAATCCTGTACTTACATTGTGTTACAATATATGATTTCTCTAAAACGTAAAACAACTTCCAGCGCAATATAACACTGGACGCAAATCTCAAAAGAGAAATTTTAATAATTATTTGATTAACAGCTGTGTATAATGCGTCATTTTAACAAAATATTTATGTTTATTCCAGCGTTGTGTTGTCTAATGAAATTCATAAATTTACAATCGCTAAAAACCGTCATAAAGTCGGCCTAAAACTTGAAGCGGCGCAAGTTTTCTACTGATATCACATTATTTATTTATTTATTTATTTATTTACTAATTATATATTGCGCCTGCATACCGAACAATGCCGTTTGTACCGACGCGGGAGATTTAAAATGAGCTGAAAGAGAAAAACTATCTCGGTTGCTTTAGCCGACTTAAGTCGGCTCCTGCGTGAGAAGCGAGCGAGATGAAATTACTTTAGTTGCTTCCTGCGGCCTGAGGGCTAAACAATACATATTGCTGTTATTATACTACAAAATTTGTTTTATTTGTTTTCAGTCGAACATTCCTTACATGCATTCTGTTTCTGGCACGAGGAATAATAGCGGGATTATTTCAAGCTGCATATGTGTATACTCCTGAGGTAATTAAGCATTCTAAACATTATTTTACTTTTTAATTTATTTGAAATTAAATTTTAAAGGTATTGTGTTTTACTGAATTTTGAACACACTTGAATAAATTGACAGTATGTACACTGGAATGTGTCGAAAAAGGTATGATTTTTGTTTTGAACCGCTAGAGTGCAGAAAAGTTGCCTCTTATAATAAGAAGAAAAAAAATTCAGTTGACGTATGGTCTCGCATTGTACTGAAAGTTTAATTATATTTATTGTTATTTTGTGTAAAAAAAAAAAAAAAACTAAGTATTGAAACCATCTCAGTTATGTCAGATGTTATATTGGTCACCATATTCAATGTATATTTATATTTTTTTTACTAATAGAAGTAGAAAGGAACAAGTAAGAATTTTACATATAATTTTAATACAAAATATATAGAAATGTTTTTAGTAAATTTTAGTAAATTTTCGAAAACCCGGGAAAAAATTCATCAAACATCACAGAATTTTTAAATTTCGTAACTCGGAAACTAACAGTGCTGCCACTGTGAAATCTTATTTAAAATAAAGGATAATTCAATGACTATGAGAGGCAAGAAGTTTCGTTTCCATAGAGCTGTAAATAAAAATACAAAAATAAATAAGTGACATGTGATCACAACGTCACTTTCGTGCTGCTTTCTCGATTTTCTGAAAGCGCCACTATTGATGATTATAAAAGGCAACTTTTCCACGCTCTAGCGGTTCGAAATAATTTTTTTTACTTTTTTTGACCCAGTCTAATGTACTATGTAAAAAAAAATGTAAGCGTTTGTCACAAATATAATGGTACGATTACATTTGCAAACCAAGACGCGAGCCGAGCCACGAATTACGTGAAAGGAACGAAGCAACTGCAAGCTTCGTTTCGCGCCATTTGCGGTTGCTTTGTTACTTTCTCATAAGTTGAGGTTCAGCTCAGTAGTTTGGTTTGCATATGTATCCGGGCCCTTAGAAATGTATTTAGGTATTTTACTTTTTACTATTGACACAATTCTAATAATACGCCTATGTTTCGTTCAGGTTTACCCAACGCCTTTAAGGGCGACTGCAGTAGGAGCATGCAGTGCAGTGGCAAGGTTGGGAGCCATGATAACTCCGTATGTGGCACAGGTAAAATAATAAAAATATATGTATAAAAAATATACTCACCTGTCAGGCAGTCAGTAACTCGTTAATTATATTTTGGCAGGTATTACTGAAGTCATCTATAGGCCTCGCGACTGAGGTTTATGCCGTGGCGGCCCTTCTAGCTGCCGTAGCATCGCTGGCCCTGCCCTTTGAAACAAAGGGGCAAGAAATGAGAGACACAATTACACGAACACCCACTAGTACCTAACACAACTGTTTTAACTACATATTTGTTACTTAAAAGCCAAACACATTAATTTATGTTTTAAGATTAATATTTTTATATTCTTGTTAATGACAACCATTTTTAAGTTTTTGACGTAGTTTATAACAGTGCTCGAATTTGAACCATTATATCAATTGTCAGATTTTCAGCATTTTATCTGAGCTGATTGAATTTGATCATTTGTTATTTTTCAAGCACTGATTCATAATAATTATTGTTTATGGTTTTGACAAACCCTGCGTAAAATAACTATTAAACACTAGATATTTTTAACATAAATAACGGCAGGTATAAATATATGTTAGAGTATTTTGCACAGGGTGCGTAGATTTGTGTTCATGAAGGGGAATTATTTCATTTACGTTATCATCAGTATTTTATTTTAATTATATTGCTTAATTTGCTACTTAATTTATTTACTTTAAAATGTATAACAAAATGTCTTTAAAAATATTCAATGATATGATTATCTATATGGGACGTGTGGGATTGCACTAACCTCCCCACATCCTAGAATAAAAATTATTATATTTATTATAAATCATATGAGGGTTGGTCTCAAAAATATATTTATAATTGATATTTTTGAATAAGTGTGATAATAATTTCTTATATTTTTATACAATTGAATATTGACTCGCTATTTATTTATTGTATGCTTCTAGCATTGATGGTTGTGAATGTTTGCATTTTATTAAATTAGACTTTATTTTTACATAAATTGACTTTTTTAATTTAAAAACTTAAGTATTTATCAAATATTGCAAAATAAATAAAACAGAAAATGCTCAGTTTTAAGGTTCTCTGTGCAGCTTTTTGCAGTTTTTAATAAAAACAAAAATCTTATTTCATTTTGAAAGTATTAATAATATACAAGATATTAATATAATAAGTAGTAAATAATTAATTTTACTCCAAATTTATTTAAAATATTCTAAGTACTGTGTGTAAGTTCA
Organism: Hesperophylax magnus; assembly: GCA_026573805.1. Lineage (NCBI taxonomy): Eukaryota > Metazoa > Arthropoda > Insecta > Trichoptera > Limnephilidae > Hesperophylax > Hesperophylax magnus. The sequence continues at coordinate 8,331,933 of JAIUSX010000010.1, read as the reverse complement.
ATACCGCCGAAGAACTAATCATTTCAAAATACATTTTTTTGTGCTTTAGTTGAGCAGCACAAGCTGCATCGATTGGGCTTTTAAATTTTGAAATCGATTAACAGACTGCTTGTACTCAGTTAACGTCAATACTCCTAATGAACCATCCCCAGTACATATAAGCAAGCAAGAATTCATATCCCTGTATATTTTTTTGTCCCCCTCAACATTTTTATGAATGGTTTTTCTGTAGTATTGGACTTCGCTTAAAATAAATTTTATTTATTTAAGCTGTTTATGTTCTATAACTAAGGACGTGTTGTTTCAGAGAATTTGAACAATTCTTAAAATTTCAAAGTTAATTTTTAAGTTCTGTGAAAGATTTTTTAATGTTTCGTTATTATTTCAGTTCTGTCAAGCTACTAGCCTATAATGATATAATAACAGAACTTGAATAGGACTTTCACAGAACCCAAAAATGATCATTTAAATTTCATGAATTAGGATGAGCCCCCGTCAACTCGTCCTTAGGATGGGTTGTTTCACATAATTTGAATAATTTATCAAATTTCAAAGTTGATTTTCAAGTTCTGTAAAGCTTCTATTAAATTTCTGTTAATATTTCAGTTTTGTGAAACAACTGACCAATAATGATATAAGAACAGACTTTGAAGAGAACCTTCACATATCGTGAAAATCCACTTTTAAATTTGTTGATTTGTTCATATTCTGTGAAAAAACCCATCCTAAGACTTTTTTCTCAATTAACTTGTGCCAAATTAATGGTAGAATTTTTCCTATGGGGGAAATATTCTTTTCTTAGAATATACACTGTTTGTATGCATTTTTTTTAAAAGCTTCCATGTTATTAAATACAATATTTCTTTCTTGTATTTTTTGTTTCATTTCGTCTGCCTCTGCACTCTGCGAGGTTAATGGTTATGATTTCTGCCTTTGGGTAAGTAGGTTTATTTATTATAAAATCTAAAAGTTTCACTTATTCGCAGCAACATATATTATTATGCTTACATTGATAGTCAACATTTTGATGTACGTTTCAATGTTTTTTATATATATATTTTCAGAATAATCCAATGTCTTTTATCACACTGCAGCTAGATATTATTTAAGTTTGTACCAATAGGCCTGGGCCTAATATATTTGCAACAGTGAAAATATCACGATACCGCCAGATATCGAATATATCAATACGGAATCCACAGATATCAGAGTTATTGAATACGTTCCAAGTGTGGAAGGGGGAGAGCCGATGCTCCACTGCTAAATGCCACACACCATGGGTCCTACTAGAGTGAAAGAGACAAACGTACTTTCTGAGAGTTATGATGGGAGAACCGATGCTTCCTTACCACAGGTCCTACGTCCTACGGGAGCGAAAGGGACAAGTATGTTTGATGCTTATCGAGTTATGTTCTGATATTGATATGACTGATAGCATTAAGGGTATAGTATTCACCATAATACATACCTGATATTACGAAATATTTAGTATCACCAGTATCGGTATATTTGATATCGATTGTCGGCTCCGTATTGTATCATTCCAAGTTCCAACTCCTGTTCTGCACAACGTGTTTTGAGATCTGAGACTGTTAGGTAAATTATATTATTATATTGAAATTATTTTAGAAGTTTCGGAAAATAAACAAAACCATTTTACTAAACAATCTATAATAATAAATAATAACAATTGGATGATCTATGCAATGCCGTTTTTGTAAAAAATCACCGCTCCAAGTTATTTTTCAATTATTTTTATTGGTATCAAGAAATCAAGTCTAAAAAACAATTATATTTATTCAGTACAATAAGTACCAACGACACCTACCTTATCATTTTGATTTACATACTGGGACAAAAGATAGCGCTACTTCCGTCTGCGACTTGTGGGACTCTTCCGACATGTCCATGTGTCATCCTAATATCTGGGAACAGTGAAAATATCTTAATACCGGCAATACTGCACTTTAACCCAGGTCTAAGAATGGCTGTCGATTTTGAACCAACTAAAAAGAAAATAAAATAAGGAAAAACAATTTAATTTGTGTGTAGAATTTTCATTTATTACAACTTACATTTATACATACATATAAGCACAAATTTGTTATTATCTATAAAATAGACTTTGAATCACATACTTCCACTTCCCCATCGACATTATTAAATTGCTACATATGAAGAAATTTTACATCAAACCAGAAAGAAGATGTTCTACATTTAAAGAATAAAGAGGATTTTCATTAAATTTGAGAGACAAACAAAAATTGCCATTATTTCTTTTATTGACGAAAAATAAATGACAATATTTACATTTTACGCCTTTGACTGAGGAAAAAATCTAATTATTATAGAGGTAACAAATAATACTTGAAAATACAATACTCACTATTTAATGATAATCCTCTCTGTAATATTTTATACAGTGGAAACAACATAATGTGACATGATTGTGAAGATAATGATAAAGGATACTGTGAATCAGCCATTTTCAAAAATACTAAATCTATTCTAGTGAAAATAGTCTTTACAAATTACAAATAAAACAGAAATAACCTATTACATACTAAAATGGCATTTTCTACTTTTAAAAAAAGGAAAATTGTGTATAATTTTTATTGAACATAAATAGCATTATTAATGTTATCATTATAAGAATATTTTATTTTCTAAATAGGTATGTAATGTTTATTTCAAATTGTAGGTAAAAAAAATTGGGTACCTATCTCGGTGTTTTATATTTTTAATTGCATATAGCAATTGTAATATAGCAACATATAGCCGTTTGCAAAGTTTTGAACAACCATTAAACAATATGCTATGAAGTATAGCTACTATAACACTGTAATTTGAAATAAAAATGGACAGTTCACACTAAAGGCAAAGTTGAAGCATTTTATGTTCTGATATTCTTGTACATAATTTGATGCTTCCCAAATACATAAAAGCCTGTATTATTATATCAACACGTTTTCTATTATTTGACTGCATTGACAAAATAAACAAAGTGGGTAGATATGAAACATTCGCCTGGTTATGCATTGAATAAATATAAAACCAGATGACCTGTAGTAAAATAATTATCTTTCAGTCTCCATATTTTAGAAGCAGACTAAATAGGCTATATTATAAAGAGTCATATTAGCAGGAATACTTTTGTTCCTCACATAATTGCATATTTTGTGATCATACAAATTCCTGTCATAAAACAGTAAATTATAAAATTTTAACATAAGAAGGATCAATCTTAAAGATTAGACGGTTACAAATAACATAAAAATTTGGAATAAATATCACATACAAAAATTCACACTAGTAATATATTCACACTTTTCTGCTTTGCTTTCCATATTTGATGAACTATTAACTATTATGACACTTGGATTTTGCATTTATCCCTATGACAACGGAAGGCAATATAAAATGAGGTGATGATCTTTTTGGTATTGGAATGTTTGCAACGCAAGTATGTTTGCAATGCAAGTATGTATGATGCGTTGATAAATATTTTAACAGCTTAACATGAAAGGAAAGAATGGCAAACATTTTGTCAGTGAAAAAAACAACCCTATAAACAGGACTAAATTTCCCCAAGCCGAGCCACGAATTACGGGAAAGGAACAAAGCAAACGCCGCTTGCGGTTAGCTTAGTTCCTTTCCCATAATTCGTGGCTTGGCTAGCGGAAGTTTTGTCCTGTTTATACGCAGCATTAGGTCTCAACTATAATTATTATTTTAGCTACATGCAGTATAAAAAAGGTAAGTCCGTGTGATCTTTCACAACCAGGACAATATGCAGATGATCGGCGGCGTCCAATCTAAATGATATATATTTTAGGATATGCTGCTTTAAAAATTAGATGCAAAGCTATTATTTGATAATCACAATCAGATATGTCTTATCTATGTTTTGGGTGCTTATTATTAATTATTAAATAAAAAGTTATGTTTTGTTTACAAGCCAGATACAGATAAAATATGAATATAATGTTCATTCTTGTTCAAAATGAAGAGATATAATTTTAATTTCAATTTGCCACTTTCATTTGCGATTTGACTAGAAAAAAATTGTAATTCAATTAAGGGTGCCTTATCATCGCTGGGTTGATATAACCTCAAAATTATTGTAGGAGAATGATAAAACAGAATAAAAAAAATTCAAATGTACCAGTTTGAACTGGACCGTCCCATTTTTCTAGAACCTCGTGCCGTTGTCCAAAAGGAAAGCATTGGGATGCAAAGTTTCAAATTTTCAGAAAGCGGTCCACCCCCAATATCTAAGGATAATTAGGTGATAATATTTATGTATTTTGGAGACCTAATAAAGCTACAAGCAAAATAATATTTTGAAGAAATATCTATGAGAATGACACAAATGACAATTTAACACCCCAGAAGTTATTATAGTTTTCTGGTAATTAATTCATTATTCTTCATTTGCTGTACATCTATAAATATATTTTAGGGGCCGTTCAAGTATTACGTAAGCAGATTTATTACAATTATTTACCCCCTCTTCCCCCTTGTCACCAAAAGTAAGCAAAGCTCTTACCCCCCCCTCCCATGCTTACGTAAAAATTGGTACCTATATGCAGTGTTGCCAACGGGTCTTGGCCTAATGTCGCCGTTTTTCAAACATTTAGTAGCCTAATGTAGCCGAATTTCTATAAAATAAATTCTGCCCACATATTCCCCACAAATTGTATGTGAGCTTGATTCCCCCTTTTATTATTCGAAAGAGACATAATTCCCCACAAAAATGATTCAAAATAAGTACTCTTAATTATTTGTGGGAATCCCCAAATATGTATGAACATAGACAATGTGTGGGTTGCCAATGTGTAAAAAAAAAAAAAAAAAAACTATTGCTGAGCAGTGCTGACGTAATCACTTTCTCGTCCCCCCCACCCCCCATGTCATCAAAAATAAGCAAAGCAAAGACCCCCCTGCCCCCCTATAGTGCTTACATAATACTTGAACGGCCCCTTATTTCCAATGGATGCACATACATTATGTTGATAACTTAGGCCTTAGTCTCATGGGTCGGTAAGGAATCAACATAAAATAAGTGTTACGAAAAATAAAATTTGCTAAAGTAGTGTAATGGTCTGAAGTGCAGTATATTGTGGGACTTTCTGCGCAGGGTCTTACAGCACTCAGTTTATGTTGATTCCTTACCGACCCATGGGACGGCGGCGTTAATTGAAAAAGTTTACACTGTCTTGTCTGTAAGTACAGATTGCCAGAAGCAGTCATTTTGCTACTTTATATTATGGTGATTCTCTTTTAGCCCTCCACATGTCCATTATTATTATTAAGGTCATTAGCAATGAGATTGAGATATCCTCCAGTATTTAAGAGGAATGGCTGAGCGGCCTTTTTCATACAAAACTTAAATTTGGATTTGAGGCCAAAATACCCAACCAAACTGAATAATATTTTTTTTATTCAAGGGGATTGTGAAGGATATATGCTACTATATTTATTTGTGTTTCAAACTACAACATAAAGTCCATTGTTGAAATCGATTTTCACAATTTTAGAGGCAACTTTACACATTTAGATATTTGCTATACTTTTGATTAAAAAAAAAAGAATTATTCAGTTTGGTCAAGTATTTTGGCCTCAAATAAAAATTTAAGTTTTGTAAGAAAAAGGCGGCGCAGCCATTTCTCTTAAGCGAGATTTGTTAAGATATTTGTGAAGAATTAATTTTGGTGTCGGAATGCTAGGAAAAATATTTGTATATTTCAAAACCTGATTTGTATATACATGTTACATATAAAATCTCAATTCATACTATCCTATAATATTCTTAAACTAGCAAAGTCAGGCTGTCAGGTCAGTTTATAATAACAATTTATAAGGGTATTATAATGTTTCAATAATTATTATTAATCCTAAAATACATAGGAATTAGAGTTAAAGTAAAATACATCAAAGTTTCGTAAATACCATAGACATCCAAATTGATAGGCTTGTCCTAATATGAAATCTGGGTTGAAGTCAGAGTACATGATCATATTTTTGGCACCATGAGGGCTCAAGAGTGTTATTGGCAAGTAGGCCGCCGAAGAGCGCACATTGAAATAACCAGACCCAGCGCAGACCATTGTGGTATCGCAGATCTGAAGCGCCGACCATTGTGGGACTTTTCTGCGCAGAATCTGAATTTTCGTTTTTAACCAAACCGCCTGGCAACAGGTGGGAAAATTATAACAATATGTCTAACTAAATAGTTTAACAAAATATTCAATTTTGGAAACAAGCCCGAACTTTTGTTTACCCGATTTGGGTTTTGTAGTTAAATTTTTTGCCCAACCTGCAATTTGCGCACCATTGTAAAAAGGACTAGTAATTCGTATGCAGATTTTATTTTCGAGGACTAAATAGTAATTATTACAATGCAAGTAGCCTGACTACTGTCCGATTCATTTATTAACAAATCACGGAAAGGGAGAAGGTCAAGCCGCCTCCTCGCTCTGCGCCAACTTGGTTTGTTCTCCTTTCCTAGATATCTGGTCTATCAATTTGAACGCCTAATCAATCATATCAATTTAAAGTCATAATTTTCTATTGGATAGTTGTGAGGTGAAATCATTAATTTAAATTAACTATTGCATAAGTTTGGAATTTTAGAAGCATTTGATTTTTGCCTCGGCTTTCGAGTATCTAGACCTAGACCAGCCATTTCCCTTGCATTTTTAAACAGATAAACTCAATATTTAGAAGAAAGCATTGTATTCAAAGAAATACATAATATGGTTTGATAAATTGGACAGTGAATAAAATAAACAGTTAAACCGGGTTGGTCGATTCCAAGGAATACCCCAGAAACTGGTAATAATTTTAATATGGTGTCTTAAAGAAATATGGCAAGCCTTTAAAGAGCACACAACAAAAAATCATACATGCCCATTTTGTAAACTTTTAAAATCATAATATTTTTTTCGCTTTCAAATGTTTTTTTTTTATGTACACAAAAAAATCATTTTCAGTAACAAACAGCAACAAACCACTCTCATATTATATTCTGCAAAACAGTGATTGAGATCAAATTCATATTAAATTCTAGTGTTTATTTGAAAAAGGAACTCAATTATAAAATGCAGTTAGTTTCCCCGTGGGTTGCTGCAATCAAAATAAATTTAACATTTCAATCACACCTTAAAATTATGACTCTCATATGAGGTCGTCCGATTAATATATCTGTAACCCCGTACTTGACACAACTTTTTAAAGATTAATTTTGGGGAGAACTTGGGCCGCACTGTATTTTACAAGAAAAATTAATTTTCGTATACATTTATATCTGCAATACAGTTGCATGTTTATATTTTAAGTTAAGAATTTGTAGTCCTTTCAATCCAAAACTCAATAAGTTCATGTTATTGCCATGCTGTACTTTAACATTTTATGGAGGACTATTAACCCTTTTACTCTCAAAGATTTATTAGATGTATTTATAATATTTAGATAATATGCACACACACACCTTAAAATAGAAAACCAATGTCATCACTAACTTAGGACCTTTTAACCATTATACCACTTTACACATTGTACTAGGGACTTTAGATCAAGACAGCCAATCATCATTGCATACTCTTATCTCTCTTACACTGCCTGATATTATGTAATGCCATTCCATTTTATTTTGAATTTGAACCGAGATTTCGAATTTCGAAATTTTGAAATTTACGTCCAAACGGTCTGACTTTTGGATCAAGAATCTTGTGTTCTTCTTTTTTATTATTAACTGTCTAAATATTCTTATAAAAAAGAGAATTCTACTAAATACTTCTTATGTTTAATTTTAATAAAAAAAATAATCGACTCCACTATGTGGTTCACCAATGAATCGTTCGTCTGAGCATTTTAGCACAATCGGCAGTCTGAGAGTAAAAGGGTTAATCAAGTAAACAAAGATTATATTTATTTACCACATACTCCTAATCATATCAACACTTTCAAATTGGATGTGTTTTTTTTTAGAGCCATACATTAAAGTATATATTTATTCCAAAAAATACATTCATTAATTATATCGATCGGTGGGGCTGACAAGCTATAGAAAGAAATCTGGGAATTATTGGAATCTGACACACTAAAATCTCGACTAAACATGTACTATAGGTAGATCACCTGACTATATGGAATAAATAACCATGAACATTGTGATAATGAGGTGATATTTCACTAAAATGGTATTATATTAATAAGCCAAATATGTATTACATTCCAAGTTGTAAGTTAAAAGATTAGTGGAAATAGCTGTTCTTTCAAATAATGTTTCTTTGCAAAATGTATATGTTTAGTTTTAATATGAATTGACATTACGTTTTGAACATTTAGATAAGAACAAATAATAATAGGATTGCATTTTTTCAAATTCAAATTTGTTTTATATTAATAAAATACATGGTATGCAAATGATGTTGCATCAATTATTCAAATTGTGTTTGTAAATATTAAATAGGAATGTTAATATAGTTGAAAAATGGTAGATGGATTCTGGTAATAATAATATTTATTATTTATCCTATTGTATGGAAATTAGTTATTGTAAATGGTAAATTATCATGTGAAAACATATTATAAGTAATACAAATAATTATTACTAAGATTTGCAAGCTTAAGCAAAAATAAGGATTGTAGGGGATCTAACGGCTAATACTGTTTGAATCAGAAATTTGTACTTAAGGTTATATTATACCCCAGAAGGCGAGGAGACGATTCTTACTCATCATCATCCAATTCTATTATTACAGTTTCATAATTACTGACCTTACAATGTTCATCTAACAATTTTTGATATAATTTACACTTAGGTATTTTGAGTTCCTCTGCCTCACAAACCAACTGCTTCAACTTTTCGGAGCGGCCTCTGCGCGACAGTGTCGCAGAGAGAATTGATTTCACTGCAGTCATCCACTTATCAAAACTCTGCAGTCTTAGCTTGAGAGTTTCCAACATAATGTGAAGTTCGTCTAAATTATATCTATACAACAGAACCAAATTGTCTGAACTGCATTTACACATGTCCGTGGCATGATCCAAGCATACCATCATCTTGGGGCAGGCCTCGCAAGCCAGAGCCGACAGGAAAAAGGTAGTTTTACAAACCACGCACTGACGGTCATCGTCTGATAGATGTTCAAAAGCCTTGCGAATGGACTTCTTCACTCCGCGGTTGGCCAACATCCCTCGCTGCCGCTTCTCACCCTCCACCATTGAAGACAATTCTTTGAAAGCGGGTATCACCACGGCTAAATCCAACTTGTCACCGTCCAAAGCCATCCGGCAAATCAACTCATCATGTGAAAACACACATAGTCGTTTCCAACTTTTATAGTGTAAAACACATTCTCGTCCCATAGGCAGCCAATCTGGTGGGGCAAAGTTCACTGCCTCTGCAAAATTATATCCTTGATTGAATCCTGTATGGTAAGATCTGGGAAAAGTGACCACAAACTCTCCGGCATTCTGATCAGTCCTGTAGATGGGTACTCCGGCATCCATAAGGATATTTGGGTTCATTATGGTGACAAGTTGGTGCAAGAGATCGGGTTGTGATAGAAACAATTCCGGTGTGGCACTCTTCATAGTTTTCTCCAACAGCTCAGCGCTGCTACCCGGAACTCCGTACCATGTTTTGGGCTCCCCCCAGTGAAGGAAGTTGATGGAGTAGCTCCAATGATCTTCATTATGCCAGCAGAAAGCCGAGAAACACATTCCGACGTACATCCAAGGAACAGTCATTCCTGAGATATCTGTGTTTATAAACCTCAATACAGAGCCGTTCAGAATGGGCAGATTATTCAGATTCCATCCGGAATCTACATATTCTTGGTCACCGGGATATAGATTGATGGATGATTTAGTAGGGAATCCGGAACCGTGATCCATGGAGTGTAGATCCGCACCGTATTCAACCATCACATCAGCATCTGTACAGGAGACTATTTTCCAGAATTCTCTTTCTGCCAGCACCGTGGACACAGAGTGACTATCCATTTTAAAGTAATCCTTTTTGAATGTATCGGCCATTTCCCCAAATTCTTGCAGAGTGTATTGTCTTTCAGCCTGCGCAAATCCAAATGCCTCATCTGGCTTTTTTAATTCTTCAGCGATGCAGCTTAGACAACGCCAATCTCCATCGGGAATACTCTTCAGCGGAGGTTTCAAGCAGAATGTGTGGTAAGTCTCCGAACAACCATTGCAGACGAGCAATTCATTGTCTCTATTGTCATTCTTGCATACAGCGCAGTGATATATCGCCAGTGGATCTATTTCAATTTTAGTTCTCTTACGAAATTTGCCCAAATTATCATCGGTTATGGAAGGGATGACATTACACCCGGGCATCTTGGGTCCGGCGCCATAGGTCTGTAGCCGTTTCAGCTCTCGACTTAAATCTTCCTTGGATTCAGTTTCTGTCTTCGAATTCTTTACATACTTTCTGGAACAAGGATTGTAAGCAGCTGCGTCAATCGCCACCGCGTCAATTGCAACGACTGCACTTAATTTTTCTTTGTCAGTATCAACTTCGAGTTTTAATTTTTTATCCTCCTCAGTTTTTATATTTTTTTCTTCAGAGCAAAACTCGTGGAAGGGTAAAAGAATGTGTTCGTAAGTATTCTTTAAAAAGGACAAGGAGAGAGGTCCATGATTGTAACCCAACAAAGAAGATACCTTTCTCCATCCCTTATTAGCTGTACATTGAGCTATACCTCCTTCTAGCTTTATTATATGGTATAAACTAAACAAATCTATCTTTTTTCCCTCGAAAGATGGTATTTTCAATGGATGGCCTTGTAGTTCCCAAAACCTATTAATTTTGTCCAGAAAATTTAATTTGAGTCTGGTAACGGCTTCAAGCTCGTTTAATTTTTGTATTCTTGGAGTAAATTTAAGTTTATCAACGTCCAAGGAAAACGGTGGTGACCAATACTTAGGGGGCTTGATCTTACAAATACCCGTTTTCTCTGCAATCGGGCGTATTTTATTGATGTAGCCAAGAGGGTCGGAAAACTCTTCTATCGTGGGCTCAAATACTGGAGCTTCGGGAGGTGGAACAAAGTCAAACTCATTTCGACACGCGTAAATACTTCTTTCAACCGATGTCCAATCCATTTTAGATCGCAGAAATGGAAAATAATTATATATTCCTCGCGCACATCACTAAACTATTTGTCGACAGCTGATCGCGTACATACTTTTAACAGCACTGATCCGATTCACCGATCCAGGGACGCAGAACAACCGAGAAAGCTACGTGATTTCTTGTCACATTAAAATGGCAGCACGCAGTTCTGAAACACACATAAAAATCCCTTTAACTATCTTCACAAAAGTGTATGTAAGTGTAAAATGTACGATCGACTTTTATTTTTGTGACCACAATTTGCGTGGGTAAACTTTTTAACTATATAAGATTATTTATTTATAATTTCACATTACACCGCGGCCATCTTGAAATCAATTTTACACAACACTGACAGTGGCTCTAAAACTTTTGAGTTAATGGTCCAATAATGTTGTGATGAAGTGTAAAAAAAATTTGAAAAACGAGCATTTTATAAGCACAACATGAGTATTTAAATTAAGCATTTCATTAAACAATATTTTGAATATCGTTATCGTATTATAGGAGTTATAAGTGTCAATTTAATCCCCAAAATACATTTTTGTAGTAATCTGTCACGAACCTTTTTTGGGAACAAAAATTAATGTTAAAACAGTGGTTTATTTATGGTTAAAAGGTTATAGTACACATCAAAAACACTAAACTTTCGATACTAACAAAAGTATCAGCTTGAGTTACGTCATGTTATTCCGTGATTAGTTCCTTTAATCTGTCAACTTCAGAATAGTATATATACTTTCCTCCACGCATGTTGCTATTTTGCATTATTATTTCAGCTGACTCCACATTCTTTTCATGAAATAATTTATAACCACTGGAACGATTTCGGTCGAAAAATCGACCACTTTTATTTTTCTGCGATTGATATCGGTCCAAAAATGGACCGATTTTTCTACCATTCGTAAAATATTTATTGTAATTATTTAAAACGCTTCCTTGGCCAGCTACTTGTTTTATCGAATAGCTGATAATATATTCTCTTTGTCTATGAACTTATCCGTTGTCTTTGAAGTGATATTTAACGAGTTTTCGCGGTTTTATAAGGCGTCCTGTCAAAAAACAAAACCATAAATTTTTAACATTCACGAAATTTTGGACTCTTCCTAAAATGCCGTAAGTAATTAATTTATTGGGTTTTTAACGCATAATTATATATTTGTGTTATTGTGATTGACTTATCTATCTTTGAAATGCGTTTTTAATTAGTTTGTTTCTAATATATTGTTTTGGTTGAAGTTTTTGTGTAAGAATACGTCAACTGAAGACGTCATCTGTTTTTGATTTACAATAATGTCTTATATACTGCACTCGCGCATTTGAAATATAGATATTCCATCACAGTGATTCAAAACAAAGAGATATATATAAGTTTTATTTGAATTGGTTCATTATTAATACAGATATTTGTTAACCAATTATTTTAAGTCATATGTCAAAAAGTTGACTCTTTTTTACATGTAAAATGGTGTAAAGCCTTCGTCACACAATAAAAATTTAGTAATTTAGTTGTATAATTAATTAATTTCTTCACTTTTACCAAATTTGTGCAGAAACAAATGTCGTCCAGGGAAAGGGAGCACTCCACGACCCAATAATTATTTTCAAATTTTATATTAGTGCAATATTTAACAAAATTTAAACATTTAAGTACTTACATTAAGTGTTTTCAATTTAAAATATATAGAGTGGTGCTGACTGCAAGAGGAGGCAGAGGAAGAGGGAGAGGTGGGGTACGAGCTGGTGCCAGACTACCTGCACGTGGACGTCAACGCAGAGCTGCAATTGCAGCCTCGTCTGGAGTGTTAGTATTTTTTAATGTTTTTTTATGAAAGTACTTTGCTGTGGCCGTTGAACTCATCATATATTTGTATTTATTTAAACAGCGACCCTGCTTTGCTACTGGTGCGAGAGGATCGCGTCAAGGCCCTAAAGGCTGTTAGGGCCCTGCCTGCTTCCTTCCGGCTAGAGCTGGAAAGCCGAAAATTCAAGAAGCAGGCGGCGCGCATTTTGCTCCCTACCGCACCTCCAAGAAAAACTAAACAAAAGTAAGCAATCGTATTTAGATGCTTGATACAATATTATTGTTTTTTCCTGACAGCGTTCCACTCTTACAGTGATAGTTGGTAAGATCAGCGCTCTGTGCATTTGGCACATTCAGTGCATATTTTACAGAGTTCTAATTTTATTGTTTATTTACATACTGTACTTACTGTTTCACACGTGAATGAGAACAATTTATATGATTTATGTAAATGTTTTCAGAATTCCATCTCCGGAGAGAACAACGTGTCCCTTTTCACAAGGGACGCCTTCACCGTTGCCACGACCCGTACCACCACCGTGGATGTCCACTCCCGCACAGATCCAATCAACGGCTCCCAATGCACCAATTATGCCTATCCGTGCAGCATCTCCCGAGCCGTTACCTGGGACATCGCGGAGTGGGGAACTCTTCTCTCCGGAGGCCCGCTATCACAGCGAGCTGTGGGTGGACGTGCCATTCTACCAAGAATTATCGGCGTTTGGGAACGGTGAGTTTATTTTTTAAAATGTCATACCAGGGGCTCAATATAAAATCAATTATCTATATTTTATATTGATATCTTTAGCACAGTTTCACTGTTGGTATATTGGCAGGAAATAAGCATAGTACTTAAAAATTCCACATAACAAACATACAAAATGTATTGTTGTTATGACGTGGATGCATCATTACACATCTTTTTTTTTCTGTAACGGGTATTGCAGAGTGAGAAATAAGACATGCCGAACTTCTTTGCGAGGATTACATTTGATTCACCGGCTTCTAAACGGTGTAATACAGCATTTTTTTCTTAAATTGAAAAAACACTTTCGCTTCACGGGACTCATTGTGTCGAGCTTCCTAGTCAAAAGCGAGGCTGTATTGGTAGGTGGGTTTTGTAACCGGACAAATTATCATTAAAATAGGTCGCTTTACGTAGTTGGTCACTTTAAACGGATACGTTTTCCTACTAAAAGTTATGAAACCTTACTAGAGTTTACATTATCGTCACTTAAAACAGTAGACCGTTAAATGCAAAGTCATTATATCCAAATTCTACTGTAAATTTGTGTTTTCTTTTATTTCAGAGTCAGACATGGGCAGTAACGTGGACGAGGCAGCTGTACTAGAAGAGTCTGTACTTGGAAACCGTGAGTTATAAAACTAACTAACTTACCTTCACGCCATTTCGGTAGGCAGAGAGGATGAACCACCATGCAACTCGATCTTGGCACACACACTCTTTTCTTCATTCCATACCTACCTGACTGTGCTATTCTGACTCCTGACATAGCCCGCCTCAAGTATTTGATTAACTTTTTATTTATTTTTTTATATGAATACCTCACAAGAGCCTCATCTGGAGCCAGTGAGACTATGGCATCCTCAATCGGGGTATGTTGTGAGGCTGAAGGTAGCGGGGAGGGGAAGGAGGTGTGGAAGAGGGAGGTGGAAAAGTACCTGGCTATTCAGAACTGGTCACCAAACACGGCTAAAACCATTTCAAGCAACGTTTCAATTCTGAATGGGGTCTTACACCAGGGCGATACTATGGGTATCTTCCACTCTGGAACGTGCCGCAAATATAATATATATTATTTTAAATGAATTTTGTGTGAAAATAACACTAATTATTCAAATATAATTTATTTGATTTGATCCCGCGACCATCGTATTGCGAGTCATAAGCCGTACCAGAGGCAGTGGGTTATCGTAATATAGACACATTAAATTAATTTGGGTTTTCTGTTGTTTCAGAAATGGACAGATCGAGCGACGAGGATGACGAAGCGAGTGACGTCGACCACGAAGAGAGCGATGAGGATACCTTCTGCATGCCACCAATACCTTATCATAATATTATCAACGTTTCACCTAACTCCGCTATGGCCATAGACTTTAGTAGACAAGACCAGGTAGATAGTGAGGCAATGCGTTCGATTCTGCCGCCTGAAGGTTACTCTTTCGATTGGTCTAAAGATATCTTACGTTTTACTGGGATAAGGGAGACTTTCACAGGCACGCCGGGACCAACTTTCAATACCGACGAAATGGGCAAACCTGTGGATGCCTTTCTTAAAATCTTTGATGCAGATTTCGTTGAACTGATCGCGAGAGAGACCAACAGGTATGCAGATCAATGGATTGCGAAAAAACAATTTAAGCGTCATGCGCGTACCAATAAATGGGCTCCCACGAATAAAGAGGAAATGTATGTATTCTTGGCAATTTTAATGTATCAAGGTATTAGTCCCCTTCCTGTTGAAAAAGACTACTTCTATTCAAAAAAACTCACCGCCATGCCTTATTTCAGCCGAGCCATGGATTATAATCGTTTTCTTCTAATTAAAAAGTTCCTTCACTTCACCAACAATGAAAGTCTTTCTTCTGATGCACCATTATCTGTGCGAAGGTTACAAAAGATTCAACCCGTCTTGGACCACCTCTCAAATAAGTTTGAGACTTTATACCTGCCCGAGCAAGACATCTCTCTGGATGAATCCTTACTCTGCTATAAAGGCCGTTTGGGATTCGTCCAGATGATCAAAACCAAAGCGGCCAGTGCGGGTATAAAGTCTTACGAGCTTTGTGAGTCCAAGTCTGGCTATCTTTGGAAATTCCAAATTTATACGGGGAAGACCATTTCCAGACAGGCTGAATCGACAAATCCAGACCAGGAAGATATGACGGAAGACATAACGGAAGATATGACGGACGACATGACACAGGCCAACTTTTTGGGTGCTCACAATATCTGCCCAGTTGGGGCCACTGCAAAGATAGTATACGACCTGGCCAGCCCTCTGTTTAACAAGGGGTATACATTAATAATGGACAATTTTTATAATAGTCCATTATTGGCACGATGCCTCAAAAGAAATGGGATGGACTGCATGGGCACATTGCGGTTAAACCGAGAATTTGTGCCCTCTGCATTTAAGTCCCATCTCCGGTCCAAACTGAGGGAAGGTGAGGTTGTATACTCGAACTGCGGGGACCTCAATGTAATGGTTTGGTTGGACAAAAACCTGGTAAGTATGTTGTCCACCTACCATAAGGCAGAAATCGGGGCAGTTGAAAAGTTTGGTACCTGGACTTACAAACCTCAACTCGTACTAGACTATAACAAGGTAATGGGGGGGGTTGACCGAAAAGATCAGCTTTTGTCAGGCTTCCCCATTGAACGACAGCGAAACCTGGTCTGGTACAAGAAGCTTTTCAGGAGACTACTAAGCGTTTCGGTGCAGAATGCGTATATATTGTACGGCTCAAAGCTCCGCAAGGAAAATAAACGCATTTTGTACCGAAACTTCAGGAGTGAGGTTGCGGATGAACTCCTTCTGCTGTTCTGTCGTAGTCAAATTGACACGACTGTGCGGACCATTGGCCTAATAGCTGAAGGAAAGACTCTGCGACCTATCCTGAAAGGCAACCACTTCGTGGTCCGTAGCGGGAAAAAGGTGAAATGTGCCTGGTGCAACATAAATAACATTTTCAAAAGGACCCTTACAAAGTGTGATGTGTGTGATGTGGCATTATGCTATGATTGCATGAAGCCATATCACACTACAATATAGATTTGCTGAGGGTTTTTTTTTATTTCATTTTTTTCTTTTTTGGTTTTTTAGTTATGAAATTCTAATTTATAAATTTAATTAAATTTGTTTGAACATCAATTATGATGGCCTGGATGGCTGGACTTATAATCATTTCTTTCCGCATACTCACGTCTCATGTTATGTTGTCCTCAAAGGTTCTATATGATAAGGTTCGGTGGACATTTAATATGTATATTTCAATTCTGATCATTGAAATATGCATGTTAACAAATGCACAGGTTTTCTCATTTTTCCCTGTTTATTGTACACATTAAATAACTCGTTTTATTTTTATGTCTTAATTATATTTTGTCAATTTTTCTGTAAAGATGCTTTTCCAGATCTAGTCACTGAACATAACTAAGCCAATTCAAGCAATGTTCAATTCTGAATGGTGGTCCCTCACCAGAGCGATACTCAGAATCTCACTCTATAGCGAGGCACAATGATATTATTATGTATTGATTTTCTTAAATTATGAATAAACCAATAAACTGAATACATTTTTATTATGACAAAAGGTGTAAACAATGTTTAAATCAATATACTGCTCTTTCATTGTAACCATACAACTGTAATATTGATTTTAAAGGATATTAGGGCTTAATAAATAAATCAATTATTGGTTCCATCAATTATTTTCCCTCCCCCATTTTTTTTCGATACCTTTGCGTTTAGATATAAAATTATCACTATGATTTTATTTGAAATTCTACGGTCATACAAAGGTTTGATATATATATACAAATTTATCATCATTTTACATATTCCGATTTACCCTATGTAGATTGACCTTAAGGTAGCTGTCAGAAGTGATTTTTGGTCAAATATTGGTGAATTTCATCAACTTTCAAAGTATCCCCCTGAAATATTGGCAATGTTTATATCTATGATATATATCTCACTTTAAGCCTTATTTCCTCGTTTTGCACGTAATATAAAAACATGGTTACAAATCTCCAGTTCTAATTTACAATTATTTAAAAAGTAGCACCATGATTTTGACATCGTGAAATAGGCTCTCTGTATAATTCATCAAATGAATAAAATAAAGCCAACACGGCGACTATGCTTATTAATAATTGTAGACAGTTAATGTATCTTCCTAACGTTATACCAGTTTTTGTGGTAAATTTATTATATAATATAATACAGTGATTTCAATTTTGACGCGTCACGCACTCAAATTTTACAAAATTATTTTCTGACCAAACTTTTGAAGAGATCTTAACATGCAAAAAAATATTTTTCTATTACATTCTTGCATCTGTGATTATCAAACAGGCCATAGAGAACATAAAAACGTAGAAAATATTCAATAAAGATTTTTAAAACTGCCACTGGCGGCAATTTCAAATCACAAAAACGCAAATTTCGCGCATTTATAAAGTTTAAGATTTTTTAATAATTTATCTATCAATTCTAAAAATATAGAATAATTATTAAAATATAGGTGAATTCATTGGCTGTATAGCACTATAATCAGTTTTATGTTTCCGTATTAAAATTCGGAGGTTTGATTTTTTTAATGTTGGCGGAAAATATTCAAAATCGTCGCCAAAAAACCGCGAGCAATCGGAGAAAAAAGTTTTTTGACGCGCGATCGTTCGAGTGGATAAAGGACCGCGCACACACCTAGATGGGGGTTCAGGGGGGATACATCAACGGGCTCAGGGTTTGTCAATCGCAGTACCTACGTAATCGTAATACTAATAAGGCGCCCTTGAGGCTGTTTTTTTTCTTCATAAAAACAGCGCTACACAAATCATCCAATTATTATTTTTGAAGAACACATAATTAAAAGGTTACTTGAAACATAACACGGTTGATGCTGATGTACGAACATTTTGTTATCGGTTAGAAAAATGAGTTTTAGGAATAATATTGTAGTGTTTTATTGTTGTAGTCTGAAGCAATGGGTCCCCGACCAGACCAAGGAAAAGGGAATGACGTTGAGTATCTTTTAACAAATCCTGGATTCTGCGAAAAAATCGCTTTGGGACATTACCAACCCAACAATTGAAGTTAAAAACAAAAACGTTGGCATCAAGCCGATTAGGGACCTAAAATTCCATTTTTTATTGTTTTTTGAGTAACTACTTGGTACTTTCACGGGTATTATTACCATAACAGCATGTAATAATTATCACACACACGCGTCCGCTTTATATTATTTTATTTTCGAATGTACTTATGTTCGGTTCTTATGATAATATTATGATGATATAGTTTAAGAATATGGTTATTCCTGTGAACTTTACCTGGCATAGGTAGGGAGAGTAGTTTTAGCATTATGAGATCCTTTACTAATACTTGTACGGAGGCCGTGTCTCAAACGAACGCGTAGTTGTGTGAGTATCCGTTCGAGGCACATCATTGGCTGGACGATGCGTTTAGGCAGTGCACGTATTCAAACGAACACATTTCGACCAAAACTATAGGAAGTTCTCAAAGTTATATTTTTCATTAATTTTATCACGGCAAAACTTGGACTTAGTATTCCTTTGTAACGACAAACCAACGGAAGTTATTACTAATGTGATGGAACATTTCAAAAACTTACACCTGATAAAAAAATATCTTTTTGAGAAGATATCGGAAGTGACTGGCGTATCTGAGATATCAATAAAAACGTTAGATCCGAAAAAAAAAGATGGACAAGAATTATTTTGAATTCTCCCAAAAAAAAAGTGTTTCCACGTTTAAGTAAGAAAACTAATTTTAACGATTTCGACAAGTAATTCACAACGTTCATATAAAATATAAGAGTAAAAAAGTTCACGAAGTATTAAAACATATTTAATTATTTCTATTTCTGTAAAGGTCATAAGACAACTTGGTTTTAAATTGAAAAACACAGAAAACAAGAGACGCATTTTAATGTAAACGATATTAGATTCAAACAATATTAGATATTTAAAATTGATGTAATTATGTTTGAGTGTCGACACACAGTGCTTGGGTTGCTACCATATCGTCCGGAGTTTAATCCGATTGAGAAAGTTTTGTCGTCAATATAAGGTTTTGCAGCATCACGAAACGTAAATTTGAAGATGGATGTTTAGGGCGACTATTATGCATTACCACAGCCGTTCTTCATCTGGACGGCTATAGATTTAGTCACTGTTCGAAATTGGTACCATGAAAAAATAATGTATTTTTGAGCGGGGTTAATATTAACCATCCTATAACAGAAGGTCTCATACTGGTGAAAATACTCTACTAACGTGTTTTATGATCTTTCTCGGTGATGAAAATATTATAGGATAATACAAATACGATATAAAATTAGGGAACATTAATATTATAAGGTACATAACATTATCTAAAAAGTGAGTGTTTTTTTGGATAAATCATATTTTATTTCTTTTGCAAATATTGTTCCTACGTACCTATGGTCCAAAGGCAACTACGCCATTGTAGATGAGCAAATTAATGAGAATGGATGAATGACTTCCTATATTCATTATCATTACCTATTGTTTTTATTTCTCCCCAACAGGTACCTACCTAGGTACAAACATTATTATTGATTTATTAATATGTTAAAATTTATAAAATAAGGTCTTCG
The DNA here is from genome assembly GCA_026573805.1 of Hesperophylax magnus. NCBI lineage: Eukaryota > Metazoa > Arthropoda > Insecta > Trichoptera > Limnephilidae > Hesperophylax > Hesperophylax magnus. The sequence continues at coordinate 8,311,594 of JAIUSX010000010.1, read as the reverse complement.
GCATCCGGAAAGTTCAATTTTCGTAAAATCTACCTCACACATTGAGGTATATAAACTTCATAAGTAAAACATATTTTGTAAATGTTGTAAATCGAAGTTTGGCAATAGTGCACGCGTATTGCACGTAGTATATCTATGATTTGTACCCATGTAGGTAATCAAATGGTCAAATTCGTGTCTGGCGCAATTTTCTAGCCAATGACAAATGACAACCACTAAATTCGACGCCTATGTGCTAGTGCCGATAGACCATAACATAAATAAACCACTCACCGATAGATGCTGTCCACACGCTGTCACTGACAAGAAAAATAAAGTTAAAGTAAATAAACCACTCACGTCAAATGCGTATGCGTAGATGAAATGCTTTATCATAGAACATTTATTTATGTCACAGAATGTACTGATTTTACTGTAAAATATCGTTCAAAATCATTTTGATTTTGATTTATCTATGTTTTTTTAGGCTGTTGCTATAGTACCTAACTATTTGTATGACAAAAATCATCATGAGTAGATAGGAACCTACCATTTCAGTTTCAGTTTCTTTTTCAAAAAATCGAAAGCCTTCCGGTTTCTCAAAATAAAAGGTTACTAGAAACCGTTTATGTTCACCGTAAATGCCGTGCACCGCAGTGAAAGGGATAGCTTCATACGCCCGTCACTTGGAAACACTGACCCCCAGATTCCTACTCACCACTGAACTCAGGGCCTCCTTAGTGGAGAAAAAAATGGGGATGGCTTCTCAACACATTGACCCCCAGACTCCTACCCACTCCTGTACTCAGGGCCTCCTTTGTGGAGAAAAAAATGGGTATGGCTTCTCAACACATTGACCCCCAGATTCCTACCCACCCCTGTACTCAGGGCCTCCTTTGTAGAGGAAAAAAATGGGGATTGGCTTCTTAACACATTGACCCCCAAATTCCAACCCACCCCTCATACCATTTTTTTCCCAGAACTTCCTCTCCTTCCTTTCCCTAAAAATTCCTTCCACACAGCATTTCCAAAGATGATTTAAGCCCTGAGAGATTTTTTTCCTCGTGGTCTCCTCTGTGGAGCTAAATGGGGATGGCATACTTCCATTGGCCAGCTTTTATTGCAAACATTCGGTTTTGAATGACCAGCGTAAAGACAAGTTATAAAAATAATAACTTTTTGTTTCACGAGTTATAATTCACTACGGTAAAGGGTTCACCCTTTTTCTACGTTCCAAAAATTAGGTGCATTATGTTGTATTTCAGAAATGGATTGCACTCAACCCAAACCTTTGAAAGGAAAAGAGATTAAAAAAATAGCGTTTCTTTGCATCGGTTTATGGGCGGCCAATCGCGGGTGCGTGGAAACGTTTCTTTGAAAGGTTTACGGGCACCCAATAGAGGACGGGCATTAAATTAGTTAACGAGCAGAGTAATGCGTACTGGCGGTTCAGACGGTGCGATTTTAGTTGGACGACAGAAATTGAACAAGATTTTATTCAGACGTTTCAGTTTGACTCGAACCGATATTGATAATCAAGATGGCGTCAACTGAAATTACTCGTGCGTGCGTCTCTATAATTTCTGACATTTAGCGGAACATAATTGAGAACATGTCATTGAAAAAGCACAAAAACATCATATTTGGTTAGAAAATGGATTCTAAGGAAAATTGAATTAGATGTACGTAATACTATTTTGAGAGAGATAGCATTACAATATTGAAAGATACTGAAGGGTATCGAAATCATTTACAAAATTCAAATAAACAATTTGGTAAAGTTGCCGAATTCCGTTGCAGGTATAATAACATTATTTGATATTAACTGAATTACTACTGGAAACAATAATTTTTATGTTTGAGGAGGTGGAAATACGTGCACAAAATATTATAAACATATACATCTTCTATATATATATATATATAAATATCGTGTCACGGTGTTTTTGGTCGCACTCCTCCGGAACGGCTCGACCAATTTTTACGATTTTATTATTATATATATTTGTTAGGTATAAGAATAGATCGTAAAGTATATTTCATTCCGTTAGGTGATTAGGGTGTCCCTATCCAGAAATTTGTTTCTAATTTTTTGACAAAAATGATTTTGGATAAGAATTACCATTATTTTTTGTATTTTTTTTATTTGGCATTAAAAAATAACTATAACCCCAAATTTTCACCCTCGTACCCCCACCCTCCCATTTTTTAATCACGACCATACCATTTTTTTATTGTGATTTTAGTATTTTTGTATGAACAAATTTAACCGTCGTTCATATTTCAAACAGAACGAAATTATTTATATGTATGTTGTTGAATAACAGATGGCGCTACGTCTGCCTTATAGAACTTCCATCCACCACACATGCGCAAGTCATTCACGAGAAGCGTCGCGTCCTTTTGACATTTCATTCGGCATTTGTTATGTATCACAACGCAGTGCGTGCAATATTTTGTACGATTTATTTTAATTGATCTATTTGTGTGCGTGTATTACAGTGAACAATACCAGCAAGATGTAAGGGGGCCCACTTGGGCCGTTGAACAAATAAAGCAACAAACATGCGAAATAGTAGAGCAGAAAGAACTGATGAACAAATCCAAAAAGATAACAAAAATGTGCGTGGGAGCATGTCGCAATTGCGTGCATCTCAATCACAAGAGACACGAGCTGAACGAAATCAACAACGACAATTGGAACGGAGACAAGCGTGCCAGTTCGTAGTTGACACACGCAGAGCAAATGACCGACAACGCCAACAAGTACATCGATGATTTACATCCGCTTCGTTCCTTTGTCTCGCATTCGAGTACGAGTTGGATATTGAATATTCCGCTCATCCGAAAGTGCTGATTGGTGCTACGGACAAAGAATATCCCCATTGTCATGAGCTCGAATTCAAATAAGAGTCAGCCGGGATGTGTTGCGCGTCAGAAAAATTGCAACTACCAGTAATTGAGACACCACCAGAACCATTGAACGGCTTGGTCTTTGGCACGGATCCAGATTCAAACCTGTTCCTGAAGCCCATTTGCACATTCAATTCAATTTTCCAAATGACTTCGTTCCTATCAAGTTTACAATAACGCGACAAATGGTCAACAATTCCATTCAACGTTCAAAATCAAAGGCCAAGTGTATCACAAAGTAGGCTCATTGCTGCCAATGCCAAACAAACCATATATTTTTTTTACAAATCTTCACGTCTTTACTTCATGGATGGTGAGGACATCAAATGTGTGGATGCACCGTTGCGGCAACAATAACCTCAACTGGACGCCATATTGAATGAGCACAATCAATTATTGAAATTCTTCAAATCACAAATGCATAAATTGCAAAGTGACAATCACGCTATTGTCATCAATCCTGATAAAACACTAGCTGGAGAGCACGTGCGTAGATTCAATGCGCCTGTTGTTGACGACGTTGCTGAACTCATGGTTGGCGACCATCGACGCGAGAAATCGTGATTCGAAGGAGAAACAAAAATCTGGATGTTGAATGGGTGTTCACACTTGCCGATTAGCTTTCAAGTGTCATTCAACAAAGAGTTGATCAACTAAAATCGTCATCGCCAGGCGGATAAGCGTTTAAGGTGAAGGCGTTTGAGACCCTGCACACCCTAATTGATTTATAATTATGTAAACGCCCACCGCCAATAGCTTCAATAGCTGCGCACAGGGGTTCCATAGTCGTTCAAAGATAAGAGATAAGAAATTATAATGTACCGAATTTTGGATTCCATCGTTTGAGATCATTCCACACTAAAATTACAAATAGTCTTCATGTGTCGTGTAACTGACATAATTAAAATTATTTGCCATATGTAAAAAGGGTCGATATCACTAACGATTATTTGACATAGGCTAATAACCTTTCCACTCGGTGAACGTTGCTAGCAATATTATTCTATTAATCGGACGGTGATGCAAAATACCGATGTTTCTCAGCTTAATATTAAATTAAATCATTTAAAAAATATATTATACAGGGTGTTTAGGGGGTAAAGCGCGTTTACTTCGGGGGGGTCATTCTACACGATAATACAAGTAATAAATATAAATAACTTCAAAATTCCAATGTTTTAAGGTAGTTTCGTAAGGGAAAATAAACATTGGAATTTCTAAAAAAGTAATTTATCTTTTTTACTTCTACCATCACGTAGAATCACCTCCCGAAGTAAGAACACTTTACCCTGGACACCCTGTATTGAAGTGTAACTTAGTTTATTATACATACTCATTCTATGAAAGTGTAAATATATAATTTTATAAATATTTTTTTAGAAAATCCATTCTTTTTTCCCATCGAACAATATTTTTCCATAGAAGAATATTTATTTTTCCTTTACCTTATTAACTTATTTACCTGAAATATACCTTAAAACGTTGGAATTTCGAAAAAGTTAGATTTTCTTTTATACTTTGTTACGTAATACAAGTCACCCTATAAAAAAGATGCATAATTTAGCCTCGCTTTCCCCATGCAAACGATCGTGGCGTACGTGACAAAACGCAGCTAGCCGCCGCGTGATGGCACAGACCACCCAGGGAGCGTTCTCGGCTCAACACTGCCCGCCACCGCCGAGCCCCGCCAGTCGAGAGCGGACCTCGGGCATTGCAACAGTGTGTTTCTCGCAGAGCGAACCACAAACGCTCACAATGTTCGAGCGCGCGGAATTACGTAATAATAGAAACAGACGCGATCTCGTGCCAGTTTCCTACTAGATGCATTTCGCCATCAAACTTACAATCATGTTTATTATTACGGTTCGGGCTTACTCAATGGAGTCCCGTTCCCGCGTAAAATCCCGAGTGCACTTCACCGCCTCAACTGACCCGCCGCCTGTGAGCGCGGGTACCTCTGGCTCAACATGATGCCCCTTACCTCATCGAGACGATTCGTAAGCTTTCAACCTTCCCCCTTTTCTTGTGTTCAATTCTCGTAGATTTCATGTAGAATCCACGCTTTATCTGGTCGTCATAAATTAGTAGAGAGAGTTAGTAGAGATCCAATGTATACCTGTGTTTCTTTAGAAGATGATTAATATACCTTGTGCCTTTTACTTATGTGTTATTATTGTGATGTCCTTTTCCAACCTCCTGACCGATGGACGAGCTGCTGATCAAAGAACTGCCCACCCCTGATTGTACACGAGTCATCTGCTTTACCTTTCTACTGAGCTTAGCCAATTTATAACCAGGTTCGAGTCCCGGTTTATCCATAAGTTAGCAACTTGTATAATCACGCAGAATCACCTGAATCTTGTGTGAAGTTAAGTTGAGGTTTTTCCAGTTATCAATGCATTAAATGTATCTTCAAATGGACTCATTTTTCAATAAATTAAGTAACTATAAAATAATAATAATAACTTGAAATTTTTAAATATATTTTTTAATATAGAGTTGTCCCTTAGCGATAATTTCTAACCCTCGGAATTGTTTATTGATTTTTTTTTAAATTTAAGTAAAAATTGAATTTTATAAAGATATATATTTAATAAAAGTATACGTGATAATTACATTTTAATTAAATATACTATTGATATAAAAAAAGAACTGCGTAATTCATTAAAGCAATAATATCACAATTTTGAAACTGAACTTTTTATGTAATGTTTTGTCCCAGCCCTTCGAGGGCGTGGATCACAGACCGTCGTCCCTGCAGAAAAACTGGCTTCTCCTTTATCCTCTGGACATGGTGTATGGATCACGAGTCGCACCTCCCCCTTACGAGGTGCTCTTGGTTGTCGTGAGGTCTGCAAGAGCTAGACCACCTTCCTTGCGCTCCTCTCCCGTCTGACGCTCGATTTCTTCTTTACGGTCTTCGGCTGCTCACAGCCTATATATCAGCTTATCTCTTTCTGTCACCGCAAGCGTGAGCGGTTGTCGAACCTCACCTGTGGACCAACTGAGGTCTGATTGCACCTGTGAGGGACTGCCGACTCGGAGAATCTGATTCCACTTGTACATACTTGTTTTGCATTTATCTGATGTGTAAAAACTAACAATGTCCTATACAGGGTGTATCGGCACGTACCCGACAAACTTTAACCAGCTATTCCTTAGCACATTTGGAGTAAAAAATGTTATGGGCACTTCGCTGTCCGGTAACATTTTTTTTAATAAAAAATTTATTATTCATATTTTCACCACATGTCACCAATGTTTTATCCTTTGTCAAAGTTTGAAAACCCATCTGGCAATATTTTGTTCGAGTTTCGTTGAATAATGTACGTACGTACCTACGTTGACGCGCTTTTACAATCACAACGAAATGGCACGGCACCATTCATCTCATTTTTAACTATTATTATTTAGTGTGTACGAAAGAGCGAGGACACTTTTTGACACACTTGCTAATAACAGCTGCTGAACACGAGATACAATGCAAATGACAGTGACGGAGTGTGGATTTTTTATTTTTTTTTTGTTTTTAATGGAAAAAAAATGTTACCGGACAGCAAAGCGCCCATAACATTTTTTACTCCAAATGTGCTGAGGAATAGCTGGTTAAAGTTTGTCGGGTACTTGCCGATACACCCTGTATACACTATTAAAACTTATACTAACCTGAGCATCTTGCATAGTGCTAACTAACCCCTCATGCAGGGACATTTGAGGTCTAGAATCGTTGTATACCTTCTAGGTAATTACAGACTCTAGTCTTTTATCAATATAAAAAATAGAGTCCTGTTGTGTACCCTGAAGGAGTAACCATCTGTTACTTATACCGGGGTGGGAAAGTGGTGGGAGCCTCAAAGCCCTAAAGATGGCGGTGGAGTAGGCTAAATTAGTTTAGTCGCTTCCTGAGATTCTGAACTTGAGCGAATATTCGGTATATCATAATGGCTGTGTATTGTGGTGTTTGTTTAGTGGCCAGATTCCGGATTTGAAAATTCAGTATGGGTATGAAGTCAAATAGGTACTCCGCAAGTTTAGCAAACATTTTGGCAGTCTTGTTGCTTTCATGGTACAGATTATCGAAAGACATAAATTACTAACAAAATAAGATGAATGATTCTCCATCCACAATAAAATAGGTAACTCCATTGTCACTTATACCATCTGGAATAAAGGTGAATAAAATAACGTGAAACTGTTTTTTTTTCGTAAGCGTATAAGTTCGGAAACAGTAGAATTTTTTTTATTTTTAGGGATAACCGTTTAAAAAAACGCGTAACTATTCTCGGTCCAACATTAGAACAACCCGTGGACGCGCATGTCTCCGCCCCTTCTCCCCACTTCTACAAGGACGAGCGTTAACACATTCAGACCCACTACTTTAATAAATTAATTATTTTATTTTATTTGTCTGCCGACAAATAAAACAAAAAATTAAAACGTTTTATGCATTCAAATAATGATGATGATAGTATTACAATACACATTGTACTTTATTTGGCATCAGATTTATCAAATCGGCTAAAAATTAAAAAGCCATTCGGAACAAATCCTGCAGCACTTCCAATGTGTAACACTATTAAGGTGACACAATACCCTGATAACGGGGATTTGCCCCGACGCTCACATTTTAATTATTTCTGATGAGCTTATTACTAAAATCTTAAATGTTTCTTGAGGGATTCGAAGGGATGCAAGTTATTTATATTTAAGATTAATAAAAACAGGACCTTACCATTAAATATATTATGTAAAACGATAAGTACATTTTATTAAATGTAAAATGTTGTAAGAAAAGCGGCAAGTACCAGATTTTATTTTTCTAGACGATGAATTAGTAACTTTCCGACGAATCCCTCAAAAAAGATTAGAGATTTTATTAATGTATTCATAAGAATTAATTAAAATGAAAACACTCGCAAAAATTCAATTTCTGGCCAGATAAAGTCGACCGCCAGTTACTTCAAAACTCTGGATTGTGCGTTTTATATTTGTGTGCACGTCGGCAAGGAGTTACTCCGTATTGCTTCAGACGCCGCCAAAGTTCCGGCCTATTAGGTTGTCTGTCACCCGGCCCGTCGCTCTGGTTATTTCTTTTACGTATTTTTTTTTATTTAATCAAACGATTACTTTGAAATCTATCTAAATATTGGGCTCACTAAAAAAATGTATATACCACAGACATAGGAATTAATAGACGAGAAGATAATGGCGAGGGGTAAAATCAACTGTTGAAGAACGAAGGGAGTAAGGCTGACTGTGATTCGTCAATAAATCAATCTGACAGTAAATAGGCATCTCGCATTATAATATCACCATTTACTTCTTAAAAGTAAAACCTGCTTTTGAATGAATAGACATTTTTACATGGGAGCGCAAATTACTCGCCACGTTATGAACAAATTTGCGAAGTCCAAATTCGGCAAAAAAAATCGCTTACATTTTCAGAGTCGAAATTATTCGTTTAAGTATTTAGACATTTAGTATTCGTTTAAGTATTTAGACACTTTTATAAATGTTCATAATTTACTTCCCAGCAACCAACCAGCTTTGTGTTTCGCGTCCAGACGTTTCTCGATGTGATAGTATAATATGTTTCTAAAACTGATCTATATTATACGATGTGAATATGCTTAAAATAAAGCAAAATAATGCTTATATATGGAATGTAATACGACAATTGGGTTTATTCTCTTTTTCACATCTATTTTTACAAGTTTTCATAGTACAAGTCAACATTTTGCCGTGTTATTTCGTAAAATGAACCGATGATGCCTCGACCATAGTTCGCACAAGAATGATGACGTCACGTTTTCAAATTTCACTTGAGGTCATACGCGAGCACAGCCGGTTCCAATGGAACCGGTATGGGGAGTGGGGATAATACGCTTTTAATCACTTTGGGCAGGTCTACTAATATTCATATGTCTATGGTATATACATATATGTTTGTTATTTATTTCCCATTCTTGAAAAATAATATAATTTAACCGATAAATGCTATATACACGTAAAATAAATCATTCAAATATTTGCAATTAAAGATTATTTACAGTAAATCACGTAATTTTAGGTGCCGAAAGCAATAGCGCAGGTCCATTGGACTTGGCGTCTGGGCGGCGAATGACATTTGTTTGAAAAGGACTTATGTAAATCCGAATGAGAGAGCGCGCTAATATTCAGAACGATTGGGATGAACAGACGTAAGCGACGAAAATATTTTATAAAACACGACTTGTTTGAAATAGAGCAAAAACCTCTCAACAAATGCTTTAGTTGTATTTAAAGATACTCTGTGAATTTTTCATGTCTATAACCTATAAAATAGTAGAACAAAACTTGTTTTTAATAATTTTCGGAGCTTATTTTGCGATTTTTTTTTTATCGAGGGAATTTTATATAATTCACGTTTCAACATAATAGATATTGTCTTCAAAAATAACATATATTTTTTTGGAACTTAAAGAGTTAGCGAGAAACTTGATATAAATCGGTAGAAATCGGATATGCGGGGTCTTAACGAGTAAGCTCGATAGGAATCATTTCGCGCTGGCGTAATGCAGGCCTATTCTCGATCCAAGTTAAGAACGTCCTGCTGGCGTACCAAATTAGGTTTGTTCTGCGCATACCACCCCCCCGCTTCGTTCCTTCACAATCGCTCGGCTGCAATTCCTGTCTCCGCTCACAATTCAGTATGTCCTTGGCTTTCGTTCTAAGTGCATTTCTCTCAGCTTTGGCCTTGAAACTCATTTGAAACCGCCACGCCCACCTCAAAATTCTTATAGAAAACGAATAATATGGCTAAAAGCTCAGATCTCATTGGTGAGAGCAGAAGGATTGGTTTGATCTCTCGCTCTCTACCATAATGACTCGTGTAACAGAAAGAGATGACGGAATTTTGCCGTTTGACAGTTTCAAATCATTCAAACAAAATGAGAATGGTTTATTTATACACGCGGGTTGTCATTTGCTGCCGAAATACTATCATTTCCGTCGAAAATATTGCGTGTTAAAGTTGTTCGTGATAAAAATACAATATAAGCCAGTATAGTGTTAGCGAGTTACAAACATATATTCAACCTACCTACGTAAGTTCAAGTTTAAAGTGAATTGACAGTTTTTAGGTTATTCGTTCGGTTTTTTGAACAATGCTAAGAACGTATAAATGTTATTTATTATATCGATAAACTTATTCATGTTATTGATTAGTGTTATCCTGTATTATCTTATTGTTTTGGTGAAATTAAAGATTTTTAAACATATGTAACCATGAGTTCATGAGGCTGAAAAATGTCGGAATTCTTCGTCGTACTGTCGGACAATCATGTTTTGGAAATTTTCTTCAGTGTTTTTGCAAATTTCTTGTCATTTTGGGTTTCTTCTTCTCAGATTAACAAGTTTCATCTTAAGGAAATGCACTGTAAAAGTTTATTTTCTTAGTCAGATGAACCTTGCCCTTGGAAAACATTTCGACATTTTTCTGCTTCAAGGACATTTTCATTTTTATAATAGTTTCTTTGGGCTAGTGAATGAATAGAGTAGGCTGAGAGCAATTATGTTGTCTATGGTCGCATCTTTTTTTTAAATGGCCTTGATTTTCCTCTACCTTGTCTACTGCTCTGCTCCGCACGGTAGGTACTGATTGTATATCTGTGGTTAAGTATTGTATAATTCCGTTACATACAAAAAGCCCGAAGATATCGATCTAGAGAGTGGTATATTTATGTTCTAAGTGCTCGCGCTTAGAGAAATTAACCCATTCAGACCCTGCGATAAAATGAATGTTCAGCCGATATGTCCAAATTCATTATCACCAATTACGAAAACAAAAAAGGACATGTAAACATTATTTATGTATTTTTTGTATGACTATTCGATTCACAACAATGCATTTTTATGATTCAAGGATATAGATAGGTAATATATGTATAAAATTTGTGAATGTTGGTGTTGATCGGTTTTAAAAAAATAAATATGCCGATAAAAATGCCATAAGATCAAAGATTCACACTTTTTTTATTTGGAAAAGTATATCTTACAATAAATAAAGTTTTGGAGAATGTCAATAACGATGATTCCTTGCCAAATTTTAAGCGCAGCACTTTCCACAAGGTAATCAAAGAATTGGGTTTTCAATATTGTAATCGAAAACGTGACAGTTTATTGACGGAGCGTGAAGACTTAATTCTTTGGCGTAGAGATTCCTTAAGAGCAATCGAGAGACACCGTAGGGAAGGTCGTACGATATACTACCTCGATGAAACCTGGATTAATGCAGGTATCGAAAAAAAAATCGGTTCATAATACTGTTCAATCGAGACGAGATGCTTTCGCACGCGGCCTTTCCCTAGGACCCCCTAATCCAGCCGGTAAGGGAAAACGGTTAAGGAGAAATAAGACTCCAAAAAAATATCAGTTATTGGCGTGAACGCGCTTTAAGTGGGCGAAACCAAAGACCGATATAAGTTTCACATGCGCTCCGCATCGAACCAAATATTATAATATTTAGGGGTGGAGAGGAATGAAGTAAGTTGGAACGGGAAACACGCCACGTGCGTTTGTTCTCAGTTCGAAGTCAGAGCAGCGATGAAATCCACTAGATGGTACCCATGAGTAAGGTTTGAACATAAAATGCTTAATAATGGGCGTCTTTCAAACTATGTGAATAGAAATATTAAGTTGAATGTGCATGTTTAAGATAAATTTCGATAGAAACGTTACCTATTGCAGAAGGAGCTCATGATTTTATGATTCTTATCAGATTTCTGTCAAACTTGTTTGATGAATTAGTCGATACCATCAACCATACTGCTAGATGGTAGGCAGTAACTTATGACTCGTAACCGACGTGTTCTTCATTGACAGATGTCAAAGCAATACGGTATTCAATCACGAATCATTTTCATAATATCTGATCATAATTATATCTGAATATATTGACAAGATAAATAAAATATCAGTCATTTTAAATATTTATTATTATCGTTAACAAAAAGTTACATAAAACAAATAATTATGTAATGTAAAAAGCATAAGATGCAACTTTTTTGTATAAAGGCCATCATTTATTATAATATAAGTTAGAAATAGTAAAAATAATTTTATATAAAAAACGAAAATAATTATTCAATAACCTAGCATTACGTCGAAATCTAAATGACGCTTTCCAAATTGATGTTCTTTACATACAATATCTAAGATATGTGGAGGATCACGAACATTCATAGATCTTGTGACTCCAGGATCGATAAGCACGACAAGAATGCAATCCATTTAAAAATTAGTTAATTTAATAAACATTTTTTCTTCCCAGAACTTGTCATCTCGAAGTATACGCTCAACTATCTCTAAGTTAGATAATTACAATCATAAAGAGAGTCGTGCTGCGAAATTCTATTTAATACATTTAAAGAAAAAATATGTCTTCTATTCTCCTTCCTTCCAGAATAACGGGTTTCTTCTTTTCCTGTGTAAACAAAACTTTTACATTGAAAAAAATATGCATGGGAAATATGTATTTGAAAATTTTTTACGACTTCAATACGTTCATAATAAAATTATATGTTTAAATCAGTTATTACTTGCTCAGAATTTTTCTCTGGTGAAATCGGTCCTTTCGACATCGGATTATTGATATATTAAGTATTTTCGTGATGAAATAAAAACAATATTAGAAAAATTATGTTGATTCACTTTTCAATCAAATTTTGGCATTATACACACGAGCGTATAAGTACGTATATACGAGTATATACAAGTGTATAAATTACCCGCTGTAATATAGATAGAGGTGGTATATCGCTGAGTCTAGAAGCAAGCATTAATTGCACATTTTTTCTGTGTTCTTTATTCTGCCTTTGATTTTTTCCACCCTGCTTACTAGCGGATACCTGTTCTTTTTTTCTTTGTTGCCATATGCCTTTGCCTTTGTTGTTATATGATATTGGTCGGTTTTTGTATTGATTTGTTGATGATAAACGTACTATCTAATAAATTATGGTAAAATAAAAGGAGTTTTTTACTAAGGAGTGGTATTCTCTTATATTTCAATAAAGTGTTTGTGAAGAGTTCGTTTCATTACTAATATAATACTCCAGGGCAATTAGCGATTCGCGATATGTAATTATTCCGGTAGTCCCAATTTTTTTATATGTTTTATAAACTGGTCCCCTGATGTAAAATCTGAGTTTCCGACCTTGGCACACCTGTGCTCGCGCCGCCATTTTGAAAAAAAACCAGCCGAAATCGCGCCAAAATCTAGTTTTTCCAAAATATCTCATTCCCAATGCAAATTTCGGCTAAATCTCATGAACAATTAAAGTAGAACATAAAATTACTTACAACTTTTGTGAAAACAATTTTCTTCAATCTCTAATACGTACCGAGGTAGAAAGTCGTAAAGGTGCGTATATTTTTTGAAAAAAAACAAGTTTTTTGCTCGACTAGGTTTGGTTTTTTGTAAATATCTCGTTTCCAGTACAATTTTGTGAAAAAATATTGATACTAATTTTGTAGAAAATAAAATTTCATAAAATAAATAAGTATATAATTTATGTGTTTTAACTCTAATACGTATCCAAGCTCTAATCCACCAAAACCAGGCCAAAAATTGAAACAGAGGTAAAGTGTTTTAAATTTCATTCCTTATTTTTATTTTCTTCAACAATTATTGTTGTGAGAACATTGTACATTATACGTTGACAACAATCGTCATGCCTGTGTCAAAATAATGTATTTTTTTATATTGGTGAAACATACAAAAAACCTTTACTCACTTGAGGAAGAAGTTATATTATAAAAAACAGAAAATTTCCTATGTCTGTGGTATATACATTTTTTTAGTGAGCCCAATATTTAGATAGATTTCAAAGTAATCGTTTGATTAAATAAAAAAAATACGTAAAAGAAATAACCAGAGCGACGGGCCGGGTGACAGACAACCTTATAGGCCGGAACTTTGGCGGCGTCTGAAGCAATACGGAGTAACTCCTTGCCGACGTGCACACAAATATAAAACGCACAATCCAGAGTTTTGAAGTAACTGGCGGTCGACTTTATCTGGCCAGAAATTGAATTTTTGCGAGTGTTTTTATTTTAATTAATTCTTATGAATACATTAATAAAATCTCTAATCTTTTTTGAGGGATTCGTCGGGAAGTTACTAATTCATCGTCTAGAAAAATAAAATCTGGTACTTGCCGCTTATCTTACAACATTTTACATTTAATAAAATGTACTTATCGTTTTACATAATATATTTAATGGTAAGGTCCTGTTTTTATTAATCTTAAATATAAATAACTTGCATCCCTTCGAATCCCTCAAGAAACATTTAAGATTTTAGTAATAAGCTCATCAAAAATAATTAAAATGTGAGCGTCGGGGCAAATCCCCGTTATCAGGGTAATGTGTCACCTTAATAGTGTTACACATTGGAAGTGCTGCAGGATTTGTTCCGAATGCCTTTTTAATTTTTAGCCGATTTGATAAATCTGATGCCAAATAAAGTACAATGTGTATTGTAATACTATCATCATCATTATTTGAATGCATAAAACGTTTTAATTTTTTGTTTTATTTGTCGGTAGACAAATAAAATAAAATAATTAATTTATTAAAGTAGTGGGTCTGAATGTGTTAACGCTCGTCCTTGTAGAAGTGGGGAGAAGGGGCGGAGACATGCGCGTCCACGGGTTGTTCTAATGTTGGACCGAGAATAGTTACGCGTTTTTTTAAACGGTTATCCCTAAATAAATAAAAAAAAAAAGTGGGTGTGTCAAGCCTACGCAAGACAGAAGTGAAACTTCTAGTATTCCTCTCTCTCTATTTTCATTTCATCATCTCTATTTTCTCTCTTAGGTTAGTTTGAAAATTAGAGGTTAAAATGAAATTCTGTACCAAACCGTATGAACCACAATCAATTACGTATTTCACTCGTATTACACTCACGACGCAGTATACTAACCAAGCAGCTGATGCTTGGCGTGGCGCAGTTCGCTGGTGTCTGAGAGAGAGGAAAGAAGAGAAGAGAGAGAACGTTCGTGAGCGGCTCCCCCACCTCAACAAGCGCATATGGTGAGAGAGGGACAGTGAACGGTGAGCGGTGGTGGGGGTACCCGCATTTTCGTGTCGATCCTGACTCGGTTTTACTCCGTCCCCGAAAATCCATTACGCGCCTAAAGAAGTTTCACTTCAACAATATTTATATACTGGAATACGAATGGAACGGCAAAGCGCGCGACGCGAGCGCTCTCGACGGACGACTAAACCAGACTGAACGGCGGACGGACGGTACAGGAAAGCCCTGTCCACGTCTGTACCACAGCTAAGGCATGCGCCAAACAAAATTATACTACCGAGTAAAAAAGTACTTAAATAAAACACATAAAAACTTTTATGCGCATGCTAATGATTTGTTGCTTTTACTGAAAACAGTGAACGGTGAACGGTGAGCGGTGGTGGGGGTACCCGCATTTTCGTGTCGATCCTGACTCGGTTTTACTCCGTCCCCGAAAATCCATTACGCGCCTAAAGAAGTTTCACTTCAAAAATTCTACTGTTTCCGATCTTATACGCTTACGAAAAAAACAGTTTCACGTTATTTTATTCACCTTTATTCCAGATGGTATAAGTGACAATGGAGTTACCTATTTTATTGTGGATGGAGAATCATTCATCTTATTTTGTTAGTAATTTATGTCTTTCGATAATCTGTACCATGAAAGCAACAAGACTGCCAAAATGTTTGCTAAACTTGCGGAGTACCTATTTGACTTCATACCCATACTGAATTTTCAAATCCGGAATCTGGCCACTAAACAAACACCACAATACACAGCCATTATGATATACCGAATATTCGCTCAAGTTCAGAATCTCAGGAAGCGACTAAACTAATTTAGGCTACTCCACCGCCATCTTTAGGGCTTTGAGGCTCCCACCACTTTCCCACCCCGGTATAAGTAACAGATGGTTACTCCTTCAGGGTACACAACAGGACTCTATTTTTTATATTGATAAAAGACTCTAGGTATACAACGATTCTAGACCTCAAATGTCCCTGCATGAGGGGTTAGTTAGCACTATGCAAGATGCTCAGGTTAGTATAAGTTTTAATAGTGTATATAGGACATTGTTAGTTTTTACACATCAGATAAATGCAAAACAAGTATGTACAAGTGGAATCAGATTCTCCGAGTCGGCAGTCCCTCACAGGTGCAATCAGACGTCAGTTGGTCCACAGGTGAGGTTCGACAACCGCTCGCGCTCGCGATGACCGTCTGATTTTGCCCCAAAGAAAGAGATAAGCTGATATATAGGCTGTGACCAGCCGAAGACCCTAAAGAAGAAATCGAGCGTCAGACGGGAGAGGAGCGCAAGGAAGGTGGTCTAGCTCTTGCAGACCTCACGACAACCAAGAGCACCTCGTAAGGGGGAGGCGCGACTCGTGATCCATACACCATGTCCAGAGGATAAAGGAGAAGCCAGTTTTTCTGCAGGGACGACGGTCTGTGATCCACGCCCTCGAAGGGCTGGGACAAAACATTACATAAAAAGTTCAGTTTCAACAATCTAAAACTGCGTCGACCGTGATTGCTTGTAACCTGTAAGAATCTACATTAAAAACTACGAAATGGTAAACAGATAGGCAAAAAGGAAATAAAAACAAAAGAAATAAATAGCAAGCCATTTCCCTGTTCCGACCGCTTAGTCGCAGTCAGAGCATAGGAATGGCTTAGCCAACAAGTAAAGATCGTTATATAAAAACAGGTAAAAATATTTACAATATATACAAAGTTCATGGAAATAAGGTCATATCGTTGTCCGAGGAGAACAGGAGCAGTATACACGGTACATAACTTTTAAATGTGATTTTATGCTATTCTCCGACTCTCAATTCAGGCCATCGTTCAACCCAAGTCCTTACAAATTTTCTCAGACATTCGAAATTCTGTCTATTCGATACGAGATCTACATTAGAAATCGGTCTCGTTATAACATTCAGACCATTTAGCATTTCCTCTCTGGCATCCGTCATTATCTCGCAATGCCACAAAATGTGCTCGGCTGACTGATCGTTATCCCCACACGCGCAGTTTGGATGAGGGGACAGGGTGAGGCTGTGAATTCTCCCCCTGAATTCACCGTGTCCAGACAGGAGTTGGGTGATGTAGTGATCCAGTATTATATGCGCCCCTTCCATTCTGGCTTTAACTGACGGGAAGAAAGAGTAGGTCCATCTTCCCGTGTTCGACCTATTCCATCTTATTTGCCATTCACTCTAGTGTTCTTTCTCGCATTTCTCTTAGAAGTCCTTGGAGAGACACAGCTCCACCAGGAGTGAGTACCAATCCTAGGTGAGTAGCAGGTCTGCCTATGGTAAGCTTCTTTTTCGTGATCACTTCCCTAATTTCAAGATCGATTGGCAGAATGCCAGCCAATATTGGCAAAGCGTCCGAGGCTACAGTGCGATAGGCTCCTGATAGTGCCAGTAGAGGGATTCGCTGGCCCTTTTTAAGTGCGGCGTGGATCAGTACGTTATCCAGGCGGTGCTCCCAAACAGAGGCGGCATATGTTATTTGAGAAACATAAACCCCTCTGTACAGAATACGCAGTGCCGGAGATCGCAATCCCCACTCCGCAGTTGAGAGTCTTCTCAGTTTCATAAAAAGAGCCTGGGCCCTACTGGACACATTTTTCACATGTGCCAGAAAAGAGGACGATCGATCTAATGTGACGCCAAAATATTTAGTATTTTCTGCAAATTTGATATTTGAGTTGCCCATTCTTATAGTAGGGTTCCTTCCTCTGTCGAGGAAACCCTTCATGAGCAAACCCACGGTCTTATGGGGAGCGAAGTTCAGTTTGTTATTCTTTCCCCATTCTAAAATCATTTTCAAACCTTCTTCAGCCTTAGATTCCACTTCTCTTCTACTGTTACCCGAGACCAAGTACAACTTATCATCAGCATAGTCTACCGAGATACATCCCTCAGGCAAGGGCAGCCTTGAGGAATCGTCGAAAAGGATGTTCCAGAGTTCCGGTGCGAGGACCGAACCCTGCGGACAACCCTTATCGACGTGCCTAACAATAGTGATTTTTGACATCTTTAGGGCTGTGCCTAATCCCTTCTGAATATCGAGTGGCTTTTTGTTACCGAGTCTTGCAGGCTGTTTCATCGGGGCAACAATGTGTAAGGTCCAGCCCCTGAGAGCTCAGTAGTAAACTTTCACAGGGTTTCCCTTACTTTCGGACATTACTTATTTGCGGTAGCGCGTTTTTATTTTTTTTTTTATTTATTTAACAAAATAGGTTGTCACGCGTTGTACTGCCGCTCCGAAGTGGACGTGTGGCAGAGTCTATTGTTTATGAGAAAGATGGAGAGGTTACAATAGAGCTATCAGGTAAGTACGCCTAAGTACCTTCCAAAATTCAAAATAATTTTATGAAACTTAACTTACCAAAACATTGCAGTATGTATTAATTAAAATTTAATGCGATTCTAACAATCCATTCAGCGATAAATCAATTTTTGAAAGATTGATTGGTTTAGTAGAGAAAGATGACACACCCCATTGCTTCGAAACTTGTATGATGAAAGAGGTAGCATGTGTTAAAAGTGGAAATATAAAATATTTATTATTGACTAACTATACCCCGCTACGCGTTGCTCAGTCTATCTGTGCAGATAGATAAACAATAACGTGTATTACTTTTACGTCCAATAGATGGTGCTGTTTTTCAAAAAGCCTGTTTTTACCTGTCACTGGTAAATAATAACACACGCGTATTCGAATGCTACATTGTGTCAAAATTTCAAAGCAATCGGTAATGAACTTTCGGAGATTTAAGATTTTGAACAAACGAACATTTACATTTAAATAGATATATAGAAGATTAAAATTTATGAAAAAAAAAATTAGAATAATGCAAAGAAACAGTAGGTATGATAATCTCAAGTAATGTGTAAAAAATTCTAAAACAATAATTTTTTTAATGTGTTTATGATAACTTTTTGGATAAAAGTTGAAGATAAATTCATATATGCGACCGAATCTTTTTCTGTTCCACATTTTTCGTTTGAGAGTTGTTAATATTATTATTTATTACTAAATATCACAATTTGAGATTTTACTCAATAAGTCCCACTGTAAAAATATTTTATATTCAATAGACTTTACTATGACAAAATCAATAGATGTAAATTTAAAAAAAAATTATATATTTACCAGATAAACTATCTAGATTGTAATTTAGTTCTGGTAGAATCTTGCAATCATGTATAAAGATAGCAGCCAAAAAATATGCATTGAGAAAATGTTGGTAGTTCTTAGTCGAAATATTATACAGTTAAATATGACAGAAATAGATAGGGAGGAATTAGCTCAGTGGTAGAGCAGGGCCCCGGCAAGGCTGAGGTTCTGGGTTCAATTCCTAGATTTTGTCTGAATCTTTTTCTGGTTTACGTTTGAGAGTCGTTAATATTAGTCGTTAATAATATAATCAATGATTAAATAATTTTTAAGTTTAGGAAATAAAACAGCAGCAAAAATAACAACAAATAAAGCACATACTTACTGTTAGTCTATACAAATATTTGGAATACAGTCAAGTAGCGATGAGTCGTTCAAGAACGAGCCGCAAAATTGAGCTAGCTCTTTTTGATGAACCTTATTCGTATGACTACGTATCCGTACTGCGGCTAAATTGAATGGTTACCCTTTTAATCAGGAGATGTTTTATAAAAATAGCCCCATTCAAATTATCCAAGTATTACACAATTGTTATTACACACTCAGAAACATGAATGTCGTGACATCTGGACTTGGTTACGCACCTACATCTACTAACTACCTAGCATCTTATCCGGTACCGAGAGTCATACTAAGTTGGGAGAGGAAAACACCAACAGATGCAGGAAATGTGAAGAGGATGAAGAGACTCCAATTCACCTCTGGTGCCAATGTCCCACTCTGTTGGGAACAAGGCTCAGATACCTGGGAAGACACATTGTAGAACCTGAAGACATAGCCACATATTCAATGACAACCCTGGTGAACTTCATTAAAGGGACCGGATTACTGTTAAAGGAATGAGGTAAAATGGGAGATAGAACAATGGGCCTATGGCCTAAGTGCTCACGGGAACTACATGTAAACCGGTTCCATATTTCATCAAAATGAAAATTCAACACACCTTTAAAAAGTGATTTGGAGTCATTAAAAGTGATAAAATAAAAACTAGGTTTAATAGTTACCTATGTAACCTAGTTTTTGTTTCAGAACTTCTCATAACTTTATCACTTTTTGGAGGTGTGTTGAATTGTCATTTTGATGACATACCTACCTGTCACCATGTAAACCGCCTCCGCTCTATAAATAAATAAAGAGTCATACTATCATTCCTAGGCTTACGCTGGGAGCCGTATCAGGGGAACCGTACCGGGGGAGCCGTATCTGGCGAGCGCAGTAATCTCACCGCTCATAAGCTCTGAGCTCACGGCTCTCTTCAATCGAACCGTCGTTCAATTGAGTCTACAATGAAATGTGAAAATATTGTGCCATTGGTGACTCTCGCTCTTAATAAAATGAGTCATGTCCCATCGCTACAGTCAAGATTGATGATGTTTAAAATGTTGTGAATTTGGATGAAATGTATAGATAAATAAAGGTAGGGTTAATAATATTATGTACTCATAATCTATAATCTGACCTAACGCGCGCTTTGAAGGTTGTCCAATGTTTAGACATTCTATGGAGTATTTTCACAAACTATGAACACTGTTAAAAATGTGTGTAAGATTTAATTTAAAGTTTATTTTTCTGATTATGATTATATTAAAAAGATGTAATTCTAATATTTTTATTCACAACTAACTATACCCCGCTACGCGTTGCTATGGCTCAGTCTGCCTGTGAAGATAGAGAAACAATAGTGCGTTATGTTACAATTACGTCCAACAGATGGTGCTGTTTTTAAAAAAAGCATGTTTGTCCAATAGATGGCGTATTATTTAAAAAAATAGGTTTACCTGTCACAGGTGACATCTATATAATATAGAACATAAAAAAACACGCATTTTCGAAAGCAACGTTGTGTCAAAATTTCAAAGCTATCGGTGAAGAACTTTCGGAGATTAAGATTTTGAACAAACGAACATTTAAATTTTTATTTATATAAATTATTGATTTTAAAAACTATCTACAACTACACATTCCGAAACGGCTATATTATGATGTAGAAAACACCACTGGCTGGTAAGATGGCTGTCATCATTGTTGCCCAGCGTGACGTCAACGCTGCCATTTTCATTAATAAAAACCTCGTTTTGGCGGCAAATCGAAAATGGCACATTTTAAATCGTTATAGAAAATTTATTCATCAACATCAAATTACCTTCATCATTGAAATTTTTTTCGAGAATAAAATAAAAACACTGAAAATACCCAATAGGGTGAAAAAATCTCAATAGGGATTAAGAGGAAATTTAGTAGGCAAATAAAGGTATCGCTATGAATTCGTAAAAAATTTAATGATAATTATTAAAAATGTGTGGAATATGTGGTTCCTTAAACTAGTAAAATTAAGATTCAAATAAAAATTAAAATGTCAGGCAGGTATTTCAATACTTGTGGAATTTGACAGTGCTTTGTTGTCATAGTACAATGAAACAATGGAATGTTTTTTGCAGAAGGCCCACCACCAGCGGAATCCCGCCAACCCGGTGAAGGTGAATTCTGGATCACGAACTCGTCTCAATCTTTGCACGAATTCCAGGACAGTGGCAAGAGATCTTCTGGTTCGTCTGTTATACGGAGAAACTGACACGTCACAGCAAAACTCCAATACTGTTCGTTCTTCCTCGTTTGATAAACCAGCTTCGTCCAACACTAGCATCCGTTTGGACTTTCCCAGGATATTGTCATAAAGCGTTCCTTTGGGTATTCCATATTTGACCGAGGCTTGTGTAAATCGCATTTGCTGTGTAACCACCGCATGAATCGCGTCTTGTAATTGTTCTTGCGACCAAGTCATCGGCTTGTTGTTGTGCTTCAAGGGACTCCCCGCAAATTCAGAATTGGACGATGTGGATGCCCCTAAAAGGCTCGGCGTACTTTTCCATATTTTATTCTGACTTTCTTCACGAGAATCAGACACCGATGGCTTGACGAGAAGAACGTTATCATTTTGTAGAGCAGTCACAGAAGCAGGAACAGGTGTCAACGTGGAGATTTGCTGATCTGGTGAGGAAAGGTAGAAGCAGTTTTGTTGAGATATGGCAGTTTTCTTTATTTGAGTTTGTAGAAAGGAAAGAGAGGTAGACGTTATGTCAAGTGATGAATGAGATCCGATTTCTGAGTTGTGAGCATTTAAAGGGAGGCGGTTGGGGGAGTTCTTTCTCCGAACTTTACATTTAGGAGGATCAATATCGCAACTCGGCATTTCTCTTTTGGTTACTATTTCAGTATTAGTGGAATGTGAAGATTTGTCCACTTCAGCAACGTCATGATCCGGATTGTTAACTTCGGTGAGTCCTCGAATCTTGAGCATCTCGGCTACTTTCAACAGAGGTGCAAGTTGCTCCTGAGCTACATTGATTTCACCTTTATACATAAACTCCACCACGGCTTTGAGCTGTGGCCAGGTAACGTCGCGGATGATGACAATGGGATGTTGGCACGGGTTCTCATAAAACAGAGACTGGAAGTATGGGCTGCAGGCGGATAAAACTACTTTGTGGGCTTTGAGACTCCGGCCATCACAAGCGAGGGTCACATCTACAAAAGATTCACTCTGTAGAAGTTGATCGAACACATTGGTCAAGTTGGTCTGATAATTGTTCCAGCGAAGGCAGAACTGTAAAGAAGCGGTTGTTGAGAACTCCCCAGGCAACCTGGAGTTGGCATCGCACCCCTCCTGAGAGATCTCACTCTGGATGCACTCCCAAGGGTTGTCATCAGCAGACTCGTAAACGGTGGATGGAGCATCTTGCAGATTCCTGATGATGCCTTGCCTACAAGTTGTGTGTATTGTTGCGGACGCCAGCTTTCTTTATTTATTGCTCTGTTTGACCATTAATTATTATGCTAATCAAGCATAATTTTACTATCAAATCATATAAATTATGTTCAAGTTTATCTGTAAGTCTTACTTATGCAATCAATGAGATTCAATTTAACCTGAAATAAAATAAAAACATTATATTTAAAAAAACTTATGAAATGAAAGCATTTACACATAATGTCATAAAACAATAAAAACTTATGAAATGAAAGCATTCACACATAATGTCATAAAACAATAAAAAACTTTGTAGAGAATTAAATATATGAAGAAAAAAAATAATAGTGATTATCAATATCAAATCAACACAAATCAATTTCATGTGAACTGGGGTTACTACAGTTATTTATTTATAGTTTTTAGTGACACTAGAGGTATAATCTACTACATACATAACTCCCTAGAAACGAGATGGTGGATTTTCAGTCAATGATAGCTGCCTCCTTCAAACAAATTATTATTTAATAAAACTGATCTAAACAAACTCATAAGTAATTAAAACAACATATATTCTATGTTTTTATTCTTTATGTTATGGGAACCTATACATTGAGGCTACATTTTTAAATTGTTGAAATATTATCAATGTACTTTCATTCCTGTATTTCCTTTGTTTAAAACTTTATAATAATTAGCATTTTCAAACCGACAACAAAATAAAAAAAAATCATTGATAAAAATAAATATTATTAGTATTTCCTATATATAAAAAGATAACTAACACTGAGTCATAAAAAATGACACATTAAACTTTTTCTCAAAAACGTTGACGTTTGCGGTGTCATTTTAGTTCAATGTTTCGCTTTGGTGCTTACGTTTACAAATAATTATGAATGGTAAAGGGAGATAAAACACTAAAATAACCAATTTAATATCACAAATAACTTTTCCGACGAAAGGCACTTCTTATTTGTACTTAACAAAGTTTCTTTATAACATCAAACTATTTAAAACAAAAAAAAACAACGCCACGCATTGACCACTTGTTGCATAGCGGAATTTGATGTTAAATGTAACTTACTGCGACTGTGCACGCAACTGGTAGCAGAACTTTAAAGAAATAGGCTAATAATCATATTATTCAATGAAAAAACATAACTTTGTAAATTTTTATCGTTATTCCGATTCTTGGAAACACCAAAATATTATCACGAACAAAACAAATATGCAGCACTTTACACAGACTTTTTGTTGTCTTGCATCTTGAAACAACTTTCTTAAACGTTTCTTGTGAGGTACTATAACATTAAATTACCTTAAAAAATATACGTGATTAACTTCGAAAAGTTATTGGGTCCAACACCTCAAAATTGTTAAGCAGTTTATGAAAAGGAAACAACTTTAAAGTCTTTAAACTTTCCTGATCTCAAAAAATAATAATGGTGGTTTCGGATTCACCCACTGCTATGTTCAAGTGTAAACAAGAAACGAAGAAACATGCATTGTAAATTTTCTATGAAGAATTTGAACATCGGTGACCATGCTTTAAAGTTTTACGAGACTTCTGAACAACTCCTGACCTTCTAATAATAATAAACGTTTAAAAGTGTAAATTTATGCTTTATTGGGTATTTGAGTTTTCCAAAAGAGTTAAATTTCAAAATAAAATAATTTTCATTGATAACTTCATCTAGACTTTAACCATCGGAAACTACAATAAATAGAACCTCCGCTTCCAAAATTTGTTTTCTCTCATTTAAAACTTTTGTTTTCTTTGTCTAGACGTGAAAAACCTATCAATTTCATCCTGTTCGATACATAATGAGAATGCCGGATTCTGGATCAGTGGTTGAAAAGTTGTAAATCTGCGTGGACAGTAGTTTGCGTTGAATGGCATAAAATAATAAATATTTTCTCCGAAAGGATTATTGTATCCTATCCAAAAACATTCAAAATAAAACCTGAAAGCAGCTTCATTTAATGAAGTAGTTTTTTGATTATCGATGTTGGGCCGGAATTTTTGATTTTTCAGCTTGCCATGATAGATATTTACGTTTGTCAAGTTGTTCTATGCTTGGCATAAATTAACACTCACATGCTTAGATAAGCCCACTGATAAATACTAATCTGCCCATGACCCATGTGAAGGAGTTTATAAAATTACTCCACAAGCAGCTTTAGGATTACTTCATGCACACTCGAGTATTTTTTATCTAATGCAAATCAATAGGCCGTATACATTCTGATTGTTCATTTCCCCGCTCAGTTAGTTGAAAAAATGTGTATGGAACAAGGAGTACGTGCTAGGACAGAGCCATAACAGAGTTTTGCTGCATTTTACCCTTGCGGTGAAATGGTGGATTGGCTCCAGAGTTGGAATTCATCGGTAGCTGGTTATAAATTAGAAACTATGTTTATAAGCCCGCTTTCTCACGGTCCGGTGAGGAATCGACGTAAACCGAGATTTCTAAGACCCTGGGCAGAAATTAAATATCTCGATTCCTTACCCTTTCCCTCATACTTACCGACCCACGTGAACCTAAAAAGCCCTGGACGGAGCAATTCGAGGTCAATTTGAAGCCGCGGCTGAAGGGAAAGATGTATGGAAAATGCCAAAAACTGCTTAATATTTTTCATGACTATTCCTATTGACATCAAATACCTAAAAAAACATATAACTGAATTAACAGCAAAAACACAAAATAATAGTATTTCATAATGCACCACTTTGCATACAAATCAGTTCAAAAGCTAGTCATACAAGATGGCAATTTCCCCTTACCCTAGATTTGGCTTCATTGCCATTCATTCAAAATAGCACTAATGTTCTATCCGGGGCTTTTAGGTCCATGCCGACCCATGGGACAGCGGGCTAAATATGTCCTTGGTTTGTTCGTTGTCGTTTGATGTTCATTCTGTCTGTGGCTTGTGGTAAATAATCTATGCCCTTTGGCCCTAGGGTCTACCGAGAGTGGTTTATTTATGGGTCATATCGGGTATATCTATATCTAGATAGTTGATTTATGTCTATATCTATATCTATGGTTATAAATGTAAAAATGGCTGTCAACTTAGCAAGGCTTATTTTGAAAGATTTTAACGTACCAAAATTAAATTTCGCTCGAAATGCGCATAGAATTCGTGGAAAACCTCCTGGTGTGGCAAGGACATTACAGCAACGCATTGAGCATTATAAAAATTTAACCAATGATGAACTCTTCACAACTAAAATTAATATAGGCTTCCCGTCTTTGAGGTTATTTATTGTAAACTTCGAAATTCATATGATTTTTTGTAACTTTATTTTAATGATGCATTTTTTTACAGTATTTCAAAAACTGATCAGCTGTCACAGCGAATCGACCACATTAAGAAACAAAGAAAAGATGAGAAACTCGAAAAGCTCGCCAGAAAGAAAGAGTTGTTGGTCGACTTGGAAGAAGTCGAAAAAGATTGGTACGAAAATAATGGACCGTCGCATATAAAAAGGATTGCTGACCACTATGGAATATATGAACATCTATACAATGAAGGGTATTTTCTACCCAAAGTTCACATGAATGTTTTATACTCCTCTGGCGATTTGGTATATCCAGTCTACCACGGGAATGTTGTCAAGCCCTCCGAGGCAACAAAAGCTCCCGAAGTGTCGTACGAGAGTGACAAAGATAGCTTATGGGTTCTGACATTAATAAACTTAGATGGCCATTTAACCGAAGACGGAAAGGAGTATATACACTGGTGTGTTGCAAATATTCCAGGAAACAATGTGAAGAAAGGCAACACCCTTGTAGAATATCTTCAACCAATACCTCCCAGGGGCACTGGCTTCCACAGATACGCATTTGTTCTTTACAAACAAGATAAAAAGATTGACTTCTCTATGAAGCAAGGTACAATTTTTATAATACTCTGTTAACTAAACCTCAACATCATTTTAGAATTTCAAGAATATCTTTAAAATTATAAGTTTGTTGAAACTTCTATTGCTAAATTAACCAGATTTTTTAAAAATCTCTTTTGGGTTTATCATTTTTTCATAAATATACAGAAAATAGGGAATAATGAGAAGTGTTTCAATTTCCGGAAATTGAATATAATGTATTTTATTAGTAGCTATTTCGTAAAAAAAAACGATAATTTTACACCTTTTCTTCACGCCATGTTTTGACATAATATTAAAATAGTTTTTTATGCAAGTTTTTTTTTAATCTTATAAAAAACTAAAGAGAAATACTTCTAATTTTTATCTACATAACTACTATAAAGTGTTTTTTTTTTAAATGCGTATTAAGTGTGTCCCTATTTTCTGTATATTTACCTATTTATTTTTACACTGTTTTCACGTTTTTTATATATTATAATATTCGTATTATAGCTATTAAAGTTATCAATAAATATTTACTTAACCACCCCACTTTTAACCCGTTGGAAGGCGAAGCATAAAACAGAAAAATATTAATGGAACCTAAAGTTTTATTAGCCCAAACGATGCTGATTTTGTTTTTCATATATTTTTCGAAGCAAAAATATATGAAAAATATATGGTCAAAATCACGTCACAAATTATTCTAAAAAGGATCATATTAGAATGCTTGCATGTTCTCCAGAGACCCATCGTTGTTCCACTGGTTAATAGGCACAGATGAAAATTACATTTCGTTTCAGCTTAATTACTACAAGAAACAATCGGGGGACACACACACACACAAACAAAATGGGAAATTATGTTCTTAGCTTAAGTTAGTTAAATAATTTCAGAATTTGAACTTAGGTGAATAAAAATGGAACATTAATACATCTTTTGCCATCTCCCACAACGTAATTAATTGTTTCTTGTAGTAATTTAGTTGAAACGCAATGTAATTTCCATAATCTGTACCTATTAAAAGTGCAGCAGTTAAGTAAACATTCACCAAGTGATGATAGAATGGGTTGTAACGAATACCAGCGACGGTCCGAATAATTATGTAGAAATAGATGGGAGATAGAGTCAGAGATGTTTTCAAAACATGACTTGATCATTTTATTCAAACTGAATTAACATGCCACCTGTTACGCCGTCTAATTATACAAGAATTACATATGTTTGATTAAATTTTAGTTACATCTGATTCACCCCTCCAAGATCGCACCTTCAATACCAGAGATTGGTACCAGAAATATGAGGATGAAATAACTCCCGCTGGGCTCGCCTTCTTCCAGGCTGATTGGGATCCAAGCTTGACAGATTTCTTCCACAATGGTCTTGACATGAAGGAACCAGGTATGTCTAAAGGGTTCAATGACCTTACAACCAGTGGCGGCTTGTGACTTTTGAGTGTGATAGAGTGTTAAGTTCGAAAAATTCGACACTATTGATGATGTTTAACAAGAAAGATATATTTTTTTCGAAAATTCAGTTTTTTGTATGAAGATTTTCAGGAAATTTCATCTTGGCAGTAGACTGCATCGATTTCCTGAAAATCTTCATAAAAAAACTGGATTTGCGAAAAAAAAAAATGTTTTCGGTTGTAACGCCATTTTTAAAATATTAAAACTCAAAAGAGCTGCCACTGATTACAACAGTGACAAATTTGATCAAACACTTCCTAAAAGTCAGATTAAAATATTAAATCAGATTTGATCAAGAAAATATCTTAAAACCTAACCTACTTTTTATTTTTTCATAACTTTCGTAAGTGTGTATAACTTTTGTATGTATGTATAAGTGTTCCGATTTGTCCGGTTACCATCAAGATTTAAAAAATAAATCTTCTCAATTTGATAAGTTGTTTCCCTTATAGATCTGGGTACCTATGAAGGTTCTGTTTATTGACAGTTTGGCATTATGTAATAATTAAACCCATTTCTTTCCAGTATTCGAGTATGATTTCCCGAAACCATATATGCAGAAACAACGGTGGTTCCCAAGCAGGCACCCATTCAACATCTACATGGACAAACACAGAGATGTGAAGCAAATAAATAAAGAATATTTCCTGCGCATAATGAAGGACGAACATCCCTTCAAGGGTCCGAAGCCAGCATTGAAATTCCCCATGGCCCATGCCTTCCCTAAAGAAATGCCTTCTTGGCTGAAACTGCATGAGAAGAAAATAAGATTGAAATGGGGACGTATTAACGAAGTGTTGTAAATCATATAATTTATTATAGGTAACTAGTACATAATAAACTGAATTGTTGCTAACATATTTTTCATTGAATTTTATTTATTATCCTAAGTCATTACATGTCGTGCTGATTTTTTGCGATCGCTGTGTTTATTTTTGTAACTGTGGCTCCTCTGGCCTTTGAAAATGTGTCAAAATACATGTTTTAGTGAAAGCTTTACAATTGGATTTTGCATTGTGGTATGGTATTATGTAAATACGGCATTAAAAAGTTCAAAAGGCAAGTTCAAAAATAAATATGCCTCTGAGGAAAATGAGAGTTTAAGCATGAAAAATGTGGCTTATGAATGAAAAATCTATACTATATCTGTAAAAAATAAAATAAACAAAGAATAAAAAAGGAAAGAGTGATGAGGTTGTAAACTTTAAGAATAATTTGACCTTTTTCTTGAATGATAACCATGTTATTTTTTTATTTTTTATTATTATATGTTATTTTTTAATTTTATTCTTCGGGAAGGCTATTAAAATATTTTTGTACCTTTGAAAGTATGTTTATATATAAATATAAATAGATTTATATTGAGGTAGAACCTGCAGACAAGCAGCCATGTGGCAGCTTCTCAGGACTACCTATCTATTGTCTAAATATATGTATTATCTTCGTTTTAACATACTTTTTAAATTTTTTTTTTTATTTATTTATTCGAGACACAAACAGGATATTTATAAAAACATTAATTATGGATTACAAAATAAAAAAAAATACAATTATAAATATCCCTAGACTAATGTGTCTGCAGCAATCAACTTATTTTTTATTTTTATTTTTTTTTATATAAGATAATGTGTCCTTACTGGGGTACCCCGTTCTAAGGACACATTGTACATGGTTATGTGTTTGAAATAGTATAAGTACATATGTTAAAATACTATATAGAAAATTAAAAAACAATATTTAGAGAAAAATAAAACATAATACATGCTTTAGTCTTTGTTGGGTTGCAAAATTATATCTATATTCATCCTTCCCTTATCCATAATACATTTCTTAATGTTTCTTTTGAAGTCAGTTATTTTTTTAATGTTTTTTTTTTTATTTCAAAAGGGAGGACATTAAATAATTTTATAGAATAATACTGCATATTTCTTTTTCCAAAAGTTGTTTTAGTTGTAGGTTGGTGTAACATACGTTGTAATGTGGATCTTGTGAGTCTGTCTGAGTTTGTCTGTGTAAAGTTGTCCTGGTTTTTGAATGCGTAAATTAGTATATCTTTTGCGTATAATTGTTTTGGTGTCATTACATTCAGGGTTTTAAAAACATAGTCGGTAGGAGTTCTGATGGGGATCCTAAGTATAATTTTTAGAATTGCCTTTTGTGTTATGAGGACTGGTTTTATAGTGGAATCGCATGAGCTTCCCCATGCGTCTAGTCTTAAATCCTGTATTCGTCTTGAATAACTTGAAACCTGTAAATTTGACTGTCCTAAAACGGGATTCCTTCCTAGTTGGACAGTCAAAAGCATAAAATGTAATCAATATTATAAAAAATAAATAAATAAAATGCTGAATGTGTTTTGTTAGAAATAAATAAAAAAGTTTGAAAGTGAATTCGACAGAAGACAAAGGATTTCATTCCAACAACACATCTGCAAGATAAGACTCACTTATATTTCACTTTTATTATTGCTTGACTGTTTATTTAAATATAATTATGGTACAGACATATGAAGATATTTAAAACTTCAATAGTGCTACGTAATTGTGTATTTGTTTACAAATGAATTGACATAGTTTGGAAGTGAATTCGAATTAACAGGATTTGACAAAGGAATCCCATTTATTCACTTTTTGGTTAATGATGAAGATTGTTTATGTTTCAGAGCAATGAACGGAAGGTCCATAGTATTCTCAATAATATAAGTAATGCCTTTTAGAGAGCTAATTTTATGTATCTGTTTCTTAATTGTTTATGTTTTTTGTTTGTTTTTATTCATTACATTTCAGGGGAGTGTCATTTATTCTTCTTGGTAAGGATTTTTGTTTTATTTTATTCAGGTTTTTCACGGATACAAGAGCCAGAAAAAGGCAAGAAGAAGTCTAACTAAACTAACTAACTAACGAAAAATGCCATAAATAAACTATTCGCCAAATTTAAATAGCTTTCAAATGATGTATAACATCAATACAACATTGATTACTTTTAATCTCCTTACTCATCCAAAATAGTGGGTAGGCGCAACACGGCGCGAGGGCTCTGAACTCGATACGACATGGCAGGGCTGAGCAACACGTTGCAATTTGTTGCTTTATCAACTTATAACAGATCGAAATGATAAAAATAAATAGTCAGTATGTTCTCCTGTGACTAACGGTTTTGTGCATTATATGACATATGAGTGTTTTGTACATTTAACTACCATTAAAAGATAACAATATTGAGAAACTATAAGAAGTTTGCATACTGAAAATTAATATTTATTAATAATTAAGACCCTTTTTATGTAAAAAAACCTCAATAAAATGTTACAGACTATAATTAATTCTAGTATTGAAAGATATGTGACCATATATGTTTGTTGTCAACTCTACAAGTAAGTACCAGCCATAACAACGGATCCTCCGGCCCGAGAGGCAAGAAGCCGAGACCCAACTATCACATAGCAGATTATGATAAAATAAATGAAACCTTAAGCACTCGTGATATAATGTGGTCTCTCGTGGAAACCACTACAACTGAAGAAAAGTGGAACTTTTTTACAAACATGTTTGAAGAGAAGATTGCGTCAAAAATACCACTATTCAAAGGCAATAAAAACCACAATAAGAACAAACCTTGGATCGACAAACACATACTAGCATTGATTAAAGAGAAAAAGAAAGCCTGGGATAGTTATAGATTATCCAGAAAACACATGGGGAATGTAAATGAGATTGAAAATGACTATTACAGAGAATATAAACTGAAAAATAACTACCTTTTATCGCAACTAAGAAATACCAGAAAAAACTTTGAGCAAAAATTGATTGACAGCGGACAGAAACCATTTTACAGTTATATAAGGAAACAGATTGCCTCGAAAGTGTCTACTCCAACCATACTATATAACTTCTCTAACGAAACAGTTACCAGCGAGATAGACATAGCGAACATCCTTGCAACACAATTTGAAAAAACCTATGTCAATGAACCAGACACCAGTATACCAACTATTAGTCAAGATGTGTATGTAGATAGTTCACTATGCGAAATAGAATTCACTCCATCAGCAGTTGAGAATATTTTGAAGGGGTTGCGAGAAGATAGCGCTACTGGCCCTGATAATATTCCTGCTATTGTTCTCAAAAAGTGTGCAGCAACTCTCAGTCATCCCATAGCTCTGGTTATGCAACAATCCTTTTTAGATGGGAAACTCCCTAAAGATTGGAAGAGAGCTATAATTACACCCATCTACAAAAAAGGTGATAAACTCAAACCGGCAAATTACAGACCTATAAGCTTGACTAGTATTATCTGCAAAACCATGGAAAGAATAATAGTGGACGAGATACGCTCATTCCTGATCAAACTTGACATAATCTCAAACAAACAACATGGATTTGTGCCAAAAAGATCCACGATTACCAATCTCATTCTTAACATAGATTACTGGACAAACGGATTCCCACTGACGTAATTTATCTCGACTTCGATACTGTTCCAACCAATAGACTGTTGGCTAAACTTAAATTCCTAGGCATAAGAGGACGACTTCTCGAATGGATCAAATCCTTCCTCACTGAGAGAAAATTACAAGTTCGAATTGGCAACCAACTGTCATCTGAGCGAAATGTGACCAGTGGTGTCCCTCAAGGATCAGTTCTCGGTCCAGTTCTGTTTATTTTGTACATCACGGACCTGCATACTATAATAAAATCAGACTCCAGCTGCTTTGCAGATGACACAAAATTCTTTGCCAACCCACACACTCATCACAACCAACTGCAAAACGATTTAAACGAAATATATCAATGGACAAATGATTGGCTTCTAAAACTCAATGTCGAAAAATGCACTGTCCTACATGTTGGAAAAACTAACCCTACACTTGCCTACAAACTTAATGGAACACCTCTATAAGCAGTGACATTACAACAAGACTTAGGAGTTACCATATCACAGGACTTGAAATGGGAACCACACATCACTGGAATTGTGAAAAGAGCAAATTCACTAACATATTTAATCAGGAAAACCTTCCTTGACCTAACACCGGACATGATGTTAAAAATATATAAAACGTATGTGCGACCTCTCCTGGAATATGCTTTCCAAATATGGAGTCCTTACTTCACAAAGGATATAAATATGTTAGAGAGAGTACAGAGACGTTTCACTAAAATACCAAGAGCTCTGAAAGATCTACGATACGAAGATAGACTCAAGGAACTAAGATTACCAACCTTACAAGAAAGAAGAGAAAGGGGTGACTTGATCGAGACTTTCAAAATTTTATCTGGACATTACAGTTGCCCTAGCATCCAAGAAATCTTCACTACTAATAAAAATATAAATCTCCGTGGACACTCAAAAAAAATTACCAAAACGCCTTTTGCATCTAATCCTAGAAAACACTTCCTTTCAAATAGAGTAGTGGATGCTTGGAACAAACTCCCACAACATGTCATCGATGCATAAATCAATTCAAAGCTCTATTGGATTCACATTTGGAGAGAAGAAAGGACTTAGTTCAAACTTAAAACAACTCAATTGCTGTCAAACTTGTTGTGAAATCGGATATGAGCGCATCAGCAGAATGCTGCCTGCTCATAACATAATAATAATAATATGAAAATATGAAGTTAAAATAGCCAGTTCGGATAGCGTACTTGGCCAATATTGTTTTTTTTTTGTGCAAGGCAATTCACCCTAAAAAGAGTGCTTTGTGCCCTTAGAGTTAAGATATTATGTTAAAATTTTATGGATTATCTATAAGGGGACAGGACATGTCACATATGAACTTATATAGAATTGAATATACGCAAGAGTTGTTGAGGGGCGGGAAATACGGAATACTAAGGGGAGACTGGTGGGTGATTTTAAGAAGCAAATAATACATGCCCGTGAAAGAAGAATGGTTTTTACAATTGAAGAAGACATGGTCAAGAGTCTCATCCTCCACACTACACTGGCAGAATGAACTCTCGAATACCCGAATTTTAAACAAATGAGATGCAATAGAGCAGTGGCCAATTCTCATTTCCGAGATACAGGAAATAAATCTTTTGGATTTTTTTTTTGCCGTGGAACCTAGGGTTACATGGAATATGATTTTGTATTCTAGCATAGAAAGATCCAGTTCGAGTTTACATATTCGTCCAATTTTCTTCCCAGGAACGAGACATGTTGGATTTAAGAATAGAGAAGACGTCAGAGACAGGAATTCTAAAATCTAAAGGAATAGAACCGGAGACTGTTCCAAGTTTAGCGAGAGAATCAGCTTTCTCGTTACCCTCAATTCCTAGATGGCCAGGCACCCAAACCAATATTAAACTTAGATTCGTTTAAAGAATCGAGGATGATTTTAATATTACAAATAAGATAGTCTCCTGGACAACGAACGACATTGGAGGAAATTTTTAATACTGCAATTAGAGAGCCAGTGCATAGTAAAGCTCGACAAATATTTAGGAGCTGGATTTGAATTAAAGCTTGTTCAATGGTAATGGGGTTTTTACATATATTAATTCTACCCCATCAACCACTACACCCCAGCCATTTAGAGTTAAGCAGTTAGAAAATAAATTAAATTTTATGGGAGACTGTTAAAAAAATATGTGTTTGATGTTAAACTACCTCATGAATACCGTGAAAAAATAAATATAGCTGACACCAGAAATTAAAGAAACATTGAATAATGTTTGCAATAATTGCAACAAATTATTGAAGAGATGATGAATCAAGTGCAAAAGTAAAATCTAAATTGTTTTTGTGTTTGATTGGTTCGCTGCAGAAGTTCGCTAGTTCTTTAAAAGTAAAAAAACTCAGCAATATTTATGGCATTAATCATCCGTATACAGATAAATTTCTGAAAATGGACTAGGTATTTTCAAGATCGGATATTGTGTATTTCTGGCAGAAAAACTATCATGTGCATGTCTCACTCAAGTTATACGGTACTAGATGACTGGTACAGATACAGAGAAAATGTATAACGGGGTGAATTAAAGTCTTTGAAACTTTTGGCAGTTCGCATATTATTTCACCTTTGAAAATTGTTATGGCAGATGATATCATGAGGTGTGTGTGCGCCAGGGATTGCTTAGAGAAGAGACCGCAAACCAAGGGTAGAGATCCTAGCTACCCTTCCAGCCGTACAGATACAGAGTAAATGTATAACGGGGTGAATTAAAGTCTTTGACACTTTTGGCAGTTCGCATATTATTTCACTTTTGAAAATTGTTATGGCAGATGATATCATGAGATGCGTGTGCGCCAGGGATTGCTTAGAGAAGAGACCGCAAACCAAGGGTAGAGATCCTAGCTACCCTTCCAGCCGGTCCAGTGTGGCCACCCGCAGCATATTTTGAATCTTCAATTTGCCAATCTATGTAGTGTATCCGGGGTCGGTTGTTGCGTTTACAAATGTAAAAAATCTGAAGAGTTTGAATTATTGTACGTGTTGCTGCGGAATTAATAAGAACATGTATTTAAAAATGGGAATTTGAATGTGAAAGCTATCCTGATGAGTGATGATTTAATTTAAATTTTAATGAATCTATTTGCATGAACTGTAATATGATAATGGACCTGATATTACAAGAAGTCGTTCAGAAAATAACTACGCCCTAATAACATCTGCAGGGCCTAGGTCTTTTTGTCATCAATGGGTACAGACAAGTGTGTTTTTATATCTACAAAGAATATACAGATCTAAACATTTAATTGAAGGGTTGTTATCATTAGGCATTTTTTCATCTTATTGTGAAGGTGACCGATAATCAAAGATCTCTAACATAAGAGCTGGGCCTCCTATGATGAAGATTACGCATTCACACAAATGTTTGACAATGCCGATGTTAACATAAAAACATTACGTGGCTTCAACACATTTCAATCCATGGTAGGAATTAAGTGCATATTATATAATCACTCCATCTTACAAAGTTACAACAACTTTAAATGTAGCTCATAAGCTGTGCGGTCGTTTTGGGAATCAAAAAAAATCCGACAAAAATGCTACGTGAAGAGAAATAAGAGTGGCTTGAAAGATATAACCATCAAAGATGTCAGTTAGTGTATATCTTCCAGAAAAGAGCGGGTTGATTATGCATCTCTTTTATATCCTTATATCTTGAAGTGGGTTGGAACAGACACAGATCTACTAGTATTGCTTGCAGCATTACACTGGTTTTTATTGCTTCATTGTTTCAGTTGCCACTTCTACTAACACCAATGATTCAGCTTTCCCCTAATTTGTTCCAGTTCAACGCGTTCATTGACAGGACTATGGAGAGGACGGCCTACAAAGAGGACAGTGGTCATTGGAACAATACTAGCAACGCTAGTGACACCTCGGGGTTTTAGGATCACAGGGGCCTATCTACAAAAACATAGTTCCGAGATAAAATAAATGAAGATTGGAATTTTCATATGCCCACCGGCATCTCATAAACGGCTGTATATACGAGGTAGAGCTTTGTGTTGCTAATAAAAATGATTATGGTATTACCAAAACCAAGCTTAACTCAAAACACTAGTTTTGTCCTGATACCCACTGTACGTTTGTGGTGGTGCTGCAACATTATGCATGTAGTTTGTCAACTCGAGATCAGTGCGCTCGCAATAGTAGTGGTCAGTGGAAGTTCAAGCATTTCTTCGATGGTGGAGACTGGCATTTTTTATTAGTACTGAAACTACATGTACATAACTATGTTCACAGACAAGTCATGCACATAATCAGAAGTCCAAACATAAAATAAATTTTATCTACAGATTGATAATAAAAATCATTGTTGGGACTGGTAATTCAATGTTTTTAGTACTGCCTTCCCTGATTAAGAACTGTACTTGCCACTAGGTGGTCAATATTCCTGACCCAGTGACTGCACTCACTGGATCGCCCAATACTTTTATTGTTATGACTTATGAGGAACTGGTTATTTTTGTATTTATCTTCTCAAAAGGAAACTATTGAACCTCTAGAACGGGAAGTATTTTAATTTATTTTGTTAGACAAGTTTTTTGAAATTAAAATTTTATTTTTCAAAAACCACCAAATGTAAATAATTGACTTTTATATTAAAGTGTTTTTTTTTTTTTTAAAAAAAACTTCATAATCCTAAAAGTTTACAATCGTTGTAGCGATCGTTGTAGCATCGAAGGCATTGTTAATTAATTGCAGCAAATGGGTCAAAGGGATTCAAAAGAAAGATAAATATATTAGGTTTTATTATTTATTTTATTGAACACTTTATAATGCGACATCATTATATTATAATATGCAGTTTCAACAGGTCAAGAGGACTATTCTTGAAAAGCGATTATATTT
Source organism: Hesperophylax magnus (assembly GCA_026573805.1). Taxonomy (NCBI): domain Eukaryota; kingdom Metazoa; phylum Arthropoda; class Insecta; order Trichoptera; family Limnephilidae; genus Hesperophylax; species Hesperophylax magnus. The sequence continues at coordinate 8,274,057 of JAIUSX010000010.1, read as the reverse complement.
AGGATATTTTTATAATAAAATAAGAAAGCTTTCTTCCTTCGCTGTAATTCATTATACATAATTGAATATGTATACATTATTGCAAGTTTCTGTGTAGTAAAATCACTTAGGACGGGTTGTTTCGGAGAATCTGAACAATTCATCAAATTTCAACGTTCATTTTCAAGTTCTGTGAAAGATTTTTTCAAGTTCTGTTTTTATTTCAGTTTTGTCAGGCAACTAGCCTACAATGATATAAAAACAGAACTTGAATAAGTCCTTCACAGAACCCGAAAATGAACGTTGAAATTTGATGAATTGTTCAAATTCTCCGAAACAACCCGTCCTTAATTATTTCTATGATTCAAATAATAATTATTAAACACAATATTTATATTCAATATTCTTAAATTAAAGAAATGATAGCCTTTCACTTAGAAACAAAAAATAACACCGTGCCCTAAATATAATGACGTAACAATGAGCTTGCTTAATATTATAGGCTGCAGTAGAAGATAAAATGTTATTAATATATCTATGACACTCATGCTGAAAAATTAACGGTACTATAATGTCACTTTGAAATTAGTTTATTGTGAACATTTAAATAATAAAAATCTAAAGAAAATCTGGTTGTGGCAGTCTTTTGTTTAACATATTGGTTTTGTTTGAGTTTTCAGTCAAGACCGACATCATCCGTGGGTGCGGAATCCTTCTGAGTGGAGCCAGCTCCTGGCTGGGGTGGGTTGAAGCCCGGGAAGCCACCCGCACCACCTGATCCCACCTTCGAGGATAGCTTGTTGAGGATGTTGGCCACCTTGGGGTTGTTCTGGTACTTGAAGATGTTGGCCGGGTTGGCGGTGGCATCCTTAAAGGCTGCCGCTACTTCGGGATCCTGAAATCCGTACATGGTTAAGTTCTTGAGCAAGAAATCAATTTTTTGGATTATTGCAATAAAATTTAATAGTTAAAAGTAGATACAGGTACATTTTTAAATTTAAATATATAATATTTGACTATGGGTTCTTAACTTCATAGCAGATCACATTATATTTGAAGTTATCGGCTTGAACTAAAAGCAGAGGAACAGCTTTTACAACCTACGTGATCTATCAATTTATCCTCATCTCTAAATAGTATAAAATCAAGTCACTATCCGCAATCTGTCTGTTTGTGCGCTTACTTCTTCTAAACTGTGCCACGAGTTTGATAGGGTTTTCACCATCATTTAGAGCACTTCTTCTGGAAGGTTTATATATATATATATATATATATATAATACATGGATATTACATTTATTTAAAGTAGAGAAAAGTCGAGCAGCGCTGGGTACACGTCAGCTAGTTTTCTTTATTATCAAGAACAAACTAATGTAATTAACATCTGAAAAGTAACGTCCCGCCTTCATTAATCTTCAAATTCCTTTAGAGCACCACAAATGGCAATGGCGAAACATAAGCGTTTTCTATTTGCATGCTTTGTGGAATACTTAATATTTATCAAACTAAACACGTTTTAATTATATTTGACTAACTAACCATAACGCCGTTTCGGGAAACGAAGGAAAACGGGAAAGAAAGGCCAAAAAACTCGGTCTTGGCACACACTCCTTGCCTCATTCACATGCATAAATAGTCTCATAAATACTCTTCTATTATTCTGACTTTTCACATGGCCCGACTCAAGTATCTGATTCACTTGATCGTGCCATGTCTTCCTCGGGCGTCCCCGACTTCTGCTAACATTCACATTTGCATCACATATTCTCCTTGCACTCCTTTCTTCGCTCATTCGCTCTACATGCCCAAACCATCTAAACATCCCTTTCTTAATCTTACTCATTACGCTTACATCAGCCCTGCACTCTTTGTGGATCTCCACATTTCTCTCACAATCATACATCATTTCTACAACATTCAGTCTACTTTCATCTTTTCTCTGCCAGTTCCATGCCTTTTCCATACATCGGGGCAGGTACCAGCACTCCATTGTGGACTGCTAGCTTCGCTTCTTTGGACAATTTTTTGTTAGCGCCAACTGCGTTCAGTCCTCCATTAATGGAGTTACCTGCATTTACCCTTCTTTCAATATCTCTGTCAGCCTTCCCGTCTCTCTAGAAGATACTCCCTAAATACACAAACTCATCCACCTGCTCCGAGTATTCCTAGACTTACTTGCTTATTATTAGACTTACTTGCATTCATCATTAACTCATTCTTCATACATACTTCGTTCATCTTAGACACGAGAGATTGTAGATCTTCAATACTGTTAGCAATCCGCACCGCATCATCAGCATACAACAGGCAACATACTTTCAGATTACTAACTATTTTTGTATATTTCGGGAATGTAAGTTATCTTTAAAACAAATAAAGCCAGACTAAACAAACATCACCGAAGATTGTGAGTGAATTGAATTCAATTTAAAATATTTGTATTTTTTATTCATTCAACTTCATAAAGTACAGGGGTGATTTACTGTGCTTTTCTCACTAGAAAATCTTGTGTTGAGAGCAGGCACAGCTGTTAACATAATATTATTATGTACAATCAAAATAAAAGTCTTTAAACATTGCACCATTGGTAATAATTATGTACTTATAAAACAGGTTTAAAAAATCAACTGTCTTGGCTGGTATAATATTTTATGTTAGACTAGCTGACGTTTACCCAGCGTTGCCCGGGGTTATGGAGTAAAGTTTTGAGGTTATGAATTGTAGTGTGCCTAAAACTGTTTGCATTTATAAGGCGGAAATAATATTATCATTAAAGAATTGAAAGTTTACTATTTTTAAGTATTTGTTTCACTTGATCATGCTTATGTCTTTCTCGGACGTCCCCGACTTTTTCTACCATTCACTACTCTATACCATAATATTACCGTTAAAAAACTACATTACATCGACTTTAATTGGACTAGGCATCTCATTCCAGTGCAAAGATAATTAATCTTCCTAGGCCATCCCCGACTTCTTCTACCATTCAAACCACTCTCTAAAAACTCCTGGCACTAATAAGAATGAAATCGGTACAGTAGTTTGACTTTTATTTATACACGGTGTCCGGAAACTCGTAGTACAAGCGGGAAACTGGAGAATCTACACCACATGGGGAACCCAAATAAACATAAAGTTTTTTGATTTGAGCATTTTCACAAAAAAAAAAAAAAAACCAAAAAAAAATATTTTTCGGCTATTTTAGGGTTAAAGTTTTTTCTGGTGTTTAGGGTTGAACAACAGATGTTTTAACCCTGCATAGCAGAAATATTTTATGATTACACCGGATTAAATGAAGGGTGATTTCAAAATAATGCTTCAAATCTGAGTTTCTTCATTTGTTTTACTTTCAAATAGTTTTAATTAGTTGGGTACTTTGATCTTCAGTAATAATTTATAAGAATTTGATTAAAAAAAAAAATAAAAAAAATGAACTTCTAACTCGATTTACTCGATAACGAAAGCTCAAATCAAAAAAAAAAAATACTACACAATCGACTCCAAATGTGATGTAGATTCACCAGTTTCCCACTTGTACTACGAGTTTCCGGACACCCTGTATAAGATTAAGATAATATTTCGAATTGAAAGTTTTATCATAGCAGAGGTTAAAAATCAATGAGTCAATAATTTAATACACAACCAAGTACTAAAATGACATTGCCGGTTCAATGCACTGCAAGCTAAGAGACCTCCATAATAGCACAAGCTACAATAATTAGTAATACACTGAATTGAGTAATACACCAGCTTCCCACCCAGGCATAGTGGGTTCAATTCCTCTGTTCGTTAAGTCCTCCATCATTGCTCAAGCAAAATCTTCCGCTTATATGATGGTAGTAGGAGTTTCTCAAATATTGTCAGGTTAGTGGTAACCTAGGAATGTGTATTTCCACTTACTTGAAAGGCAGCGATCAGCTCGGGGTCGTTAAAGAATCCCATGGAGTCTGCCATGTTGAAAGGACCACCAGCCCCGGGGATATCTCCGGTGGCGGCATCTCCGAAGGGACTTCCGGAGCTGGGCGGGGCGTTCTGGGCTGCAGAGGCAGCTGATGCATGGGCGGCCTTGGCTTCCTCGTAACGCTTCAGCTTTTCCTTGTGCTGCATCACAGGATGTTATAAATTCACATCAATTTTGAAACATGCAATTAAAATAATATTCTGCTAAAATATTGTAAGTCGATACGGTCAGGGAAAATGAAACATAAATTCAATGCAAAAGTACGAGAGTTACAGACAGAGGCACAACCGAAATGAGTGTTTTTAATTATCTAAAATGGATCACACAGAATTAAAATGAACTATGAAAATCTAATTGTGCACCTTACAAAATTGTGTTGGTCACAAAGACTGCGATGGGTTGGCGAGAATGCTAGATGATGAAAATCATGACGACCAAGTGGGCATCCCGGAGACTAAGGAAGAGGTGGACTGAATGCCTGGAAGATTGGAACACGACAGGAAGGTCCGAGGCTGGAGGGGAATGGCTAGGGACTGTTTGTAATCCCACCATGGTGATGATGATCTGCATCTATCATGACCAAGTGGGTGTCCCAGTGGAGTGGACAGAGGAAGAAGAGGTGGACTGAATGTGTGGAAGATTGGAGCAGGACAGGAAGGTCCGAGGGCTGGAGGGGAACGGCTTGGGACTGTTTGTGGAGTAGGCTAAACATCGTACCACCGTGGTGATCTATATATAAAACGGGTGTACTTGACAAGATTCTATCTCAGACTGGTTAGTAGCTGAATGGCCAAAAGTGTTGGGTTCACACCCAGGCATCGCAGATTTAATCCTCTGCTAGTTAAGCGCGCTAGCAGACTACAGCCAGTTACCGGCCGGTTTTTCCTGGCCGGTGCGATTTGCATAGCAATACACTGGTCCAGGACCTGCTGGGCGAAAAGCAAACCCGGGAGTATAACCAGAACCAGGTCTGGCTTTCGGCAGGAGGAAGTGTCGCTTGTGGACAGGCTGCCCCTGCTCTCACTAGAGGTCACAATTTTCTCAAAGGTCATAGCATTGAATATGCATTAATGACAATCAATGATAAGGAATTTATAAAAAAAAAGCTTTTCAGTATATTCCTATAAGAAAGTGATTTGTTCACACACAATGACGGTCAAATTAAAATATTCAGAAATGCTAATAAAGCGATATTCTACAATGTGTCCAATGTCCAGGCAATAACCTTCGTATTTGATTCTACATGTTCATACAAACAAAAAATACACTTTTTTCTTCATACAAAAACTCACAACTTCTAAATTCCTAAATTTACCACCTAACGTGTATAATTTTAAATAGAGCTGGTATTTTTTTATATCTCTACAAGACCTCTATGTATACATAATCTACCATTAAAAAAATAAATACTAGATTTATTTATTTATTTGTTAAGACATACACAGTACAATAAAAATTAAAGCACAAAAAATATTTTTAAAATATGTAGGTATCACTCCTTGCCGCAAATACTATTTGATGTTTGCTGGAACCCCACTCATTGCAGCATACATACCAAAAAAATGCCCCGTCTCGCTCGCGCATTAGTTCGCTTATGTCTCATCCATTTCACTCGCACGCTGACTCTTTTCTGCCACCTCACTTTCTCATGCTGTTATCAAGGCTACGTTAGCGGGAAAGGACATTAAATGGGGGGACGGTCGCGGGCTGACTTGACCAGCTGATATTGGAATATAAAATCCACAGTACAATTTGAAACCTCGTTAAGGGCGAAAAAAAAAAAAGATTTTTCGTAAGTAATGCTTACAGTCATGTAAGAAGTACTCTTGTGATTTTTCTGCTGACACTAACTGCGTCCATAATGACGAGAATGGGTCTAACTGGTGAAGAACTAAGAAAAATTCTCAAGAAAAGTGATAGTCACATGGATTTTGAAATAATTTTGCCATGATCTTTCTGATGTGGAAGACCACTTTGAAAACTACGAGATGATTTAAATGATATGAACTACGTAAATTGATCTGACCTTAACCTGGACATAATGTCAAAATTTAAAAAAAAAAAGTGTACTTTCTAACTAAACTATTATCAAGATCTAGAATCACCTTCCAAAATTATTACTTTACAACTGAATAACAAGTACCTAGAATTTTAAATATTCATTATTGCAGTCTTATCTTGATACATGTTGTTACAATTTTAAATTTATCACTAAAATTGCCTTGTGGCTTGTGGTTCTCTTGAAAAATACATTTTGGTGTTATTACCTCCTTTTCTTCCTGGCGACGTTTAACATTCAAATTATGAGCCCTCAGCTTGTCTGCATTGGGGGTGACCTCAGCCAGCCACTCCTGAGCCTGCTCATCGCAGTCAATTTTGCACGATTCCCTCAAGTCAGAAGCGGCCTTGTCGAACTGACCAAGGAGCCTAAAAAGAAATACACATTTCTATAATGCAGGATTAAAAAAATCAGTAATTTGGGAATTCACCAATTCGGATTGCTGATTCCAATAAATATTCCCCCACTATAATAAATAGTGTGGGAAATCAAAGCCACAATTTAAATAATTGAATATACGGCATTTCAAGATATTATTATGGTTTTTTTGTTTTGTTTCTTTTTAACTCCAAATTATTATGAAAAAAAAAAACAAATCATAGCATTGGTGTTAAAGACATCTCCTCCGATTGATCGGGAATAACTTCCCCCTGTTTTTCATAAGCTATGTTTATAACAGAAAGAGAGATTACAGAGCTCCGTAAGTAAAATAGAAAACAAAGACCATAATAATAGTATTAATGAGCAGAATTATAGTGACTTTAACAATAGAAACCAGTTAAGAAATTAATATCATTACAATTCGTCAAAAATAAATAAAAAGAACTTAATATTAAATTGTATATCTACCTATAAGCACGTCCACGGAATTTGTATCCAGCGGCACTGTCGCAATTCATTTCAAGGGCGTGTGTGCAATCCTTGATGCATGCGTTGGGTTTGTTCAATTTCAAAAAGGCTTGTCCTCGCTTTGCAAACAGCAAGGAGCTAGTGGGATTCAGGACGATGGCTTCACTGTACAATTTAATGGCATCATCAAACTGTTGCTCTGCAAAGAGGCGCATGGCGGCCGAACGCTTTTCGTCAGACTGGTCGACTTCCTCTTCGGTGGAGACCTTGTCAGGATCTCCCATTTCTTGTTCTTGCAGTTCATCACCCTCAATCACACCTATAATGGGAGGTTTTCAATAGTTTTAGGGTAAACCAAGTTTAACTACTAGTTCTGTTAACAGTAGACCTGATGTCCAAAAAGTGTATGTTTCTAATGTTATCATAATTTAAATGAAAACTAAAATTATCTCTGAAATCATATGATTTGTAAGTAAGTACTTAAATACCTACCTACTAAATTAATTAACCAAACAATTTAAAATTTTAAAAAAGAATTTTTACTGAACCATTTAACCTGTCATGTGGTAATGCTAAATTATAGTGCGTCAGCTGATTCTATTTTCGTAATAACCTACTTATTTTTTGGAAAATTATTATTTTTTGGAATATTATTTTTTTGTAAATCATGTCATCTTACCAGTTAAGGCTCTGCCACACGTACACTTCGAAGCGATGATACCATGTGCAGCTCCAGACCGCAGCGCAGAAAAGTCTCACAATGGACTGTGCTGTAAACCGTTACCTTACTTTCGGACATTACTTTTCTGCATGGCGCGTGGTACTGCCACTCCGAAGTGTACGTTTGGCAGTCGTGTTTATATATTTTTCTTATAAAAATAGTATATAGTCTAACATTATTTTTTTCCCCAGAATAGCTACTTATAAAATAGATGATTTTTTTTATATTCAGGGAAATTAATTTTTTGATCATCCCACTCAGGTTAAAACAGCCACCATCTTGAACCAGAATGTAACAAACAAATTTACAGGCAGATGAAATGCCAATTGGTGACTTCGCTATGCTCAGACAAAAAAATACTCTACCACTTTTGACCAATAAATGATGAAGGTGTAGATATACTACTGGAAATAACAATAAGCCATTAGATGAAATTTACAAACATAGCAAATTGGGTTTCTATTGCCTACGGGCTTTTGGCAAACAGAAAATAGCTGTCGAGTTTTCAAATGGTAATAGAAACAAACAAAAAATGCTAATTTAATACAAGTATTATTTGAGTGAACGAAGAAGTTGATGGGGTATTTACTGCTGTCCATCAGCTCTCAATTCTGTCCGTATCTCTAGTAATTTACCTTCCATATCCAATTCGACTTCGGACTCTGGTTCAGAATCCTCACTGGGGGCAGCAGGTTGAGATTTTTTTTCTGGTGGTGGTGCACTAATAAAAAATAATATATTTATCATTTTCACCCAATTTTTCTCAAATAATGTAAAATGAACATAAAATTCCATATTCGGTTCTGTAGTAACAGTAAGCACACTTTATATCCGTTAGTATATGATCAGATTATTCTTATCACATAAAAAACGCATGGGTCAAAAAAAGGACAAAATCTTGCCAATCTTGGTAAGTAATCAAAGGATACGAGTAGCAGATCGCCCATAAGTCTATCATACATTTAGTTTCAATAATAACGCTTTAAATTAAGAAATAATAGGGAAAACGCTACTCACTGGTCTCCCGGTGGCGAAGCTTCAGGTTTGGAGGCAGGAGCAGCAGGAATATATCCCCCAAGTGAAATGATAAAGTCCTTGAAGAAGTCCAGGCTGGGGTGGTGCAATAACTGAGGCATTGCCTGACATACTTGAACAAACGCCTTCAACTGGGACAGTTGTTCTGTGTTAAAAGGGCAGCTCATATTTAAATCTGAAAAATATCAAAATATTCTTAATTAAATAAGAACAATTTATTTACGCCGTAATAAGGCACACTTTTTAAATGTAGTACGGTGAATATTAAAATTAATTGAGTCATATGAGGAGGAAAAATACTTACATTTTTATTTTCCAATACGAAAACAACAAACATACGAAAAACACCGCAAAATGGCGCGGCAGGCGGCTCAATATGACATTTCCAGAGGATTCTACCGAATATCCGTTTCTACATTGCCATCACAACCAGTGTTGCCAACTCGATTTTTATGCTAAAACTAAAAGAAACCTGTAAAGAGCTAAAAAGGAGCTAAAATCATGAATGCCCAAAGTTGGAACAGAAATCTCAGAGAAAAGAATTTCCCTGGAATAATAAACTGGGGGGGGGGGATCGTTGGAATCGAATTCTCCAGTAAATCTACGATTCATTTTAACAGTTCGGCCATGTTTTTTGTTTGTTTGACGTACCCGATTGATATGTCCCTAAGTATCTACGTGACTTGAATTCACAGAACGACCAAAGCGAGCACGTGCGCCCGCATCTGTCTCTGTAATTTTACCCGCAGATATTAGACCTTAAATATTTAGTGAATAGCCTGGCCGGCAACCACAATAAAAATTTAGAAAGCCAACTTAGAAATACACCCATAAAGTAGTAAATCTGAAATGGGAAACGTTAAGCCAGCGACCCGGCAATAAAAACCTTCGCCCATGGCTAGACTATCTGGCAATTGTTTGAAGGTCTTATGTACAAATGTAATTTAAGAGCGGGAGCACACAGAGAGCGGTCAGGAGTTCCGAGTTCCGCGTTCGGCGTTCATTAGAATGTACTGATACTATAACAACAACGCACACAGCGGGCAGTCCCGGCAGTCAGACCAGGGGGGTATAACCATAAATCAACTATCTATAGATTGATAACTCCGCCCTCTTTCCATACGTTTTTTTTTTTTTAAATGGCTTTTCACCCCAGTGGAGTGTTCTGGCCAGTGTCAAGTAGAGAGTGTGCGGAGTATTTGTATTTGTGTATGTGTAGGTTAATATTTATTTACCAAAGAATTACAAATACACAACATAAATATATAATATACAGTTCACTAAACACACTAAATACAAATAAATAATAATAATAAAAAGATAAAGATATATATCCCGCTACATTTGTTGCGTCCGACCCCTAAAAACTCTATAGCATTGCAGCGTCCACCGACTTACAGCGTCCGATATACGGACGCTACAATATTTTGACGTCAAAATTGGCCAGAACGATGCTTACCCCATGTAGAATCGTATGGCGAAAATTTTTGTGGAAGCAAAAAATCTCTCAGAATGTCTGGAAACGAATATTGAACGTTTGACATTTTGCCGACAGGTTCGCTACACGATGTATATATCGGGCAGTGTATGTTTTTATTCATTTCTACGATCTTGCCGCGTCCACGAAGTAATATAATTTTCGATACATAACGACGATCGTACTGCGTCTACGCATTACGTCGATAGTATTGCGTCCTCGAGACCGATTACGAGTAGATATTATTTTATATACATATCGACGGTCGTACTGCATCCACACATTACGTCGATAGTATTGCGTCCCCATGGCCGATCACGCTGAAATATTATTATGAATACATAACGACGATCGTGCTGCGTCCACGCATTACTTCGATAGTACTGCGTCCCCGTGGCCATTCGCGAGTACATTGTTGTATATTATTTGAGGGTTTGGTTGAGTAAATCATCAGCTTTGGCAACATTGGGGTAATTTACAACGATGCCGCTTGACACTCAGAACTAAGAAGCATCCTGCGTGGTTTTTAATGCATATCGACGATCGTGCTGCGTGTACGCATTACGTTGGTAGTATTGCGTCCGTTCACGAATAGATATTATTTTTAATACATATCGATGGTAGTGCTGTATCCACGCATTACATCGATAGTATTGCGAACCCGTGGCCGTTCTAGATTAGGTATTATTTTTAATTAATGAAGACAATATTAGCGAAACTCAATCGAACATCTGAAACGGAAAAATCTGAAAAAGGCACTGTCACATTTGGGACTCGAACCCAGGACCTTTGGTTTTCCGGACCGTGACTCTACCAAATGAGATAATGTGTCCCTATCCGATTCGGTCATATTTACTGTAATATACTTCGACTGAGAATTATCAACAGAGTGGAAGTTACTCCCAGTATTGCCCTGGTGTAAGACCACCATTCAGGATTGAAACTTTGCTCCAAGTGGCTTTAGCCGTGTTTAGTGATTATATCTGAATAGTCAGGTACTTTCCCACCTTTGTCTTCCCCACCCTTCTCTTCCCCATCGCTTCCCCTTCCCCACTTACCTACAGCCTCACAATATACCCCAATTGGGGATGCTATAGTCTCACTGGCTCCAGACTGGAGCAGTTGGGACTCTTGTGAGGAATTCACTATAAAAATAAAAATAAAACATAATCTTAATTTTCTTAACGTATATTTTTATTGGCTGCTATCTGTATGTATGATATCAGGATTCAACTCGAACTAAATGCGTGAGCAGGTACCTAAGCGATTCCTTCAGAAACTTGATCAGGATGCTTAGGGTGTGAACATCTTGGAATAATTATCGATAATAACATCAAATGGAAAAGTCAAATAAACTCCACAGTAGACAGAATGAGAAAACTCATCTTTATATTTTTTCGACTTAGAAATACTGTATCATTAAAAATACATAAAGATATTTATTTTGCACTTGCACATTCTATACTACTACAATATATTATATGGAATCGTGGCTTGTGGTGGGGGGGGGGGGTGCATATAAATCATGCCTACTTCCATATGTGACAATTCAAAAAATATTAATAAAAATTATCTTAAACAAGCCATATTACTATCCAACAATACATGTTTTCCAAGATTTCCCAGTTCCCCCTCTCACAAAAATTTATGACAAAAATACTCGTACATTAAGTACTTCAATCACATAAAGATTTCTTTGATAAAAATAATATTCCACAATTAATTTTAAGCAAAATAATTATTTATATTGGAGGACTAACCGTACCACAAGTTTGAACTACAACAGCACAACATCACTATTTAACGGTATAATTTTTTTTAATAAATTACTCCTAGATATATCTGAGAAAAATTATAACAGTAACAAAAAAAATCAATTTAAAATTCTCTAATACCACCTCATAACTTTTCTTGTTGTTTGATATTATTTATTTATTTATTTTATTTCAGGGAAATCAACAGTTTACAATGTGGTTCATTTATACACGTGTAATTTACCTAACTAAGAAATCAATTACAGATTTCCTCAATATACTATTCTATAATGTATCTAAAAATTTAAAAACAATACTTAAATTTATCTAAAAAATATTAAATTTATCGAAGAAAGTTAACGCTTGACATTATACAAATGAAACAAATAGGTACTTTGTTTTAAACCACTTTATTTTAATTTATATTTCGTCGACCGGTTTGGATTGAACCCAAATATTGTGTTAAATAAATATTAAGTGGTTTAAAAAGAAGTATTGTTTCCTTTTTTTGTAAAAAATATAACGTTTTCAAGAGGGAGATTATTATAACAGAAGATTATTATAACATAATACTACATAATATATGTCATTACATTTTATGCAGTTTGGTACACGTTTAATACATTTTTAATTGAGTTTTTATATTTATGTTGGTTACATTGAAGATAGAATCAGAGAGAATGTTATTATACATATGTTGAACATATTCTTCTAAGACAAGAATTTTTATTTGAAATGGTTTTACAGTGTTTTTCTTTAAATAGATTACATGAGGGTGTGTGCCGTGTAGGTACTTTTCAATTCTGTTTAATAAACTCCACATATTATGTATCTGCTTATCATTCCTAGGTATTATTTATAAATAACCTGTTTTTATTACTTTTATTGTATTTTTTTGTTAGGTTATTAATAGTTTTTGTAATAATATTTGCAATACAAATATATGTAAAAATATATAGTTGTCTTTTCCTAAGCACAAGCATCTGATTTATCAGAAAAGTGATTGAAATATTATGTTGTAAATATTGTAACACTAAAGATGTTAAGAAATATAAATAAAAATATTTTTATTTTTAACATAATGATAATAATAAGTTAAGCTCATTAATTAAAATATTACAATTTGAGGTTAAACTAATTAAGTTAAATATAAAAACAGATATTATTATATTGAATACGTAACGACGGAAGTGCTGCGTCGATGGTATTGTATCCTTGTGACCGATCACGAGAAGATATTATTTTGTATACATAACGACGGCAGTGCTGCGTCCACGCATTACGTCGATAGTATTGCGTCTCCATGGCCGTTTGCGAATTTGTGCATTTTTATGTATTGTTTGAGCCCTTGGTGAAGCAAAACGCTAGATTTGGCAACATTTAGTTCATTTACAACGATGCCACGTAGCACTCAGAACTAAAAATCACCCTTCGCGGGTGGACATTTTTGTAAGATGGATTACAGTAGACGGTAAATTGACGTCCCGACCTAAAAAGGTCCGACCGCCCTCTGCAATGGAGCGAACTGGCGCGTTATGAAATGATACATTTTTACTAAGGATATCGTTGTAAAAAAAATTGTCACACGCCTGCGCCCAGTAGGTACGTTTGTATACAAGATGCAACAAGATATTCATTCAAACTTCTCACTATCAATAGACAGTTTTTTGTCAGGTCTGGAGTGTTTCTGGATGCCAAAAAAATAAAACATATAAATATATTTTTTATATACCGCACAAGAGTCTCAACCGCTCCCGTCTGGAACAGCGAGACTGGCATCCCCAATCTGAGTACAAGGGTGAAGGTATTGGCGAGGGGAAGAAGATGGGGAAGAGAAATGTAGAAAAGTACCTAAATATTTATATCTGGTCACCAAACACGGCAAAAGCTTAGAAATAACGTTTATTCGGAATGGTTGTCTCACACCAGGGCGATACTGAGAGTATATTTCACTCTGGAACGTGTTGCAAACACACTTTAAATTATGTTTAATGTATTAATTGTGAAATAACACAAACAAATAAAAATTTATTTGGGCACGCCGGGTTTGACCGTCAGATTACGGGATTCGGATTGCGAGTCGAGAGTCTTACCTCTCAACCACAGATGCTGTAATTAATTAATTGATTCACTATGAACGTAAAAACTTCACTAGAAGAGTAAGAAATATTTTCAGTTGTTTATTTATTTGTTAATTTATTTATTACACCTAATAGACTTTTACATTCTAGTTTAATAGTTGAGTATCGCAGTTATTATAAATTCTTACAATAGAGAAAAATTAAAACAACAGAGAAAACAAAATAGAATGAAAAAAAATAAAATGTTACAACAAATGCGTATAATAAAATAAGATACATTGGTAAAAATGATAAGAAGTCTCACATAAGTAGATATTCAAAATAAACAAAAGATTGCAAAAATTATAGATGTCTATTTGTCTCGATATATCAAAGAATTAAAATAAACAATATTTATATTGATTATTTTTAAGGTGAAATATATCTCCCATATCAGAATACGTCATGCAATCCTAAGGGTTTTTATAATATAAAGGGCATAAGGCATAACAACGGCCTAAATGTGCCTTTTGAAACTCTCAAAACAAATCCAAGAGTCTTAAGGGCCTTATATACGGAAGACGTAAAAATGAAATCGACCTTCAAAATGCCATGTAAAAAACAAATAATATACACTCGGACGCCAAAATAAATTATTCAGTATGGACGTGAAACCTTTATTAGAATAGTCAGCAATATACGGAAGACGTAACAATTGAATTAGAGTGAACGGACGTGAAACCTATATTAAAAGGAACCTTCAATATATAAAAAATATACACACGGACGTGAGTATGTACGTGACGCTAGAAATGTATGAAAGTGTAATAAACATCAAAACCTGCATTATTATAAATATTAAAAAAATATGATATTAGCGATTACTGTGAGTATAAACATCAAAACCTGCATTATTATAAATATTAAAAAAATATGATATTAGCGATTACTGTGAGTATAAACATCAAAACCTGCATTATTATAAATATTAAAAAAATATGATATTAGCGATTACTGTGAGTAAAACATAGTGCAATATTCACAAAAACAATCTAAAAAAAAGAACTAGAAGTGCTGGACGCCCGAAGACGGATTTACGCACGGACGCAATAAATGTTGTGGGACCTATATATATATATATATATATATATATATATATATATATATTATATATATCCCGCTACATGTGTTGCGTCCGACCCCTAAAAACTCCATAGCATTGCAGCGTCCACCGACTTACAGCGTCCGATATACGGACGCTACAATGTTTTGACGTCAAAATTGGCCAGAACGATGCTTACCCCATGTAGAATCGTATGGCGAAAAATTTTGTGGAAGCAAAAAATCTCTCATAATGTCTGGAAACGAATATTGAACGTTTGACATTTTGCCGACAGGTTCGCTACACGATGTATATATCGAGCAGTGTATGTTTTTATTCATTTCTACGATCTTGCCGCGTCCACGAAGTAATACAATTTTCGATACATAACGAAGATCGTGCTGCGTCTACGCATTACGTCGATAGTATTGCGTCCTCGAGACCGATTACGAGTAGATATTATTTTATATCCATATCGACGGTCGTACTGCATCCACACATTACGTCGATAGTATTGCGTCCCCATGGCCGAACACGCTGAAATATTATTATGAATACATAACGACGGTTTTGCTGCGTCCACGCATTGCACGATACTTCGATAGTACTGCGTCCCCGTGGTGGTTGAGTAAATCATCAGATTTGGCAATATTGGGTAAATTTACAACGGTGCCGCTTAACACTCAAAACTAAGAAGCGTCCGGCGTGGTTTTTAATGCATAACGACGATCGTGCTGCGTCCACGCATTACTTCGATAGTACTGCGTCCCCGTGGCCATTCGCGAGTACATTGTTGTATATTATTTGAGCGTTTGGTTGAGTAAATCATCAGATTTGGCAACATTGGGTTAATTTACAACGATGCCGCTTGACACTCAGAACTAAGACGTATCCTGCGTGGTTTTTAATGCGTAACGACGATCGTGCTGCTTGTACGCATTACGTTGGTAGTATTGCGTCCGTTCACGAATAGATATTATTTTTAATACATATCGATGGTAGTGCTGTATCCACGCATTACATCGATAGTATTGCGAACCCGTGGCCGATCTAGATTAGGTATTATTTTTAATTAATGAAGACAATATTAGCGAAACTCAATCGAACATCTGAAACGGAAAAATCTGAAAAAGGCACTGTCACATTTGGGGACTCGAACCCAGGACCTTTGGTTTTCCAGGCCATGACTCTACCAACTGAGATAATGTGTCCCTATCCGATTCGGTAATATTTACTGTAATATACTTCGACTTAGAATTATCAACAGAGTGGAAGTTACTGCCAGTATCGCCCGGGTGTAAGACCACCATTCAGAATTGAAACTTTGCTCCAAGTGGCTTTAGCCGTGTTTAGTGACTATATCTGAATAGTCAGGTACTTTCCCACCTTTGTCTTCCCCACCTTTCTCTTGCCCATCGCTTCCCCTTCCCCACTTACCTACAGCCTCACAATATACCCCAATTGGGGATGCTATAGTCTCACTGGCTCCAGACTGGAGCAGTTGGGACTCTTGTGAGGAATTCACTATAAAAATAAAAAAAACGTTATCTTAATTTTCTTAACGCATATCTTTATTGACTGCTATCTTTATGTATGATTGCAGGATTCAACTCGAACTAAATGCGTGAGCAGGTACCTAAGCGATTCCTTTAGAAACTTGATCAGGGTGCTTAGGGTGTGAACATCTTGGAATAAATTATCAATAATAAAATCAAATGGAAAAGTAAAAAAAAACTCCACAGTAGACAGAATGAGAAAACTCATCTTTATATTTTTTCGACTTAGAAATACTGTATCATTAAAAATATATAAAGATATTTATTTTTCACTTGCACATTCTACACTACTACAGTATATGGAATCGTGGCTTGTGGTGGGGGGGGTGCAAATAAATCATGCCTACTTCCATTTGCGACAATTAAAAAAATATTAATAAAAATTATCTTAAACAAGCCATATTACTATCCAACAATACATGTTTTCCAAGGTTTCCCAATTCCCCCTCTCAAAAAAATTTATGACAAAAATACTCGTACATTAAGTAATAATAAATAATAATAATAATACTTGGATGACTTGTATAGCGCCGTTTTTGTGCAAAAACACCTCAAGGGCGCTGTACAAACTTATAATACATTTCTACAGTGATCTATGTTATTACTTAACTATTTATGGAGAAAATATACAGTACAATACTTACCTGGTAGGTCACTTGAGATTAACACTTAATTAACACATAACTTAATTAACACATAACACATTTTAGATACAGGATTTAGGACTTCATTGAAAAATTGAATATAACCGGACTTTCTCTTAGGATTGGTATATTTAAGGATTGGTATATTGGAAGTACTTCAATTACATAAAGATTTCATTGAAAAAATAATATTCCACAATTAATTTTAAGCAAAATAATTATTTATATTGGAGGACTAACCGTACCACTAGTTTGAACTACAACAGCACAACATCACTACTTAACGGTATAATTTTTTAATAAATTACTCCTAGATATATCTGAGAAAAATTATAACAATTACAAAAAAAATCAATTTAAAATTCTCTAATACCACCTCATAACTTTTCTTATTGTTTGATACCATTTATTTATTTATTTTATTTCAGAGAAATCAACAGTTTACAATGTGGTTCATTTATACATGTGTAATTTACCTAACTGAAAAACTAATTACAGATTTCCTCAATATACTATTCTATAATGCATCTAAAAATTTAAACACTATACTTAAATTTATCTAAAAAATATTAAATTTATCGAAGAAAGCAAACACTTTGTGGCTTGACATTATACAAATGAAACAAATACTTTGTTTTAAACCACTTTATTTTAATTTATATTTCGTCGACCGGTTTGGATTGAACCCAAATATTGTGTTAAATAAATATTAAGTGGTTTAAAAAGAAGTATTGTTTCGTTTTTTGTACAAAATATAAAGTTATTCAAGAGGGAGATTATTATAACATGAGATTATTATAACAGGAGATTATTAAAACAGAAGATTATTATAACATAATACTACATAATATATGTCATTACATTTTATGCAGTTTGGTACACGTTTAATACATTATTAATTGAGTTTTTATATTTATGTTGGTTACATTGAAGATAGAATCAGAGAGAATGTTATTATACATATGTTGAACATATTCTTCTAAGACAAGAATTTTTATTTGAAATGGTTTTACAGTGTTTTTCTTTATGTAAATCGATTACATGAGCGTGTGTGTCGTGTAGGTACTTTTCAATTCTGTTTAATAAACTCCACATATTATGTTTCTGCTTATCATTCCTAGGTATTATTTATAAATAACCTGTTTTATTACTTTTATTGTATTTTCTTGTAAGGTTATTAATAGTTTTTGTAATAATATTTGCAATATAAATATATGTAAAAATATATAGTTGTCTTTTCCTAAGCACAAGCATCTGATTTATCAGAAAAGTGATTGAAATATTATGTTGTAAATATTGTAACACTAAAGATGTTAAGAAATATAAATAAAAATATTTTTATTTTTAACATAATGATAATAATAAGTTAAGCTCATTAATTAAAATATTACAATTTGAGGTTAAACTAATTAAGTTAAATATAAAAACAGATATTATTATATTGAATACGTAACGACGGAAGTGCTGCGTCGATGGTATTGTATCCTCGTGACCGATCACGAGTAGATATTATTTTGTATACATAACGACGGCCGTGCTGCGTCCACGCATTACGTCGATAGTATTGCGTCCCCATGGCCGTTTGCGAATTTGTACATTTTTATGTATTGTTTGAGCCCTTGGTGAAGCAAAACGCTAGATTTGGCAACATTTAGTTCATTTACAACGATGCCACTTAGCACTCAGAACTAAAAATCACCCTGCGCGGGTGGACATTTTTGTAAGATGGATTACAGTAGACGGTAAATTGATGTCCCGACCTAAAAAGGTCCGACCGCCCTCTGCAATGGAGCGAACTGGCGCGTTATGAAATGATACATTTTTACTAAGGATATAGTTGTAAAAAAAAATGTCACACGCCTTCGCCCAGTAGGTACGTTTGTATACAAGATGCAACAAGATATTCATTCAAACTTCTCACTATCAATAGACAGTTTGTTGTCAGGTCTGGTGTGTTTCTGGATGCCAAGAAATAAAACACATATATAAATACATATATTTTTTATATACCGCACAAGAGTCTCAACCGCTCCCGTCTGGAACAGCGAGACCGGCATCCCCAATCTGAGTACTAGGGTGAAGGTATTGGCGAGGGAAAGAAGATGGGGAAGAGAAATGTAGAAAAGTACCTGGATATTTATATCTGGTCACCAAACACGGCAAAAGCTTAGAAATAACGTTTCCATTCGGAATGGTTGTCTCACACCAGGGCGATACTGAGAGTATATTTCACTCTGGAACGTGTTGCAAACACACTTTAAATTATGTTTAATGTATTAATTGTGAAATAACACAAACAAATAAAAATTTATTTGGGCACGCCGGGTTTGACCGTCAGATTACGGGATTCGGATTGCGAGTCGAGAGTCTTACCTCTCAACCACAGATGCTGTAATTAATTAATTAATTCACTATGAACGTGAAAATTTCACTAGAAGAGTAAGAAATATTTTGTGTTGTTTATTTATTTGTTAATTTATTTATTACACCTAATAGACTTTTACATTCTAGTTATTTTGCCGACAGGTTCGCTACACGATGTATATATCGAGCAGTGCATTTTTTTATTCATTTCTACGATCTTGCCGCGTCCACGAAGTAATACAATTTTCGATACATAACGAAGATCGTGCTGCGTCTACGCATTACGTCGATAGTATTGCGTCCTCGAGACCGATTACGAGTAGATATTATTTTATATCCATATCGACGGTCGTACTGCATCCACACATTACGTCGATAGTATTGCGTCCCCATGGCCGATCACGCTGAAATGTTATTATGAATACATAACGACAATTTTGCTGCGTCCACGCATTACTTCGATAGTACTGCGTCCCCGTGGTGGTTGAGTAAATCATCAGATTTGGCAACATTGGGTAAATTTACAACGGTGCCGCTTGACACTCAAAACTAAGAAGCGTCCTGCGTGGTTTTTAATGCATAACGACGATCGTGCTGCGTCCACGCATTACTTCGATAGTACTGCGTCCCCGTGGCCATTCGCGAGTACATTGTTGTATATTATTTGAGCGTTTGGTTGAGTAAATCATCAGATTTGGCAACATTGGGTTAATTTACAACGATGCCGCTTGACACTCGGAACTAAGAAGCATCCTGCGTGGTTTTTAATGCGTAACGACGATCGTGCTGCCTGTACGCATTACGTTGGTAGTATTGCGTCCGTTCACGAATAGATATTATTTTTAATACATATCGATGGTAGTGCTGTATCCACGCATTACATCGATAGTATTGCGAACCCGTGGCTGATCTAGATTAGGTATTATTTTTAATTAATGAAGACAATATTAGCGAAACTCAATCGAACATCTGAAAAATCTGAAAAAGGCACTGTCACATTTGGGACTCGAACCCAGGACCTTTGGTTTTCCAGGCCATGACTCTACCAACTGAGATAATGTGTCCCTATCCGATTCGGTAATATTTACTGTAATATACTTCGACTTAGAATTATCAACAGAGTGGAAGTTACTGCCAGTATCGCCCGGGTGTAAGACCACCATTCAGAATTGAAACTTTGCTCCAAGTGACTTAAGCCGTGTTTAGTGACTATATCTGAATAGTCAGGTACTTTCCCACCTTTGTCTTCCCCACCTTTCTCTTGCCCATCGCTTCCCCTTCCCCACTTACCTACAGCCTCACAATATACCCCAATTGGGGATGCTATAGTCTCACTGGCTCCAGACTGGAGCAGTTGGGACTCTTGTGAGGAATTCACTATAAAAAAAAAAAAAAAACGTTATCTTAATTTTCTTAACGCATATCTTTATTGACTGCTATCTTTATGTATGATTGCAGGATTCAACTCGAACTAAATGCGTGAGCAGGTACCTAAGCGATTCCTTCAGAAACTTGATCAGGGTGCTTAGGGTGTGAACATCTTGGAATAATTATCGATAATAACATCAAATGGAAAAGTCAAATAAACTCCACAGTAGACAGAATGAGAAAACTCATCTTTATATTTTTTCGACTTAGAAATACTGTATCATTAAAAATACATAAATATATTTATTTTGCACTTGCACATTCTACACTACTACAATATATGGAATCGTGGCTTGAGGTGGGGGGGGGGGGGGGTGCATATAAATCATGCCTACTTCCATTTGCGACAATTCAAAAAATATTAATAAAAATTATCTTAAACAAGCCATATTACTATCCAACAATACATGTTTTCCAAGGTTTCCCAGTTCCCCCTCTCAAAAAAATTTATGACAAAAATACTCGTACATTAAGTAATAATAAATAATAATACTTGGATGACTTGTATAGCGCCGTTTTTGTGCAAAAACACCTCAAGGGCGCTGTACAAACTTATAATACATTTATACAGTGATCTATGTTATTACTTAACTATTTATAGAGAAAATATACAGTACAATACTTACCTGGTAGGTCACTTGAGATTAACACTTAATTAACATTATCTAATTGTTTATTGGCGAAATTTAGATACAGGATTTAGGACTTCATTGAAAAATTGAATATAACTGGACTTTCTCTTAGAATTGGTATATTTAAGGATTGGTATATTGGAAGTACTTCAATTACATAAAGATTTCATTGAAAAAATAATATTCCACAATTAATTTTAAGCAAAATAATTATTTATATTGGAGGACTAACCGTACCACTAGTTTGAACTACAACAGCACAACATCACTACTTAACGGTATAAATTTTTAATAAATTACTCCTAGATATATCTGAGAAAAATTATAACAATTACAAAAAAAATCAATTTAAAATTCTCTAATACCACCTCATAACTTTTCTTATTGTTTGATACCATTTATTTATTTATTTTATTTCTGAGAAATCAACAGTTTACAATGTGGTTCATTTATACATGTGTAATTTACCTAACTGAAAAACTAATTACAGATTTCCTCAATATACTATTCTATAATGCATCTAAAAATTTAAACACTATACTTAAATTTATCTAAAAAATATTAAATTTATCGAAGAAAGCAAACACTTTGTGGCTTGACATTATACAAATGAAACAAATACTTTGTTTTAAACCACTTTATTTTAATTTATATTTCGTCGACCGGTTTGGATTGAACCCAAATATTGTGTTAAATAAATATTAAGTGGTTTAAAAAGAAGTATTGTTTCGTTTTTTGTACAAAATATAAAGTTATTCAAGAGGGAGATTATTATAATATGAGATTATTATAACAGGAGATTATTAAAACAGAAGATTATTATAACATAATACTACATAATATATGTCATTACATTTTATGCAGTTTGGTACACGTTTAATACATTATTAATTGAGTTTTTATATTTATTTTGGTTACATTGAAGATAGAATCAGAGAGAATGTTATTATACATATGTTGAACATATTCTTCTAAGACAAGAATTTTTATTTGAAATGGTTTTACAGTGTTTTTCTTTATGTAAATCGATTACATGAGCGTGTGTGCCGTGTAGGTAATTTTCAATTCTGTTTAATAAACTCCACATATTATGTTTCTGCTTATCATTCCTAGGTATTATTTATAAATAACCTGTTTTATTACTTTTATTGTATTTTCTTGTAAGGTTATTAATAGTTTTTGTAATAATATTTGCAATATAAATATATGTAAAAATATATAGTTGTCTTTTCCTAAGCACAAGCATCTGATTTATCAGAATAGTGATTGAAATATTATGTTGTAAATATTGTAACACTAAAGATGTTAAGAAATATAAATAAAAATATTTTTATTTTTAACATAATGATAATAATAAGTTAAGCTCATTAATTAAAATATTACAATTTGAGGTTAAACTAATTAAGTTAAATATAAAAACAGATATTATTATATTGAATACGTAACGACGGAAGTGCTGCGTCGATGGTATTGTATCCTCGTGACCGATCACGAGTAGATATTATTTTGTATACATAACGACGGCCGTGCTGCGTCCACGCATTACGTCGATAGTATTGCGTCCCCATGGCCGTTTGCGAATTTGTACATTTTTATGTATTGTTTGAGCCCTTGGTGAAGCAAAACGCTAGATTTGGCAACATTTAGTTCATTTACAGCGATGCCACATCTACAAGATGCAACAAGATATTCATTCAAACTTCTCACTATCAATAGACAGTTTGTTGTCAGGTCTGGTGTGTTTCTGGATGCCAAAAAATAAAACACATATATAAATACATATATTTTTTATATACCGCACAAGAGTCTCAACCGCTCCCGTCTGGAACAGCGAGACTGGCATCCCCAATCTGAGTACTAGGGTGAAGGTATTGGCGAGGGAAAGAAGATGCGGAAGAGAAATGTAGAAAAGTACCTGGATATTTATATCTGGTCACCAAACACGGCAAAAACTTAGAAATAACGTTTCCAATTGGAATGGTTGTCTCACACCAGGGCGATACTGAGAGTATATTTCACTCTGGAACGTGTTTCAAACACACTTTAAATTATGTTTAATGTATTAATTATGAAATAACACAAACAAATAAAAATTTATTTGGGCACGCCGGGTTTGACCGTCAGATTACGGGATTCGGATTGCGAGTCGAGAGTCTTACCTCTCAACCACGAAGAGTAAGAAATATTTTGTGTTGTTTATTTATTTGTTAATTTATTTATTACACCTAATAGACTTTTACATTCTAGTTTAATAGTTGAGTATCGCAGTTATTATAAATTCTTCAAAATTAAAACAATAGAGAAAACAAAATAGAATGAAAAAAAATAAAATGTTACAACAAAAGCGTAAAATAAAATAAGATACGTTGGTAAAAAAGAAGTCTTACATAAGTAGATATTATAAATAAACAAAAGATTGCAAAAATTATAGATGTCTATTTGTCTCCATATATAAAAGAATTAAAATAAACAATATTTATATTGATTATTTTTAAGGTGAAATATATCTCCCATATCAGAATAAGTCATGCAATCCTAAGGGGTTTTATAGTATAAGGGGCATAACAACGGCCTAAATGTACCTTTTGAAACTCTCAAAACAAACCCAAGAGTCTTAAGGGCCTTATATACGGAAGACGTAAAAATGAAATCAAACTTCAAAACGCCATGTAACAAACAAATAATATACACTCGGACGCCAGAATAAATTATTCAGTATGGACGTGAAACCTTTATTAGAATAGTCAGCAATATACGAAAGACGTAACAATTCAATAAGAGTGAACGGACGTGAAACCTATATTAAAAGGAACCTTCAATATACAAAAAATATACACCTGGACGTGAGTATGTACGTGACGCTAGAAATGTATGAAAGTGTAATAAACATCAAAACCTACATTATTGTGAATATTTAAAAAATATGATTTTAGCGATTATTGTGAGTAAAACATAATGCAATATTCACAAAAACAATCTAAAAAAAAGAACTAGAAGTGCTGGACGCCCGAAGACGGATTTACGCACGGACGCAATAAATGTTGTGAGACCTATATATATATATATATATATATATATATATATATATATATATATATATATATATATATATATACATACATATATATATATACACGTATGAATAATTCGGTAAGTAAATTTACAAGTTGATGCCATTAACTTTAATAAAATAAGAAATGATTTTATATACTCGTTTGTCAATGGAAGATAACAAAAATGCAATGTTGTAGGGAGGCAATATACCTGTATTGATCAGATCAGGTATGAAATTTTTATAATTATTATTTAAAGGGCAACTGAAAAAAATATGGTTGAGGTCCTCCTCTTCAAGACGACACTCACATATGGCAGAATTCTTAACCTGAATTCTTGTCAGGTGAACATTGTGGCAGCAATGTCCTATTCGCATACGGCAAATGGAAGAAGTTGAAAATTTGTTCAAAGAGAGCCCAGAAAACCACGGTTTTGAAGGAATCGTGGGCTGTAATTTTTTAAAAATGATTACCCTTTGTTTTACTCGACTCATTCCAATGATTCTGCCATGTGGAGGTCATGTTTTCTTTCAGTTTGACTAGAAGGTCGTCGGGGTTTAAGAAATTGTACAAAAACTCTCCGGTGTCGATGGCATCTTTCGCCAATAAATCTGCCTTTTCATTACCAGGGATACCGCAGTGGCTAGGAATCCAAGCCAACGCGATCTCTCTGCCAGAGATAGCTAACGTATGTAATAAGGAGCGGATTCCAATAAACAAATCATCTTCCGGGTAGTGGAAAGGGGAGGAGTTTTGTTTTTGAAGAGCACTCAGGGAATCGGAGAGAATTAAAAAATTTTCAATTTGAATACTTTCAATGTATTTTAAGGATTCTAAAATTGCTATGCATTCAGCTGTGAAAATTGAGGCTTCTTTACGAAGTTTTATTTTCTACTAATTTGGTCTCTTGGGCAGTGGAACGCCGCTCCCACATGGTTAGATAAGGAAGATTTAGAACCATCTGTATAAATAGTTTTCCAGCCGGTCCATTTCGAGTTTAAAATATGGATAAATTTACTTGGGGCTTCGTGGTTGCCAGGAAAGCCAAGTGAAAAAATAATATTAGGTTTGCGCGAATGAAATTGAAAGGAATTTATATATAATGGAAGTCTGTCATGGGGATTTAAAATAGGTTTATAAGCATTGTAAGTATGGAGGCTTTTGACGAGAAGTGGGATTGTTTTGTTCCTCCAATATGAAAGTGATCTAACTTGAGCGGAGAGAGCAGAAATTTTGTCCATCAGTGGGTGATTAGACAGTCTGAAACATTTGAATAAGAACTTGTCCGCCAAGAACTGTCTTCTGAAATGGAGAGGAGGGTCAACAGCCTCCACCTGCAAAGCGTTAATTGGGGAAGATCGCATGGCTCCGATAATTAATCTTAGGCTTTGAGATTGGATACGGTCTAACCTTGTAAGGTTTTTTTTAGAAGTGGGCTCAATAAGGAATGACGCGTAATCCAAATGGCTTCAAACATAATCATTATAAAACAATTTTTGCGAGCATGGATGGCTTCCCCACCAGACCCTTGACACGGCGCGCAGGGCGTTAAGGCCAGCTTGACTTTTGTTAATAATGAGATTTACGTAAGAGTTCCACGTTAGCTTAGAGTCTAGTATGACCCCCAGAAATTTTATCTGAACCTGGACGGGGAGGATTATGTTATCGATTCGGATTGAAATGCACGGGGCAACACGTTTCCTAGAGAAAACGATGACATTGCTTTTGGTTGGAGAAATTTCCAGGCCGTGATTTCTTAGAAAAATGCAAAGATTTTTCATGCTAAGGTTGATCATTTCCTCCAGAAAAGCAATAATTCGTCCCGAAATATAGATAAAAAAATCATCTGCATACTGAAGAATTTTACATGATGGGAGTATACTCTGATGCAGGTCAGAGGTGTAAATATTAAAAAGGATAGGACTAAGGACGGAACCCTGAGGCAAACCCTTGTTTACCGTTCTCAACACGGCTCTTGACGGCCGGCGTGGTCTAGTGGTATACGCTTTTGACTACAGATCCGAAGGTCGCGGGTTCGAACCCGGCGTGCGCAAATAAATTTTATTTGATTAATTTGTGTTATTTCACAATTAATTAATTAAAAATAATATATAGTATATTTGCGGCACGTTCCAGAGTGGAAGATACTCTCAGTATCGCCCTGGTGTAAGACCACCATTCAGAATTGAAACGTTGCTTGAAATGGCTTTAGCCGTGTTTGGTGACTAGATCTAAATAGCCAGGTACTTCCCCACCTTCCTCTTCCCCATCTCCCTCCCCTCCCCAATACCCTCAGCCTCACAACATACCCCAATTGGGGATGCCATAGTCTCACTGGCTCCAGACGGGAGCAGTTGGGACTCTTGTGCGGTATTACTATAAAAAAAAAAAAAAACAGAGAAGAGGAATTCAGAACCTGGATTTGAATTTTTCTGGTAAGAAGAAGGTTGATTATGAAACTGGCAAGCTTACGGGGGATGCCGATTTGTAATAATTTTCTCTGTAGAACGTTTAATAAAACATTGTCAAAAGCTCCGGTAATATCTACGCAGACACCGACAAGAATATTTTTTTCAGCTAGGACCATCTGTATATCAGAAGTGAGAATTGAAATGCTTTCAGTTGTACTTTTTGATTTTCGAAATCCAAACTGTGAGCTGGGAAGAATTTTCTCACTTTCAACATACCAGTCTAGTCGTCTTTTTATCAAATGTTCTGCAATTTTAACTAAAGAAGAAGAAAGAGCAATGGGTCTGTACGAAAGACCAGAACTGGGGTCCTTTTGGGGTTTCAGAATAGGGATAATTAATTGGGTTTTCCAGGAGGTTGGAATTTTACCTGTGTCAAACATCAAATTTAAAAGTGTAAGAAAATAATTATGTATAGCAACATCACAGTTTTTAATGAGGCTATACGGAATACCGTCTTCGCCGGGAGCTGAGTCTCTAAGGTCGTTTAAAACCTCTCTTAGTTCAAATATATTGAAGTGTGAGTCTATCTACCCTTGTGTACGAAACGAGTATGTGAATTCCGTTTCATTCCAGTTACTCGCAGTGGGAGGAGCTAATTTATCGGCAAATTCCTTCACCCACTCTGAAGAGAGTGGATGAGGTACGGGTGGGACGTAAGAACCTCTGAATCGGCGGATTGAATTCCAAACAGCTGAGAGTGGGGTATCGGAAGATAAGGAAGAACAAAAGTTTTTCCATCCTTGCCTTTTTTTATTTTTGAGCAATCGCTTGGTCTTAGCTTCAATCTTTTTGAAGTTTAGGAAAATATCAAGGGTCATGTTCAAAGAATATATTTTAGCATACCTCTTCCTGGAATCTATTGCGTCTGCACATTCATTATCCCACCACGGGGCTGGGGGAGGTTTTCCTTTATTGCCAGGTAATTTGATAGGAATGCATGTCTCTGCAGCCGCGATGATTGATGAAACTTGCAACTCGTAACATTCCGTGACATTATCTTTAGTCGGAGAGGGCAGACTAAGCATGGACAGCTTTATGAGCTTTGAAAAATCCGTCCAGTTGGCCTTCGAGGTTACAAATCTCGGTTTACGATTACGAAACGTGAAAGCCTTGTTGGTATGGAGCATGTTGGAGGATTCTATGAGGATTGGATAGTGATCACTCCCGTGCGGGTCCTCCAGAACTTTCCAGAACAAGGATCCGGCTATGTTTGAGTTGCAAATGGTAAGGTCGACCACGCTGGGTCGTTGACCTGGTACCTGAACACGGGTAGGGGAACCGTCATTCATAATGCAAAGATCAAGATCGTCAAGAAGGTCAACAATGTCTCTGCCCAATCTGTCGCAAGACACAGAGCCCCATAATCCGTGGTGAGCATTAAAGTCAACCAGAACAAGGAAAGGTGGTTCTATCTTAGAAAGCATTGCTTGAAGAATTGATTTAGAGGGTTTATTAGAAGGGGATATATACAGGGAAAGGATTGTAGTGCCAAAAACCTTAGCGGCCGTCACCTGAAAAGGGCAACCGGCTGGCTTAACATCTACTGGGGAAAAGGGTAAGGATGTCTTAATGAGAAGAGCGGAGCCACCCTTCCCATCTTGGCGGTCGTCACGAAGACAGTGGAATCCTCGAACTTTGAAATGAGAGTCCGGTTCAAGCCACGTCTCAGAGACGGCAGCTAATGCAATGGAGAGTGAGTTTAATGTGTGTAAGATGTCTACTGATTTGTTTCGGAGACTATGGCAATTCCACTGAAGAATCCTCGTCAGAGGGGCCATTTCTAGAGGTATTTATAATCTGTACAATCTGTTTGGCAACGTGGGACGGTATTTGTATATTGTTTTTATTTAAAGTCTGAAGGATGTGTAAAAATGACGTGATAAGTGTAGAATTAAGATCGTTAATGTTATGTGGGTCTGCGTTGACAGGTGACTTGGGTATTGTTCTATCAGAGTTGGGAGGGAGTTGTCCATTGGGGAACCATAATAAGGATTCGTGACTAGTTGCATTCTTTTTTGGGAGAACTCGGGGTTTACTGAACTTTAAAACTGTTTTCTTCGTTGATGAAGAAGAAGATTGATGAGGGGAGGAAATATTTTTGGATGCAGTTTCAGCATAAGAAATGACAGCCTTATTGAACATTTTGGATGCTTCCGCATACGAAATGTTCTTTACAGCCATTGTATGTTTGATGTTGCGTTGCTTTGACATTTCAGGGCAAATTTTGCTGGTCGACAAGTGGTTTCCTGAGCAGTTAAAGCACTTATAATTTTCCTCCGTTGAATTACAGCTATCGCCACTATGAGACGAAGTGCACTTATAGCATCGAGGTTCTGATCTGCAGAGGGTCTTCGTATGTCCAAACCTACAGCACTTGTAGCACTGCACAGTTGGAAACACGTAGAGATCCACTGGTAGGGATACGTGGAACATGGTGACATTTTGAGGGAGATCTTTGGAGTCGAATGTGAGGACAACAGATTGAGAGGGTCTCCATTCTATGGCATTTCCAGTGTTAAAACGATAATTTAGTCTGCGTTTAGTTTATGTTAGTTAATGACCTTTCCGTAACCCTGGGGAACCTTAATGTTCTCCAAGATGTCCTCTGTCGTCCAGTGTGGAGGAATCCCCTTAGTGACTCCAAGTTTAGTAACCTGGTAAGAAGGAATGAATACGTTATAGGAGTTTTCCTTGGCAACCGCTGATTTAACAAAATTATTGGCTTCAGCCGCTGTCTTAAACTCGACGGAAAGACGGTTACGACCAACCGACTTAACTCCATTCCAGACAGGACTGATTTTATTTTTGTGGAGAAAGTGACCAAAGTCAATGTCATACAATGTTGTTGGACCTCCTTCCTTTGAAATTTTAGTGACATGTGTAATGTATGGTGGCCTGTCTAAATTGTTGTAAATCCGTGAGGGTGTAGGGGCTGGTGTCGGTATGGGGACAGGAGTAGTTGGACTAGCAGTTGGAGTTGTGATCGACGAGTTGAGTGGCTGGATAGATGGGGTCTGCTGATTGGACGAAAGAATACCATTGTCTACAAAGCTTTTATTTTTATCAAGGGCAGGAATTTTGTGGGGTACTTTTTCGGAATCTGTACTGGAATTTCGCACAAGCTTTAAATTTTTCCTTTTTTTAGTCGTTGCTGTGATGAAGTCTGAGGGTTCTGGAATATCGGTGGCAACCGTTTCCATTGAGCCCACCGAGGAGTCTGAAAAAGAGCCATCGTTGATTTCGTCTGGGGGATCAGGAGGTTTAGCCCGTTCCATCTCTATACTAATATTTTTAACCTACCTACATCAAGTATTTAACAAGACTTACCGACAAACAGATAAAAACAACACTATAGTTAACGATTAACACAAATATAGTTACACAAACTATATTACAAAAGAATAAATTACTAAATGGGTTAAAATAACTAATATGTTTGATTTGGTTTGATTTATGTGGTGATGAGACACTCCGACCATCCAACACCATAGATCAATCTCTTTCCATATGTTTGCTTTGGTCAAGTTTTAACCATAGATCTGGCAAATTTGAATACACCACGCATCGCCGACGTCACACCACACCATCGACAAAGGATAGAGGAAATATTAAAAAATGCGCAACCATAGACAATTTAATTCTGCTTCGGAACCTACCTAAAACCCAATTCATTAGCCTAAAACATAAGTAAAATGTCACCCAAGACCACAAGGTCCCATCTGACAAAGCCCTGTCCTAAGAAAGAAATGACCTTTAAAGTATCTTCCTTTACAGCTCATTTTCTCAGGACAGCGTTTTATCAAAAGGAAACTGAAAAACAAACTCATAATTACATGTACAATAATTTTATATTTTTAAATATAAACATGAAATACAATAATACAAGCACAAAACACATCTAGAAGGTGAATTTAGAAGAAATTACTGTATCAATATAAAACTAGCTGTTGGAAATGATAGTTATTTTCTTTCAACATCCAACGGCTATTGAAAAAAAATATTGTCAATAAGGCAGTCAACGATTCAACCTACTGTTTTAGCTGTATTAGCGTCTAATTACATTATTATTATTTCTGTTTCCCTCCTACTTATCTTATTACTTAAATATATAATTTAAAATTAAACAGTAACTTTGTAAACATCACTTATAGGACTATAAGTGATGTTTACAAAGTTACTGTTTAATTTTAAATAATAATGTCACATCACAAAGTAACCGCTTCATATTAAGAAATAAATATTTATACCTTTCATATATAAATAGTAAGTATATAATACTTTTTAGTTTTAAAAACTTTATATGCCTTTTAGATATTTTTAACTTAGGAATAGTACACAACATAAAGAATGTAACAGTGTAAACAGAAAAGTAAATTTAACAATAGGTTATTGTTTTAACAATACATATTGGCACCTATAAATAACTAGGGTATAATAATAACAAATAAAAACACCAAATACAAGAGTAAAATTTAAAGAAGGTGTTGAGAGAATATTCATTATGATGTCAAGTATGTAATAAAAAGTAGAACTATATATAAACTAGACATATAAAATAAACTAATTCGACTATTTTTTTATTAACACTAGTCGGTGACTGAAAATGGGCTGCAGACTAATACAGCCAAACTGAATAATGTAAACTCCGCATCAGAGAATATTTGGCTTAACATTACAAACGATAACAATATTTGACTTGTATATTTATTTTTTCGTTATTATTCTACTACTCATATAGAGATGTCAATAGAAAATGAATTGGCAAGGATACACCACAACCATACAATGGACCTGATTTAATGAGGAGCATGGCAGTACTACGATATTTAAAAGACGCTTATAGGAACAAATTGTGGTCCTAATTGGTTTTAACTTATTAAAATAAATTAGTTATGACAACCATTTCTTCCTATGTTTAACATATTTTAAATGTCGCAGTACTGCCATTTTCTTCATGGAGTCAGGTCCATTGTATGGTAGTGTATCCTTGCCAATTAATTTTCTATTGACATCGGTACACCATGCATTGATTATAAATGGTACAGTAATTTTGATAATGAATTGAATCAATTTTTATTATGTTCGTTACAATTAAGCCAATCAAAACATATATATTTGGCAATGGTTTCTTTAATAACGGGCACAAGATATAAATTTACGCAATTATAATTTAGTACATACTCGACGACATAATGAATTTCAAGAGCATTTATAGCAAATTTCTTAGTGGGATAATTTAAGCAAAACCTTTCTGTGGGACGGTACTCGCTTGCTAGGATTGATGAATTTATGGGATCATATGGGTCACCTATGCAAGATATTTTACATCTATGCTCTGCCATCCCCTGTGCAGCAAGAGCAACGCTGCTGGTTGCAGAGAAGACATGAATGGGTCCTGCACTTATTTCTGGAAAAAAATATATCATAGTTCTTGAAGAAATTGAAGTAAAGATTGACATAT
This sequence comes from Hesperophylax magnus, assembly GCA_026573805.1. Classification (NCBI taxonomy): domain Eukaryota; kingdom Metazoa; phylum Arthropoda; class Insecta; order Trichoptera; family Limnephilidae; genus Hesperophylax; species Hesperophylax magnus. The sequence goes on along the minus strand of JAIUSX010000010.1, from coordinate 8,241,452 downwards.
TAGAGGACCAAAACTAACAATACTATTCCCTTTTAAGTAATATAAAACAGATATGTACCTCCATGTTCTACTGCCATCCCCTGTGCAGCAAGAGCAACACTGCTGGTTGCAAAGAAGACATGACTGGGTCCTGCACTTATTTCTGGAAAAAATATATCATAGTTCTTGAGAAATTGAAGTAAAGATTGACTTATAAGACGAACAAAACTATTCCCTTTTAAGTAATATAAAACAGATATGTACCTTCATTTTCTACTAGCATCCCCTGTGCAGCAACGGGTACGCTGCTGGTTGAGATGTTACGCTCTGAAATAAATATAATTATTACATTAACCGAATTAACAAAACATATTATTATTATTATAGGCTGATGCAGTATAAAATACCTTTTAGGATGTAGTCATGATACGTGCTGAACATCATTCTCGAAATGGACTCTCAGAGGTTATGGTTGGAAACTTGTGTCGAATAGTCTCTGTCCGTACATCCTTTCACACAACACGTTTTAAGGACTTTATCGGTAGGCATTTTCAAACATAAATCAACTGTTTCACACAACCAGATATTTAAAAAATTTTGACAATGTTATGATGACAAACAACGGCGTCCGTCAAACTTTGAAATGGCGGGAAGCATGAGTCGGCCACCTAGCGGCAAGAACACGCACTACACCGTTTGCGAACCCTCTCTTTCTGGCGCACGAGTCTTACGGTAAAGTGAGCGAGAAACAAAAAAAAAGCATCGCCTACGTCACATATCTGTTTTATATTACTTGTATCGAACGTCATCAGCATCATCAATATAACATCTACATCAAATATAACAAACACAACAAAATGCTGTCATATTTACCACTGTCGAAAACTATGTAAAACCTTCCATAAAACTAATGTTGATAAACCTGCCCTACATATAGGTAACTCATGTTTAAAAACCTGCCCTGCCATTTAACGGTAAATTTTATCACAACAATTGGAAAAGCAGTTGTCTCGCCTTAACGCAAGTAACCATCTTGCTTTCGCAAAGCAAACGCTCATTGGCTGAAAGAAAAGGCCCGCTCTCCCGTCAACAGGCAATGAGAGATTTAGAAAACATACTAGAATTTGCAAGACTTTTCTGTAATAATACGAAATAATGTTAATTAAATAGTTTTAAACAAAGATACTTACATGTTAATTAAATAAAATCGAATAGAAATAAAATATGTTACACGTAAGATAATTATGTACTCAGCGAAACTCTGAAAATGTAACAGAGATTTGACCACTTGTCTTGTAGAATATGTCTTATTATAACCAAATAAAAAAATATTGCGTCGACGGGGTTTTGGCAAAACGATAGCGGTAGACAATGTCTAATATTTTAAAATATTCCCTTATTTCTGAGATAAAAAGATTTAATCCTACAACGTGGCGAGCTTCATAGCAAGAAAAAAGCAAGCTCGTTACGGGAATTTGATATGACAAATAAGGGTCGGAGACTCAGTCGTAATGAATCTTATAAATACGCCACAAAAACCGGTCCCTGCACCATTCCGCTACAAGCCCTGGACCGAGCAACATCTACCGCTGTTCGCTCTGCCATTACTCGTTTCGCTACCTGGGAAATAACTCGCTGTGTTTGATTTCAACCCGGTTCCCCCCCCCGCTCCACTTTGCCGCTGTCTACTGCTCTACTGTCCCGCTGTCTACTGCACCTGCCTGCTAGCCAACCTTGGAGAGGGGATCTACTGTTGGCTACCGAGCTGGCCTGCTCACTGGCCCCGATATCGCGACGCCCCGACGTCGCGGCGCCTCTGCCCCGGGCTTCCTCGAGCTCGCCGGTGACCAAGGCCCCGATGTCGCCGACTCGTTACCGACTGAGCCTGGAGGGATACAAGGAGTTTACCCGCAATAAAAACCAACCGTCTTTATTAAGGCGTTCTTTTAAAAATGCAAATTACAAATGTCGAATATATCGTCTTTCTCAAGACGCATTCGTTGATGCAAACATATTACAAGAGTCGATATTCCCTGCATTTTTATGAAACTCTGTAACGGTTCAAATGAAATACCCCAAGTGCTTTATTTGAATCATTACAAAGGACAAAGGTAAATGTGTACCGGTGCTTATATTTTACAGATTTTTCTTGTGCGAGCGAACACGTCTCGTACATTACTTAAAAGGGAATAGTTTTGTTCGTCTAATATGTCACTCTTTACTTCAATTTCTCAAGAACTATTATATATTTTTTTTCCAGAAATAGGTGCAGGACCCAGTCATGTCTTCTCTGCAACCAGCAGCGTTGCTCTTGCTGCACAGGGGATGGCAGAACATAGATGTAAAATATCTTGCATAGGTGACCCATATGATCCCATAAATTTGTAGCGTCGATATTAATCCATTGAATAATTAATAATAAATCGCTCGATCTACTTAGGTACGTACTTGCTACTTGCTACTTAGGTACGTATTTGCAGCCGAAATCAAAACAAAGCAACCTACCTGTTTCAAGACCTACTTGCATACTCGCGACAATACTAACGCGCACTCAGTCCGGGATACTACGAGAACTCGCCAGAAGGTTCGAGTCTACGGCCTATGCTTAATCGCCGCAATGTCGAAGGTTCCCGAAACACACAGTCCGAGCGAGTGGCCTCGATTTAATTGCAATTTACTACCTACTGTCGCCATCGGCCGGGTAGTATAAATAAGCCCGACGCAGCGAGCCAGCCAGTCAGTCAGTCATAATTTCGCCGCCAGTCTACAAGGAACAACGAGTGTTAACCCGCGCTAATCTTACTAGCGCAAAGGACAACATTCCCGGCTTCGCTCGTACCATCATGGACTCTATCGGGACATCATCTTAGCGCCTCGGCCGTGTCCATGGCCAGCGCTAAAACGGATTACAAGCGCCCTGGTTCCAGCGTCTCTGACCAGCGCTTCTTCCACGCAACCATGACCACCACGAGGACACGCAGCATCCTCACTGGTCACGCCGTTCCCGTTCAACTGCCCACAAGGTCCGCCGCACCTTCGGCCGTCTCGTCAGCACTGGAGTGCCTGAAGACCTACGTTCTTCGCCAGTGCCTGACCTACATCGAGTCCCAGTCACCAGCGCCCGGCGTCGACTCACTGACCCGCGCTTGACCTGCCAACACATCACAGCAGCATCCGGTGTATTCTTCTGTCCTACATCATCTCCTCGTCACTGCTACTGACTCACCAATAAAACACATGTGACCTTCAACACTTTCTTTCATTTCGTGCCTCACCATCGATCCCCAAAAATTCATCAATCCTAGCAAGCGAGTACCGTCCCACAGAGAGGTTTTGCTTTAAATTATCCCACTAAGAAATTTGCTATAAATGCTCTTGAAATTCATTATGTCGTCGAGTATGTACTAAATTATAATTGCGTAAATTTATATCTTGTGCCCGTTATTAAAGAAACCATTGCCAAATATATATGTTTTGATTGGCTTAATTGTAACGAACATAATAAAAATTGATTCAATTCATTATCAAAATTACTGTACCATTTATAATCAATGCATGGTGTACCGATGTCAATAGAAAATTAATTGATAGAAAGATAAACATATTTTGTAGTACATAAAAGATAACCATACGCTGCAGAGGCGCATAATATATTTATCATTTTTTTAAATTAAATACCTAGGTAATGTATTTCTTTAGCGGAATTATTTTAATGTGTGGTTAATGAACTAATAATAAAAAAACTTTTTTACTGAAATTATTTATTTATTTTAAACATTAAACTTAAATTAAAAAAACCTCTAGAAAAAAACAATAAAATTAACCGTATTCTGTTTACAGGAAAATATTATCACAAATTTATATTTTTTTATATAAAACTAATTAAATTATTTTAATTTACTAATAAACTATAAAATAATCAGTCAAAACTATAATTATTTTGCTAAAAAATTGGTTTAGAGGCATTCAAAGCAAACATCTTTTTTGTGTTCGCCGCAAACTGTTTTTTTGCATTTGGCGCAAGTCATCATTGACATTCTTTTTTTTTTACTTAAGCAAAAGCTGCAATACCGTCTTTTCTTGGCTGGAGGTTCTTCTTCATTATCACTAGAGCTCTGCACATCTGGATTCGGAAGAATATTGGTGATATTTTCTCGCACACGCTTGAGCAAAGTAGGAGCTTCGAGTCTTTCCGTCATCCACGGTTCAGATAACTGAGTGCTTAACTTTTTAATTCCCTTCTATTTAGAGGCTTTTCATGTTTCGCTAGAACGTTGTGACAGTATATGACATAAGAATTGACGAATGCCATGTTCAGTATGCCATAAAGCATAGCCATTGGCCACCTATTGGTTTTTCTTGAACATGACATTGAGGAACATATTTGATCGAACGTGTCCACCCCGCCTTTAGTCTGATTATAATACATTATAATATCAGGCTTACCGGTTGTGGCGTTGATGACACCTTCTTCATCACACGATGATATCAGGTAAACCATCTTAGAGGGCTTCGGCTTGTACGAGACTAGGGTCAAACATCCATCATAGCAGAACATTGACGTGCCTACGGATCGAGACCGTGTATTTTTCAAGTCTTCGGGGATCTCCCGTTTATTGGATCGTATGGTTCCAACGAGGGTTAGTTTGTACGGCTCGTGAAGAAGGGATTTCGCGAGAGGAACCGAAGTGAACCAATTGTCACACGTAATATTCCGGTTTGTGCCATGCAAGGGCCGAGACAACTCCTTTACATAATATTCACCTTGTGGCAAACCATTAGTGTTTGTGGCTCTTCCAATATACGGCATTGCATTTAGCATGTACTTTGTTCCGCTATCACACATCATAGGGATTTTTATCCCGTATTTGCTGGGTTTATTGGGGATGTACATGCGGAATGGGCACCGTCCTCGAAACCCCAATAATTGCTCATCAATTGTGACGTGCTCACCCGGTGTATAATTCAGTTTACACTGAGTTATAAATAATTCCCACAGTTTTCTAATGGGAACAAGTGGATCTTCATGAAGTAAGGAGGGCCGTATAGATTTGTCATCAAATCTCAGACATCTAATCAAGAAATCGAAACGATCTCTACTCATCACTGCCACGTAACGTGTTCCTGAAAAACTACTATTGAACAGCTCATCGGTAGACAAGTGATTGTCTTTCATCGCCGCACTCAAGGTCAGTATCCCAAACAAAGCTCGGACTTCTGTCATAGACGTATCTTTGAAAGTGGCTTTGGTCATGTTTTCTCGACGTTTTACAGAGATCTCAATATTCGTCCAACGGACGATCTCACCCACTATTTCGTCGGTAACAAACAAAGTAAAACATAATACTGGGTCATACACATTGCGACACATACGCGTTGGACCTCTGTTTGTGCGAATTATATTTATGGCAGATATCCTACCACGACTTTGTCCTTTTATTGTTGACCAGCAATGTTGGTTTTTACCCCTTAGCACACGGCGATCAGGAACAATTATACGGCGGTCACGACGTGATGTTTCCAAACTTCCAGGCTCTGAAGATACTGGTGGAGTTATAATGTCTTCATTTTGTGTATCATTCAATTCATCATCGATGAACTCATCTTCATAGTCACTCTGCATTTCATCTTCACTCACATGATCTTCTGTTTCACTGCCACTCTCCTGATGTCCATCATGCTCGTTCTCTTCTTCTTCAGTTAAAAATCTCAATATTTGATCATCAGATATAATTCTTCGGCTCGTCATTATGAAGGTTAAAAAAACCATGCTAAAACAAACAATAAAATACCTATAATAAACATGTAATGTAAGTATAAACAAATTTATACTTTTACTAAAAGTCACGCAAAAGATAACCATACGCCTTTGGAGCGCATTACCTGGTCATAACTTGAAAAATATGGTACTTACCGCGTAAAAACGACCATCCCGCGACGCTGTGCACCGACGACTGAGCTAATGAAAAAGGACAGCTAGATGTGCGAGCTCATTAGAAAGAGTCAGCGTTTTCTTACCGTCGCGGGCGCCTCTGAGGCGTAGGTTATCTTTCTAGGGTTAAATATCGTAGTACTGCCATGTTCCTAATCAAATCAGGTCCATTGTATGGTTGTGGTGTATCCTTGCCAATTCATTTTCTATTGACATCTCTATATGAGTAGTAGAATAATAACGAGAAAATAAGTATATAAGTCAAATATTGTTATCGTTTGTAATGTTAAGCCAAATATTCTCTGATGCGGCGTTTACATTATTCAGTTTAGCCGTATTAGCCTGCAGCCCATTTTCAGTCACCGACTAGTGTTAATAAAAAAATAGTCAAATTAGTTTATTTTATGTTTAGTTTATATATAGTTCTACTTTTTCATTACATACTTGACATCATAATAAATATTCTCTCAACACCTTCTTTAAATTTATTTTGTGCGTATATACTCTTGTATTTGGTGTTTTTATTTGTTATTATTATACCCTATTTATTTATCAGGTGCCAATATGTATTGTTAAAACAATAACCTATTGTTGAATTTACTTTACTGTTCACACTGTTACATTCTTTATGTTGTGTACTATTCCCAAGTTAAACATATCTAAAAGGCATATAAAGTTTTTAAAACTAAAAGAATATACTATTTATATATGAAAGGTATAAATATTTAAGTAATAAGATAAGTAGGAGGGAAACAAAAATAATGATACTGTAATTAGACGCTAATACAGCTAAAACAGTATGTTGAATCGTTGACTGCCTTATTGACAATATTTTTTTCAATAGCGTTGGATGTTGAAAGAAAATAACAATCATTTCCAACAGCTATTTTTTTAATTTTTATATTAACTCCACACAGGAGGCCCTGAAGAAAATAGCTAGTTATATATTAATACAGTAATATCTTCTAAATTCACCTACTAAATGTGTTTTGTGCTTATATTATTGTATTTCATCTTTATATTTAAAAAATAAAATTATTGTACCTGTAATTATGAGTTTGTTTTTCAGCTTCCTTCTGATAAAACGCTGTCCTGAGAAAGTGAGCTGTAAAGGAAGATACTTTAAAGGTCATTTATTTCTTAGGACAGGGCTTTGTCAGATGGGACCTTGTGGTCTTGGGTGACATTTTACTTATGTTTTAGGCTAATGAATTGGATTTCGGTAGGTTCCGAAGAAGAATTATATTGTCTATGGTTGGCCTTTTTTTAAAATTTCCTCTATCCTTTGTTGATGGTGTGGTGTGACGTCAGCGATGCGTGGTGTCTACAAATTTGCCAGATCTAAGGTTAAAACTTGACCAAACTAAACGTATGGAAAGAGGGCGGAGTTATCAATCTATAGATAATTGATTTATGAGTCAGACGAGAGTGGTATATTTATGAGTCAGACCGCGGCGGTCAAAACGGAACGTCGCGTTCTAAGAGTTCTTTTCCCGCCGAGGCAGAGAACGCCAGAACGCCGCGATGTCTGAGGTTACAAACACGGAAAAGTTAATCAAATTTGTTAGGGAAAGGAGTTTATTATACGATTTAAGTGATGTAAATTATAAAAACCGCGACAAAAAAGCCGAAGCTTGGTTTGAAATTGCTACAGAAATGGGATTTGGAGATAGTAAGTAAAACAACACATTGTTAATATAGTTTTATATTAGGGGGGTATTTGCAAAAACCGAAATAATATTTCGGGGTGGAGAAGAATGAAGTAAGTTGGAACGGGGAACACGCCACGTGCGTTGGTCAACTCAGTTCGAAGTCAGAGCAGCGATGAAATCCACTAGATGGTACCCATGAGTAAGGTTTGAACATGAAATGCTTAATAATGGGCGTCTTTCAAACTATGTGAATAGTAATATTAAGTTGAATGTGCATGTTTTAGGTAAATTTCGATAGAAACGTTACCTATTGCAGAAGGAGCTTATGATTTTATGATTCTTATCAGATTTCTATCAAACTTGTTTGATGAATTAGTCGATACCATAAACCACACTGCTAGACGGTAGGCACTAGGCAGTAACTTATGACTCGTAAAAAACGAAAATATTTATTCAATCAACTAGCATTTCGTCGAAATCTAAAAGACGCTTTCCCAATTGACGTTCTTTACATACAATATCTAAGATATGTGGAGGATCACGGACATTCATAGACCTTGTGACTCTAGGATCGATAAGCTCGACAAGAATGCAATCCATATAAAAATTAGTTAATTTAATAAGCATTTTTTCATCCCAGAACTTATCATCTCGAAGTATACGCTCAACTATCTCCAGGTTAGATAAATACAATCATAAAGAGAGTCGTGCTGCGAAATTCTAGTTAATACATTTAAAAAAAAAATATGTCTTCTATTCTCCTTCCTTGCAGAATAACGGGTTTCTTCTTTTCCTGTGTAAACAAAACTTTTACTTTATTTACGTCAATTGAAAACAATATGTATGGGAAATATGTATTTGAAAATCTTTTTACGACTTCAATACGTTCATAATAAAATTATATGTTTAAATCAGTTATTACTTGTTCAGAATTTTTTTCCGGTGAAATCGGTCCTTTCGACATCGGATTATTGATAGTTTAAGTATTTTCCTGATAAAATAAAAACAATATTAGAAAAATTATGTTGATTCACTTTTCAATCAAATTTTGGCATTATACACACGAGTGTATAAGTACGTATAGACGGGTATACAAGTGTATAAATTACCTGCTGTAATATAGATAGAGGTGATATATCGCTGAGTCTAGAAGCAAGCATTAATTGTACCTTTTTTCTGTGTTCTTTATTCTGCCTTTGATTTTTTTCACCCTGCTTACTAGCGGATACCTGTTCTTTTTTCTTTGTTGCCATATGCCGGTTTTAGTATTGATTTGTTAATGATAAACGTACCTACATGTTAGAAGTAACGACGCGCTCGAACTAATCATTTGATACGTTTAAAATAATCCGCGATATCGAAACATATAAAAAAAGTTTAACTACCGTGTAAATCAATTGCGATTTTATTAGTGACAGTTTTATACACTTATTCCATTGTGATCTTGCCTAGTTAATCCACTTTAAAAAGTTTATAACCTGTGTTTTTATTCAAACTAACTACCACACATATAAATCCACGGCATAATCTGGGTTATACATTTGGGAATGTTGTCGATATATTTGGGGATTCCGCATTATAGGCCAGTGCACTTAGCGCCAAAAAGGGGGTTGCGATCGTAATTATTCCGGTAGTCCCAATTTTTTTTAATGTTTTATAAACTGATCTCCTGATGTAAAATCTGAATTTCCGACCTTGGCGCACCTGAGCTCGCGCCGCCATTTTGAAAAAACCGGCCGAAATCACGCCAAAATCTCGTTTTCCCCAAATGTCTCATTTCCAATGCAAATTTCGCAAGTAAAGTAGAACACAAAATTAACTACAACTTTTGGGAATTCAATTTTCTTCTATCTCTAATAGGTACGCGAGGTAGAAAGTCGTAAAGGTGCGTATATTTAAAAAAAACAACAATTTTTTCGCGCGACTAGGTTTGATTTTTCGTAAATACCTCGTTTCCAGTGGTATTTCATGAAAATTTTATTGATACCAATTATGTAGAAAAGATATGCAATTTTTTAGTTTATATAATTTTTTTTATCGATATAAAGTATAGTTTATTTAGTTTATATATATATAAGTTTATTATCACGTTATTAGTTTTTTTGTTTGCATTTTTAAATACATACATCTAAAAAATTATTAGAGGGCACATCGGTATGGTGGGGGCTACCCCCCACCCTTCTACTCGGATACTTTATCTGCATAACATTTGTAAGGGTATCGAGTCATTCTGTAGGATTGAATCAGGAAGGTCAGAGCAACATGTAGAGATGTTGCCTACAAGAATTAAGAGGGATGATCAAGACGTTCAAACTCTCATTGATTGGTTTGCTTGCAATGAACCATTTCCTAAAACAAACGTGATTATGTCTATTAGCAGTGGCACGATCGGGGATAGCAAAGTCACTTGTCACTTGGCTGAAAAGATGGGGAAATTTCTGGTTGATGTCTAAAGATATCAACCAGAGCTTTGGAAACCTACACTTAAAACGTAATGATACGATAGTTTCTTTTGCGGCGGTGACCAGCAGTGTCAAAAATCAGGATGTGACTATGGCAACAGATCCATTAATGCTATTCCATCGTATGTGCATTGCCAAAAAGTCTGAAAGTGAACTGTCCCATTGTCTCTTTTCTCAGAGATAGGCATGCGCAAAGGAACGAAGTCTATATTTTACTCATCATTCAACCCTCTACCAAATAATACAGAACTGGGAAGCAGTAAAATACACATAATTGATGGAGGATATTTACTGCATAAAGTTGTATGGGGTCGTGCTCAACCTTTTTCAGTGATTTTCCAGCAATATGTCAGAAATGTACAAAATCATTTCGGATCCAATGCCGTAGGGGTCTTCGATGGATACCCAGATTCTATAGAAAAGAAAAGCACTAAAGGGGTGGAAACAGCTCGGCGTGTTTGTTTTTTGAAAGCATGCAAAATGTATACAAGTGCCACAGGAAAATTTTCTGTGAAATGAGAAGAACAAGTCTCGTTTTATTTCCCTACTCAGAACCTCATTTGCACGATCTCACATAACGACAGTACAAGCTGAAAAGGATGCTGACGTTCTTATAGTAACCACAGCAAACTCGTTGTTATCTCAACATGATGTAGTCATGATCGTTGGTCAGTATATTACTCCTCACAGCTCTCTCACCTTCCAACGTATATTACCAAAAACTTGGTAAAGGTAAATCAATAAAAGAGTAAAAAATAACAAATTCAATTTATCCAGGCTACGACCCACCAAAGATGCAGTACAGCAATACGCTTCAAGAACAGGATTGGCTTGGTCACGATAAAGATCCAACTGAATGGGGGTGGAAAAAGATGCTGTGGGGTTACTAACTCCAACTGCTGAACTTTATATCATGTCAATGCAAAAAAGGTTGAGTTGGAAAGTGCATCTGCAGAAAGTCGGGTTTGAAATGTTCCCTACTCTGCATTCATTGCAATTCCAACTCCCGCGAGAATGCTGTAGAAGCCTTCGTTGATGACGATGACGAGGAATATGATGACCCGGTCACCACAAATTTGGGTGGTGAGACAGATGAAGAAGCTATTCAGGGCCAGGAGTAAGAAACTATAGTCAAGGGCTCGTACTTCTGTCAAAGCTGATCTACCATTAATTTTAATTTTTGTTATGCTGACAACTTAACTAAAAAAGAAAAGCATGTCAAAAAATGTAAATTTTACGAAAATACTATTTTTTCTCTTTTTTATGTACCTTATCATCTTAATTATATAAATAATCTTAAATTTATGTTGTGATTACGTTGTTAGTTGTTACAATGGAAGATGCTCTGAGGAACTAGCGTCATTGATCCCTTCGGCACCGGTGCGTAGTCGGGATACACGCCAAACGCGCGCCCAACATTTGTACACGGTTGACATTTGTCACATGAGAATGGGTCGCTTTTACGATTCGTTCTTAAGTTCAACAGCTCGGCTGTGGAACGAACTGCCGGCCTCTGTGTTTCCTCCCTCCTACAACATGGGACTCTTCAAGACCCATGTTCACTCCTTCCTCTCCACAAAAAGACCCTCCACACAGCATCCCCAAAGATGACATAGGCCCTGAAGGAAATTATTTTCTTCAGGGCCTCCTGTGTGGAGTTAATATAAAAAAGGCATGTCAGACCTAGCTGCGAGTATAAATGTAGTGGCTTGGCCTATTTTAGTGGTCTTCCCATTGGGAATGTATGGCGACCGATATGCTGAAATAAGCCATCTACTATATTTATAGCTAGGTCTGACACAGGCATGAAAATTGTTGTCAACGTATATGTTCTCACAACAATAATTGTTGAAGAAAAATAAAATTAAGGAATGAAATTAAAAACACTTTACCTCTGTTTCAATTTTTGGCCTGGTTTTGGTGGAGTAGAGCTTGGATACGTATTAGAGTTAAAACACATAAATTATATACCTATTTCTTTAATGAGATTTTATTTTCTACAAAATTAGTAAAAATAATTTTTTCACAAAATTGTACTGGAAACGAGATATTTACAAAAAACCAAACCTAGTCGCGCAAAAAACATGTTTTTTTCAAAAATATACGCACCTTTACGACTTTCTACCTCGGTACCTATTAGAGATTGAAGAAAATTGTTTTTAAAAAAGTTGTAGGTAATTTTATGTTCTACTTTAATTGTTAAGCTAATTTAGCCGAAATTTGCATTGGAGATGAGATATTTTAGAAAAACTAGATTTTGGCGCGATTTCGGCCGGTTTTTTCAAAATGGCGGTGCGAGCACAGATGTGCCAAGGTCGGAAACTCAGATTTTACACCAGGGGACCAGTTTATAAAACATTAAAAAAATTGGGACTACCGGAATAATTACGATCGCGAATCGCTAATTGCCGACTATTACTAATGAAACGAACTCTTCACAAACACTGTATTGAAATATAAGAGAATACCACTCCTTAGTAAAAAACCCCTTTTATTTTACCATAATTTATTAGATATACCATTGTTACAACTAACATGACTGTATAATTAGAAATTTATGTAAAAGCCCAGTAGGGCGTAAATAAATAAAACTAGGAAAACGATTCTAGTGAAGGGGCACTTTATAACATTCTTTGCCGCTAGTTGTCAGCCGGCTGGCCAAGTGTCGCGAAAAAGGGGATTAATAGTAAAAAAGTGTACTTGGGCTAGAAATGATACATATAATAACATAACGACTATCCTTTAGTGTCATCTTTTTTCTCAAGTGCCTACACATTTACGTATTTATTTTCTGTAAAATGAAACATACTATCACTTCGAACTCATCTCGGACACTGAAGATAAATAACTTGCGTAGTGATTTATATAATGCGGTGATACAAGGAACAATATCTTAGTATTGAAAAACTGTTTATATTTATTTAGGCATTGTTTTAATGCGTTTGAAAATAATTTTATTCTCTAATCGTTTAGACGACATTGACGTGGTGATAATTTAAATATTTAAAATTATCCTGTATTTAGAATTAAAGGATATAATCGAACATTAAGCTATTTTTAGAGGTTCTGTAAATATTTTTTTACGCAATTGTTTAAAACATTAAGGCGGTGTCTAGTAATTTACCAATTCGAAATAATGAACATATTATTACGCAATACGGTAAATATGATGTTCTTAGCCGGAAAAAAAAATATTATAAATTTTTATTATTTATAAAGACTTAGCATTTATCAAAATTAAATCAGAAATATGACCTTTTTATGGCCGTCCTTTCGTATTGTTCAAAAAATATTTTTAAATTTTGAATATATCAAAAAATACCTTGAAGGTTTTTCTTCAAGACTTCGTTCAGAAATTTAAAAAAAAAAAAAGAATAAGGTTGTGGTATAATTATTTCCTAGGCACTATCTTTAATGTTTTTGGAAATGCGGTTTACTAAACTTTGGTTAAATTTATTCTAAAAAAAGGAACGAGGAATAGTTTCTATTATTTTTGTCCACTTTTTAAAATTATTTTCACATTTTTAAATTACCATTTGTTTAAGAGTTTCGAGTTTATTAAAATAATAAATTATTTTGCCGTAAAGTGGCGACATTAATTCAGCTACAACGGCAGAAATTAGAACTGAAGGCTTATTTTTAAATATGTCAACAGATGGCGTTAATCACGGAACGACACTTGGAATTTTCAACAAAATCTTTCGTGTCATCAGTCAGCGAAGATAATACCTACTTGTATATACGAAGTTTGCCAGTAATTTTTTATAAATTGACAAACGGTCTTGCTGTGCACGTGTTTATACATGTGTTAGTTTTCGACGTGGACATGCTCACACACACTTGTGTATATTATGTAAATATGTTTTGTCATTGATTTTGAGGACAGGCATCAGAGATGTTCATCGAGTTAGGTTGATACGATTCGTCTTCACAACATTTTATTGTATAAGTAAAATAATATTACATTTATTGTGAGGTGTGCTTAGCTGATTCTTATTTGGTACATGCTATATACGTTCATAATTTTTATTTCAAATTTAATGTACTTTACATACGATTTTTATATATTGAAGTGAAACTTCTTTACGCGCGTTATGCATTTTCAAGGACCGGAGTAAAACCGACTCATGACCGTCAAGTGACTCAAGGCCGATAACGCGACTAATTACCCTCGCAGATGTGCGTGACAAGTTTTTTTAGTAAAAAAACAGCCGTAAGTGAGTTTTTCAAAATTTAAAATTGCGCGGGACAAGTCAATTGAGGAGTACACGTCGTATACGCGGTTCTCGTCGCGCAAGATACCTCTCTTTGCGGTCTAGAGGCAGAGTGTTCGACACTCGTTATGCAGGACCCGGGTTCGAATCCCATATTTTTATAATTTTTAATTTTTTTTTATCACATGCTACTTATAAATATGTGAATTTATAAGTAGCAATTTAGTAGTCATTTATTTTTACTTGTGTCATGACATTGTTTTTAATAATGCATTACATATTATTTACTTAGGCACCGTTGTTTTCTTCTATGATCCTTATTAAAAAAAGCTTACAAAAAGCATGTTTTTTTGTTATCCTTCAAAACATGCATTTTTTACTCTTGAATAGTCTTCAAGCACGTTTTTTTATTACGGTCAGAGCACATTGATGTACCTACCTAGGTACCTACCTATTGTATTTTTTATGTCAGCGCGGAGCCTTCTGCAGTGGGAAAGTGTTTTAAAAAATCAAATATTGACATACAATATAAGTCAGTTATAATTAGTGACATCTTACGAATTTCAACAGAACTTTTTTAGTACAGAACTGTCTTTAAATGGCTAGTAAAACCTAGTTTCTCCGCTGGGGGGCATTGTTGTAGTTTCGTTCTGAACAGGGTACCTATTATACTTGGCCTTTGCGTTTTGTTTTCTCGTCGTTTGGAAGAAAAAATTATTTGTTCAAAACATAATATTATTTTCTAATAAACAATATAGACATTTCTAAAAACTTCGTCAAAAACCGCAATTATGCTGCGCTTGCGGTAACATCCCAACATTTGAATGTCAGTATTTGTATTAATTAAAATAATATAACAAATATTTATTTACCAATTGGTATATATAGCTACCTATTGATTAAAATAAGCGATATATTCGTCCCGAATTTCATACGCCGTACAGTTGGTTCTGTTCATATTTGTTCCCTGAAAAGGTTGAAAGGCGGTACTGCGTTGTTCATTGTTTTTTGTCTGGCTCATCATCATAGATGTTACAATCTCCTTTTAGTCTAAGGTAATTGTGTAAATAGCACGCTGCTTTTACAACATCAACGACAGTGTCTACATTGATTTCCAATGGCTTAAAAAATACCCGCCATTTTTGAGCCAAAATGCCAAATGTGCTCTCTACTATGCGTCTTGCACTACTCAGTCTCTTATTATATGTCCTTTTTCTTTCATCCTGTATGGTTACATTAGTTGGGAAGGGTCTCATCAAAAATGTTTCTAATTTGAAACCGCCATTTCCAATAAAAAACGTGAGGCACTGGCTTTTCTCGACCTGGTAACGGCTTTGACCCGGGAATGTTCAGCTGATTGTTAACAATTTTTTGATAGAATGACGTCCTTTGAAAAACCGTACTGTCACTATCTTTTCCATAGCTGCCAACATCAATCAAAATAAATTTGTAATCTGGATCCACCACTGCAAGCAACACAATAGAGAACCTTTGTTTATAGCAAAAATGTAATGTTCCCGTATTAGGTGGGCATTTTATAAAAACATGTTTTCCATCGATACTGCCAATACAATTTGGAAATCTCCACTTCTCATTGAAACCAGCTTCTGCCTCCTTCCATGTTTTTTCAGTTGGCTCTGCCATATATAGTGGTTGTAATGTTTTCCATATTACTTTACTTACTTCCTCCACTATTTTACCAACAGTTGTAAATCGGGTAAGTTTTTAGATTCTCACTGCCAAAAGCATTTTTGTTGTTGATGATGGACACTGCAACGCTGTCCGAAACGTCGGCTAAAGAAGGAGTTAGCGCAACACGGCATAACACCCCAAAAACAAACAACAACAAAAATCTAAAATATTGGACAATAAATGAATAAATGAAAATACATAATGTGTTATATAATAGAAGTAGAATGTAATATCTGAAAAATAATTATGCCATTTGTATTATTATGTCTCTGTGTAATATATTCCAAAACTAATTTTTTGCTGTAAATTGTAATTCATTCTGTATTGTAACTCTTCGCATTATTAAGTCTGAATATTTAAAAATCGGATCGGATCTGCCCTGATGATGGACACTGCAACGCTGTCCGAAACGTCGGCTAAAGAAGGAGTTAGCGCAACACGGCATAACACCCCAAAAACAAACAACAAAAAAGTTGTAAATCGGTATATCGGTAAATCAGTTGAAAATAAAACGGAATGAATGGCCAATTGTTTTAAATGTATTTCCTGTAGCAAGGTACCTGTACCTTTTTTGTTTTAGGTAAAGTATGGATAGCCAAGTGGAAGAGTCTGAGGGATAACTACAACAAGTACAAGAAAAATAATGAATCTTCTACAGGCCAGGCTTATAAAAAGTATAAGTCTTGGCCATGGTCTTCGCAATTGATGTTTTTAGACGATTTTAATTTTAGAAGACAAACACAAAGTAATAGTCAGCGTTCTCCAGCCAACGATCATACCACTGTTACAGCCGACACAGAGAATGAAACACAAAATACTACATATTCTGAGGTTTCTGTATATGCAACTGGACCAAGCAAGCAAATTACGAGAAAACGAATAAAAACGAGCGCAGACCCCAGTGATAGTGATAAAATACTACATTTTTTAAAAAATAAATATGAAAAAAAAGTCAAAATGGATGGAGTCGATCATTTTTTTTTAAGTTATGCGCAAACTTTTAGAACATTTCCACCTAGAATGCAAAGTATGGTAAAGCTAGAAATGGCTACTCTATTTTCCCAGTACGAGCTACAAGTGGCAGAAGGGAGTGAGGCAAGTGCTTCTCGAGTTGCACCGCAATCAGTCAATCAAATGTCTTGCAGTTCTACACCAAATTCGGAGTCTAATAAATCTAGCGGTGAGAATGGCGATGCCAGCGCCACGGACTCAGACAACGTACCGAAGTGGTGTAAATCGGAACCACTTTAGTTCCAGCACCCCACCTAAGGCGTGCTACGGTTGCCAGATCGCGCGGCTGAATACAACGGATTCCGCAACCGACAGTTAACAGTTCCCATTCAGAGAGTGATCATCTCGCCGCCCCGTGAGGCGGTCGCCGAGGCGCTTCCGCCCAGGAAGCTGCCCTCTCAGAAGTCGCTGCCTGCCGACTCCGCCCTTCGGAGCCTTGGCCCAGGCTGAACTAATTCCGCCCTTCGTATCCATCCCAAGTTGCCGCTTGTGTTATCGGTGATAAGTGCGAACGTGGAGATCCGCGGTTCCAGATAAGAATTATAATTTAAGACTATTATTAAGCCTAGATTAAGACTAACCCTTAACTTTATATATTTTTAATAGTGTTTGTAACTAAGTAACTTCTTTTTTTTACTCGTTCCTCCTTTTCTTTTACATGAATAGTATTAATATTAAACTCCCTTGAGTATGTATAGTAATAACACGTTGAATAAAATGAATGTTGAAAACGGTTCCATGATAACTCCTCAAAATGACAATTCAACACACCTTTAAAAGGTGATATAAAGTCATTAAAAGTGATGAAACAAAAACTAGGTTAAATAGTTACATACATAACCTAATTTGTTTCATTACTTTTCGTAACTTTATAACACTTTTTATAGGTGAGTTGAGTTGTCATTTCGATTAGCTGCATTAGGTGCATGACTTGTTCGTGAACATTTTTGTTTGAGAAATTTTATGTAATTTTAGGATAGTGAGATTTCAGTACACAAAAAAAATCCGGTTCCATTATCGAAGAAGCGCTCGAGCCGCCACTGAAAATTATAAGTGATTTGTGAATACATACGAATGTAAAGAAACTTCAAAAGATATGACTTGCTCGAGAATGATTTGTGCACCTTTCAAAAGCACAAGGTAGGCATATTTTTCACAAAAAAGCGACTAGAGTGACGTGTTTGTAGCAGCTGGTGACAGCTTGTCTGACCATCGAACTTATGTGCAATTCTAAATGCAGTAAAACTCAAGTATGTCCACTGGACCTAGTTCAGTGAAACCATGCGCATTGTCTCAGTAACTTATCTTCTCATTTAATTAATCTAAAGTAGTGGTGGATGGATTAAAAAAAAAAAATTGTTGGGGATGGAGCTGAAATAAAACATGAAAAGAACCTTGTCTAAATAAATGTCACTATGTCCCAGTAATCATGATCCACTATAGAATTCAATATTCACTGTAACCTTTATGGTTCATTTTGCTGCAAAACAGTACAAGCAAGCCAAACGATACTCGACTGCACTAAACTTGTGGACTCCGATATAAATTATGTTCCTTTTTACTTTTTTTTGCATTGCATCATTTTGATGTTGTCAAAGTTTTGATGTTGTTATCAAAAAATTGTCAAAGTTGCCTCTAAAATTGTGAAAAATTGAATTCTTTAATGGCTAATATTTTATAATTTAAAACACAAATAAATAAAGCAGCACTTATTCGTACTAGCATTTAAGCATTTTTAACATACCAATGATAATTTCTTTACATCCATAACCTTCGCAAATATTCTTTTGAAAGTGAAAAGATATTTGCCGCATCCACTGCATATATCTTATGTAAATGGTATAATTAGGGGCCGCCCGAGGATACATGATCAAGTTAATTGAATACTTAAGTCCGGTCAAGAGTCAGAATAACAGAAGACGTACGTATGAGATGCTGTATAAAATGCTTATGAAGCAAGAAGTGTGTTCCAAGACAAAGTTGTGCGTCGATCTATCCTCGACGCATACCCTATAAACTTAACTGATAACTACCCTGTGTTAAACGACTAAAAACATTTATGCGTAAAAAAACGTTAATAGCATTCAAAGCGTAAAAAACGCATAAAATATATATTTTTTTAATAACAGTTTTATTAACACATTGTAGTCGGCCGCTTCAAACAATAGACTCTAGCCTATAGCGGGTGTTTTTCGTGATTAGCGCAAAAATATATCGCTTTCTTAAAATTGATACAATTTCTAAACCAAATAATATTTTCGATTGAAATTTTCAAAGAAATCATATATGACATTTGATCATCAAAAATAAATTATAATTGCTTTGATTACATCATAATTTCACCACATTTCAAAGCTGAATATAAAAACCTGATATTAATTCAGTAAATAGCATTCAATATTTGAAAATTCCATGTAAAAGATAACATGTTTATTTATATCTTATAGTTATATAATAAATAATAATATATATTTGCCATGCCCGCAATTTTACAATCGTTGGATGTGTGAAATCTGATGGCGTAAATATTGAACAGTGTCGCCTAAGGCCGAAGGCGAACACTGAATAACTCATAAGTTTAATTGCTTCTTGTCAAAAAAGAGTCTTTTGCGGTTGCCTCGCCTAATTGAAGAACCCATTTCACTTATGAATGATAGTATTTATTCTTTCAAGGAATCAGTACCCTTCATATGTTGATAATCCATCACACACCATAAGTGCATGTATCATTGGCTTGTAAAGACATTTTTGTAGGGATAAAGTCCTATACAATGCTAATATATTCAAATAATAAAATACCAAACAGTAAACAAAACAGTGCGAGCGGTATGAAAAATAGTCCAATACGTGAAATGACTCAAACTAAACTGGAGATTGAGATCGCATAAAAACTGTAGCTTTACAAGCGGCACACTAGCCAATACGGACAAGGCATCTCAAATAACGTCGACAGACTGTCACCCAGGTAGCAAAATACCCTTCAAGGCGTTTTATTTCACGCTGATAACAAACCCGTATAATGCCGTTTCCCGCCGAAAACCGACAGTCGACAAAAACGGCATTTGCCGTGTCCCGCAGTCGACCGACAGTCCGCGAAAAACGGCAAATGGCGTGTCCCGACGACAATGTGTTAATATTAAATTTAAAGTTATTACTTACTTATTTAACGCCCAGAGGGCTTTTACATGTAGGTAGTACAACTTTAAGATGACAGATAATTTTGAAATATTAAAAAATTTAACAAACAAAAATAAAAATACAGTTATCAAATAGATTTACAAAAATACAACAGAACGTTTAAGAGTAGTATTACACAAAACGGTATTACATAAGTCTATATAAATAAATATGTAAATGTTCAAAATCTTAAATCTCCGTTCTTCATCGATTGCTTTGAAATTTTGACACAACGTTGCATTCAAAATCGCATGTGTTTTTATACACCTATATTATATAGATGTCACCTGTGACAGGTAAAAAAATGCCTTTTTTTAAAAACAGCGCCATCTGTTGGACATGAAAGCAACACGTGCCTTTTTTTCTTTACAGACTGAGCCACAGCATTGCGAGGAAGGGTACAGCTAGTTCATTAATAAAAATAAAAACTTAAAATGGAGTTCTACAAATTAATTTATAACTACATAATTTATTTTTTTAAAAAGAACTTACTCCTGAAGTAACTCACAAACTGAACATATGTGCTCTCCAAAAAGGTAGAAACTGTCTGACTGCCTTTAGCGAAATAATGGAATTCCAAGCAATAAATGCAGCATATAAGTCGCGGAAAGTGTGCATAACAATAAAACTGTCTCCGTCTTTTGCATCTGGTACGGGCTATCCAGGTTTGTTAGACTGAAACAAATGACTTGACACAACTAGCGGGCAACGTGATTTGCACTAATATTTTTCAATATTAAGCGCTTCGAATACTGGAGAATAAAAAATGACAAAATTTTCGATAGTATTTTCTCAAGGATTACAAAAAATATGAATAAAATTATACATTAATAGTTGTGTATAAGGTGGAACATGGGGATTTTTGACACCCATATTCGGGCTGGCTAGGTTAGTTATAATCTGCATAACTAGAAAGAGCTTACAATGAAAAATGAATTGAGAATTCTGTATTTTTTTCTCGATGGTTCAAATGTAAAAAAAAAACATTAAAAACTGCTGCTTGGGGCCAAATCGTTATAAATATTTGATAGATGCTATACGGTATCCTTTTTTACAAAAAAAAAACAATGTTAATATTCCCAGGTAACAAATAAACTGATAATATTTTAATTTCACCTACTACCGTGATTTGTTTGGGCAGAGGGTTGAACCCCGCAACACATGGGTGGAAATCTGACTCTTGGAACTCTCGACGTTCGATAAATGTTGCCATTTTAGCCTAATACTTTAAATTTCATAAGCTTCTGGAATAAAAAAAGAACAATAAGAAAATATATGCATCATTATTATTAATAAAAATAATAATTTCAGTGGTGTGTCTCTGTGTAACTTAAGTTCAATGTCGTCTAGAACTGGGATTGGCTTAAATTTTCATAATTGTTAATGATTTGAGATGTGCATTTCTTTTGTTTCAATTTTGGACAGATCCAATAATGTTGTTCATTCGATGAGGTATATTTATGATCGTCTTTTGAAAGGCAATGATCCTGAGGCATTTTTTTTTTATGAATACATTAGGTTTTACAAATCTTACAAATATAATATCCTGTGATTTTTCATGGTTAAAAATAAAAAACGATTTCAATTGAATTAATTTATTTTAATCACTTCAGACTCAGTATTTAAGTTCATAATATACATACTCATAAAATTAGAAAACAATAATTATTACTATATGTATAAATGTGCAAATATAATATGAAGTACTTGGGTTATTGGTAAGCAAAGTTAATGTAATCTCGTTCAATTACTTGACTTAAAAACTGAAAGAATAAACATTACGCAATGTCAATGTTAAAGTATTCTATAAAAAATAAAATCCATTTAACAACGGAAAATGGCTAGCTTGTAAATCACTTTAGCTTATAACAATAATAACATACAACATAGGATCTGATATTATATACAAAGTACTTAAATAAGGTAATATTTAAATTAAATGGTTCTCAATCAGAATCACTGCCTGATTCTGAAAGGCACAAGTCGTCGTTGAGAAGTTGCATCGGCATCGATGCGTCCGCGCTGTTCAAGGCATTCCCGTTCATTCCACCTACAACCAAAAAGGGCTTAAATGCAAACTCTAAATAATAGTGCAACGAACACAATGTGAGGTTTTGGCAACACTTTACAAAATCATAAAACAAAGAGTAAATTCTTATATAATATTAACAATCGGAGAGAGTAAATAGCAACGATCAGCGCCATACAGAATTCTTAACATTTGAATGGTTAGAATTTGTTCATTAGATAAAATCGGCGTTGAACGGTGTCAATTCATATTAGTTCTGAGTTGATAGAACATTTTACATGACCCACTGGCAAAGTGATTGAGTCAAAATTTTTTTTAATCTTTGATCGATCGATATATGCGCCATTTACTGTGACATAGAACATAGAATAGATGAATAAATTGTATTTCCAAAATCCGAACAATTTCACACCGATCAACCTTCCCGCCATCGGGAACCGGTTACAAAAGTAAATAGAAACAGAAGCGTTTCTATTTCAGTATCTGGTAAATGGCTAATTCTTTGTCAATCGATCTCGAGATCGAGACGCCTATTGTCTATACAAAATTGTATACATCTATATCGTATTGTATTAAGCAGCTTGCAAGTCCCGACTTGACTAGCATTTCAGAACTATGGTCATCGCTCGCCACGCCGATCACAAATGCGGAGCTGACAGCTGATCAATCGAATGATCGAATTCTTTTATGCATGGTGGATGAATATATTCAATGTTAATTAGGTCTCGGACATTAAACAACAAAAATAAATATTCAATTTTATAGTTTTCATGTGATTTTTCAAAGAACGAGCTAGTACTGTTTTTAAAGAATGTAAAAGTAAACATAACGGATAATCGGTATAAAGTTGAAACGTACCATTTACAACGGGTTTTGGATGATGGGTCGGCATTTGGACAGGCAGAGGATTATTAGTTTCAGGTTCACTGTCGCTCCCTCCGCTGTCACTGTGTTCACTTTCACTTCCGCTGCTTGAGGATCCACTGGAGGAACTCAGCATACCAACATCTTCAGACTCCCGCTGTGGAAAATAACACATTAAGTTAACATGAACATTTTGTAAAGCTAAAGAATTAGCAAAGAACACTCGGCTAATTATTTGGTTATCAGTAATGGAAGAGAATTTCTGTAACACTTATTTATTGTTGGTGTGAACAATAATTCTTTGCTTTTCAGTCATATGAAGGGAATATACTGCTTTTTGGGTGAAGTTGCAATTGCATGCTAGATGTATGCTTAAAATAAGTGTCCATGTTGGAAGCAAATTAAGATATTGGAAGAAGGTAAAGAAGAGAAATGAAAGTAGACAGAAACACCAAATACTGTCATATCGCTCCCCTTCTAAGTCAATGCCTTTGCTAGCTTCGAGTCACAGGTAGAGTTCAGTGTAAAATTAATCTCATGGTGTATAAGGCACTGAATGGGCAGGCACTATCATACACGACTGATCTCTGCGTGAGGGACATTCTTACTCAGAGGCAACTCACGCTTAGGTTGGCCAGGTCTGATGCGTCAAACAGACTGGTTGAACCCTCTCGTACAAATGCTGCGAAATTTGGGGACAGAGCCTTTAATGTACTGGGTCCACTTTCTTGGGGTAGTGGTAACTTTCCAATTGGTTTGTGGTCGGGGAGCGGCTTTGAAATCTTTAAAGGAAAATTAAAAACATATCTTTTTACAAGGGGCTACCAATTTTAACAAAATTTGAAGCGTGCTTGGTGATTTTATGGCTATAAAAAGTGAATGATTATTATTTTCAAAATAAAAACGAATCTTTTCAAATCAGGGCAAGCGATTAAGTATCTATGAATAAAATATTATTTCATGCAAAAAATTATTTTAATTCGATATTTAAAACGTGCATTCATCCTATAGCTTACTTTTGGGGGCCATTTTAAAAAGTGGATAGAGTACATTTTGTGCTTTTTAACAATAACTAGAATAAAATAAAAGCTAGTATATTTACCGGTTTATTAATTGGTATGTCCATGCTGTGTCCATTGACAGGCGGTGGTAAGGGAGGAGGGAGGTGGAATTGATTGTCTGCAACCGACTGGACCATGTTGTCATCGAAACCTATCATAGGAAGACTGGCAAGCGTGCTCTGCCCTGAATTGTTAACAGTCCACCTGCAAAACAAAAGGGTCAATGAGAATAAAATGTTAATAATATTAATTTAATAAAAAGGAGCACTTGGAGTAAAAAGTTGATTGAGTTGATTGTAAATCTGAAAAGATTTTATCTTTAAAACATGAGTTTCAGTAAAACCCTGTGGATCACATATAATCTGACATCTGGGTATGGGGAGAGGCGACAAAGGATCACATATGGTCACAGTCACGTGGACGAGGTTAAGAAAAGTACATAAATATCAATGTGGGTAAATCAATTTTGTAAAATATGCCTTATGTATAAAAATACTTTTATTGTTTGATAAAGGTAAGGACATACTGCATATGCAATACTAGGTTCCCAGACCAACCTTCATAACTATCCAATACAAATTTGAATCGTAGAATCACGACATTCAATGAATTTTACATTATAGATAACTTTGTAACATCTTACTAAATCTATTACATAGTTGTTCATCTCCAATTTCAACGGCAAAACGAGCGAAAAATGTTATATAGGGCAGAGACCGTTTACATATAGTTCCCGTGAGCACTTAGGCCATAGGCCTATTGTGCTATCTTTTTTTTTACCGCATTCCTATAACAGAAACCCGGTCCCTTTTATAAAGTTCACCAGGGTTGTCATTGTATATGAGGCTATGTCTTCTGGTTCCACAATGTGTCTTCCCATGTCTCATCTCTCCTCTCCAATCCACCTTGGTTCCCTAAAGGCCCCACAGTTCATGGAGGTGGCCTCATTTATCCTCTTGACTCCTTCTTGTTTCCCCAAGGCCCCACGACAGAAGAGTAAGGATTTCTTGACCTTCGGGGAGAACCCTAAGAGGGCAAAGGGCCTCATCTCCCCTCTCCACTCCCCTTTGGTTCTCTGAAGACCCCGCGAAAAATGTTAATAAACGCCAAAAATCAAAACAAACACAACCTTAAATTTTGGAAGGCCTTTCACAAACGACATCTTTCTTTCACACATCCCACGCCGATCTGAACAGCACAGATCGGCATTGTGTGGGGAGTGTAGGATTGAGTTGGGTGTGACAAGTTTGTTCCTAAAGTATCTATTTTCATAGAAAATGTATGAATTGTAAGTTACCAAATGTCAATGCAGTCCAATGACAGCTCAGGACAGTGACCAATCAATACACTTTTGGAGAATGACATAAAGTCAACAACATTACAATATACATAGAAGCACTGTACAAATCTCAAAGTGGCAAGCAAAAAGTAAGTCAACCGTAGTGTTTTCGATTTCGTAGTTTTAGTACTTAACTGTCAAGTGTTGCGTAAGGTTGTGTGCTACCTCTAAGGGCCCGTTCCCACTTCCGTTTTCAAATCGGAGGCGGGTCCCGTTTTAAAAACGGATGGCCAATGGCCCTGTTCACACTTCCGTTTTGAAAACGGACCATACTCTACGAAAAAAAAAATTGTCGATTCAACAAAAACATGTTATTTGCTCATTCTTCAGTAATGGTGCGCAATGGACGACGATGAAGCTCTTGTTGTCATGTTGTACTTATTAAAAAGAAGGAAAAAAGTGAAAAGAAAATTTTGGGTACACCCAATCATAGCCGAATGATTTTCTGTAGGAATTTTCCAAGTGTTAATTGGTGAGTTGAGAAGTGATGAACTAAAGTTCTTTAATTATTTTAGAATAATAATGATTGGATTATTTATATAGCGCCGTTTTCACCATGAAAAATCACCTCAAGGGCGCTTAATGGCTTAAGAGAATGTCTATCACTTCCTTTAACCATCTACTGGAATGAGTTTCAGAGAGCTTAACATATCAAAATACAAAATTGAGAAAGTGCATTTGTCCTGAAGAAAGGCTATCGATATTTTAAAGTAAGAAAACAATAAACACTCAAATATTTTTTATTATGTGTTTATTTAACTAATACGCTCTTCCGTGCATCTCATTAAAGCTTTAAAATTTAAAAAAAGTAAACTTAAAAAAATAAAAATTTTGATGTACAAAAGTTGTGTACACCAAGTGTTTTGTTTTTATTTAGTTAAAGATAAAATATTACCATACTCTTTCTTCGACCAGTGGTATTAAATTTACGGGATTTATTTCCTTATCCATTATTGTAGTTTTGATTTATTTACTTAACAAAATAACCAAATAAAAGCACGCAGCGTGCCTGCTTCCTTGCGACAGGGAGCGGGCGGGGAGGGGTCGGGGTTTGGCGGGGACTCTGCCGGAACGACTGGACGACAAGTGTGAACAGCTCCATACAACACTATGAGCGAGCGTGTTCCGACACGATTTGAAAACGGACGCGCTGCGTAGGCGAGCCATCCGACAAAAAATGTCGGATCCGTTTTCAAATCGTGTCGGACAAGTGTGAACAGCTCCATACATCCACTACAGCCACTAGGGCATCCGTTTTTAAAACGGGACCCGCCTCCGATTTGAAAACGGAAGTGGGAACGGGCCCTAAGTGAATAGCATTAAAAAAGTGCCAAAAAGCCCTCATGTGTAATAAGAAAGTGTTTGGCTCAGCAAACACTTGTAAAAGCCAAGAAATATCATTTCATACATAAACATGTAAATGCAAATTACTTTATCGATTATTACAAATCGCTGTCCTAGTTCTTGTATGTTCAATAGACCTTTTTTTGCAAAACTGAGTTATGAATGCCAATATGTTCATTAGCCTATTGCGCATTAATGAAGCTCAAAAAAAACATTTTTTTTTGTTTTTGAGTGACATTTTAAGCATTTTTCGAGTGCCAATATCCACTCACGGAATAATGTTTCAGTTCTTATTTGTTCAATCTCCTGGATATTGAACATTCAAACACTCAAAGTTATGAATATAATATTTTTTAAAAGTTCATAGATATTTGTTCAACATTCCGCCGAACGTTGAGGTCTTGAATGTTCAATCTCCACTGTCAACCAATCAGGAGCCGGCTAGTTAAAATGTGCGGCCATGTTGATTTTTAGTTGTTTTCTAACAACGAAATTGTTCCACTAAAAATACGTTTAATTGCGAATATATACTGTTATTGAACTAAAAAATGACTTCACCGACTCCAGAATCAATAAACCTTAGAACAGTAGCTCAAATAGAAAGGTAAGTCTTAAAATTATGTCATTTATAGGCTTTTTCACCATATTTTACATGTACTTCTTGAATTTGCTAGGCAAATATACAGGATGCTTAATTTATTATTTATTTATTCAATTATTTATTTACAAACTTAGGACTTTTACCTAAAATGAGTATTAATAAATTATATTAGTGCATTAAAACATATTTTTATTCAAGAAATACAACAAAAGAGCCAGGACATGGAAATGTGCAAAAAGTCGACTGTCCTCATAGTCTGATTGAAAGACATCTACGACACATATTTACTCCGTTATCACTGCTGAGATCGCTGATGAAAACGAAGTCCAAATATTTCAATTTTGAATTCATTCAATTAAAAGTTTCTGAATTTTTTTTTTTAGTCACATAAAAAAGAATAAACATATTCTTATGTAGGAACTACAATAAAACAAACTTGGCAAACGACTAACAACAATAAATGTAATGTTAAATAGCGCACACCCATAACCCAAATCGCGGGATATTATAATCTTAGGATTTTAAGAGCTGAAAGTATTTAAAAAAATAATATTTTACTCACGATAATCAACATGAATAATAAACTCACGGCAAATAAGACCTTCCGAAAGAAAAACAAAAATCTTTCTGAAGTAAGTAAACTTTAAAAATTACATTTATCAAATGTAGGTAACGAAACAATAAAAATAAAACAAATTTTCAACTGAAAATTGAACTTCAATAGTTTTACGCATCACTCGGGATTTTTTTTATGGAATACCGCACACAGTCTCAACTGCTCCCATCCATCTGGAGCCAGTGAGACTATGGAATCCCCAATTGGGGTATATTAGTATATTGTGAGGCTGAAGGTAGTGTGGAGGGGAAGGAGATGGAGAGGAGAAAGAAAGGAAGGAGGATGAAGGAGAAGAGAGATGGTATGTGAGTATCTATTCAGATCTGATCACCAAACACGGCTAAAGCCATTTCAATTCTTATGGTGGTCTTTACACCATATCTTCCTCTCTGGAACATGCCGCAAATAGACTATATGTTATTTTAAATGAATAATTTGTGAAAATAACATAAATGAGTCAAATAAAACTACTTGCGCACGCCGGGATTTGAATCCGCGACCTCCGGATTTCTAGTCAAGAGTACCCCTAGACCACGGAGGCCGTAATACGTACGATGTAAGAATATTTCACATCACGCATGCACCGACAACCGATAGTAGTATATTAGCGGTAGGTACCTTTGTACTTGTGCATTGTTTTCAAACTTCCAAAATATTGGATGATTTATATAGAACAGTTTTTGTGAAAAATCAACTCAAAGACTCTGTTTGTATATTTTAAAGTAATACTTTAAGTCAACTACTAACTAAGATAAAAGTAAAGTATTTTAAATCTGAAAATCACCCTGTATATACAATTTACCACTAATTGGCTAATTGAACAAAAAATACCTCAAACTTATGGGAGCCGAATTGTTCAATCTCCAGACGATATGTTCAATATCCAAAATAATCATTCATCATTTTCAAGCCATGTTCAACGTCCACCTTTAAAGTCATAATATGGGCATATTATAGCTTCAATCTTCGAAAAATGATCTTTAATAATTTCCTGTTACACATGTGTATTAAACGAAATGACCAAAATCGAGAATTTTTTAGAATTTGCCTGTAAAAACAAAAAAAACGTCTCCTGTAAAATTTGCTAAATGGTCTATTGAACATACAAGAACTAAGGCAGCGAAATAATATAATAAATAAAACAACACACAAATCAGCAGTAACAACGAGTACCAACAATTGCAGCTATGTATTTGTAAACTGTCATTGTTCTATTATGGCACGGCAAAGATATAATCACATGATTTCTCAAAATCTATCAAGCTCCCAGGCCTGTACTCTAGTCGGCAACTTTTACGAATACGAAAATGCCGCCCGGTCCTATCGTTTATTCCATTCGTATACACATATTTTTTGAATGTCTATCTTTGAAACACATGAACAATGTTTGAATTAAGAATATTATTTGAAACAGAAGAGTGTGTCTTACTTGCCACATTTTATTGTAATTTTCTAGAGTAGCTAGTCTAGATATATTGCAACATCATTGGATAAAGTCGTTAAAAAGTGATATTTAAAAGTGAAAAAAAAAACCCAACGTATACCTAAACCATGCCTAACGTAATGTATATATGTTTTTTTTCATGACTTTATTATTGAATATATAAAAAATAAAAATTAAAATGGAGTTCTACAAATTAAACTTGTAACAATAAATACTTTACATCACTTTTCAAAAGCGTGTTGATTTGTCACTTGTCCTGAGTTGTCCGGTTACCCGCATTGCTTAAGCTGCCACCGTGGCCCAGTATGTCCTCACCTTAAAAATCCGATTAGTGGGGGAAGAGATTTAGGTGGTTTCCCATCGTAAAATGCACTATCTAATTGTTATTTCGTTTGAAGAATTCATTCCTAGCAAAGAGTTTACATCATTGACTTGGGATAGAGAGGTTGCTGGTTTGATTTCTGTCAAAGTGCCAAATATTCAGTGGAAGCAAAAAAAAACATGCCTCGCTTGTCGTGCCAAGTTTTTTATGTCCTCAACTTAAAATGTTTATTTAAAAAATTTCTGCTTCAAGTCATTATATTGAAGTAGGGTGTCAGAACATCTTTCCATCACCCGCAAAATGTTTCAGTTTTTTCATTTAAATATGTATAATATTTTAACACTTCATTTTTCTCACCATTTATCCTAAAAGGTCCGGGGAAACATTGGCACTAAAAAATCTTATATCACCTTGAGTTTGAGCTGTCTTTTGAGACAGTAATATTGTCACACGTAAATAATTAAATACATAAAGAGTGTTTGAGCACTGAATGTGTATTCATAAGATACACACGTAATTCATGTTTTACGGTTTGCCTCGATAGAACATGTTGACTTGGAACCATGCTCGTTCAAGTAGCTCGCCACAAGACGCCATAGATAAACCACCAAAACACTCAGATAAATCGTAAATTTCTGTTGAACATTGTGCAAGAATTACAGTCCTTGCGTCTTTTCGCATCGAGCCGTTGACTCCATATCGATCAAAAAAGCATCGAACGATACGGTACCCATGTTCGAATGAGCATAAAACCATTGAACATGAACTAGCGTGGGTACTTAGCTTTAGATCTCCCTTCACTAAACCACATTGAGTGTTGATAAGAAAGAAGAACTATATATTATAAATCAATGGTGTTTGGCAGTTTTAGGTACAATATATTCCCCAAGAAGTGTCTTGATTTGCCCACAATAAATGGATAACATGGACTAAGATCCAGTTAGATTGATAACCAGGTGCTAGTTCGGAATGTAGGTGGGTTGGAAGGAATATATTACATTATGTTCCTTTGTGGTTAGTTCTGTGTGAGCCTGAATTTAGCTTACAATGTGTTGAAATTACAAATGATTGTTATCATCACGGGGATACATTCCAGGGATGTGGCATCCTCTGCAAATATCCTACACAAATTCCATCATTCTGTTAAAATTATTTTTTACGCAATCAGTCTACTTCTTATTTAGGCCTGCTTCTGGATCACTGGGCCAAATGATTGTGGGTTGAAAATCTGAAAGGAAAATTATATTGTGGATGTGTGTAGATTTAAGATTCAGGTTCTTACGGTGCAGCCTGCGGTATCTCAGTGCGGTGGCGGGGCGGAGGAGGGGTGCACGAGGCGGGTGGAGGCAGGAGAGGGTTCTGGGCCGGCGGCGGAGCTCTGCGCGCCGATGTGGTGACACGCGTACGAGAACTGGAGCGCTGCGTGCAGTTGTTGGTATCGGCAGGGCGAGGGGGAGGCGCCGCCTTGTGGACTGGCTCTTGCCTGGGCACAACAAACATACTCAGTTATTTAAAAAAAAAATAATAGTTTTAAGTAGGTACCTGCTCCTGACAAAATACATTTTACTGGAATCCTACTGGGGAAGCCCAAAAAAATCTATTTGTATTAGTGTTGGGAGAAAAGAAGGTTTAGTGGTGCAATGATTGCCTTTCATTATTACAACTGTGAATAATTGTTGATACGGTTATTGAAAGATGTACACATTTCAACAGGACAATTACAGAATGAACCAATGTCATAATTGAGAATTTTAAACTGGATTAAAACAGTAGTTTCATTATTTAGTGTAATTTATTAAATTGTTTAGTAAATTCAATCCAATAAATGGATTAGGGACAGGTTGTTTCATGGAATTTGAACAATTCATCAAATTTAAAAGTTGATTTTCAAGTTCTATGAAGGTTCTATTCAAGTATTATATCATTATTGGCTTCGCAAAACTGAAATAATAACAGAACTTGAATAGAACCTCCATAGAACCTTCAACATTAAAATTTGATGGATTGTTTAAATTCTGTGAAACAACCCGTCCTTATGTCAACATTTTCTGAAATTCTGATAATTTGAACTAAGTTTTATTTTGGTTTACCTTGTCTTTTTTACTTGAATATTACTTGAGAGTTTTTCAAGAGTCATTTCACCAGTTTTTCTATCTATTATAAGTACACATTCTTTATTATACGTTCTCTGATTGCCCTTGAATACAGTTTGTGGAACTCCAGCCCCATCTGTAAAAATAAAACATAATATTAACACAAATATTAAAAAGTGGTACAAAATCAAGAAATAATGAGTTGAGTTGAAAATTTTTGGATGTCTAAGACACACATGCATAAGTTCTGGACAGAGATAGAAGTAAGCATAAGTATGAGAAGTTGGTGATGTGTTATGAATTCTTACCTAAATGGGGAACTGTAACAGTGACTTGATTGTTGGTACCGACATCAACAGTGGCCATCTTATTGGCGTCAACTGAAGCAGGTTTAAAATCACCTAAAAGAAAACACACACTAGTTACTATCAAAACCATTATAAAAACAGAACACATTTTTTTTTAAATCTATCTACATAACTAATCACACCGTTTCTTCTTACACTCCTTTCTTCGCTCATTCACTCTACATGCCCAAACCATCTAAGCGTCCCTTTCTTAATCTTACTCATTATGCTTACATCATTTTTACCACACATACGCCTCGAGGATCTCATTTCAACAGCATTAAATCTACTTTCATCCTTTCTCTGCCAGGCATGGGCCTCACTTCCATACATCAGGGTAGGTACCAGCACTCCATTGTGAACTGCTAACTTCACTTCTTTAGACAATTTTTAAATTTTTTTTACGAGGACCATCGGTAAGCCCACGCCATCGGTTGACAGATGTGCTTACTATCTTTATGAAAGTGTTCAGTGTGGCAAAGATCGCATGAACTGATGGGATCGCATATGTACAGTCTTGTAAAATGAATGTTGACGGAGGGGGTTATTACTGAGGTGCATCATCACCCTCGGGACACCTCTAGTATATTTTATTTTTATTTATTTATTTCTATACGTACATTACAGTGTCTACCAAATATTTACATTTGTATATAATACATAAATTTAGAACTGTTGTTAATATGGTGTTTTTTTTTTTTTTTTTTTTTTTTTTTTTTTTTTTTTTAATGCTGGGTGTGAGGTAGGTTTGAGTAGGTGACACTGTGGTGGGTAATGTTATATGTTTCGTGAACACCTCACTGGGAGAACCTGTGCTGAGGTGTTTACGTGGTTATGATTAAATGGTACATGTATTTATGTGTATTGGTTAAATTTTCTTATATAAAAGTTTAGTGTAAGTTGGGATTATAAATTTTTATTTTTTTTTTAATGGTTAAATATATACAATTTTTTTTTTTTAATGGTTATATATATATAAAGATCGGGATGCTCAGTTAAAATGTTGGCTTGAAGTGTGTGATGCATTGTTTCCAGTCTTTGATGTATAAGATATTAATAAAAAGAGTCTTAATTAATTAAAGACGACTGTATTTGTACTGTAGGCGACATTGGTGCGACACTATGGCAACATTGCATAACTCATGGTCAGCGATCAACAGTATGCGACTGACTTAAACATCGCACTAATTCCAGCCTAGGCTTTGATTCTTTGGCCGTACGATGAGGAATGATTTATATAAAGACTTATACTCTTCATAAAAAAAATAAAAATAAAAGGAAAATGAAGTGCTGGTAGCTAAGGAATGTCATTGCTGAAGAACCTCCGAGAATCATGAAAGTAATAAGTAAGAGAAATACAAAACGAAGAAGAAATAATGTAGGTCGGCAATAGACCGAGGTCAGCAAAGTAGGACAACATAAGGACACTAAGAATTCTTTCCAAGTCAATGGTTATCAAACCTTCCTAGGAGACAATGAAGAAATAAAAGATGGCGCTGCTTACATTTTAAGGTATGAAATGTGGAGTTTTTATCATTAAGAAAACTAGCGCCAATCTTCAACTCCCGGACATCACACCCCAATCTCAACTTGTCGGCCATGATGCTTCTGGGTCACCCCATTCAGTCTACCTACCTGGAATAATACAGTTAGTTAATATAATTACACGAGAAAGAAATACATACGTTAGAGAATTTTTAATCAATAATAGAGATGTCACAAATGAGGATATTGAAGATGAGACTGAAAGAAGTAGGAAGTTGGAGAAGTTTTCTAGCAGTGTTGAAGCACTAGAAGGTTTAGGAAAATTAGGAATTATATTCAATAATAATAGTTAGAAATTTAGCCTAAATTCAGAACAATGTGTATTTATTGTTGAACTGCAGTTGTGAAAAATTCCTAATATGCAAGATTTCTTGAAGGTTAAAAAAATGCTTAGTTGACAAAGGACACGCTTCGTAGGGATACTAAAATAAAGTTGTTACCTAAATCATTAGTCATCGCAAGCATGTAGCAATTGGGTTAGGGTTTTGCCCATTGCAAAATGCAAATGACTTCATAAAACAATTGATAATCTGAATAAGTTTCGACATACAACTAGTTTGTGTGCATTTTGCTGGTATATATGACATTTAACTACCCTAAAAATATCTCAAAAGTTATGCATATTACTTGTTAACTTTGGTTTTATCAAAATATCCCTATTGGGATTATTTTCTCCGCATTGTAGATTGGTTGTTTATCTTTTTATCGGTCTCGTACAATTATTAACATTATTGCATTTTGAGTTGTCTTTGTCGATAATGTGAAAGGTGCATTTTGGTACATGTATTATAATGTCTAGTTCTGAATAGTATATACACAAAATTTTATCAATGCAAACAATTGATTTTTACTCTCACCTATTACACAACTATGGTTATTATAGATTAATTATTTAAGAAAATTATCAAGGAAATAGGAGTTCACTCATAAAAGAAATAACCACGAAAATTAAAGACAATCACACAAATGCCAACTTTTTTTAACAATTAGTAAAAGAACTATATTTTTGCAGTTTTTCAGATTTTCAAAAAATGTTTTTGTATAATAATGTTGTGCAAGGATACAATTTTGATGAGTAAAACATATTATAAAATTACGAATGTATATTAAAAATATTTCTAATTGTATATAACAGATTTAAGTATGAAAAAATAATAAAAACAAGCTTTGTTCAATGAAAATGAATAAATTGCTTAATAACCGACATTCGTAGTCCAAATTCTTGTTCATTCAAAAAGGATAAATAATATTTCCACCTAACCTACTCATACCTGTATTGATGACATTGCACACACCTATTATTTGGAAAAATATTTGAAAGTTAAATTTGGATTGTAAATACTCCAACAAATTTAAAACGATCACTAAAAACGCTTAAATAAGCTAATACCGAATCACACACTAGCATTTATCACACACTTTTTGAAGATTAGTGCTTACTTTTACAAAATAATGAAAGTTGAAAATACAGAACCTATAAAATATGGCAAGATAATAAGGAGAAAATACGCCGTTCTCACCTAACAACATATGGTCAAAATTTTAAACCCGTCGGACATTCTTTGTTATATTCATAATTAAATAAATGAGAACAAATCTAATAATTTTGGGTTAAATATGGCAAAATAAAAATACGGCAACAAGTCCAACATACGACCCACTTCTCATGACGGTTGACCGCAGCGACAGCTATCAGGTAAATAAATAACCAATGAGAATCGAAAGTGACAATTTGACATTTAGGGGTTAGGATTTTGTATTTGTGGGTAGGAACTGCAAAATCAAAACATTTTGAAAACTGTTCCACGACTTTATTTACACGAAACCATGATGCATCTTGTTAAAAATATTATTTAATAATTACTAAACTTTGGTTAATCTCTAAACAAAAACACCAGCTGCTCTTCAAATTAAATGGTATTTATGAGTGAGTAAGAACCAAAAAATAAATGAGGAAAAAAATATTTTCAGGAAAATAAAAATATTAGCTGGCAATCAAGGATCTGTCAAAAACTAAAAAAATTCCACGAATTCCACCAAGTCGAATGCGAAAAACATCTTAGAATAAAAATTGAATGAATGTTTATAATTAATACATGTTAGAAGACGCTAGGAAGTTCTTTAGACAATTTTCCAACATGGCTTGGCGGTGTCATGGCAAGGACAATGCAGACATGGTCAAAAATTTGAGAGGTACCTACTTTGATTTTGTGATGTTGATAATAGAAAACCAAATGAAACTATAAAGCCTGTTTGTACCAGCACGCAATGGAAACAGTTACACAATGATTATATTTGATATTTCAAATTATAAAATGGCTGAAAATTAATGTTTTTGTTTGCGGTTTCTGGTTCCTTATTCCACCTTTTTGAACAGTCTAGTAGCATTATCCAGTTTTGTTGTGTATAGGAAACTACTGCATGTTGGCGGGCGCAAAATGGCTTAGTACTACAAAAAACATCTAGCAAAGACCATTGGCTGTGAACATCTGTAGCCTATATCTATTTATAATAGTGTCCTATTTACTTCGCAAACAATCTGAATCAGTTTTAGTAGTAGTAAATTACAATTAAAATCATCTCATATATTTACATGTTTACTCTATTGATTCTAGCACATAAAATAATCAGATCAGATAAAGTTGAAGCAGCTATGCTTGCAGTAGATAGGCGACATTACTGCCCAGGATCACCCTATATAGATGCCCCACAGCCGATCGGATATTCTGTCACTATCAGTGCTCCGCATATGGTATTATTTAATGTCTTGAATATATGAACTTATTATTTAGTGATTTTACAGCCAG
Source organism: Hesperophylax magnus (assembly GCA_026573805.1). Classification (NCBI taxonomy): domain Eukaryota; kingdom Metazoa; phylum Arthropoda; class Insecta; order Trichoptera; family Limnephilidae; genus Hesperophylax; species Hesperophylax magnus. The sequence goes on along the minus strand of JAIUSX010000010.1, from coordinate 8,204,921 downwards.
TGTTTCATCACACAACTTTCTTACGGAAAAAAACAACTTACTTTGAATGCAACATTATTGAACCCAACCGTCCAGAATTATACTGATTATTTATTTTAGTTATTTGTACATTTGTTTACAAATGACTAGTTATAACTTACTATTACATTTTATTTTGCTTATCATTGTTCTTACAATCTATTTTGAATTTATTTAGTGTAGTTTGGTTTAATGGCTTCCGACAGCGCAATATAATATTTTACCCCTTTGTATAATAAACTGTTTTGCGTATTGGCTTTGTCCTTTTTGGGTAGTCTTCTTATCTATATTAATCATAGAAATTCAAATTCATAGATGAGCCAATCAGGGAAACAAACAAACCAACTTGAGCGGAGCGCTTAAGGCCAATTTATTTATCAATAAATTAATCTGACAACACAAAGGCAACTCGCATTGTAATATAACCATTCGGTCCTCGACTATAAAATCTGCGTATGAATTACTAGTCCTAGTTACAATGGCTCGCAAATTGCTGGCTGCATAGAAAACTTAAATACATACAAATGGGTAAACAAAAGTTCGGGCTTGTTTCCAAAATTTTATGTTTTTTTACACTATTTAGTTTGACACGTTTACAAATGTGTTATAATTTACCCACTTCACTTAAATTTAGCGTTGCTAAGCTAGGGGATTTGTTTAAGAAGGAACAATCAGATCCTGCATAGGAAAGTCCCACAATGGACACTGCTGAATACCTTAACCTTATTTTAGCAAATTTAATTTTCTGAGGTATACTTTTTCCATGATATTGATGCAAAAGTAGTACAAGGAAATATCTTAGTGAAAAAAAGTTTCAAAACTTGCAATCCAATAATTAATTATCTGCTTTGAGAATCAAACATTACTGATGAAAAAACTGTGCTTTGTTCTGCAAAAGTTCTATTTTCTATTCTTCAAATTTCTTTTTTGTTTATTAGTGTTGCCTTATTTTGAATATATTTGTAATGCTGCCATATTTTAATATATTTGTAGCACGCTCATGTTCTGGAGTACCTGAAAGACCATCTTGTTCCTGGTGAGAATGCCCTGGATGTTGGTTCCGGCTCGGGATATCTGACAGCCTGCATGTCCGTGATGGTGGGAGAAGAGGGAAAAGTAGTCGGGATTGACCACATAGCCTCTCTCGTTTCAATGGCCGCCGTAAATTTAAACAAAGACAATCCGGAATTTTTAACTTCCGGCAGAATTGAGCTTGTAGGTCAGATTTCCATTTGTATTTATCTGTAGTTATATTTGACATCATATAATATAAATATTATGCATTCATATTTCCATTTTACAATAATATTGTAATGCAATTAAATTAAATGCATTATTTTTTATTTAGTGCTTCTGTGTAGCCATATACACTCACAGAAAATAACAGTTGTTTATTTTTGGCTATTGTATTTTTTCAATACAATTGTTTGTGTACATGCCATTTTAACAAAATTCGGTAATTTCAATATTATTTTATGTTTCCTAGTTGGCGATGGAAGATTAGGTTTTCCAGATGAAGCTCCTTATAACGCAATACATGTTGGGGCTGCTGCCCCTCAAATGCCACAAGCTGTGAGTCCATACAAATTGTATTCACTTTAATAATAATAATTTGTATAACTGCATCTATGTGATAAATTGCCACAAGGGCGTTGTATGTATTATGTTTGATTTTTTAGGAATCAATTTTCAAGCATATTTCAAGCATATTATAAGCAGATAACTTAAAAAAATATTATTTTTTAATGATAAACTAATGTTTTATGACAAGGTTTTTATGCATAGCTCTAAGGATATCAAATTATTATAAGCAATAATTATAGTGGGGAATTTAGCACTAACAAAGCCTTTCCTACAAAAATAACGAATGTTGTTTTCAGGTGAAAAAATTTCAGTAAGTAATGATTGTTGAATGAAAAATACTAGTACATATTGAATTGTTTGGCGGGTTTGTAATAAACCGATGTAGCTTAGTGGTTAGAGCAGCTGACCGGCAATCAGAAGGCTGCGGCATTTATTCAATTTTTGTAGGTGTATTTGTGAATAATTATTGCTTATAATAATTTGTTAAAAAAATAAAAAACCGAGTCTTTGAATTGTTAGTACTTATTGTAATAATCAATTCACCGGTTCCTACCTTTATAAAAGTATTCCCATTAGAAATAGTTTATTGTTTTCTTTCTTGCAGCTCATTGAACAGTTGAAGCCTGGCGGGAGAATGATTGTTCCAGTCGGACCAGAAGGAGGAGATCAACATCTAACACAGGTTATTATAAGTTTTTATGAGTGGCGGTTTGTGCAGTGAACCCCCAAAGAATAACTAAGGCGAACAAGGCGCACTTGGATTATAATATTACTACAGTTTGAACAGCGCGCCACTACTCCGTAGTAAAAAAGCACCCCCGTTTGAATGAATGCGGCCCGGCGCGGGTTTCCGAATTCACAATGAAGATAAAAATGCTATGGGATATTTCATATAAACTAAATTCAGTTTCGAACGGTGACGGTCACTTGCTAGGACGTACCTCAGAGTCAAAATTAGCAAGGTCCAATGCGCTGCGTCGTTGGACTCTGAATTGAACTTTTTTGTAGGTACTTGTGTTTTTGCATCTTGTCTGCACATGATTGCATCACTCCATCCTTGTGGGATGAACTACGAGAAGTAATAAGTGCGCAAACAGATGGACGCAGATAGTGACTTTGTTTTATACTATTTAGATATTCGCTTGGGAAGGAAATAATATTTCTTAAAATTATTTTTCTATCTTGTCGTTTCACCACATTCAAAAAACATTGTATTGTATTTTGTTTTCATTGTGAAGTAGACACCGGCAATATTGAATGAGTGAATTAAATTAATAAATTCAATCTTATGATACACTAGATCTGATTCTCAATTTCAAATAGAATTGATTCTTCATTCCTTATCTTCGGCCTTGCATCCTACGATGTTTAACAGCACCATAAATTTTTCTATTTTACAGATAAATTATTTCGATGAATAATGTAATATTAAGGTAAGAATGATGTGTACTGTAAACGATTTAAATATCATATGTATATTATTTTGTAGGTATTTAAATATTATTATGAACCGCCGTCAAATAGTTCAAAATTCCGAGCATTTCTTTCACTTAAACTTAGTCCGTATTCAGCTGTGACGTCTTTGTCCCAAAGTCCCACATCTCACATCACTGGTCTGTCGCTATCGGGTTTGTCCCAAGCGCTCAAAACCATTTCCCAATCTTTGTTTTACTTATCATGGAATCAAACCATATATGTCTTTTTCAGTTGTGACGTCACCGGTCTCAGGACCAGTGGCGGCTCGTGACTTTCGGGTGTACTAGAGTGCTAATATTTCAAAAATGGCATTACATATTGAGGTTGTTACAACTGAAAATGTCTTTTTTTTTCTCCCAAATTTCGGATTGTGCCGGCCTAAACTGAAATTTCCTGAAAATCTTCGTACAAAAAATCTAATTTTAGAAAAAAAAAAATAATCATTTTGGACTGAACAACATCAATAAAGTCGATTTTGTCATATTTAGCCCTCTATCACTTTCAAAATCACGAGCCACCACTGCCTAGGACCCAGTCTGTCTGTCCGCAACAGTCAATTATTTCAGTATGTTTCAATGAATAGTAGTCTATACTCCTTACTAGGTCCGCAGCTCGCAAGTTAGTCGAGTCACTGCAAGGCAAAAAACAAAATACTAGTCAAAAGTTACTAATTCTTTCCTCAATTCCTGCTGTGAATCCGATCGGCAGTCCTTTTGCTCCCTCGCTCACCGTGCCGTCAATTTTATTACATATTCGGGTTAATACTTCTGGCTTCAACCTGAACTACATACAACGAGAAAAGGCGCGGAGCGATAATTATGCATGAGAAACAAATACGATGATTATATTATTATCGTTTTCCACGTACCTACCTACTTTTAGACTGAATATGTAGATATGCAGATAAGATCAGTTTGTTGTCATAAAACATTCACATCGTATGTTTATTTATATTAGAGCACATGAAGTGGAACTATTTTAAGTAAAATAAAATTAGTTTTACTTAACTTTACGGGTGAAACCAAAAATGGTTTAATATTTAGATTTAATCATACACTATTATTAATCCTATTACGTCGCAATAAATCTGAAATCCAACTGTGCTAGTCTAATATAAATACACTTTTCTATCAATTTGCATGTTGTAATTAATATCCACTTTTACCACAATTTTATGAGGTTTTTTTCTCTCAAAATATACATATATTAATAAATTACATATCCTTGTCGCGCATCTTTTAGAATACTATCTTTCAGAAAGACAATAAAAATTTAGGGCTACTTTGATGAATGTCTGTTTTTTAAACAGTCATCTATAAAAAATAAAATAATGAAGGTTCACAGCAAGTGCGATTTACACTGAATAACCTGTTTTTTTGGTGAATAAAAGTAATGAATAAAACTAATCAATTCTCAGGGCCAGGGAAATCAGACTGAAGCGATTCACTTCTGTGAATAAATCTGCCCGTGTCTATTGTGAACGACACTATTTAGCTTATTGAAAGTATAATAAAACCATAATTTTTTTTTTGTTTACACCATTATTTTAATAAAATAACCAACATCTTTCAGAACCAAAGGTTCCTACATCAGGTCATAAAGTAAACATATTTTTATTTTATTATTTTCATTTAATTAAAATGATGTCACAAAGTTAATTTACAATAAATTATTGAAGAAGCCATAAAAATATCTTTGGATTTCTGTGTTTAACTTTTTTTATATAAAATGAAGGAGAAAAAATAACTTCTCTAAATATAAGATGTTTTTCTGTGGAAACTGCTGATGCAATATGCATAAAACTTTGGTAAATACATAAACACATTACATACTTGGTAAAAAAGTACAATTTACAAAAAAGGAGTTTTGCAAAACAATAGTGAGTAATTTCGTAATTCTAGCTAGAACACGGCGTGCAAAACTCAATGTTACAGCCGGCACTCGGGGGGGGTTTGTATTTGACGGGAGCTCGGCATCCCGGTAGTTAACAAAGAAGCTCATTTCCCTCAATGAGACTCTCGCTGTAACTTTCAATAAATTGTTTTCTTTTTTCTAGGTTGACAAACTTGAAGATGGCTCTGTGACTGCAACAAGATTGATGGGCGTATGCTATGTCCCACTCACTGACAAAAACCGACAGTGGAAGGAGTGACATGTGATTTACTACATCCGATGTGTCATTATCGCATTGTGTATTGGTCTGATCATTTGGCGAGTTGTTGCCGCCATTAAATGAAAAAAAGAGTTTATTTTACCATGTACTTAACAGATGGCCCTCTTTAGCAGTAATATTTTTGTGATGATAATATAGATATTAATCTATTTTTCCCTGTGAAATTTAATTTAAGTCCAATCTATTATCAATGTATTGTTATAATAATTATTACTATCCATTCGTATTTTATGTAGATAAATTTTTTTTTTTTTATTAAAAATCGTAGTACATAACACTTTATCTTTTGAGTATCAAATATGCTTGCGAAATTCTATATTCTATAAAACTCTGATACTCCGTCGGATAGTAATTTAGGTTTTTAATTTGGCTCTATTTTTAGTTGATTTATTTTTTTGTATTTCTGTTAATTCAAAATTTGAATAAAAAACATTTGAAAAACCTGCAGCTCGTATTTTAATTATGTAATAATTCTAACAAATTATAAAAAATATTCACATTTTGTACTTAATAAAATATTTTAAAAACGTACCAATAAATTCCAGACACTTGTGGCGTTTCCTAGGCAATAGAAAACTTAAGAATGAGATTATCTCCTAACTTTTTATTTTGATAAAAAAGCATTATGTTTAAAGAGTTAAATTAGTTTTTCGATATCTCTAAAAATTACAAAGTTATGAACTTTTAAAGTGAATTTGGGTAAAATGTATGCAATGGTGTCCCGTAAGTCACATTTTTCGGCCAGCCGGAGATATCAACATTTTGGAGATAATTTTTTTTAGTATTTCAGTATTTTAGAAAAATTATTAAAGTTCTGGTCTCAGTATGCTCTTATTAATATGATACATTTGTAAAAACCAAGAAATTTCGCAGTAGGAGACAACGTTATTGCCACAAGTGTCTAGGACCTTAAAAAATAATATCCATTATTATAAATAATTATGGAGTTCACATTGCGTTAAAATCTTTTCCCCCTCATTGGTTTTCCAAATCTGTTTTTCTTTACTATTTTAGCATCAGTGCTTGATTGTAGAGGCTTATGGGGTTTGTGAAGAATAGTCCAAAGCATCTCGGCATCAATTTTATTTCCCAAAATTTCATCTAATTCACTCTGAAAACAATATTGAGTATTTAACAATGACAAAAAACATTGTATCTTTCTTCTTTTTATCAATTGTCAACAAAACTGTCTTTAAAGTAATGTTAAAAGTACCTATAAACCTATGAACCTTACTAAACATTAGAAACCAACTTTTTTTATAATATTTGATATAAAGCCTTTTGCTTCAACAAAAAAAGTTGAATTTACAAAGTTAGTTAATTACATAATAAGAATTATATTTAGTGGTTTGAAGCTAAATATTTTACAATCAGGTTGAAGTGTTTTAAAGTCCATCACATTTGGCGGACATCAAATCGTAAATCAGCACCATTTTGAATTTTCCCCGTTAAACACCAATTCTCAGTCCATTTTAGCTTTCGATCAAATCAAGCAGATCAGCAAAAAAAAAAATGGCCGGACAGCTGATCAGTTTGTTCAAAAATGGGCCATGAATCTGAGTTAAAAAATAGGGATTAAATAACCTAAAAGATCTTTAGATTGCAAATCAAATAAATATGTACTAAATCTGGATTTTTAGTTTGAAGAAATTAAATTTGCAATTCCCACTGAAATTTTTTAGTAAAATATCTTACCTTTTCTAATTTTATAAGGTTATCCATAGAAACGGCTTTGTTCATCAGTCGTGAGATATTTTTAGAATTAACTCCGGGAAGTTTGAGCAGGAAGTCGTGAATCCTGGGATTGAACCTTTCGATGAGTAGTGCTTCTACACCAGCTTCCTCTCCTCCCAGTGCCAAGGCGTCAGCTGCATTCGGTTGAGCTCTTCCGTGCTAAAATAATATTCAAATATCAAAATCGTTATCTCATTTCATCTTCTTCCCCTTTTCCTATTCGGGTTGAGAACATCATGATGACAACTTTTATTTAGGTAATGTAGTAAGTGGAATTATTCAGGCCGTTATTTTTTATACAGTTAAAACTTATGCGACGTGTCCAAAGACAACAATGAATGAAAGAAATTGGAGACAAATCAATCACAACCCATAATAACATGAATACATATTATGTATGTAGGTTTACAATAATTTATTGTAAATGATGCAGAGTGCAATATGATTTTAGCTCTGGTGAAAGACTAATTTAAAATTGGAGCATTGCTTGAACTTTAAATGTGTTTATATCTGAAAAGCCAGTTTCTCCTAAAAATTCTCTTTTCTTTTCTCCCCCATTCCTTCTGCATTGCAACCTTCCTCGGTATTAATACTATAGATCCTCTTGATCTGGGCAGTTGGGTCTCTTGCGCGGTTATCACATATTTTATAATAAAGATATATATTTTTACCTTCAGTTCAAAAAATAAATCTGCAGTTGCATAGGGGCTCGGTGACCAAATTAGCTTCAAACGAGGAAAATGTAGAGTGAGAAGTTGAAGCTTTTGTTGAACATCTGCTCCTGTGATATCACTTGATACTACATAGTGACCCTTTAGAAAAAAATATGTTATGAACTTTAATAATTTCAAATACTATTTAAATATTGAAGAGTTATATTTAAATATGCCAGTACCTACCTACCTAATTTCTCTAATTTTCTTGACTGATTTTCAAAATTCGAATATTATCATGACATTTTTAAAATGATTAAGTGTCCACTACTAATTTCCGCCATTATGTATGCCAAATTCATGTTTTCATGAAGACTGCGAAAAATGATTTGAGTACTTTTTTTACAAAATATAATAACAGTAAGTTAAGGGGGGGCTAGGGTTTTAAAATTTTTTTTTTTGCATTTTTTAATTTTTTTTAAAAATAAATGCTTAATATGTTAAGAATATTGTGTTCCAATTTCAAGTTGATTGGAGCAAAATTGATGAAGTTACGAGTATTTTTATACCTGTCGGATTTTAATCCCTACCCGACCATACGTATAAGCCGAGCAGAGCAGGAAGCTGAGAAACAAATTAAAGAAGGCAGGATTCGTCGTAGACAGGAGCAAAAAGGTGCTTTAGACATCATGGATGATAGCAACATCCTTTATGGACCTGGCATTGATGATTCAGTGTGAGGTAAGCCGATAAAATTTGCTTATCTGATAGTATTATTATGCCAGCGTCTGGATGATCTAGGCCCTCTGATTGGTCGAATTAAAATTGTCTGTTTCGGGTAAATTCAGCTAACTTGAAAATTAAGACACGATTTCATACTAAAATAGGATCGCCTCATAATAATACGAGATTTCTTTAAAATCATCGTTTCTGCTCATATAATTTTTGGATAATATCGAAGAAAATATGTTTTAGAAAGTTCATAATCCATTGGATTAATTACATTACAATGAAAATTATCCACAGTTACGTGATTATGTTTGACGTTTATAAAAAATCACGCCTTCCTTATTCAATATGGCCGATACGCATGGCTATGGATGGCCGACAGAGCTCACCTCTGGCGCTTTAAAAACGAACCAAATGAATGGCGCGAATATTTAAATATGCAGCTCACAATATTTGACTACTTACGAATAACAAGCATTTAATAAGATTTCTTTTGGAAGATTATCACTTTGTAATGGCATTTTTCATTATTATTTATATTTTTTTTTGCTTATTAATTATATCTGATTTTATATTGACATGTTTTCTAATTTCTAAAATTTCAAACTTATTTATTTGCGATGCTTTATAGGAGTTAGTATACATTGAAGTCAAAAATTAAATATAGATTACAATTGGAAAGAAGAAGTGGAAGGAGGGAGGAGGGGTAAGAGTGGCCGGAGTTTTATCAGAATTAGGAATTACAATATCGTTAGACGGGAAAGACCAGTTGAGTGGGAAAATATTTAAAAGAGGGTTTATTTTTTTTTTTGCTTATTAATTGTATCTGATTTTATATTGACATGTTTTCTTATTTCTAAAATTTCAAAATTATTTATTTGCGATGCTTTATATCCTGAGTGAAGTATTTTAAGACCTGATTTTTTATCGAAAGTGTGATCATTATTCAAAAGATGATTTGCAAACTCAAATTCACTATTTCCATTTAGAGCCCTGCGATATTCTTTAGTTCTGACTTCAAAGTTTCTATTGGTTCTACATTGTAATTTCTTTGTAAAAGAAATTACAATCATCCCAATTGAGTTTTTAAACTCCTGATTTTTTTGTTTGAATTTTGCTATCTTTATTATTAAGAATATATTTCTTCATTGTTATTAGTGTAAAACGCCAGTTGAATAGTACCAGAATTGTTTTTATATATAATTTTAGAAGTATCGTTATCCACAAGCAGAATTCTACACCATTGTTTATTTCTATCTTTAGAAAGACCGTTTGAAGAGAATATGTTTAATTTTTTTTATTTAGTATTTCAACTATCAATTTATTAGAATAACCGTTATTAAATGCTATTTGTCTTATGAATATATTGTTTTATGGTTATATTCTATTTGTTTTTTTCAGGTCTTAAAATACTTCACTATAAATAATTTTGAAATTTTAGAAATGAGGAAACATGTTAATATAAAAGCAGATATAATTAACAAGAATTTTTTTATAAACTCTCTTTTAAATATTTTCCCACTTAACTGGTCTTTCCCGTCTAACGATATTGTAATTCCTAATTATTATAAACCCAGCCTACTCTTACCCCTCCCCCCTCCTTCCACTTCTTCTTTCCCAATTGCAATCTATATTTAATTTTTGACTTCGGTGTATACACAATAAAATGTAAACATTATATTTATTTATTTATTGGACAATTTGCATAGCGCCGCTTTTGTGAGATATCACCTCAGGGGCGCTATATTGTAATAATCTACCTATATACAGGGTGTCCGGAAACTCGTAGTACAAGCGGGAAACTGGTGAATCTACATCACATTTGGAGTCGATTTTGTAGTATATTTTTTTTTGATTTGAGCTTTCGTTATCGAGTAAATCGAGTTAGAAGTTCATTTTTTTTTTTTTTTTTTTTTTTTTTTTTTTTTTTTAATCAAATTCTTATAAATTATTACTGAAGATCAAAGTACCCAACTAATTAAAACTATTTGAAAGTAAAACAAATGAAGAAACTCGGATTTTAAGCATTATTTTGAAATCATCCTTCATTTAATCCGGTGTAATCATAAAATATTTCTGCTCTGCAGGGTTAAAACATCTGTTGTTCAACCCTAAACACCAGAAAAATCTTTAACCCAAAAATAGCCGAAAAATATTTTTTTTTGGTTTTTTTTTTTTTTTTTGTAAAAATGCTCAAATCAAAAAACTTTATGTTTTTTTGGGTTCCCCATGTGGTGTAGATTCTCCAGTTTCCCGCTTGTACTACGAGTTTCCGGACACCGTGTATATAGATTATTACTCTCCTGATGAAGGTGTATATATAATCTAACTTTAAACTTTATTAGATACAGTAACATTTGTAGGTAAAGAATTACCACCAGTTGGAGTAAAATTAACACCTTTTAATTAAACCGACTGCTATTCTCATCGCACAATTACCCTCCTTTTATTCATAAACTTCTTAGCATGACATATTTCAAAAATAATTTCACATCATTTTGCAAAACTCCTATGTATTAACAGTCAATTACAATTTGTGAGCTTATGTGACGAATCAAATTTCGTCACAAATAAATATGAACGTTAAACTGAGTATGTTCCGCAGTGTGCGCCCAAAGACAAAGAAAGTGTTGACAGACGGGGGTTGTAAAGAAAGAAGTGCGGGGTAGGGCGACAGGTCCTACGAGCTCAAGAAAGAAGGACAGTATATAGGGAGACAGGAGAGAGACGAGCTAGTTAGGAAGAGGTTCCTAAGAAACAAAGAAAGTGAGTTGTACAAAGTGGACAATCGATATCGCCGGTTAAACTAAAAAGTGAAATGGACATTACTAAAAGAGGATAATAAACGAACGTATTGTAAAGTGCTGTTGCGATTTAAAGTGTCAACCAAACATTGCAAAACTAACAGTTCAACGGATAGTGCTGCAAAGTGCCGATGTATCTTGTGAACATTAAATAGTGATAAATCAAAAATATAAACACTGCGTGCCACCCACTGCCCACCGCCACAACCCCATTGTTGCATTCGGACGACGCGCCTGGAAACGCCCCCGCGGAACGCAGAAGATTCTACGAAGTTAGTTGTATCCGATCCATATGACAATTAGTTAAGATTTAGATGTAAGTAGACATAAGCATAATTTAGATTTAGTATTAAGATTTGAAAAACCTAATTAAAATCGAGACTTATAATTATTACATGTTCTTAATTAAATTCACCTCCCTAGTCCACACCCAAGCAACCCGAATTGGTGAGAAGGCAGAGTGTACGGCTGAAGAGGTAAGTATAAAACAGCAATATATTTAAGTATGATTCTGAGCTAGATGCCGGAGGAGATGTTTACGTGATTTTGTCACACTTATTATAATTCTTGTTTTCAATTCATTTATTATTATCTATCCATACACTTCCTTTCTTTTATAACAATCTCAGGCGAAATTACGTAATGATATTTTATGGATATACGTAATAGGTACTACAACTATGTAATAACTAAAACTATCTAACTGTATCTTATTGTACTGTGTATGTCTTAACAAATAAATATTTAAAATATATAAATATAAAATATAAACACGGGTACAATTAATCAATATGTAATAATCTATTATTTAAGTCAACTTTGTTATAACTATCTTTAATTGTGACAAACTAAACGATATTGATTAAACTTATAGACATTGACGGTTGTAACACATATTTAAGCACTTCAAGTCTCCTATGAGCTAATTATATTAGGTACGATAATATCAGTTGTAGACATGTAGTCAATAATAGTGTTTCATTTGAAATAATCCATCACAAATACGTAAAATTTCATTTATTCAAACAACTGTCATTCTTATTATGCGTAAATTTAGCATGTTATTATTAATTAACTCCTTCCTGTTCCGTGTTTTAACAATATATATACTCACCCTCTCTCTGTGAATGTCCTAATATCTATCTATTAAATGTAACTGTTGTTAATATCACTTAAAATGGGCGAAGCCCAACTAAGAGCCGCCCGCAGGGCCTAGCAGAAAAAAACCCGCGGAGCGGGTTTTTAACTGCTAGTAAACGTTTAATACCAGATTTTTTAGTGTTCAAAACTTTATAGCGTTTTTCCCACAACGCACGTTTTTAAAGTCGGTGACCGTCATAACTTCAAAACTACTGCACCGATCCTTTTGAAATTTTGAAAACTATTTTTGTACATAATTTACAAGGTAACGCTGGAGAGTTTTTTTCAAATTTGTTAATAATTATTATTTTACAATAACAAAGTAGCCGATTTTTTTCACTAAAAATAGCGTTTTTCCCTTCAAAGTGTTCCAAAAAAGTAAAAATTAAATTTTCGAAAAACCCTCCCAGCGTTACCTGGGAAAAACTATTATCTAACGAATGAACTTTGATTTTTTGATTTCAGATGACCCAGCACCGAGTTATGAGGGTCACCGCCATTCTACTTTTTTTTGAGACACGTCCGAATAATTTTTTTTTATTTTTATTTTTTATAGTGAATACCTCACAAGAGTCCCAACTGCTCCCGTCTGGAGCCAGTGAGACTATGGCATCCCCAATTGGGGGATGTTGTGAGGCTGAAGGTAAGTGGGGAAGGGAAAGAGGAAGGTGGGGAAGTACCTGGCTATTCAGATCTAGTAACTAAACACGGCTAAAGCCATTTGGAGCAACGTTTCAATTCTGAATGGTGGTCTTACACCAGGGCGATACTGGTAGTATCTTCCACTCTGGAACGTGCCGCAAATATACTATATATTATTTTAATTAATTAATTGTGAAATAACACAAATTAATCAAATAAAATTTATTTGCGCACGCCGGGTTCGAACCCGCGACCTTCGGAATGGCAGTCCAATGCGTTACCACTGGACTATGCCGGCCGTCAAAATTGCTCAAATTGCTGCCATTGCCGTGTTTTTTAATATTTCTCCGTGAAAATTTTATACAACATTCTTAAAATGTCATACTTTACTGTCCTATTAGATTTAATAAAGAAATTTTAACTGTGTTGTCACAAAAAATGCCTTTTTTCGTACGAATTAACCCTAGCCCCCCCTTAAGGAAGTTATAAGTGAAAATGTAATAAATCAGTAAAAAAAAAAGTACCGTAATAAAAAACATAAACATTGTCTAAAATATTAAAGTCATGTGCTTTAATTAATCTTTGAAATTAGATACTGGCAATTTACTTTTATTTTTATCATTTAGGAAATCCTATAAAAATTAAGGAAATAAGATCAAATTGTATTATAATTTAAAAAAACCTTAAACAGAGTGACATTCAGCTTCTGTGCTAAAAAATCCAAAAGTCTGAATGATAATGCCCAAGAGCGAGTTCGAAATGAATCCCAGATCCCATAGCTATGAATTGATCAGCACCTATCGGACCTTCCATCATATTTCTTAGGTTCATACAAACATACTAATGGTGTCAGAGTGGTAGACCTGCAAACCTTAGAAATCTACTAGATGCCCGAGTGCGAAGAACCTATGAGATTTGTTAACACTAAATTTGTACAGAATAGTATTTTGCATAAATCAATGGATTTTATTAAAATAAGACAAAGACAAAGTGTTATTATTAAAATAAATTAACAACTGAAGAAGTAACTTTTTTATATTAAAAAACAAACATTTTCTTGCATAAATTGTGATTTTGTTATGTAAAAATATTTTTGGTAACCTATGACATTATATACAATAACCACGGACGTTTTAATGAATTGCCAAATTGTGTATGTATTTTTGCACTAATCTGTGGTGAAATGATGTGATCTAGATAAAAATATGAAAAAGATTGTAGAATTTTTTCTTTTTTCTAAGGGATTTTTTTTTCTCCCTTTTTACTCTCTGAATGAACTCAATAAGATTAGGCCAAGAACCACCACTGGTCTACTCATCGAAAGAATGAATGTTATGAATCTATCAACATTATATGTATAGTGAATTACAATCTGCGGATTGAAATAGTGTGTGTAAATAGTAAAGTAATCTCAATTACCTGTAGCTGAAATGGCTTGTTTTGATCGAATTCTATAAGCAGCATGGGCCGAGAGTAATTTCTGCACATTTGGGTGCACTGCGTGTACAGCCTCCCCGAATTAAGAGAACCAATAAGATCTGATAGTGATTTCCTTTCCACACAAATATCAGGAGTGAGAATATAATCGCCAACCTATAAAACAAAATAGAAAATATTGAAACATCTAGTAGGTACCTACCTACCTTCAAAATAAATTTCACATAGAAATAATTTTACAGTTATTGTAACTGGTTCAGTATCGATTCCTTTCTTATGTAGAAGTGCTGGCAAATCTGATCGGAATTCCCTCATGTCTACAATAACTCGTGGCTTTTCTTGGGTGACTTTTTCTTCTTGTCCTCCTAGAAAAAAAAGAAGAACAAGTCAATTTCTTCATACTCGACGATTCAGATATCTTGGCGACTATCGCCATACTAACTAATAATCTGACTTCTAACTTCGTAAGTTCTGTCAGTGACACCAGTTTTCCGCGACCAGCCGGTCAGTCGTTACCACTAACATCATTGTGACTTTAAACATGGCGGAGCAATAAATAAAAGAAAAAATGATAGTTTTTATGATAGTCTTTGTTACTTGTGTCGAGACATTTTATTACATTGCATGTGTTTTAAGCCCGCCACACATAGCTGCGCATGGCTACATATAACATGTGGCTTTTAACATGTGATTTGTTCACTATGAACTGCTATGCATATTAACATATAGCGGGCCAAGCGCATGCTATGCACGGCTGGGTGGGTATGTGAAGTCAGAGGCACACGCGTGGGTTACAGCGGATTCGCCGGCCGAGCGAAGCTGTAACCTTGCTAGTCCACGGCATCCATGTTTCTTCCCATGCTCAGCCACAAATAAAGACATATTGAAATATTGTCACTAAATACAGAAATATTTAGTGATAATATCAAGCAAAAATTATTGACATTTCGCGCAAAAATACTTGTACTCTCTACGACTGCTGACACAAAAACAGGCATTGTCATAGCTAGCAATGTGTGATTGAATCACTGTATGAAGCCACATAGCTCTTGTGTTAATCGTGGTTGTGCAGCTATCTGTGGCAGGCTTTAGATCAGTCATACTCAACCTGCGGCCCGCGGGCCGCATGCGACCCGCCGAGCTATTTTGTGCGGCCCTCAATACATTTAATATCAGGAACATTTACAAAATCTGGCATTCTATATCACGTTAATTTGAGATTAATTGCGACTTTGATGTACAGACATTGAAACCCGAAGAGGATAGTATAAGTATAATATACTATCTATATAATATTACTTCACACGCTAGATCTCTAAAAAACAAAGATTTGACAGACAAATATGCGCGCAAATAATTTTGCTCGTGGCAATACATAAATTTTTGACAGTTCCAAAGCTAAATGGTTATCAGTGTTACTAACAAGGAAAATTTTTTGCGGCTGGAAATTTTCAAAAATGGAATTCCGTAGCTACCCCCCCTCCCCCATGTATTTCGAAAAATTGTTGTGGGGAATTACACATGATGTTTTTGAACTTTTATCGTGGGGAATTATTATTTTTCAGAAATTCTCTAACAACCCCCCCCCATGGATTTCAATTATTTTGTGTGAATTATTATGTTTTACAGAAATTCTCTAACAACCTCCCCCCCTCCATGGATTTCGAATAATAAAAGGGGGAATCAAGCTCACACCGTTTTGGCAACACTGATCAGTAGCGGCCCGCGTAGCTTTACAAACATATGAATGTGGCCCGCAGAAGAAAGAGGTTGAGTATCACTGCTTTAGATCAATGTTAGAAACAATACGGACTGTGCGTGACAAGTTTTTTGCGACATGAATACACAACATCAGTCAGTATTGGATACTAGCGTATTTATTTATTTTATTTTATAAAATATTTATATAAAATTGAGTAGAAGAAGGGTCCAAGTATTGATTTTTGAAATATAAAATGAATACTAACCTGCTTTTCTGGAATTTGAGTTGGGCTCCTCTGGTTCATGCATGTCCAAACACACAGGGATTTCAGACTTTCCATCTTGATATTCAGGAATAACCATAGTCTGCAATGGGAATCTTCTACATTACTAATACCCGTCTATGAAGTGTTGTACCCATGCAAATAAGTTACATATATGGTTTGCATTTGCAAATAGCAGAAATCAACTTCATATTTTTTGATGATGACCTTATGAGTTTATCATTGTATGTATACCGTTATGGTATCAGCATGCGGGGGGCTTAGGATCACAGGAGCCTAACTACAAAAATTGGTGTTTTGAGTTTTTTTTTTGGGTTTTTTGGTCTCGGTAATGCCATAAACATATTTATTAATGACACAAAGCTCTATCTTGTACACACAGCCGTTTAAAAGATACAGTTGGGCATACAGCTAGGCATATGAGCATTCCAATCTTTGTTTGCGTTTATCTCAAAACTATCTTTTTGTAGATAGGCCCTTGTGATCCTAAGCCCCTGCATGGTGAGTCGCGAAACAGTTTGTATTTGGCTCCAAAGTTACTTAATTGAAAAGTTAAATTTGGTTAGTTTGAATACCCATTAAAAAGGATGTATCAAGTTAACAAAGCATAGAATGAGTTAAAAATAAAGGTAACCTTACACTTTTAGCTTGAATCAACAATTCAAACGATTGTTTTTCTCTTTTCAGTGAAGTAAGATATGCCTGTTCTTCGGTAGTGTTAGCATGGACCAGAATATAAACAGTGAGTGATGGATAAGAAGAATCCTTCCTTGCCGAATATAACTCAATCTGTCTGGTTGCCGATATGTCACTGTGGTACATTATTATATAGTTTGGACGAAATTGCATCAATGTATCTTCTAGGCATACTCCTCCTTCGTTATTCTTAAATGTTTGAATGCAAATCAATGGACTTTCCAGTTCGATATGAGTAAGATCCATATTCTCCATCTGGAATTAAGAAAATGTGGCAAATGGTATGGAGCAATAACGGTAGTTGCCCTGGTTCAATACTTTCCGTTCATTGGGAATGTGATAATAATAATGATATTGAGTTACCTAGTAATGCAGGAATTATGAAGGAAAGGGGTGGGAAATGCCACAGACTTGCCCTGATCTGCTGCTTGCTTCTCAATACCTCTCAAGGTGGTTATAACATAAATATAATTGTCTTTATACATAATAACAAACACATATAATATAATGGTACACAGGTTGATTGCGGCGGGGTGCACGATACACACAATTGTTTTGCGGGTTTTGCAAAAGCGGCATTAACCAGCGGAGCGTTAGTTTTATTCGACCAACAAATTGAATATTTGTGTTGCGTTCAACAACAATAATTAATACAGATGTAGGTATCAAACCGGCGCAATCAAATGGTAATAATTATTGTTTCACCTTCAGAAGAGTCAGAGGTTTGTAGAGCATTTAATTACCTGTGTAAATGGTTCAAATAGCGATTCATCTTTATTCTTTATAGTTTTAGAAGTTCCTTCCGATAGTTTATCAATGATGGCTTGTGACATTGTCAACAAAAATTGAGTTTTATCAAGATCACAGTCTTCTAAATCATCCTTGGAGAATATACTATCCATCTCAGTTTCATTTGATTTAGAACTAGTGTCTTTGCTCTCTGAGGGTTTTTTGGCATTTGGCTCAACTTTCTTTTCCTCAACGTCGTATTTGTGTGTATTCTTATAAGATTGAAAATCTTTAGATAGTAGCGGTATATCAAGTTCATTTCTCAATGCTGATAAATACATGAAGGCCTGAGATCCCATTGTAAGATATTGGTTGAGTTGTTTACATGTTCTCGAATCATTACATAAAATCAAAATTTTGGAAGATTGGGAATTTTTATAATACTTTTTACGTTCTTCTGGAATCTCAAAGGTTAGGATTTCACTTAAGTACTTCCACTTTGAATATGATTCAGGTTCAAATTCTGTAAAAATAAAAAAAATTAAAACAATTCACTAACAAACCAATTTATAGTAAAAATAAATGATGCGTAAATTTACCCTTTTTTAGATTGAAAACTCGAGTTCGTGCGTATCTGAACAACTGTTCTGCAGAATCTAACAGAATCCAACCAGAGTTTACTTTAGCATACTCGGTAGATCTATACTGTCTCACAAGACAGTAAAAGGTTACAGCATCCTGATGGATCAGAGAACTGAAATAGTAACGGTACAATTGAAATCTTCGGTCTTCATTACAGAAACATTAGCGAATTATCAAATGATATGTGCAAACATTTATGTAATGAATCATAGCTTTGTGAGATTTATTTATTATTTACAATAATTAAGAAATTGTTACAAACATAATAAGAGTCCGCATTATCTTCAAATCCTGGATCAATTCTTTAGTTCTGCTGCTCAGCTGATGCCAAACGGTATCGAGTTGAGATTGCAAAATTTTGTGGAATTTACTTATAAGACAATTTTCCACAGTAATTTCCTACAAACATGTGAAACATTAATATTGTGAGTATGTATAACCAGATTACTAAAATGTAATATTGAAAGCCTCTCACAATTTTAGGCAAATAAAATATGTATAAATTTGTGTGCAAACAAAACATATTTTTATTCAAATTCAAATAAAATAGTTTTATTTTTTGTTTACTTGTAATTCTAAAGTACGGTTTATCCTTTTCAGTTCTTTTGTGGTATAATTTATGATGTCTAATATGCATGATTGTATCAAAGTAGTTTTGCTTGTTAGGGGAACATGAAGTTCTACAACATTTGTGTGCACATTTTCTAGATCTTGTTTTACCGAAGCGTGAAACCTGCAAAAGTTATAAGAAATGTTCAATGATTAGGTGTCATATGAACTAAATTTCATTGCAAAGTATTTTTAAGTGAGTAATGTACCTTGGCCATAGAAATAATTCTTTAACAAACAGGTTTCTCATAACCTTTTCTACATGTGCAAATCCAAAAGTAAACCGTTCAGCCGAGTGAGAAAATGCTTTGATGAATCCAGTCTGAAAATTAAAAAGGGAACATGCTGGAATAAGTTGAAATACTGATAACAAGACGAAGTTACACAAATCGGGAAAAAATCTCAAAACAAATGGTAGTATTGCAATTGAATAAAACTACCTTATTTTTTTGCCTGTAGAGTCGTAAAACAAAGGCTTCTTGACAAGACTCCAATATACTGTGAGCCCTCAAGACAATGATCCCAGTGATGTGTTCTACGGGCACTCGATCTTTGAGTAGATCTACAACTAAAATTCTAGTTGAAACAAAATGCACACCACCATTTAAATATGCCCTTTCCCTGCAAATAAAATAATATGGTTATTTACCCAAAAAGCTAGTGAGTTCATTATTAATTGAAGTATTGCAATGATTTTACCTGTCAGCAGATAAAAGGGGAAGTGAAGATAGTTTAAGTTTAGCCATATAATATTTCTCTTCATAATCTGCACTGTTTACTACCAAAACCAAATTTGAAGGATCAGCATGAGCCCGAAGAAGATTCATCACAATTACATGTTCATTAAATCCCCTGGAAAAAATAATAACAAAATTAAGCAATGTTTATAAATTCTATGAGGATTTACATAAACATTTTAACTTCAAAACTCACTTCGCACTAATCATCAAGGCATCATGTTCCAAAATATCTAGAAACATTTGCTTTTCAAAACTTATCATGGGAAAAGCTGGATCTCCTGGGACGTCATTCTTCACTGCCACATCCATTTTTCATATAAAAAAATTAAATCCTGACTATAAAATATTAAAAACAATATCAGTATTTTCAAAAATGTATTCAAGTTTCAAAGGTATCCAAAATAAGAGATATAAGAAGGTGACAGTTGATGTGTTGCTATATTGGTGAAAAATAGAAAAAAGGTAATTCAATGGCAACACCATAGCTAAATGTCATTATTCTTTTTGTGTACGAAATGAGAAATGATTATGAATTCTCAGTTTTTTTCGTGTTTTGTAATTTGTATTCCATAAATCTATACTTCAAAATGATTTACTTTTAAAATATCGTCATTGAATAAACGCACAAGAAATGTGTATTTTTTACTCTAAAATACTCTAGCTTTTTTCTAAAATATTAAAATGTCTTACAATATTAATGACATGTGTCGTGTTTGTCTGGTTCCCACTGGTTCGAGGAAGAATTCAAATTTGTTCTTTTCATCGGGACGATCAGTCCAACTTTGGGCCAAAGTAATGGCATGTGCGTGGGTTCAGGTATGATTTTTTTTGTCCTTTTTAAAAACAAAGACAAACATTCCCAAGCTACGGATAACCTGACAATGTTGGAATTTCTCTTGCTACCATCACGATTAGCGAAAACTCTTGAGCAATGATGGAGAACTTAGCTAGGCAGAGGACTGAACCGCAGCGCATGTGTGGCAACTCAACGCTATGAACCGATCAATCAAATATTATTATACTGCTTCATTTATAATTTTGATGATTTTAGGTATTTGAAGGCGATGGTTTGCCTAGCCAGATATGCTACAAGTGCCACAATAAGCTGGATATTGCTTACCAATTTAAACAACAGTGTGAGGCAGCGGATGCACAAATCCGGCAATTTTTGAACAGGACCGTAACGGGCAAAGGTCCTCCGAATAATATAGACCTTACCCTGACTCAGGTAAGGAATATATTTTAAAATATGAATTATTAAAGAAGTCCGTACACAGAATGACAATGTTGTGTAGATGGATTAAGATGGATTAGTTGTAAACTATTAGATAAGTAGCGGAATTTTAACATGGTATAAAATGAATGTGATTTATATTTCAGAGCCAGCCAGAGTGTCTCACAGAATGCAAACCACTGAACTTTAACATCACAAGCGAGTGTTTGGATTTAGCCCAGTCTGATCTCTCTCTATCGGCCTATCGATTAATGAGCCAAGATATGTCACTGTCGCAGCAGCTTGACTTTAGACTGCGGGATAGTGATTTTGCAGCAATGAAGCAAGAACCTGGATTATTAGCCAATTTGAATGTAAGCTTAAATAATTACTTATTATAAGCAATAATTAAGCATATAAGCAGTAATTGTTGATTGAGCACCTGACCGGACATCAGAAGATGCTGGTTCAATTCCCGTTGGCGGCATTTATGTTTTGTCCGGAGATATTTTCAATTTGTATTGATATTTCAAGCGACTAATTATTGCTTATAATAATTTGTTATCCTTTGTTGTATGCATAAAACCTTGTCTTATAAACATTATTTTATCATAAAAAAATCAAATAATAACAGTAACAGATTATTTTTGACTGTTTAACTATAAATATTCTTAATATAATAATTATTATTTTATCATTGTTATTCTATTATTCTTATTTATATTTTGTTACCACCATAATACATACATTTTTGTACCTGCTTTTTTTATAATATGGGGTATTTTTATAATAAACTAGTGGGCCTGGGCTGACGTTGTCCTGCCATAGACCACCTTCTATGTAGACCACATTTTATATAGAATTATTTTTATGTAGACCGCCTTTTATTTATTGTCGCTGTTGTTGGATATTTTATGCATTTGACATACATAGAATACATGCGCAAGTCACATCCATCGTAGATATTGTTTTGACGCTTCATTTGATATCGATCATTTCAGCAGATTCTTCAGTATGATAGAAAATAAGTAAAAATGCAACCGGTACTGTTATATACTCTTAAAACTGCCTTGAAGTATACATCCTTCACAGTGTGACAGATTGCCATACGAATACGATCCATAGAAAACACTTTCGATATACATTTTTTATTTCATGTTTTATTCATTTCATATTCAATGGTAATAAATAAAATGAAAATTCTTAATTGATATTGGATAAAAATTAAATATTATAAATGAGGTAAATAAATGAATTACAACCCTTTTTTCCTATAAAAAATCTTTATTTACCTCATTTAATTTTTATCCAATATCAATTAAGAATTTTCATTTTATTTATTACACTTACCACAATTTTTACATATCTGCCCTGATGATGGATACTGTAATGCTGTCCGAAACGTTGGCTAAAGAAGGAGGAAGTGTAACATAGCAAAATACCCCAAAAATAAATCACCAAAATAATAATACATATTAATATTTTGTAAATTGGACTTAGTCTGTTAATAAATAAACAGTGAAAAAAAATAAACACTTAGTTTTAACTAAGTACTGTTTTCGATAATATTTCTTCATATATCAAAATGACATATAAGTATATTCAACTTTAGCAAACTTTGTATGATGAAGGAACCATTGGTTTTGAAACATGTTGATATACAAGGTTATTCAAAATGATGGACTCAATTTAGTAACTGTATCTGTATTTGTTAACTTTATTGTTAGTATTATCAAATGTAATTAACTTCATATTTGTCACTAGTTCGCAGATTGAAATATAGACTTACGAAATTGAGTCCATCATTTTGATGATGACAAATGGTATATTATTTAAAACAGTGTTTTATTATTATAATTAAAAATGGCGCCACAAAGTAAATTCACATTAATTATTCAAGAAATAAATATTCGTTACACTTTTTTCCAGCTTTTCAACACATTGCCATTGTCCAAAGGAGATTGTCAAGTGAGCTCATCTTTTAAATGCGAAAGTTTTAATGATAATGATATCATGTTGGACAGCTTGCCAGCAAAACTATTTGAATCGGTCAGCGACTCCATGAACCCCAGCTCAGCCGACGATGTGGACCAAATAGACTGTAAAATCTCAGTTTGGGACTTGCAGCACAAAGACCCAACTCCATTGATACATAAAAACGACTTTGTAATACATGGAGATAAGGAAAATCCTCTAAATAAAGAAAAGGAAATATTGAGAAATGTTTGCGATAGTGAAGATTTGTCATTTCTTGCTGATGATAGATCTGTTAGCCCTTTGACAAGTAAAATTGTGGAGCCTCCGTGTATAATTCAAGGCCAAAATGATACGCTTACTATCCCAGATGATTTGCATAACCATACTGATTATTTAAATAAAAGTGTTAAAGATACATTTGACAAAAATTCACAAATCATTGAAGAGACTGTCACCGCATTAAAAGCCACTTTTCCTGATGAAATGCAAACAATAACAAAAAGGCCTCGGAAAAAAGTTAATAAAGAAAACCAGGTGACTTATTTATTATTATTAAATTATTATCGAAATTTTAACCACCCACGTATTCAATTCTAAAGGCCATTACTCACGCTTGTTCATGCTCGATGGTTTTACGCTCATTCGAAAATGTCGCACTCAATGTTTTTTTGTTCAATGCGAAAAAGATTCAAGGTCCGTAATTCTTGCTCGATGTTTGACAGAAATTTATGGACTGAATGAGAATTTTGATGGTATATCTATGGCTACTTGTGTCGAGATGCTCGAGCGTGTGGACTCAACAATGAGCATGGTTTCAAGTCAACATGTTCAATCGAGCTAAATTGTCCATATGTGTGTACATAGCATAAAACTTGATTTAATTTGATCGAACTCATTGACAGTAACTACTGCAACGTTCAATTGATCCATAGAATTTTTGATCCGATGCAATGATTTTTATTTTTACTTTTTTATGTTAACACTACACAAGAATCCCAACTGCCCGAAGCCAGTGGATTTATTGTACCCTCTGAACTGAAAGAATATTGAACTGAAAAGAGTGGGGAGGGAGAAGAGATAGAGAAGAGGAAGGTTTGAAAGTACCCGGCTATTCAGATCTAGTCACCAAACATGACTAATGCCATTTCAAGTAAAATTTCAGTTCTGAATGGTGATCTTTCACCAGGGCAATACCACTCTGGTAATAATATAAAATTATGGTAAATTTAATATATGTTTTGATTTCAGGATCTTAAGAAAAGCAAGAAGTCAACAGTAAAAAAGGCAAATTCAGAAAAGAAAGAAGAACAGGAGCAATGTGAGCTTTGCGGTAAATTGATGAAATTTTTTAAGTACTTAACTTTTCAATAGTTTAGAAGTTATTGCATTAAAGAAAATTATTTGTCAGAGGGCTTGTTTCACATAAGATGACAAATCGTACACTGTATACCAAAATATAGCATTTTATTAAACTTAAAAATATTTAAAAAAAATTAATCCTTCAAAACTTACAAGTAAAAGAAATCATGAGAAATAATTTGATCGAGATTAAACACAAAAATCACCTTTCAAAATATAAAAATGGCTACCGCCTGATATACCAGCAATTGGAATATGAAAACTGCCAACTTTTATTAACTTTTTTTGTAATCTAAGTACATCTTTTCATATATACACACTGTCTGAAAGCGTTAATAAAAAAATATTAGACTTCATAGTGAAAGTAAGAGACAGAACTGCCCATAAGAGTGAAGGGAACAAACCAACTTGCGCAGAGAGGGTGAAGTTGCGTGGGTGTGTCCCTTTCAGTATTTATCAATAAATGATTCCGATAGTCTATAGGCAACTCACATTGTAGATTCACTACTTAGTTTACGAAAATAAAATCGGCTTATGAATAACTAGTCCTTTTTACGATGGCGCGTGAATTGCTTGCTGCGTAATAAATTAATATAATGTATATTTATTAACTGTAAATGTACATTTACAATAAATCAATACATATAAATAAATGTTCATTTGTTAAAAATCTTAAATCTCCGTAAGTTCTTCACCGATTGCTTTGAAATTTTGACGCAACGTTGCATTCGAACATTACGCTTGTGTTTTTATATACTTTTATTATTTAGATGTAACCTGTGATAAGTGAAAGATAAAAATTTGCTTTTTTTAAAATACAGCGCTATCTGTTGGACAAACATGCTATTTTTTTATTTTAAACAGCGTCATATGTTGGACGTTAAAGCAACACACGCTATTGTTTCAATATCTGCACAGACAGATCGTGGCGGGGTACAGGTAGTTTAAAATAATAAAAATAAATTCAAATCTCAAATCGGACAAAAAGAGTTTCCAAAATTGAATATTGCGTTACACTATTTATTTAGTTAGACACTGTTACTCGCCGCAGTAAAAACGAACATGTGAAATATGAGAGAACACTGACAGACCGGTGAAAACAAACATTCAGGCCGCAAAAAAGTCCCACAATGGACTGCGCTGCAAAACCGTTGCCTTACTTTACTTTTATGCACAGGGTCTGGTTTTTTCAATGTGCGTTTGTCGGCAGTCAAAGTACGAATGATGTCATAGTTTATTTGAGACATATTCGAACCTTCCTGGTGCCAAAGAGATTGTCATGTGGTTTGCCTCCAGCTCGTCAAAATGATATCCAGATTTTGCATTAGGGCATGTCTATGCTTTCTGACCTAATACACCATTTTTACAAACAAGATAAAATTATCTATATTTTTGTATTTGAAATATACTTTAATATTTATAAATTGGAATATTTTAATTTCTAACAGAGAAAAGGTGATAAAACAAACTACATACATTTTTACTCCAAACGTCAAAAAATTGTAGAGAATACAAAATTTTGATAACACGTTTCTGTTATGTACGGAATCTTCAAGAAAACTGACAACTCACTTTTTATCTTGTGTATACAATAAAAAATAATAAAAAAATATTACAGTAATTCCAAGAGGGAAGAACGAGAAATTATAAAAAAAATATTATAATAATTCTCACCAAAAAAATGGAAATTTTGCATTAATTATTAGTGATTTGGATTTATATTATTTATTTACCTTCAAGGCACTTATGTTATTAAAAAACATCACTTTCGAATTAAATTCACGCAGTAACAGTCAATTAAAACATAATATTATGTCAGAAATAATATTTTCTAGACGGGAACCTCATGAGTCACTCAACCAAAATAGAACGTTGCCAGCTCTTTTGCTGCCAGTTAAACACATTTTTTATTAGTAAGAGTTCGAAACAGAAATTGTACAGTCTTTATTCAATGTGCAACTACAACACCGTTTAACGGTTGGGAAATGTTTTTTTTATTAATAAGGCTGATATTATATATATGTTTTTTTTTGCTTTCATATTTTAGGAAAAGTGTTCAAGTATCGAAGCTATATGATCCAGCATTTGCGAACCCATACTGGAGTTAAACCTTACGATTGTTCGTATTGTGACCAGAAATTTACCATGTACCATACGCTAGTCACGCATTTAAGAACACATTCAGGTAAAACTTTTGATTTTTCTTTATAAATTAAAATGTTGACTCCTTCATACAAATTTAAAGCAAGATATATCATAAGTATTTATAAAAAAATTATGTTTTTACAGGGGATCGTCCTTATATTTGTGCTGTTTGTGGAAAAGGTTTTACACAGTCAACAGGTAATAAAGGAAGAATTTTTTATTTAGGTACTTACTGTCCCTTTGCACTTAAAAATGCTAATGGGATGGTTTATTTAAAATTTTGGTTGTCTATCAAAAAAAATGAATGTGCATTATTTATTTACATAATATATACGTACAGTCTGACATTTAATAGTGAACAAAAATTGTTTCAAAGTGGCAACACCAAGATGGCTCTTATGAAAATGGATGAAATTTATGTATCAACATAGCCATTTATTAGATGTTAAATTAAAATAAAATTTAATTTACATATCAAATTTATAAATTACAAATAAAAACTTAAAAAATGAGTCACGAACTATCAAACTATAATGACTTATGAAATTTTAGTGTGAAGAACAAATAATTTCAAAGATTAGATAGAACACTCGCAGATGAGAGACTTTCTCTCATCAGATGAGTCCCAGCCACAGTTGCGGGTATAAAAATCGATTATGATATATGGAGGTGCGTGCACAAGCGACGGAACCATCTAGAGTGACTTTTTTTGAATTTTGGAATAGTTTCCAACTATCTGTTGGACAACTGTCGCCGCAACTAAAGTCTCTCCTCTGCGGGTGTCCAGAGTAGCTTGGTGTTGCCACAGTAATAAAAAATTGTAGTAAGAATTGAATGAATTTCAAGAACATTATGCCAAGCATTATTTACATATTATATTATTATGCACAGTATAATTTTTTTGGCAATGGAGTCGGTATTTAAGTACCTATTAAATATTTTTATAATATGTTAACTTATTTTTGAATTTGGAATCATCTGTAAAACCAACATTGAACTCCACCGCTTTAACGCCAGCCGGGTGAAGATAGTTTTTGAACATGAATATCAACTTGTTGCATGTTTCATTTTTACGAAACGCAGAATTTTTTGCAAGGTTTTGGCAAAAAAGGCAGGTTTGGGTACCGTTCCACCCCGGGAACCATTTACTGGTTTACCAACACCTGCCATAGATCACTTCAAATGGTTCGCTACTTTTGGTGATTTAGCAGGGGTGACCGGGTTCATCGAGTGAGGTGTGTTCAAGATGCCCACCAGCTGCGTGTCGTGCCAGATCGGGAGAAGCTGGTTTGGGGACACCCTTTGACCCTACCTCTCCAACTGGTATCTCGACCCATCGAGGGATATATTCATATGTCCGTCACTCCTGGACACACTGATCTTTAGATTCCTACCCAACCCTCATACCTTTTACCTTCCCAGAACTTCCTCTCCTTTCTTTCCTTAAAAAAAGCCCACCACACAGTATCCCAAAAGATGACATTGGCCCTGAGGTAAATTATTATCCTTAGGGCCTCCTGTTTGGGGTTAATGTAAAAAAAGTTGTGCAGATTGTATTAAGAAGTTACCTATTTATCACAGTGTCATGGTTGAAAGATTATCAACTGGTAAAGGCTTATAATTTATATGAATATATTGTTTCAGGGCTTAAATCTCACATGCGGGCACACACTGGAGAGAAACCCTTTGATTGCGAAATATGTGGGAAGAAGTTTTCACAAAAAAGCAACCTCCTCATTCACAAACAAATTCACTCCGGTCAACGGGAGCACATCTGTACTGTTTGCCATGTGGCCTTTAAATTTTATAAACACCTACAGAGGTAAGATAAGAAAATCTTTTTGGTATCCTAATTGAATATGTATTATGTAAATGTACAAAGTACAAATTAAATATATTGTTAGAGGCAAGAAGGCTGATAAAAAGGAAAAGGATGGTAGCGGTCAAAAAAATTATTGGGGATAAGTTGCAGATGTCACTATAATAATAATATCTTTATTTAGGAAAGTTTACACATTACAACTATACATACATATTATGGTGTACATTGATTTGTAACTTTTATAATTAAGGTTATTAAATTAACAAAAATGAAGAACTATTAATACAAACATAATATTGTGAAGGTAAATAGAAAATAAAAGTACAGTTGAGGTTTCTCAAATACCGCCTCACTAGGCTAGCCTGTGTTGAGGCAGAATTTTTAGTGTTAGTTCCTAATACCATTGAACATACCTATATTTGTATTAAGAAGTATTCGCTCAATAATGTGGTGGTAATGTGGTGACTTCAATAACTGCGAATTTGGGCGAATGCACCGGTAAAGGCCCTATTCTTATTTTTAATCCAAATTTTTACATTATCTTTAATTTTTTTTTGTGAATCACATTGTTTTATATTGTCTGGAAGAATGTTGTAGAGTCTTGTCGCAAAGTATTTAAAGTTTCGTTGACCAAACGTAGTATGTGTTATCGGAATTTGTAGTAAGATTTTGTTGTTGCTTCGTGTACATCGTGTATTTGAACTTTTTACGTAGTAATTATGTATATTTGAGTATAGATGAGTTAGGATAGTTTTTGCATATAGCTGCCGAACATCAAACACATTCATAATATTAAAAATTAGATTCGAGTCTGTAATTATAGGTAGCCTTAGAATTATTTTTAAAATTTTTTTCTGAGCCTTTATGATTGGGTCTAGTGCAGATGAAGTGCCACCTCCCCATGCTATGATACCATACTCAATAATAGATTGGCAGACTGCAAAATAAATCATTTTCAGGTGTTGAAAGCCGATAATAATAAGTTGTCAAAGAATGCCATTTTGGCTGTCCACAATGGAGTTCCAATACCAGTCCTGAAGTGCGACAGTGAAGCATGGAATTGGCAGAAGAATAATGAAAATAGACTGAACGTTGTGGAAAAGGCATCACCAAATGTTAGGTTAGGTTTGACCAAATTACAAATGACGATATTTGGTAAGAATGCATCGCGATGTATTCATATTGAATTGAAACAAAGAAAGGAGTGTCCAAAAGACGTAGTATCGAATTATTTTGACAGTTTATGACAACAATGATATTTACGTATTTGTTTTTTTTCAGTCACATGAAATTACATTCTGATCAAAAAGAATTCAAATGTTCAGTATGTCAGAAGAGTTTCCATAGGTATGCATTTCTAATTCACACTTATATTGGAAAATCTTATTGAATTAAATATTATTTTATGACGGGTATTAAGATTTAATTGGTAAAATTCCTCAGGAAAAGCTACCTCCGCACCCACCTCTCCATCCACAGTGGGGAGCGCCCTTATCGGTGTGAGGAGTGTGGCCATACCTTTACTAATTCTAGTAACTTGAAAGCACACCTGAGAATTCATTCCGGCACTAAACCATACAAGTGCAAGGTGAGTAGGTACAAACTAGTAACGGGTATACTAATGTCCATTTCAAATAAACAACTATCTAACTCTGACTTGGCAAACACTCCTTGCTTCATTTACATTCACGCATTGTGTTATTCTGACTCTTGACATGACCTGACTTAAGTATTTCATTCACATGTTCCTCGGGCGTCCCCAACTTCTTATACCATTAACTTTCGTGAATACTGAGCTATGATGAAGCCTCTGTTCAAATGGAATGTTCAGTTCAGTTGGCAAATTATATGATAGAATATTGATGTGCAGAGAAAACTCTTTGAAATTTATTATATTGAATTAATTTTGGGTTTATCTTAATTAAAAAACAATCAATACATGATAAACCCACTTAATTTTGCAAGGATTTGGAGGGCGGTCCGTCTGATTGACAATCGGTTGTTAACTGACCGATTGCCATCTCTAATGCACAGTTGCAATGTAGGCATGCTGAGTCTGTTCTACAGGTATTTTAATGGATACTGCTCTAAGGAGCTAGCAGCTTTGATCCCAGGTGCAACGGTAACGGTGCACATGCGTGAAAATCGACGAACACCCGTTCACAGTAATGTTTTGTAGGTATATATAAATATATGTTCATATTTGAAACGATCTACCGGCATCTGCTTTACTTCCTTCATATAATCCGGGCCTTTTCAAGACCTTTCAAAAAAAGAATAAATACCTTTCTACGGCCCCTACCTCTCTGCCCAACCGAGTGGCGACATAGTTCCCCTGTCTTTACACTGTCCAGACAGGGGCGCTCTGTCGCTAACGTCGAAGTCAATGAACAACTGCTTGCTATACATATATTTGTGAAAAGATAAACCTATAGAAGTGATTTGTGAGCATGCCTGAAATTTGTGTGAAATTGATCAAACGTGAAAAATATTGAAATTCTTTTTTGAAAAGGTAATCAATTTCACTACAAAAATTGTCTGGGGCCTAGGAGTCAAAAGGTCTTATGTAAATTGGCAACATCAGTTTTGTTAGGAATCGTTACAACAGTGAACATAATAATATTTTTGGGTGATTATTTGAAAAGGTTAATTTATAAAACCAGCAATTTTATTACTGCTGATATTTTAATTTTATTTTAATCAAACATAATCTTATGCCGACCTTTTCTTTGTTCTTCCAGGTTTGCAAGAAGGCATTCATACAATCCAGTGGACTCAATAGACACATGCAGCAACATTCTTTTGCACATGCCGCTAATGGAATAACTCCCCAAATTTAAAAATGATATCGATTGTGGTATGGTAAAACCCTTCAATCAACAAAATTCAAACTTTACAGGAGACAATAAAAATGAATATTTACGGATTCGTAAAACTAATAAAAAATCTTGAAATTTTTATGAAAGTTGATAATTGTTTTCCAAAAATTTGAATTCTATTTTTGATTTTGAGTAATTTCATCTGCAGTTTTCTCGAAATTACCCCAAAAAAAATAAAATTATGCATAAATTTGTTTTAGTATTGAAAATGCATCAATTGGCAAAAATGACTTTACCAGTTGTAATTTGAAAAAATATTCACAATGAAATCGCTGAAAAGTGACATTCCCTAGAAATGTGACTGAAGGGTTTTATCAAAACACAGTCGATATACTTGTAATCAATATTGTGTACATGTGGATTGTCAGAATTACTTGTATCATTCTGACATGCTAGTATCGCATTGGTTTATTATTTTCCTCGAACCCAGACAAAATTTGTTGATTTTTGACAAGGTGTTGGATTTAAAAATGATATTATGTTAGAACTTCCAAAAATTTTTTTTTTCGAGCATAAGAAGGAATTGGATTGGATGTTGGTGTTTTTGTGATGTGAAATATTGTTATCGTTCGTTAATTTGTGGTATCAGAAATAACATCTCATTATCGCCGTGCTTTGGAGTCATTGAAGATATAATCCGATAATAGTGTTTAGACTGCGGTCTGCCGGTGCAGTTTGCAGTCTGCCGCCGACAAAGATATTAGATTCTAATATCTTTGAATCATACTTTTAGTGCTTGGTTTCCTTTTTTCCTTTCATTTCCTTGTTTTACCCTACATTCACTTTCACCCAATTCTGTCAAATATTATTATCATAAAATTATGCTTCACATTCTGCTAAATTCATCTGAAGTTGTACCTATAAAACATTTCGGCATATTGCATATGTTTTAGATGTAAAATGGAGATTTTACATCCAAATAATATGTGATTATACATTATCTTTGTAATACTACCTTGGGAAATGTATTTTTAAAAAATTACTATGTGTACCATTATTGACAAAGAAATAATGAATTTGGCAAATTTAAGTAGTTTTTTATGTCACCTACAAGTGACGCCGGGTTCGAGGAGGTTATTATTTGAACCAAAACCTAAAGGGCCTTACAGACAACTCATTTTGGTTAAGCAGTTGTTATCAATCGGGTTTAGTTGAATGTGAAATTGAACCATGAGGAGGTGCATTGTATGCGATAAGGTTAACACTTAACGGTTGACACACAACCGTTGAACCAACCAAATTGAGTGGTCTGT
The DNA here is from genome assembly GCA_026573805.1 of Hesperophylax magnus. Lineage (NCBI taxonomy): Eukaryota > Metazoa > Arthropoda > Insecta > Trichoptera > Limnephilidae > Hesperophylax > Hesperophylax magnus. The sequence continues at coordinate 8,172,482 of JAIUSX010000010.1, read as the reverse complement.
AAGGCCCATAAGCATAAGCCAGTAGATGAATGTGTTTGAAAACTTAGTTAGTTTATTATAAATTGATTGATGTAATTTTATACATAATGCATAATTCTAGAATCAAACAATGAATCTAGTAAAAAAATGAGAAATCTACAGACTAGAAGAAGAGAGAAAAGAAAATAATAAATCTTTTGTGAATTGAATTTTCTATTTATTGATATAAAAGCATTCTGAACAAAAACCTTTCAGAATAATACATTACGTAGATGGAAAGATTACCAACAATCATTTGACAGAGTATTTTCATATTCTTAACTGTACATACATATTCATAATAATACAAACGGGAACAAACAAAAATTTAATCTACGTATTTGGTAAGAGGTTTATTCAGTCTTATAATAAATATGTAACTATTTATTCTATTCAGCCAACTTAAGTATAAAGCAGAAATTTATTTTCTGGAGCAACAAAAAAATCTCAAATGCTGAGCTCTCTACATCATGAAATTTACCTTTCGTCATATCCATTATGAGTGTCAACCATATGGCTAGTATTATAAATATTTTTCAATCCTAATCCGGTAATCGGTAATGCCGGATAGTAAAACTAGTTAAATATAAAAGAAACGTCTCTTTTTCCAAAATTATTATGAAAATTTTGCGCTTTGGCATACTGCAAAAGTTCCGGATCGCATCCAGCAAACGTGATATTTTTTCCGAAATCAATTGGAATGATGATGTTCCCGTCAGTAAGGTTTTGACTCTGGGTTATGACTAGAGGACTAATATCCATGTCCGGGGTTCCGGAGTCGCTGTGGTGAACGTTGCCGAGGGAACCTGTCACAGCAGATTTCTTCTTCCCGTTAGATTGGTGCTGTTTTCTGTGACGATGGAGTGCAGATGACTGGTTGAAGGAGGCTCCGCAAGAAGTGCATGAAAATGGTTTCTCACCAGTATGTATTCTAAAATAAATAAATTGTTATATTTGAGTGTAAAGAAGATGAGAACGATTGGTAATGACAACGTTATTTATTAGACCGGTTGGCTCGGCTGTAGTTTTACAACAGTACTGAATTAAAATATTTATTTGTTAATTTAAACGCCCTGATGGGCTTTTACATGTACTGTATAATACAGTGCCAACAGAAGGTTTTTATTTTTAACAACAACAAAATAAATAACCAAAAACAAATGGCACATATAATTTTCCATTTAAATAAGAAAAAAGAACAAATAAATAAACCAGTTTTAAAAGTGCAGATGGTATAAAAATAATATAAATTAATAGAACAGGTTGGTAATACGTAATTTACAATAAGGACTAAATGAAGAAAAAAAAATATAATTGCTCCTACACGATACTACTAAATAACAATATAAGCTACATAATTCAGAATTTCTTATATAATATACATAACTAGCTGTTGGGATAATACCTAGATTCTGGCAATGCCCAACAGTATTAATGTAAATCTGCATCAATGGTTTATAATTGATAAAATTAGTTTATTAGTCCCGGAGAAAGACCGTATCCACGTCAGAGATGATCTTCCTAAAAGTCTTTCATAAAAATCTTCTTTCTCACACTTCTTATATGAAAACACAGACAGAGAAACCTAGAATATCGAATGCCTTTAATCATTCGAACATGTGTTTCTTTCGAATAGCATAACTATTATGGTATTGCCATGTATAAAAACAAGATTATTTTTTTATACTTTATTTCACAAAATGGTAATAAAATTCGTACAGAGGTAGGCATTTGACATCAATTACATACTTATTTGTTAATAATTTTACGGTAAAAATAATATGACATTATCTTTATAACTGAGTTATTATAACTGGATTGTTCTCAAGTAAATGAAATTGTCTGTAAGTTTATATAAGTTCCTGTCCGGGATGACTAATTTCAAGATTTGTAACAATTCAAATTAAAATGTCATCATAATGAAATGGGAAGGTGACCACCCAATTTTGAATATTGGAATTTTTAGAACAGATAACATTTTTTTTTTATATATCTATAGTTTTCTTTTTGTGAAAATGTAATTTCGATAGTCACCCATGAATATTATACGAAGTGAGTTATAACGTAAGTTCCTTTCAAATGCTCCATCATCTATGTCGTAGATACGAGCTCTGCCTGAGAATTCTTTAACTACATTATTAATATTATTCAACGTAATGCAATGCAGTCGGCTGACTATGTCGTATTGTTTTAGCAGTCTTGGTGCCGAATAATATATTTACTACAAATAATTGGCCAAATAAATATAAAGGTCGTTTTTCATGGATTATCCTATCCGATAGAGTCCTAGAGTCAAGCGATTTTACTGGCGGCAAAAACTTTATCGCTGTTCCTCATGAGGACCCAGCACCATGAATTGTAGTTTAGCACTGCTGTTCCCTCATGAGGACCCAGCACCATGAATTGTAGTTTAGCACTGGTTGGATTAGGATTTTATAGAAATTGGTTTACAATGCGCAATTGAATATTGCCAACATAGAAAATTGCCTGTTCCAATAATATTGATGGCTTTGAAACTAGTTCCTATTGTATATTCAATAAACCAATATTTTTATTTTACTTTTAATTTACCTGTAATGACATGTGAGATTTGATGAGTTGGAAAATTCTTTGCCGCACTCGGAACATTTGTAATTCTTTTCTCCAATGTGAACAGTTTTCAGATGAATGTTTAGATAGCTTGTTTTATAAAAGGCTTTGCCGCAGATTTTGCAAACATGACTTTTTATACCTGGACAGACAAACAAATTAAATTCAAATTACTTAATTATTATTTTTTGGTAAACTAATGTTTTTAAGACAAGATTTTTTATGCATAGCACAAAGGGTAACAATTATTTTACAAGCAATAATTGTTCAAATTACTTATTTATTTATGCCCTTAGAGTTGTTACACATATAAATTTATATTAATAATAATAAATTACAGTCTAAAGAAGACATAATCTTTTTAAATTACCTGTATGGGTGCCAGCATGGTTGGATAATTCCCTCGAAGATTTAAATGCTCTCGGACACTGGACGCATTGATAATCTCGAACTTGAGTGTGAATTTTAAAATGTGCGTGCATGTTGCTCGATGTCGTGAACTGTTTACTACAGAAAAAATTATAAATTATTAGTAACAATGTGCATTGAATTCATGATTTTGGGCATTTTTGTCAAAGTTTGTACTTTGCGATTTCGTCGTGTCCCAAGATTTTTTCATGGTTATGTATTGTAGAATATTGGAAAGTTGTATATTTTTAACAGTCAAATATATTAATTTACTTTATTTAGTTAGCTAATTGTCAAACCTGTTTTTTTAAAAAATACTTCTATTTGAATTTCACTTTTGTTTTCTTGAATGAATGAATGAAGTAGAATCTTGGAAGTGGAAATTAACCCATTTCCTGACACCTGATCGAGCTGAAACTCGGCAGATAGACTTATCAATTTTTGGTGGCAATCATGGATATACGCATTTTCTGAAATTTGATTTAGCATTACATGCAGCTAATATACAAAATAAATGGTCCTACCCAATTTGGATTTGGCTCAGTTGTTAGTGGAGTTGTCTCCAGTATTGTAACTGAAACTTCAATCCTCAGCCAAATCAAAAAAATAAATAATTAATAGATGTTTTTACGGGTTGATTTTTTTAGTCGATTTAGAACAAAAGATAGTGTGTTTTTACCAGAGATGTGCTTTATTTCAAATAAATCCATTTCAAATGGAAATGCAAAATGCAAAATGGGTATTTTCCATTTTGCATTTTAAATGCTTTTCTAAAAACCATTTTGCATTTTAAATGCTTTTTTCAATGCATTTTCCATTTTAAATACTTTTTTGCAACATTCTTCCTACCATCCCCACTCATCTTTTTTTCATAAGCCCCAAATATCAGTCGGTTCTCAACCTCGCTATGAGAGATAATTTACATTTGTTGAGTTGCTCCCTGGTAGGAGCCCTGGAAATTGAGTGATACCATTACAAAAAATACTGATTCAAATACTGAACATGGGGCCCCGGCCATGACGCTGTAATATAAAATGTTAGCAGATAGCAGTTTCTATGTTTTTACGTTGGCAACATTAGTCCCGTGCAAATATTTTGTGGTTTCATAATCTGTAGTCGTGGTGTTTAAGGATTTACCATCATGTAATATGTTTGTTCTACATTGATGTCTATTATTAAATGACTAAATTGTTTAAAAATTCTATAATTATTTTAATTGTTTGACCTGAGAAACCATTTTGCATTTTCAATGCATTTTGAAAATAGGTATTTTGCATTTTGCATTTGAAATGCTTTTCTAAAAACCATTTTGCATTTTCAAATGGAAAAGTTCTGACCCATTTCCATTTTGCATTTCAAATGGTTTTGGGTACCCATTTTGCACATCTCTGGTTTTTTACCACGTCCACTTCTACATTTAATTAAACAAAGTCTGATTTTGTAATAATTTTATGTGTGTAAGATTAAATTTGTGGTGTCGTATTTAGCCAACATTATATATTTTTGGAAAATATACAGTTTTTACATAAATTTGGACCAACATTAATCACATTATGAAATAAAATCCGTTACTTCCATTATGTTTTCCAACCATGTTGGTGGAAACTTATAAGAGGAATGTAAAAGTAACGGAATGGATGCTTAAAAAATACCTTTTCATTAAAGTACTAGATGAATCCCCCCCTCCTTACCCTCATCTCATTCTATCATCTTGTTTTGTAACTTTCCTATATTACTACGACTAGCTGACGTGTACCCGGCGTTACTGGGGGTTATCCTTAGAATATAGATATACCATGGCAGACTTTTCTGTAGGCCTTTTTATGAAATACAATTCCGTAGTACATTATTTTGATGTATCTCATAAAGTTTAGCCAGCGTTAGCAATGTAAGCGTCCGAAAATAATTTTTTTACGACTTTATTACAAAACATTGAGTTTCTCTACTTTCTAAAAATATAATATGCATGTTATATATATTGAATCCTTCCGGAAAAAAATCTCTAAGTGATAGAGAAAACCCTATCAAAATTCGTTGCCTAGTTTAGAAGAACTAAGCGCACTAACAGACAGACAGACGGATAGCGACTTTATTTTATACTAGTTAGAGATTTACTAATATTATCTAGACATGTGTTTTTTTAAAAATTGGAATGATGCACAAGAGTCTTAACTGTCTGGAGCCGTTAGGATTATGGTATTCCCATTTGGGGTACTTTGAGAGGCTGAAGGTAGTAGGAGGAAGACATGAGTAAGAGGAAGGTTGGATTGTTTTGTTACCTGCAGATTTCACATTGAAAAGGCTTCTCCCCAGTATGGGTCCGTATGTGCAGAGCTAAATTACCCATTTGTGTGAACTTCTTATGGCATATCTGAAAAATTAGGGAATTATTTAAACAGGCTCAAAAATATTTTTTGCTCACCAAATTGATTAGATACCAATAGGAAAACAAACGAGAGAATACGATCAACTAACGACATTTGAATAGGTTAAGTTATCATTTCTTGTTAAAATATTAATAAGAATTATGCTATTAGGTAGCCCTAGAATATGATTTCAGGTGGCAATAATAAATCAGGGGAAATCAAAAATTGGTTATAAAGTTAGAATTATAATTTGTTTTAGAAACTTTTAATCACCACTCTAAATAGTTGCTTTAACAGAAAATTGATGACAAGATCATTTGAACACCAGCTTGAAGAAAACAATAATTATCATAGGGTCCCTCGCAGAGTTATGAAGTGTAAGTCTTACCGTGCATTCGTAAGGTTTTTGTCCAGTGTGAGTCCTAATGTGAGCTTCCAGATATCCGCTATAGTTAAACAATTTCCCACAGTCGTAGCACTTTTCTGGTTCTTTCAATCTCTTGGATTTGGATCGGTAAAATTTTGATGAATTAGTTCTGAAATAGATTTATGTACATAGTTTTAGCAAGAATTGTCCATTTTGGAAAAGATTAGATATAATGTAGCAATACATTAATAACTGCAGAACATAATAAAGCTAAGAAGTGTTCAAATATATTGTGAACCAACCTTTTAGTATTGATGTGGGTTTCTACAAAAGTGCCAGCCTTTTTTGGTGATTTAATTTTTGCATTTTCACTGTTGTCCTTTGGTGTATCAATCAAAGCGGCATTATTTGTACATTTTTTGTTTTCTAAATAAAAATATTATGAATTAGGCTTGGCAGATAAATTATGATGGTACACGGGCGTAGCCAAAGAAATGGGGAGAGGGTTGGTTCTTAACACCCTTTGTGCAGGCAGTACGCGCTGGCGGCAACGTGAAAAAAACAGAGTTAAATACGAAAAAATAATTTTGATTTAAATCGATGTATCTTCGAAAATAATGTACATATTTGAAATAAACTTTGTACATATTACTCACCATACCCCCAGCTATAAAAGTATAGTTCGGACCTTTCCAAAGAGATTGGTATACAATATTCATATAGAAATATCGGATAGCAATATCTTTTAAGCTATTAAAGTAGAACCGGGTTAAAAGGTAGATCTTCCCTACCCGCTGTCGAACACCATCAAACAGGTAGAACTACATTTCTCGCACAAAGAGTGTTAATGCCTAAACATCCGAAAGAAGTACATCTGCCGTCAAAGCAGAACTTGAAGTATGGAAAGCAGTGATGACTTATTCCAGCACCTCTACTACTCCAAATGCCTAGATAAGTACAATCAAAAATTACACCCAAACATTTAGACGTTGCTAACGGTTTGGCCTTTGTGGATATTTACCACAGGGTGGAAATTGATGTGGACGATATAGTGGATCAATTAAAAAGAATGGGAGATTTATTCTCTAATTATAATAATTACAAATATATTGAACATTTTTTTACGCATTTGTTTGTCGTTTTTGAAACACTTTCCTTAAACTTAATTACTAACCGTAAAAGCCATCTATTGACATCCGGGGGGCTGGAAAATATGCATTAAAATTTAATTACGTGAAATGAAAACCTGCTTTTGGGTGGGAAGACCGCCATAATAATAATATTAATATTTGGATGATTGGTATAGCGCTGTTTTTGTGCAAAATCACCTCAAGGGCACTGTACAAATATACGATACATTTCTACAATTATCTCATTATTATATTATAAAGCAAATTTTCCACTCCCCGTAAATAGTCTGCTTTTATAGAAACTAAGTTGAATTGTTATTGTTGAAGTGTTATTTAAAAAAAAAATTGTATTAATGGCTAGCAATCCTAAAAAATAATCAAAAATTACCTTACCCATTTTTTCAGCATGCTCAGCTAACATTTCACAAACAACACTGACCGCATCCAACATATCATTATCCTTGATTAGATTCTCGTCTTCAAAAGGCTTTGTGCTGGATGATAATCTGAAAATAATTATAGTGTGATTAGTCTGACTGAGTAATAACAGTCCACAGTAGTGAAGATTGTATATAACTTGGCATTCTATTAATGTATTTACCCTGGTTTATTGGATTCCTTTCCTGCATTTTTACTTAAATACTTTCTCAGTTGGTGGTCTGAGCCTTCACAATGCTGCTTGAATTGAAAAGCAATGCACAATCTCTCCAGACAATTGCAGCAAATCTCTGAGGGCAAGCCATCATTCTTCATTATCTGCAAAACAAAATACATTCAACAAAATTCTTTCGACTGCTCTGAATGTTACTCTATTAGAAAAAAACACCCGAGTATTAAAATTTTAGGAGAGATCTGTGGCTTAATTCGACAAGTTTATCTTGAATTTTAAATAAGTAGCCTTACCTTAACTGTTGTGCATGTCAAAATCATAAGCGAAGGAGAAATTATCTCTTCAGTGAAAATAGAGGTTAATTTCCCCTCCCCCAGACAAACACGACAGATCTGATCGATTTTATAATTCATTTCAGGATTTAAAATATTTATAGTGAGTTGTAATAGATATCCGTAGAAAACATTGAAGGAAAATTGCCAAGTTTTAGTCGAGCTCTATATTACGATCAAAACAAAGCTCCTGTCATATATATACCACTCGCTCCTGTCAAAAGTCAACGCATAAATTGAGTCAACGTCAAATAATGGAAAAGCATGGATAAAATATTTTTTGATACGCTAGTGATGGGTAAGTGAAGCAATTTTTAATAACGCAAATAAAAAAATATTCCGCCACGCAGAATTTTCTTCTAATGAAATTAGAAGAGTTTAGTAAATTTCAGCGGGACAATATTTTAGAATTTTTTTAATGATAAACTAATGTTTATAAGACAAGGGTTTATGCATAGCATAAAGGATAACAAATAATTATAAGCAATAATTACTCGCCTGAAATATCAATACAAATTGAAAATATCTCCCGCCAACGGGAATCGAACCCGAATAAAAATAAAGTTGGTTGTTTACAGGCGAAAAACTATAATAAACAGTAATTGTTGATTGAAGTACTAGTACAAATTGAATTATTTGGCGGGTTTGAAATAAGCCGACAAAGCTCAGCGGTTCAGAGCATCTGACCGGACATCAAAAGGTACAGGTTCAATTCCCGTTGGCGGCATATATTTTTACTCGGAAGATATTTTCAATTTGTATTGATATTTCAGGCGACTAATTATTGCTTATAATTATTTGTTAATATTTTAGAAAGTTTATCGCTATTTTTATTGTCCTTCCAATCCTGAAAGTCTGAGCTTTTTGAGCAAGTAATCTTTAAAAAGAATAATTTTTGTGCATTAATACTGGGCTAGCAAAAATGACAATAACATTGTACTTACAGCTTGCATGAAAATTGTTGAATGTTTCACACTCTTGGAACCTACCGAATCTACATATACATTATTTTAATATGTTCGTGAAGTGTGTGAAAAAGAAAAAGCGTGAAAAGGAATCCCTCCGTCATACTGCAATGAAAGGCGATACATCGAGAGAGTGCGGCTGTATAGGGCAAAGGATTTCTTTCAGCCGGCCTCTCCCGATATTAAAACAAACCTCTCCCCGTGAACCCAGTTTACCATTAACAATGAACCATTACTAAAAATTACCGGTATGCCGGCTCGCCCGGTATGTCGCGCCCTTGAGGTGATTTTCTCACGAAAACGGCGCTATACAAATAATTCAATCATTATTATGTCAGTATTTTTAAGTCATGGTATCACCAGGCTTATTTTGCCAGGGCTTTACAACAGAGATCAACTTGACGGACTTAAAAATCTCTTAGCGAATATAAAGATTAACTGATGTACCTACCTCTACCGGCTCATATCGACCTGCATAAATCTGGTTTTTGTTAATTTTCAATCAATATACCTAGTAAATAAAATATTATTCAAAATTATTGGATCAGTCACGTGTTACTATTTTAGCGCCTCGCCACCCATTTAAAAACGAGCCCTCACAAAATAAAAAAAGAAAACAAACACTAGAATGTTTTTTTTGCAACATACCGTGAATTATTTATTTCTGTTTTAATTGCCAAAATTCAGTAGTTTATCATGATGTGTGTGTGTTTTAGTTCGGACATAAAGAGCGTAATCGATTTTTTTCTTACTTTTTTGCAGGCTGGTTTTGGAGCCCTTCAGATACAGAGCCAGAAGCATGTGTCCCTGTTACCCCAACTCTGTTGCATGTAAGGTTTTGTAACTCTTTTTTGAATTATTTGCAATTATAATAACAATTTTATTCCATGATGTGGGGAGGTTAGTGCAATCCCATATGTCCCATAGAGATATACATATTTTTGTACAATAAATATGTGAAAATGTAAAAATAGATAAAGAAAAATAAATTAGCAATTAAGGACCACTATGTAGAGCAGTGCTTGGCAACCTTTTCTCACCTACGACACACCAAATTTCTTCCTAGAATTCCGCGGCACAGCAAAAGCTAAAATATATAGATATTAAATTGATTCACAAATTTTACAATAATTTCTTGTTTTTTATTTGAAAAGTATACATACATATAAATATAACATATTTATTTTTACCCAATCTTAATAATTATTATAAAATAATAATAAATTAATGAGCGATTAATTGTTAAATTATCCTGCGCTTGTTTCAATGAACACAAGTTTTATATTCGGTTCGATTTTTGACAGCACAACCCGAAGTTCTTGGTCAAGACCTTTTAAGCATGACCGCCTATCATTTTTAATTAATACAAGCGTTGAAAAACTTTGCTCACATAAATATGTAGTTGAAAATGGAAGTAGTGTTAAGAATGCTTTCACGGAAATGTGAGGATATTCTTTTTTAACGTAAATCCAGGAAACATCTAATTGATCTTCGGAGAAGTGAAGTATTAATGTCATGTCATTATTTAAATCTGTAAATTCACCTCGAATTTGCAGAGGCAGTGCTTCCGTAGAATTTATTGCATTTGTTGCAAGAATATACACATTTTTGGCTTGTAGCTTCCTCTTAAATCCATCAATAAAATGGCCCCACCCTACATCTCTGAACTATGCGTCCCAGAAAACACTGGTCTGAGGCAGTCAACTCTTACATCAACAATATCATCAGCTGTAGGCAGACTCACGGAACCTATGCGCAAGCAAAATACTAAATTTAGTAATCGCGCTTTCGGAGCATCTGGGCCAAAGGCTTGGAATAAACTTCCTCCGGAACTATAACAAGTCCAACAGAATTCAGGTGTAAATTAAAAAATAACATTTTTAAACTGTCATACCCTTAAATTAAATATACCATTCCCGAGAGAAAACTCCAATTATATCCAATTTTCGTAATAATTGTATTGTTCCGTATTAATGGAATAAAAATATCGACCAAATTTCTGCTGAAGCATACTTAAATGTTGTTGGGCCAGATCCACAGTTAATTGTTTGTTTTCAATTGTACTATGATTGATCCTTTGGTACATTTCCAAACATCCTTTTTGCAACTCTTTCTGCCAAAGTTCGTTATTAAGTTCATTCAAATGCTCGAATATATCAGACATGTATGCAAGTTTGGCTATCCAGTAATTATCATCGAGGTGCTGATATAGTTTGGGCATATTTTGATTTAAAAGAAACTCACACACCTCGTGACGAAGCTCAAACAATCTAGCCAAAAGTTTGCCTCGGGATAGCCAACGAATTTCAGTATAAAACAATAAGGGTTCATATTCGGCTCCCATTTCGGCACAGAGTATTCCAGAAGATTCGCGAGTTTAGGGCTCTTGATTTAATAATGTTTACAATTTTAATGCATTTATTCATCGTGTTTAAAAGTTCCTCCGGTAAATTTTCGACCATCAATGCTTCTCAATGTATGCAGCAGTGTGTAAATTGTAACGTTGGATTTTTTTGTTTTTCACAAGAGACAAAACCCTTTTTACTACCCGTCATTGCCGCAGCGCCATCCGTGCAAACAGCAATGCAATTGCTCCATTTAATATTATATATTTTGACGAAATCATCGGTTACTTGAAAAAATTCTTCACTGGCAGTTCGCTCTGGAACCTCCTTACCAAATAAATAATGTTCTTTAATAAAGTCCTCGTCAAAGAAAAGTACAATAGCTATCATCTGTGCTTTGTTTTTAATATCGGTTGTTTCATTGATCTGAAGTGCAGCCAATAACAGTTTTCTAATCAGTGTTTCTAATATATTGTGAATACGTCTTTTAACAGTATCTGCGGACAATTAAAAATAGACAATATTATGAAAAATATTTTGTCATTGTGTATTAAATACATAATGAAATATTGTAAAATGTCAAATACATTGAATTTGCCCGCGGCACACCTGTATCCGGCTCACGACACACCGGTTGCGGAGCACTGATGTAGAGCGTGGTCTTGAGTAAGCTTGGGCCCAGCGCTTACTCAGGACTAGGAGTAGACTGCGGTTATCACCGTGTTGGCGAAGGCCATTATCCACATCCTGGCTCCAGTGACCCGGTGTCTCACCAGGCCGGCAAATCCATTTATTCCTAATTCGTAATATGATTCTACAGGCGTCATTTATGTTGGATTCGGAGTCGTTCCATCGAGCAAGTTCGGTAGTGACACCATGTTTCACACCAAAGATATTAGAAGAACGAGATATGCTATGTTGGCCGCCGGACCGTAGCCGGAGTACTACCTAATTAGGGTACTTTGAACGGTATCGCGACGTGTACGCACAGAAATCTGTTCTATGTATTAGTGCGGATACCTTAGCGATGCCTTAGCGTAAGCGAAGGTGTGCAGTAGTATTGGTGAACAAAACCGGCGACACTCGGTAAAAGAATTCCACTCAGTACGAACTGCGCATAGCACATCTCGTTCTTCTATTATCTTTGTTTCACACGTATACAGGCTGGTACAGAATTCGTTGAACAGTGTTGTTTTTAACAGTATTACTGAATTTGCAAAATCTGTGGGCAATCATATTAGACACTATGCTTAGGCTTCTCCTCTACCGTTCGATATCGCCATCGTCCGTAGGTCTTGATTACTAATGTGCCCCATGTATTTTACGTTCGTACATGTATTTATTCTTGTCTCGTTGGTGTACGGGGAGCATCTTACTTGCATCTGGATTTTTTTCGTCGTGGAACGCAATCGATTCCGTCTTCTTCGGGTTGTACATCTTTACTTTACATCATCTTCTCGGGGTTGTACATCTTTACTTTATATTGTGCTGTTTTCCATATTCTTCACAAATATTTAGCAGTAATCTTAATCCTTTGATCGATGGAGCTAGCAGGATCATGTCGTCCGCGTAGCTTATATGGTTTATACATACATTGTTACCATGTATACACTAAACAGGATGGGGGACATACACCCTCCTTGCCTTACTCCTGACCGCAAGTATATCGGCTGGGAGTATGTACTTGTCCAATGCCTTGTGGCTTTCCCGCTAACATTATTTGACGCCATTCTTGGAAACATGAGTAGGTACATATTATGTTTGTATTTCATAATAGTATATAATATAAAAAAGTTATGAATTCATACAAATACCACGTAACATCGGAGAGAAATATTTCTAACATCAATTTCAGGAAATCCCTACCAAATTCGCCGCTGAAAAATGCCAAAAATAATAGTAAAGCATCCGCGGTGGCGGCTATAAAAATACAAGATAGCGATGATGTATGTCGGCGCCCGGAGGAGGCAAGGTGAGACTGTAGAGTAGATGTGCGGGCAGAGGGAAGAGGGTGTCGGTGAACTGCAAGATAGAATGAGGGAATACGTGGGAAATAAATCACTAAAGAATACGTGCCCTAGTCAAAGTGTCCACCTATCGGGAAGCGTGACGCACGGTGCTTTTATTGGGGCAGGCCCGCACGGGACCGACAAAGGACGCTCATTACTCAACATAATGTCCGGCATCTGTAACACTGAAGGCAAACTGCTAAGCTTCTGTTGACATCAACAAATACGAGTGTAGAGCAGTTGCATTATGTGCCTTCACCTCGGCCTCTAGACAGGGGCAATCGGCAACGGCAGTGGTGTCATTCAGTCGGTTCGCGAAAGCCGTTTGTTGAAACTGCCCATTACTTACTAGGCCGGTTGTTGGCATTGACAATAACATAATATCACACATTAATGAAAAATTTAAACAACACGTTTACTCTTTTAGTGAATTCACTTTAGTCGGTGATTTAGGTATAATGGGTAAGCACTTGAGGTTAAGAAGATGCGGTTTTTTCCAATCCAACAAGGAACTCCAGTCCCCCTTTTTGTCAATAATGACCTTCTATAAAAATATTAGTATTTATTATAATTGTCATAGTAAGTTTTAACAGTTAAAATAATTTATATTTTTCGGGTCTCCCCAAATCGCACCAAATCTTAAGTGGTTCTGTATGACGTCACTGGTCACAAGGGGCCTCCATTTTATTTCAAAAAACACTACTGTATTCTTAAGTTTAACCGCTTTTAATAGTGAAGAAAACAAGGTAAAATGTTAGCATCTCGTCACTACCGTTAGTTATTGTATAGTACAAAAGTGCAAAAATACATCAATAATTAATTAAACTTATATATTCAGAATCAGCATTTGTTGATCTACATGAATATATATTTTCAAGCTATAATATTTTTCGCTGGTGTTCTTCATGCACCTAGTCGATTTAAAAAGTTTTGTTTTGTACTGTCGATTGATAAGTTTCACGATATGTTTTTGAACTGATGGGTGTTATGACGACGATTGATATGTTTTAAATTATAATACAGGATGTATATGGGTATTTATAGAATATTTATTATTATTATTTTTATTTATTTACATAGTGTACGAGACAATTAACCGTCCGTACAATTACTGTATATGCATAGGAGGCTGGGTACACTTGTTAACTTTTCAGTCTCAGAGAGTGTGGTGAAAATTTGGAGTTAAGTTTGAAGCCAAGTTCAGAAACGGATTTATTTTCAAATCTGAGCTGACGAAAAGAATTTATTACTGGCAAAAACTGAGTTTAGTACTGAGTAAAACACTTGAAAATATTTCTTGGAGACTTTGTGATGGTTATTAAGTAGAGAGGATTCCCTTTCAGAGGTAATTGATGAACTGACTCTGTATGGAATTCGGTTCTCTATTTATAGAATAAATTCAAATCGGGCCCTCTCGGAGGAGATTTTCCTCTTTAGTGAGGAGTAAATTGGTTAGGTATTTTTCCTCTCCGTAGTTAGTTTGCTGAGAGGAAAGTAATATTTTGATGTGATACCTTTAACCAAATCAGTTCAATTTACCAAAACCATCACCCCAAGTCTCGTTTATTTATTTTATAATAAAATATACAAATTTTCATATTGGGTTTGAAGTTAGATATTTTTGGTTTGAACATTTCCCAAAGAGTAATAAATATATTATTGTAGAAAGCAATCACTTTGTGGTTTGACATATTTAAAATGAAATAAAATAATTTTTGCTTTGTTGATGCTTTGTTTCTCCATATACATTATTATAATTCATTAGTCTACATAATTATCGTTCGGTTTTTCCCATGTCTTTTGTACTTGTGTAAATGTATTGTATGATTTCTCTGTGTTTGTTATATTTATATCATGTTGTCTCCCTCAAAATTTTGTTATATATAAGCTCACACTTTGTACTTCTTGTCTAGTAATAATTTGTACCCTGAAGATGCTTGAGTAAAGCGAAACCGGTCGGTTCAAAAAATTATTAAAAACTCGTGGTTTTAAAACAAAAATTATTTTATTTCATTGAAAAATTTATATTTAAAAAAAAAATAAATAAACCGTTTTTAATAGTAAATTACTTTCCCAAACTTCTGTGCTCCTGTTAGATTACAGCGTCCTCGAGGTAATTTTTAACAGAAATGGATTTATAAGAATTATCATTATGGAGGAAAAATGTTGAAATTTCAAACTCAATTTAAAAAAAAAAAAAATTACCGAAAAAATATTTTCATAACGCAATTAGGTACCTACTCGTTAAATAAAAATGATTTTATTTCATTTTTTAGTAATAAATATATTAGATGTGATTTTTCATGTTATTATGTGAAGCGCGCTCTACACTTGCGGCGCGAACGGCCGCGAAGGCCGCGAAACGCGAGTGTGGATCTTGTTCACGCCTTCGCAATCTTCGCATTCGCGCTTCGCGCCATTCCCCGATTTTTGTCGGTTTTTTGGCCCGCGACAAAGGGTTTGCGGTTTAAAGTCGCGAACAAGACTGAAGCTTTGCGAGTGTGGATGGACACAGTTCACGCGCGGATCGCGGCGTATATTCACGGCGCGACTTCGCGCGTGAGTGTAGAGCCAGCTTTAGCATATAATCATTTCTTGATGTTGAAATTTATTCCGTGGTTATATTTTACAACCATTTTCCCGTAAATTGAATCTGATGTTATCACAAATAGTCACTTTTGAATTTGTAATTATTGTTTGATTAAAATCCAATGGACTATGCTGTGTGGTGATTGGTTGGAGGCAGCGGCTATCTTGGAATTCCTTCTGGTGAGTAGTGGATGGGGATCAACGTAAATACTGAGTCGGTTCCTTAGAGGTGGTCATTTCGTTGACTGGTGGCTCCGAGTGAGATGGTGGATGTTTATTTTCAGATGTGTTTCAGGTTCTGCTGCTATATCACTATGTAAGTCTCTTGATTAATCACAGCATATCATTTGATAGAGTAATTACGATGTAAAGATTTTTAATTGTGTCGGCGACACGGTATCAACCGGTTTTGGGGTTCGAGTGTTTTTGCAGTTTTTACGTAAATATGAATTTCATTGAAAAATGCTGGATATTCTGGATACGTATGATACACATAGGCATACATAAGTATTATGTTATGTTGTCGTTGTTAAATTTGATAATGGGTTTTTGTGATTTGAGATATTTGTACAAACATTTTTTTTATTTTTTTTTATTATGTAATAATTAAACAGTTTACAATGTATAATAATATTTGCTAACAATAATGATATATAAAAATTAGTAATCACAATTTTCACACAAGCAGACGCTTGTGTTTAAAAGAGATGCTGAGTATCGAGATGAACATTATTTATGTAAGTATTCTTATTAATAATTTAAGGAGTTAAGAATATTAAAAATATAAGTGTATATCAACAATGTACAATTTAACGATTTATAACGTTACATTAACAACATTCAACAATGTACAATTAACGATTTATAACGTTACATTATTTAATTGACGAATTTCGTTATTTTGATTTTTTACCTTGAAATGTTCTTTGATCGCTTTGAGTAGGGTTTTGTCGTCTTCGATTTTTCTGATATTATCAGGTAGGTTATTAAAGTATTTTTTGCCTAGAAATGTGTAATGATGTTGTGCAAATGAGGTGTTACATTTTTGTATTGGAAATATATGTTTTTGACGAGTACGTCTTTCAGTTGAAAAACTGTGATTTTGTTTTTCTTTTATTATTTGAATTATTATGTTTTTTCGGATAAGATCATTAAATTTCAGTACTTTAAATTCTTCAAATATAAGTTGAGTTGAATAATCTCTCGGTTTTTTCAATATTATTTTAACAATCAGACGTTGTACAATTTCAATAGGTAGGAGATTAGTTTTGTATGCGGATCCCCAACTGCTTACACTGTATTGGAGATTCGATTGTACTAATGCGTAGTAGACTGAAGTTAAATTTTCCAATGATAGAAAGTTACGCAGTTTCAGAAAAATATAAATTAATTTCCTTATTTTGTTAATGGTAAGGTTAATTTGATCTTTCCAGTTAAGGTTTTTGTCCATTATTATTCCTAAGTATTTAATTTTATTTGTAATTTGTAGTGTGGAACAATTTATTGTACAGTGATTTGTATTATGTTCTTTAAAGTTGTCGTGTATAATTATGTCAAAGTTTTGTGGAATATCGTTTGCTTTTATTGCGAATGGCAATGCTTGAAACATGGCTCTTCATTCTCTACAACAGTCGCACATAATATGTAGATCATTGGTGTATTTTAGTCTATGATGTAGATAAATAAATAGGTAGGTACATATTAAACAAACGTACCAGAATGAGACATAACATGTACGCACATATACATGTTTTGTCACTCTGCCCGAGGACTTCAATCTGCCAGACTTAGTTACTATTTTTTTCCATAAAATATGCGTTAGTAATAAGAGGCGAATTCAGTGTCTGTGAAATATTGCTAGAGATAATATTCCATTCGGTTACAAAGAACGCTATATTTTACAATGTATAATGAGATTTTAAATAAGATTGAACCCGTATTCACATATAGTAAAATGACAATAATAGTCACAAAAGAAAAGAAAATCGAAACGAAATAGGTTTCAAAATTTTCTGACAAGGTACATATTATCTCCCTAATTAAATTAATTGGTGAATTCTGATAAACAAGTTTGGAAATTAAATTCCAATTTGAAACTTATGCCGCTTCTTCCGTGGATTAATAATGAAACTCATTTTGTCATGATAACCTAAAAGAATCTTAGGCTGACGTCACAACTTTATTTTAACTATTTAGTTTAGCACAGCGAAATCCTGTTTTGACACGACCACATTGCATTTCGTCTGTCAGTAAATTTGTTTGTGTGATCAACATTAACGAAGTCCCAGAGAGAGCTTGAAAGCACGTCATCGACGATCGTCCTCTTCCTTCTTACATGAAATATGACGTCACGTACGATCTCTCTCTGGGACTAGTTTACGAGAAGTCCACTGTTCACAGAACTACTAGCGTATATCTAAGCTCAGGGCCAACCCCGAGCCAAACGGCGCGTGGTGCAAGTAAAATTTTGGCGCCCTTCGTCAAAGCAGTAGACGCCTAGGCCCTGGGTAGGTGATCACTGTAATCAATAATACTCCAATGATTTGTATTTTTGTGTATCGGCTTTTTTATAAATGTTAATGTGTTAGTGTAAGAACACAAAGAACGCGTGTTTCGGCTTTCAGATTAGCCGGCGAGTAAGCGGCCGACTGGCGGAGGCGCGCCGACAAGAATGTTTGTATCTAAACGTGTGAGAACGCACATAGTGAAGGCAGGTTCAGATTTGTGTCCGCGCGCTGGCGCGCCGAGAAGCTTTACCGGAATGAATTCTTAATTCCTACTCGCCGGTGCGGCCGGTTAGTGAAGCTTGTTTTGGAAGCTAGTGTCAAAACATAAATAAACAAGTCCTGTCAAAATGAGCGACTTACTAATTGCTGCTGTTTTTAACAAATCGCCGATCTGGGATAAATAACATAGCAAAAGAAATGTTGTCGACAAGTGTTGGAAAGAAATCAGTAAGGATATGAATGAAAACGGTACAAACAAAAGTACGAACTAAGAAAATTTTATAATAACCTCAAATGTCACGAGTGAAATAAGGTATATTTAAAAAATCTTTTATTAATAAATAAAATTCATAAATTCACCATGACTTTTTCTACTACTATTAATTGGATGAATACCAATTGTTTTATTTCTTAATTTCAAGAAAGAAGTTTCAAAAGTAAAAAATCTTCTTCCGACGAGCTTGACATTTTGTTAAAACTGACAGCTACTATTAGGCTACCGCGCAAATGGCGCGGATTTAACCGGCGTTCTATGTGTCCACAACTCGGCGCCTATCTTCTCCGGCGGACTCAGGCACTGAGTGCTGGTAATCTGATCACGCGTTCTTTGTGTTCGTACACTTAGACATTATCAGCGCCTAGGCAATGCGGCGCCCGGAACGGACTGCTCCAATAGAGCTTGCATAGGGCCGGCCCTGTCTAAGCTACTATTGAGAAATATATTCCTTCCTACTACATGTAAGAATTTTTTGAATGAATCTAAATAAACTTTCAAAAACAAAACAAGAGCAGTGACAAAACATAATACTTTTAAAAGTAATTTAAGCACATGAATATTGATGACAAAAACTAAACTAATCAATTTTTTTTTCACTTTTCATGACTTTCTAATAACTTTTTAAAAGTATTTTGTTTTCGTCACTGTTCTGTTTAGTCCTTAACTTACAACTAACAGCGATTTTGCTGCGAAAAGTGTTTAGCACTGAAAGATCGAGTGTCGACCCCTCCGCGACAAAGTTTCTTTGTCGAATATTTCCCTTCCTTGTGAATAGGGTTGTAGATACGTTAGATCTTTGAGCGTATGCAGAAATGAAATAAGTATTTAAAAGAAATGTCAGAACAGATTCGAATGTGAAATGTTAAATTAACGAAGGAAGATACGCCGCCCGCCCGAGATTGACGACGTATTTATCATATAGTATGCTGGGATAGACGCTTACCTTATCGACCAAGCATACTATTGGGTGTCATGTTGAATAAAATAAAGATGGTTAAATTTCACGAAATTTATGTTTAATGAGTTAACGTAACATATTCACACGACACTAAAATCAGAAGATACATAGGCGAATCACGCACGCGATCGGCTAGCCCAGACCATGCCCAGACCAGTACCCAAGTACCCGACAGAGAATGGGGGAGTCGCTATATGCACAGCGACTAGTCGACCGATTCGAATATCCGAGCATACCCGAGCTGTTCCGAGTAAATTGTTTCCCACTGCCTGTGATGCAAAATCAGTGAAACGCGGTGGGCGGTGAAACGAAACGTCAGAAATCATCAGAAATGGCATCTTTGAGTGCCGGTTTGGACCGTCTTTTAGAAGTTTCGTTAAGTAATTTCAAAAAGAATTCAGGGACGGGTGTTATCAGTGGATACATTGACAATGAAGCAAATTATGAAGCATTTATGTGTTCTGTGAACGTGTTGGGGCACTCCTTTTCAACGAGAGACAGTATGAAAAAGAAGTTGGGAGGTAAGTTCTAAACCTTAGGGCCTAGGTCTAGGGTAGGCCTTCCCATTCCTTCAGTTCATAAGCAGCTGCTGATATTTAGGAGTTATTCGAAATTAACATTTCGACTCTTTCAGATGCAGTATACACGTTCTGCCCGCCTACAGTGGAGTTCTTTGGGATGCCATTTACATTCGGTGTGAATGCGTACAGAGAGTGCGCCCAAGGCCCCCGACTACACCGCCCAAATAACAGCAGGAAGAGAGTTGAGTTGGTATGTTCATACACCCTAGAACCACATCAGCTAGGCCTACTCCCTCCCCCTCGTCTTTCAATAGTAGTATCGACAGAGCACCGAGGACTCGGTGGTCCAAGATTAAGGTCTATAACCCCAAAATGATCACCGTATCGTCGGTGATGTGTTTAAAATAAAAATAAAAGCTATGGGCCTGGGCCTAGGTAAGCTAGGACTAGATTACACCAGGGGCCTTCCTAATATGGCAGTTGGAGCTCCATCTCATTTAGATTAACACGACAATCACACCAATCACAATTCATCTTTGTGTGTTAAAAAGTGTGCCGTGGCTCGTAACACATCCTCATGTCGTGTGAGTCTAAAGAATACCGTGCTCAAAGTGCCAAATTAATTAAAGCCCCTGCAGCTATATCTCATTTCACAATTTTAATTCATATCACACTGGATTATAAACACACTTGTAATTTTATACTAATGTCAACATTGCATAGGCCCTAGCAACTTTTGTAAAAGTTAATCATCAGTACGGCAATTTATTTGCCGCACAAATAATAGGCGTCTTATACGTATAAGCCTATTAGACCCTATACCTTGAATTGTTCTTTCAGGCTGATCACCCAAACCATAAGAAGAAGAGGTTCCGGGTTTTGGACTCCAAGAAGATTGGTTGTCCCGCAATGATGAGTGTGAAACAAATAAAATATTTTCCAGAATTTCCTGTTCCACCTCAGTTTTTTTTTTTTTTTTTTTTTTTAATGTATATTTTATTTAGTTATACCTAAGAGTTTACATCTTATACCTAATATATTATTTTCTATGACTACTACAATATTATTTACTTACATACTAAAATTTAGATTTCACAACATTGAGACATAATCCACGAAAAACTGCAAGACTTTTAGCTTCCTTAACAATTACCGGGAGTTCATTGAACATTTTAAAACCTTTATAATAAATATTGTTTTGTGTTTCTGATAAGTGTGTTTTAGGAAGCCTAAAATCGTTGCAGTTTCTCGTAGGATATAAATGAACTGCACTATTAATTCTAACATTCTTTGACATATAGTCAGGTAACATTTTATTTTTTAGCTTATAAATAAACACTAAGGTATTATAAACTAATCGTTGCCACACACTTAAAATATTGAGTTGACGTTGCATGGTTTTTATTCTGGTGTACCTGCTACAACACAGTATTGACCTCATGCCTCTGTTCTGAATTACTTCCATTCTCTTAATTTGGGTTTTGTTACTTAGAAATATTACACTTGTACAATAATTTAGATGGGATGCTACAGTGGTATTGTAGACCAATATCCTTGTTTTAATGTCCAATTTTCCTTTTATCCTACTTAAGAAATTAACCTTTTTCGCCATTTTTTTATTTAAAATTTCAAAGTTAGTGTTAAATTTTAACTTGTTATCTATTATGATTCCCAGGTATTTAATTTCTTTTACTTCTTCCATATTTTGATTGTCTATATTTAGGACAGTATGTACGTTTAGTTTTTTCCCTAATACCATGAATTTACTTTTAGTTACATTTAATTTCAATTTATTTATGTTTAACCACTTAGATAATTCATTAAGTTCATTTTGTATTTTTGACAACGCATCTTCAATATTATTTGCTATAATATATAAAAGTGTGTCATCTGCAAAAAGTTTGATGGAACAGTACTTTAAGCACTTCACTATATCATTAATATATAAAATAAATAGGAGCGGTCCCAAAACAGATCCTTGAGGAACTCCAATGTTGATTTCTTGTTCTTCAGAGATAGTATCTCCAATTTTGGTTTTTTGTTTTCTATTTTTTAAGTAATCAATAAACCACTGCAATTCATTAGCACGGATTCCTATGTCCTTCAATTTCATTATTAGTCTTTCTCTGTCTATCGTTTCAAAAGCACGTCTAAAATCCAAGAACACTGCTATTGTGATTTTCTTCTGATCCATAGCTGTTTTCCATTCATTTATCACATAATTTATTGCTGTTTCACAGGAATATTTATTTCTAAACCCAGATTGTTCTTTTACTAGGATGTTATTTTTTTCTATAAATTTACTCATCTGTTCTTTCACAATGCATTCTAGTAATTGTTCATATTTAGGCAATCCATTTATTGGTCTGAAGTCTTCGAAATTTTTAGCATTTATTATTTTGGGCACTGGTGTTATTATGGAGGTTTTCCATGACTGCGGAAAAATTCCCTTAGTCAGAGATTCATTTATTAGTGCAACTAATCTGTCTCCTATAGCTGGCAGTGCATCTTTGATTATGCTTATAGTAATTCCATCCGGCGATGATTTTGGTTTCATTGTTTTAATGATTTTCATTAAATACTCATTGTCAATTTTATTAAACCTGAAAATATTTTTACTCTCTCTTTTTTCCGATGATTGAGAAGAGGTATCTGCGACTAATGGAATACTCTTATTTATGTTTTCGACACTAAGTACAAAATTTGTGTTAAATTTTTGGGCTATTTTAAGTGTATCATCTTCAACTCCATCTGGAAACCGAACTTCCTTAATGTTTTCCCTCTGTTTGCCGCTTATAATTTCTTTAAGTGTAGTCCACATTTTTCTTGAGTCACTTTGAGAGGTAATTATTTTTTGCCTGATATACGAATTTTTGGTATGTTTTATTTCTGTACTGTACATGTTTCTAAGTTTCTTATAAGTTTCCCACCTTTCTTCAGTGAATTGTATTTTACAGGCTTTATAGGCTGTATCCCTTTGTTTTTGTAGAATATGTAGGGATTTCGTATACCATTTATTTGTATCTTTTAATATAATATTAGTTAAAGGCATTAGCTCATTTACTACTGTTTTCAGATGTCCTACTAGTTCATCGGCTTTTCCGTCTAAATTTACTTGGGTATCGCAGATCCATTTTTTGTTTTGTAATGCTGTACACAATGTATCCTTATTATAGTTATTTTTTTTTTCTATACGTTATATTTCGTATTCCATGTGGCTTCGGACTTGTGGTCGTTTCAAATATTGTTAATATGTTTTCGTGGTCAGATATTTTTGAAGTATCCATAACATTAACATTCAAGTAAAAATGATTTGTTATGACTAAATCAATAATGCTTGCTGATGTATTTGAGATTCTAGTTGGTTTGGTCACAAGTTGTTTCATTCCTAGATAATTCACTAAACTCTGAAGTCTATTACTGTAGGTATTCTTGACTTTCATGTCAATGTTAAAGTCACCGGTTACATAAAACATATCTTGATTTTTCATGTTTTTACTACACCAACTTTCGAAAAAATCTAAGAATTTTGAATGGCTTTGGTTTGGTGAGTGATATAATACAGCGTATGTTCCTTTAATAAAGTTTTTTCTTATTTGTACTGCCAGTATCCATGTATTTTTTTCATCAAACACTTCATTTGATATTATTTTAAAAGATATACTATTTTTAATAATCATTAGAACTCCTCCCGTATGCAGACTAAATGAATTGCATCTTACAGTTGAATACCCAATAAATGATACTTCAGAATCGTAAATATCACTAGTTATACATGTGTCACTTAACATTAAAATTTCTGGTTTCAATTCTTGTAATAAAACTTCAATTTCATTTACGTGGGCCAAAAGACTTGAAATATTTAAATAGTATACGTTTGTCTTTTTTTTTATCCTAAAAAATCAATTTTTCTCTTCTCCGATTCTATGTTTCTTTTGTAAATAGGACACTCTTTGCTCCATGCATGGTGATTATCATTCAAATTTAATGAAAGTTTTTCATTTGTCAGTTTGCAATTTACACATTTGATTTTGTCACTATTTTTCTGACAGTCTGACGTATCATGTTCATTTGAGCATCTTCCGCATGATTTTTTATTTTTACAAACGCCTGCTTTATGTCTGTATCCGTTGCAGAAAGTAATTGCAAATTGTATGATAGTTTCTTTTCTCTGCTTATCCCTACACGGGCAATCACTTTATAACATTATTTTAATGTTTTCACTATAGTTAGATGCAGTGTTGTGTCAGATACTTTTTAAAAGTATCTAGATACAGATACAGATACATGGCAAAATTTGTAGCTAGATACAGATACAAGATACATTGTAAAATTGTATCTGTATCTAGATACATATGCTTTTTTAAAGTATCTCACAGATACTCAGATACATTTCTTCTTTTTTGGGGGAAAACTTAAAAAAATATATATATTATCGAAAACAGCGATTACTTTTATTTCTTAAAGATGGTAGACGTAAACGCTTGTGATTATTTTACATATTTACACTTGCTTGTTTTATTCGTTGCCCAAAAAGATATTGGCAAATTGGCCTGCAAGCGGTGATAACATAAATGCATTAGGGGTCCTCGCGAGTACCCGGGTAGCATATTACTTCCCGGGTACCCAACGCCCCTTGGATAAATAAAAAAAATACGTGAACTATGTGCAACTTGATTACTTTGGGTTCTGATGGAAGATTAAAAAAAAATGAAATTATTCATTATTTTTATTTTATTTTTTAAATTCTTTTTTTTTTTTATATATACGGGGTTACTAGGGTTAGGACCCCTAAAATGCATGTATATGAACTGCTATAAAATATTATACACTAGATGGACAAAGGTACCCACTAGCTGAATCTGTGAGAAAACTTTAAAATTAACTAGAGGAAATCGGTAAAGAAGTTCACTTCGAAAATAAAGTATCTGAAAGTACATTTCTATACAGTTATAGAAATATAGCTAGATACAGATACACAAATGTATCTAGATACATGTATGTAGATACTACACAACACTGGTTAGATGCAAGCTTATGCAAATACCGTTTTGGACAACACACATTTTTTAGAAGGAAATGTGGTGGGAACATGTGGGAATACGCAACTTCCCATCGCTTACTTAAACACATTTTCAACATTCTTATCTAATGAATTTTACTGTAAGGCCAATGGTAGATGTCAGCACAGTACCATGGCCGGAAATATGATTCACAGGGCCTCAACACTGCAAAATAGAAGGTGTGAAGCATACTTATACATACTATTATTTTATATTTTTTACTGCCTACCAAACCAATAATTACTGTTTTTGTAGGGTTCTGTTATTTTTATTTATAGTAAAACATTGTGGCTTGTTTTCAGATTCTGAAACAAGTGAAGGCAGCCCTTCAATCAACCAGCCCACCTAAATGTGTGCTACGTTATTACGTCTCGGCAACCGGAGAAGCGAGCCACAACCACAGCAGAGACGCGGCCAAGATGACCCAACAAATTCATCCTGACCTGATACAGGAGATCAACAGGCTTGTTGAAGCTGGAGTTTCCTCAGTACGAGATGTGTCTCTATTGTTGGAGCAATTTATTAAACATAAATTTCAGGATGGGGCAGAACCTGATCGGCTCAATTCAGGGTTTATCTGTCATGTTTTTAAAGGGGTTTGTTCCCCCAATGTTTATATTATTTCCTTTGTGTGGTGTAATGTATTATTTTCCATTAATAAAATTATATCAAATATGTATCAATGATTTGCCCAACTTCCTTCATTGCTCACTTATCCTTCAACGTGCTATATGGCATCCAAATTTTCACATAGACTCCAAATAATGCTAGTTTTACTTTCCCATAGGTGTACTGTTTTGTAATGTAAAAAGATTTGATACTTTGAGTATATATAGGCCTAATACGAATCTGTACAAAAGTTGAACATAGGGCCTACCACAAGTCTTTTATTGTCCAAAAGTTAATTATATTTGCAGGAATTAGAATGTTGTGGCCGTAACAAACAGGCTTTGGAATCGACTTTATGATATTGGCCCTATAGTAATGTAATCTAACCAAATGAAATCAAGGTGCAAGAATCGTATAAACGAAAGATGAAAATTAGCTATCGGCTGCTCGGCAATATTCGGAAATGCTCGGCCGTGACGTCACAAAAAAAATCTGAGCGGAGAACCAATTTCAAATAAAGCGCCGAAACACTTCACTTCGGGTATGCTCGGATATGTTGGCCACGCCCTCTGTCGACTCGTCGCTGTGCATATAGCGACTCCCCAGAGAATGGAGGCCATAAATGGCGGCTGCTCAAACCTCTACTCAGTAGGTAACTAGGGCGCTGCTCTCGTCGGGGATACCATAGGAGAAAAATAGTATTCTGTGGCTACTGAACGCGCGCGTGGTGATTGCCTATAATCATCTTAAATATTGCTTCAGCCTAAAGATCCCTATTTTCATTAAAATATCTCATTCTGAACACGATAATTTACTATTTTATTCACGAATTTCAATCTACATATACCAACCTTCTATAAATCTTATTATTAAGATATCTATCCCTCTGTTGATACCTTTACATATTATTAGATAAAGGTGTTGACAAACGAGCAAGAAAAATGGCCTATTATTACCCATTGCCGAACAACTGTCTTAGTCGTCATTAATTTTTGTATTTAAGACAAATTCACTAAAAAAAACGATCTCCTGCGAAATTATTTATTTATTAATCGCCTTCGAAATTATAACAGATTTGGTAGCAGGTAGGTGGCAAACAGAAACGCACATGATGTGGCATAGCGAGAAGGAAGTAGTTTGGCCCGGCAATATCTGTTATCGTAATATCGGTAGCCGGTCGAACTCACCACAAATAATAGGTTCCACTTTTAAATGTCTAATTACTCCGATTCGGCCTCCGACGCTCTATCGCTGAACGACCGGAAACTACAAAATCGGGTCTACGCACAGTGCTCACCGATTATCGCTAAGCGGAAAAAAAGAGGATCTATTGGCAATTTGTTAAAAATGTTAAAAAGGGATTGCAGGCCCTTAAATAATGAATTAATAGGTTTTCCGATAAGCTTTTAGTTTCAAAAAGAATATTTATATATATATATTGTATTGACCAATAAACGTGATGTTGCGTTAGTATGTACATACATATTTTATTATTTATTTATGTTCTGTAAGGCAAATAATATACAGGTCACTTGAGACTAACATTATTGTTTATTAGAGAAACTTAGGTACAGTTCGCTCGCAGAAGACTTAATTGGACCACAATATGTAAATGGAAATGTCTTTATGAATTATGGTATTTATTTCAATAGCCCAATTTTTTTTTATGAGAGTGTGTAGAAGAGAAAAGTAAATTTTATGTTGGGCGGTACAACAGTACAAGAATTTGATTAGAATTTATATTCCTAAATGTGATTTATCTCTCGGTATGAGACAGAATAAAGATTAAGGAGAAGGACAATACACAACAATCTTTTGCAATCTTGACGGAAAAACGTTGTCAGTAAGAAACTGTCGTGAAAAGTTGCTCGTTTACCAGAGTTCACATTTGAAGGAAATTCTATCCGAGACGCACTCAATATGCATTGAATAATAATAACGTGTGCAGTAAAGTCGTGTACGTAGGCACGAGTAGAACCTATAAATCGAAGTGCTTGTCGAACCGAGTCGAAGCAAATTGCATGCAAAACATCTTTAATATTCAACTCGCTAAAGCTAACAGAAATCTCGTGCTCATGCAACTGAATCGGTGCGCGGTGCAAATATAAGTTAGCAAGTGCAGCGAGTCGTAGGACATACCAAGTATCATTATTCATTATATAATTATGTTATTACCATACCAGGAGGTTTTATTACTTTAGCGTGCACATTTTTTAATATTATATTTAATTTATATCATTTAAATTTTTACTATGGAAACAAACAGTGGATAAGTAAAGAGTTTATAAGGTTGTAAGATTTTCATTATTACAAAGATCGGTATATAGGTACTCTACGAAAAATCTGAGTGAACAAAATACAATTTACCGTGTGGGATTAGTTCTTGCTAGGGAATGATTTGAGGTAAACATCTTTGGATAAACTATATTATATAATAAAGGTGTAAATAAAAAATAAAGAAAAACTACCTTTAAAACCGGCGCCAAAATCACTAATGTGATAAAATTAGTGCCAAACATAACGCGTCGTCTCGGTCAGGGGCGGAATTCTGCGTAGGCCCGAGAGGTCGCGGCCTAGCTTCTGAACCATGGGGTGGGGGGTCTCGAAGGGATCCTATTTATATTTTATTTTTTTGTCCACACAGGAGGTCCAATAGGAAACGAGTTTCTTAAGGTAAACCATTTCATATTTGGGGGTGCTGAGAAAATGGTTCACATTGAGGACATAAAATTCGAAAAATAATATGTCACATTTTTATGGAAGCCGAACATGTTGCTTGTGCAATGATGGATGACTCAGCTAGCATTGCTTTGAACTCGCGACTGGGTCCTCAGCTACTAGCCGGTTAAGCTGATATGTTTTAAAGGTTTCCATTTTAAGCAATATGAAAATATTTCGGTTTAAGAAATTACTAGAGGATTGGGATATTGACTAATATTATTATATTAAAAAAATCTGATATTGAAAAATCGAAAGCATTTTTTGGTTTGCCCTTCGCCCTGAAAATTTTTCAGAGATTATTGAGGAATTGGGACTGATGTGCGGTATTTGTAATTATATAGGTATTTTTATGACGGTAGGTGATGAGCTTCACAAAAAAAAAAAAAATAGTATTTATTTTTCGGAATAACTTTATTGAGTAAAACCTCAAATTGTAATATTTAAATATTGAAGACAATATTAGTGATTTCTAAACGAAAATCTGAAACAGAAATATCAGAAAAGGAAACGGTCACATCTGGGACTCGAACCCAGGACCCTTGTCTTTCCGGGACAGTGCTCTACCAACTGAGCTAATGGGACCCTATTCCCCTCGGTCACTTTTAACTGTATCATACTTCGAATAAGAACTACTAACATTGTCTTCATTTTTTCACCGCACATTTTTATTGGCAACTATCTTTACGTATGATTGCAAGATTCAACCCGAACTAAATGCAATCCAGACAGCGTCTTTTTAGATAAACCTATCTTATTTTATTATTTTTTTTTAATGTGCGACATCTGTTGACTTTTCTGCAAGTCTA
The DNA here is from genome assembly GCA_026573805.1 of Hesperophylax magnus. Lineage (NCBI taxonomy): Eukaryota > Metazoa > Arthropoda > Insecta > Trichoptera > Limnephilidae > Hesperophylax > Hesperophylax magnus. Next base: position 8,143,073 of record JAIUSX010000010.1, on the reverse strand, counting down.
GAATGAATATTTATTTTTCGGAATAACTTTATTGAGTAAAACCTCAAATTGTAATATTTAAATATTGAAGACAATATTAGCGATTTCTAAACGAAAATCTGAAACAGAAAAATCAGAAAAGGAAACGGTCACATCTGGGACTCGAACCCAGGACCCTCGTCTTTCCGGGACAGTGCTCTACCAACTGAGCTAATGGGACCCTATTCCCCTCGGTCACTTTTAACTGTATCATACTTCGAATAAGAACTACTAACATTGTCAAAATTTGTCAAAATTAGTTAAGTTAAGTTAATTAAGTCCTAATTAACCTCGCTTTTTCCGATATGATGAAATTATATTATTAACAATATGATATTACTAATGGACTAAAACTGAAGAAAAATAACACAAATAATAGTTAATATATTGAATTATACAAAAAATATTTAAATGCAAAAATCTGTCATTTTAAATACATATAAGATAAGAAAGATTTTTTAAATATTTATGTTGAGTAGGATTTATAGGCCCTGTTAGAAGTTCTACCGAGCCAAACCCTCTGATATGAAAATATCTGGAGTCGGTGAATTTATTTAATATTTAATATTTGAAAAAAAATATTTTTTTACATAGATAAGTACACAGGATATAAACAAGATATAAAACAATAGAAATTAAAGTAGCCTTTCCTCACCATAAAGAGACAATGCTCTTGTGTTTGGTGAGGGAATTCTAGTTCAATTATATATATGTTAGTATTAAGGTAAATAAATTATTAAGAAACAACACAAGATTTAAACAATATTACTTCTAGATGTATGTAGTGAACGTATTTTGGACTTATAATAGTTTAAGGTAATTTTTTAATTAATTGATTTGACGTGTTGTTCTGGTATTGTTTTGTATTTATTTTGCTTATATAATGCTCTTGCATAATGTTGATTGACTAGATGATCATTTGTGGAAAAGTGTGTGGAAGGGTTTAGTTTTACATATGGGGAAGATTAAACCCGGACATAAAATCGGAAATAATAATAATAGTGAAATGATCATTATAATAGAAATTATTATTAAAAAACGATTTTAATCATAAATGCCAAATCAACACAGACATTCGCGGTGAAACGACGGCACACATGTAAAATAGTAGCACAGTGAAAAAGTAATGTTCCGAGACATTTTTTATTAGTAATAATTATAAATAAAAAGTGCACAGTCTTTATTATAATGACCAACAAAAATACCGTTAACTGTTGTAAATTATTTTTTTATTGGTAAGATTAGAGTTTAAACGGTATTTTAAGGTTAATTTAAGGCAGGAGTTTAGGGAAGTGTTTTATACGGGAATAAAGTGAAATTGATATGTTCTTTTGCATTTTCCTTTGTTGTCAACTATGCATGTTTCTTGGTCATTAATTTTACTATGCAGTCCATTGTGAACTGCTAGCTTCGCTTCTATGAACATTTTTTATTAGCGCCAACAACATTCAGTCTGAGTTTGCAGTAAACTCCATATAGGACTGAATTTCTCTTCATTCAATATCCCTTCTAGACTTTCCTTCTCTAGTAAACGTTTTTATGATTTGGAAACCTAAATGACCAACCATTTATTCACAGTAAAGTAGTTTATTAAGACTAGAGATGTGCAAAATGGGTACATAAAACCATTTGAAATGCAAAATGGAAATGGGTCAAAACTTTTCCATTTGAAAATGCAAAATGCAAAATGGTTTTTAGAAAAGCATTTCAAATGCAAAATGCAAAATACCTATTTTCAAAATGTATTCAATATGCAAAATGGTTTCTCAGGTTAAAGAATCAAAATAATTATAGAATTTTAAAACAATTTTTTCATTTAATAATGGACATCAATGTAGAACAAACATATTACATGATGGTAAATTCAAAAACACCACGACTACAGATTACGAAACCACAAAAAATTTGCGCGGGACTAATGTTGCCAACGTAAAAACATAAAACTGCTATCTAACATTTAATATTACAGGGTCATGGCCCCATGTTCAGTATTTGAATCAGTATTTTTGTAATGGTATCACTCAATTGCCAGGGCTCCTACCAGGGAGCAACTTGACAAATGTAAATTATCTCTCATAGACTGATATTTGGGAGATAGTAGGAAGAATGTTGCAAAAAAGCATTTAAAATGGAAAATGCGTTGAGAAAAGCATTTAAAATGCTAAATGGAAAATACCCATTTTGCATTTTGCATTTCCATTTGAAATGGATTTATTTGAAATAAAGCACATCTCTGATTAAGACACAATGAGTTCTTACTATTAGTAAGAAGTTATTTAGGAAAGAAAAGTTATATTGAAATAATGACAATCAATGAAATATTAAAATGCAGCGTATATCTTCGTCCAATATTTTTTTAATATTTTTATTGTTAAATAAGGAATATAGATACATAAATATTTAACAATATTACATTTTAGATCATCATTGGTTATTTTTTTATTTGAGACACAAACAGGACATTTAAAATACATTCTTGTATAGTATAAAATAAATTTACATACAAATATAAATGTCCCTAGACTAATGTGTCTGCATCAATCACATTTGCACATTAACTATCAAAAAAATATCATAATTATTTTAGACAAAGCCTTAAATTACAAGACATAATAATTTTAAAAATATGTTTAAATTAGGTATATAATAGAAAATATCAAACCATCAAAAATCAACTAACAACATTTGTTTTTTTTTTTAGGTACAGAAATCGTGGAGATATCTCAAATATCTATGCAAGCATGTGTTTTAGCGATATCGTTGTATGATCGAGACACTCTAGACATAGGATTAATATAACCAGTGTTATTGGTAAAAATTTCGGTCTAAAATATGTTAAGGTTTTTAGTGAATTTGGGCTAACTTGATTAGATGGACTATGTTACTATCTACTTGATTATTCACAATTTTGTAAAGCATTAAGAGGTCATTTATGTTTCGTCTTCTAATTTGAAATATGTAAGTCTTTGTTCGTAACCGTCTAGTAGATACACCTGTAGACACCTGATCGATAAGACAAAATCCGTGTAAATTTCCTTTGGACAGATTCAAGTCTAGATACCTGTGTGATATAATGCAACAATATAACAATGATATAATGCAACAATAACAATATTACCAAAATGTCATAGCATAAAATAAAAATAAAACCTACACGTAACACACAAAACCAACATAAACACACATCACTCACAAACACACAAGATTATTTTCATTGTATTATTTTTTAATTTTAAATGTATTATTATGTATTTTTATTTTTAATTTTAAATTTATTATTTTCTTTTCAAATTTACTATCTTCTCTTTAAATGTAATATGTAGATTAGATTTTCATATTATAAAATGAAGGCCTCAGCACGGGCAAGCCACCCAGTGAGGCCTACATTACTGGAAAACATAAATTGTAACAAAATAATGTACCAAATAAAATAAAAAAAAATGTGGATTCCAGACTGTTGATCCATACTCAAGAAAACTGCGGATTAACGAATTGAATAGAATTATAAGGCTATTAGAATTCTTGAACAGTTTAGTTGATGTTACAATAAAACCAAGTAATTTATTTGATTTACTTACAATGTTTTCAATGTGTTGGTTGAACGTTAGTTTGTTGTCGAATATAATTCCTAAATCTTTGATCAATTTAACTGTTTCCAGATTGTGACTACATATGCTATATGAATATAGGGTTTTGTTGGTGTCCTTAGTGAAATTTATAACTTTACACTTAGCTATATTCAGTTCCATTTCGTTGTCAACACACCAAGCAGATAAAATTTTAAGGTCTTGTTGTAAGAGTTCAGAATCTTCCATATTTTAATCTTCTTGGTTATGTATACCTTATCAGAAAAGAGGAGTTATTGTGCCTGATAAGGGAGCCACGATTCTTACATAGGTTTTATGTTGTAATAATATTTTTGTATAGAATATAGATTTTTCAATGTAATGTTTAATTTAAATTAAAATTTTTTTTATTTAATTTATTTGTTCTGATTGGTTGACAATACAGGGAGATAATACAATGAAGGGAGATTATTATAGTTTTTTTTATGGCTTGGTAAATATGTATACTAGTTTTGCATTTGTGTTGTTTTAAAATTTGGTGTAGTAAATTGATTTCCATTTATCATTAGTTTGTAAAATTCTTGGTATTCTTTGTTATTTTTTTCTTTGCACATTTTAACAATGGAAGCTTGCTTAAATATGTCATTGACATTTGGTACTGGAATAGTATTTAAGTAGTGATTATGTTGAGAAGGTAGAATTTTTTTTATTATTACTTTTATGATGATTCTTTGTGAAACTTTTACAGAGTTTAGATTGTTTTTATATGATCCTCCCCAGCCTATGATATTATTCTTATAGTGATTTCAAATGGAATATGGCCGTTATATTTGAAATCACTATAAGAATAATATCACTATAAGAATCATCCCTTAAATACAGGCAGGGCATATTTCCCATAATCGCCTGTGTCCAAGCACCTTCTTATCTATTGTTAAGTTGAATGTTCGATGAGCCCAAGTTATATGTTAAGCGTCCCTCTCGGCCGCGTCTGTTTTATATGGTCCTTTCCACGGGCTATAAAGTCTATCAAAGTCTTGGCCAATTTTGAATTACGTACAGAGCTCAGAGCTATTCCCACCTCCGAGGGTGACCGGCGACCACTCACGGGGATTTAGAAGCGACGATAGAACTATGGAGGGTAGGAAAAATCTAATTAAAAACCTTTTTCTTTCTGATTCTTGCTTCGTTTTTGAGAGAGTGGGAGAATTTATAATAAATCTCTCAGCGGCAGGATCATTGCTTATAAAACCGGTTGTAAATATACTCGACTCAATTTGGAAGGCACGTTTGAGTACCGCCTCCCCGGGAACCATTTATTGATAGCCAACATCTCGGCCAAAAGTCACCCCCAGGGGTTCGCTACGTTTGTTGATTTAGCCCATGATGTGCCCGGGTTTATTAGGTGAAGTGTGTTTAGGATGCGCCAGCTGGTCTCGTGACCCATGGCCTTGCACCGGAGCGGGAGGGATATATTCATTTATCCGTACACTCTGATCCCTAGATTCCAACCCCTCTTCATATATTTTTCGTTTCCAGAACTTCTTCTCCTTCATTTCCTTAAAAAAGAGCCCCCACAACGCATTCCCAAAGATGATATAGGCCCTGATGGAAATTATTTTCATAAACTCCTCCTGTGTGGGATTAATGTAAAAAAACGATTGAAAGAATGAGAAAGAAACTTGCATTTTATAGTGCAAAATATTTTTATTTAACGATCGTCTTAGTTAGAAGTTTTTGAAGAATTAAGTTCAGAATTTTAGGTTAGAAAGTGTAAATTTTTTAAACGAAATCGATTATGTCTTCTATTATATAATATTTATGTTCATTTCTCATATTTGCCGGCTGCCAAGAACCAGTGAATCTATGGTAACTCCTTTAAGAGAGTGTTGTTAAACTGAAGAACGTGGGAGAGGGGAAGAAGAAGAGGAAGGTTCCCCAGTACGTATTTATGTAACAATTATACTATGGTTTCAGGCTAATATTCTGTTATAACTAGATTACACACTAACGGTAACTTTTTGCTATGCAGCTGATATTTTTAAATATGCCTCTATTGATGTATAAAGCTGAACTTGTCAAACACTTTAACGGTGGGTAGGTATTTTAACGAGGTAAATATAACTTTTTTTTCTTCTATTTTCCAACTATCGATTTGATTTACTTTGCACTCAAAAAATCAATCTTGTAATTTTTTTTCTTCTTTCTATATTTCATATTATTTTTTTGTAGCTTCTGTGTGTAAATTGCCACATCTCTAAATAAATAAAATCTCGAACAAACAAGGATTGTAATGAACTCAAAACATATAATTTGATGAACGTGCTGCATCTTCAGAGTTTCACGATAGAGCGGATTTAGGACGCGGCCCAAGTACGCGAGAGGTACGAAACTAGCAAGTACCACGAACCGAGTAGTTTTAGCAACCCCTAGCTCCGGCCCCGGCAAGTCCCAAGTATGGGCTGGGTGTTCTTGGGAGCCTTTGCGGGGCTGTCCGTGACTCGAGGAGCGGACTCCATTCTCGGGTATTTGATTAATCTCCCGGAGGAGGCCATTCGAGATGTATTTCTGAGATAAATATAATATCGAGTGCGGTTTCTGGCGGTCAGGCATCTGCGCGAGAGGTGTGCTATTGACACAAGGGGGTATATTACGTCTTCCCGTCTCCCGTCCCCAAGGAGGGGGCTGCTTCAATTGGATTGGCTAAATTGGAAGCCTGTGCCTTGTTCTGTTATTCTTTCATGTAGGTATAAATGTGAGTTATGAATATTACAAGTTTCTGTGTATCTTTTTAAATACATCTATTTGATTATATGAAAATAAAATACTTGGTACAAACTAACACAACACTATTTAATCGAAATGGATGGACATTGATGGATGGTTTTGATTTGCACACCAATGGTTTCTTCGTTAGAATAAACACGCAATGAAATTAAAAAAAAAATAAAAATAAACAAAAAAGTATAGACAAATAAGTACCTATAGTGTCACGAAGCAGATCTCTCACACGCAGTTTAAAAACCCCGCGAAACTAAATTCAACGTAGATCCTGGCAGCACAGAGCGACGCGCATTCTACTGGGCATCAACGCCAAAACCCCAACGGTTTTTGTGATCGGTGACGATCGCCATTCCAACTCTAGCCTGGTCTCAACAACACGTGCAGTTTGCAACTCCAAAACCGGTCTCGGACGCTGAGCGCTGGACCCTGGTCCCGCAACATTACCAAAGTCTAGCACGCGCCCGTTTTGCGCGTGTAGACAATCACAACTTTGGTTACCACTCCACAATGACTAGAAGTAACACCTCGCTGGCCTCGCAATTCCTGCATCCCCCGGGACAACTCATGTAAGCGTATCCCAAACCTTTGCCTCATTATGTGCTTTCTTTTAATGTCTGTTAAACACGTCTGCCAGACAGAGCAAATATGAGAAAGATATTGTTCAATTTAATCAGCCAGGAAATAATTTAGGATGTATACTGTGTCCCCATTTTGTCTTATTCTATGTACCTGTTGACTGTAAATACACTCATTTATCATTCCCATAGGAGTTTCATTTGACTAGGGAAGTGGAGTCTAGATTGTTGAATGTTCCCCGTGTAAAGGTATTTCTTGCCGACCCAAACCTAAACTGAATAATTAGAGTCCCATGATTCTACCCACTGACGCTGCCAAAGCTGGCACTGGTGCCCCACGCGGCCCATAACACTGGCGCCCTACGTGGTTCTTAACAATAGATAAGAATATTACGATGAGTGGTGATTAATTAGTTATTATTATAAAAATATTACAATGAATGGTGATTAATTAGTTATTATTTAACAAAAAGATATAAAATAGTTAATTATTGTATTTATGTATGAGGCAAAAAAATTATAAACATGTAAATGTACACATAAAAAATAATGGTGTATACAAAGTATTTTATTTTGACGCCATGACGCCACAAAGTGATTCTGCAATTATTAAATAAAAAACATCTATTTGAATTTCGATTTTGTTTTCGTGAATGAATGAATGCAAATCTTGGAAGTGGAAATTAACCCACTTCCCGACATCCGATCAAGCTGAAACTCGGCAGATAGACTTGTTGTCGATTACAATGCATTCTATATGTGAATTTTAGAGGCAAGCACGCATGCACACGCGGACATACAAGCATTTATATGAAATTGCGTATCAGTACACGAAATAAATGTTGGCCCTATCTAATTGGGATTCGGCTCATTTGTTAGCGCGGTTGACTCCAGTGCTTAGAGAGGAAGGTTCAATCTTCAGTCAAACCATTTTTTACATAAAAACACACTTCACTACAATCCACACAGCTGTCCTGATTATGAACACGGTAACGCTGTCCGAAATGTTGGCTAAATAAGGAGGAAGCGCAACACGTTCTAATAACTGGACATGCAAACAACTCCCAAAAGACGCATTTTTATCGACGAAAATAGTTTTTGAACTTTGAACCTTGCATTTTACCTTGTATTTAAAGTTTATTTTATTATATATTCAATAATATTGTTATTGGGTTTATAAAAACAGTTTATTTTTAAACAAGTTCTGCTGTGTAATTATTATTACGCGTGACAGCTGTTTCGCCCTCTGAAGGCATTATCAAACTGTGGGTAGCCCACTTACAGACGATACATTTATATTATTTCTAGGTAGGTATTTTAATTTCAATTACTGATTTCTTAATTGTAATTGAAATTAAATGATTACAGTGGTTTATTTGATTACAAATGATAACTTTGTTTAAAAAAGGTACAGAAAATAAATAAAATAGGTTGATGAGGTAAAACTGCGTGTGGGTAATATTGTATGTTACGTGAATACCTCACTAGGAGAACCTGTGTTGAGGTGTTAACGTGTTTGTGATTAAGTGTGAAAAGTATGTATGTGTTGTAGTAGAAAGTTAGTTTTATTTTTACTTTTTTTTATATATAATCAAACATGCAAACACACATTTCTATGTGAGTTGAGTGAGAATTCTTGAAAAACGTGTATAAATATTTAATTTTACTTGTTATATTTTAGTTATGTTTTGGTTATTGGGACTATATATATACATATAGTCCAAGTTTTATCATATATATATATATATATTTAGTCAGCGAGCGTGGTGTGAGCGGGCTCCATATCGCTCACCGAGAAATGTCGCCTGGGAACATTAATTATCTAAACGCTCAAAGCTTGAATGCTGATTATTGTATTGAAATATCTCTGTAACTTTTTAAAACATTATAAGCGGCGGTCATCAATACCTCGGAACTCTTAGAGACTCTTAAGACTCACGAAGCGATAGACAGCTTACTCTGAGGTCAGCAGATCTAGATGTTACCAATCGTTTAATCGAACTTTCTCGGTCAAATCGAGCTGTTTACTATGATCGCTCTTTTCGTGTAGCTGGCCCACTCATTTGGAACAAACTTCCCCCAGCCCTTACCAATATACAAAATTTGGCTGAATTTAAACGGGTTTTAAAAACAAAATTATTCAAAAACTCATATTTAATAATATAAAAATCATTTATATTCTCATGAATCTAAGCTTCTTTTCAATGTACTATAATAAGCCAGGTTTTGAAGTTTCCGGAAATTGTGTGATTTCGGTTTCCCCCTTATTGTATGTTTAATGTCTACCTATTATATAATATTTTAATGCATTCCTGTTTTATAAAATATTTTAATTTTAAAGTTCTTATTTTTCGTGCACTGTTATTGTCTTTTATTGTTGTCCTCTACTAAAATAGCACTGTTATTGTTAAATTTTATTCTCTGCTTTTGTGTAAACCGTTTATTCTTTATTTCATATTATGTTATTAATTTTTTTTTAAAGGAACATAATAGGAAATTTTATTTTTAAGTTAATTATAGTTAAGCGCACTTGAAGTGAAACAACACAAAACTGCGCTATGTAAATACTATGTTATGATTATTATTATTATTACGAAGAAAGTTCGCAAAACAAGGTTAAATGCCTTGCAGTCATACCCGAGAAAAACTCACCTGGCATTCACAAATCAATCAAAATGTAAAAAAAACACAGCTACAGCCTTTACCTGCTTTTAAATTACAGCAATCAACCATCACAACAAAACAAAATTCTCATTTATAAATCAAAATTACTAACCATCACGACCTAAACCGCCCCCATTTTGGGCCACAAGCAACACTAAGAGGCTTGAAACCCTTTAAAATGTCTTGCTTAGAACATTCACCAAAAGACACAAAACAACATTATTAGTTCAGGCACGAAATCCCTCCACTTGAAAAATACATAGTTGACCTAGCCAAATCATTTTTCTCAAAACTTGCTTCAAATCCGAACCCAAGTATCTCATGTCTCGGGCATTCAAGTCCCGATGAAAACCCTCTCCACCTCCTACCCATATATCTACATCCTTCGCCCCCCTTGAAGCGCGGCCGTAATAAAATAAGTTTTTGTGTACCGGTACGAATAATTTATTATTGTATTCATATTGTCATATATGTATATACATAAATATGTATAAATGTGTCTGTATGTGTGTATATATTTATATAGTCCTGAAACTTAATAAGAAAATAATATATACTGTATTCTGTACCTGGTGTAGGCTATAGACTATGGATTAACAATGGTTTAGCGAACACGGTGTAAAATGATCTTGTCAAAAAATCATTTTCCTAATAGACATCACGACGGAATGCTACAATATAAGTATATCAGTATTTGTATGAACACGTGTTTCGCCGTCCTCGTAAAACATTTGTCCTTGACTGATAGTTTGTTAGTAATTCTTTCAATTCATTCGTTATAGGCCAGCAGTCCCATTTTTAACCAAAAAATGAATAATTTGTCCAGATTTTGAATAAATAACAGTATTTCATATCAGTAAGTTTTCTCCGTATAGCAGCGGCCACTGCCATAAACAATAGACCAATAAGAACGAAATCATCTTTCGTAGTCTTCATACTCTACGATACACTATGGCTAGTAATTATAAGGATATTGATGATGTAAAGCATAAATATCCGTTTTTAAAAAACGTGAAGCGTTAATTATAATCAAAATAACAGTGGATTATTTCACAATGAACTTCGAGAAATGATTAATTTTCCCGACACGCGGTTAATGACAGAGAGAAATGATTGTCCTCCATTCAGACAATCACGCCACTTAACAAATTAATCAAAACGACTAAACAATCAAATTTAATTACATCAAAAAAGATATTTCGCTTCTTACAATAGCAAACAAACATCAAACGTTGCCGGGAAAGAGATAGTCAGCATTGAGAGTACAGTCAATATTTGGATATCCCTGAAATCTCAAATCCGGGATATCAGCCGGTTTGGGCTCGGTACAATGCCAAATACCAGCTAAAATAATTCATTCCGTTTAAACGATTTCATTTTTGCTGGATTGGAAATTAAACGCCGATGGAAGATCTTGGGGACATTTATTTTGCAAAGTAAACGAAAGACGGATAATGATTGGTTTTCACTTAACTTCGGTAAGTAAACCTGATTCAAAGATTTGATTGCCAACGGACTCGCTGGGCTACTTCAGATCTCTGTACTCGCTCTGGCGACTGCGGCTACTGCTGGTGCAAGTATGAGCTGTCTATCCTACCAACACCAACTACCAATGATTTCTTGAGTAACACCGCTGAATAAATACGACGGAAGTCTATTTTGAATAATGTATATAATATATGTTACGTACAATTTCTAAGTTAGGCATAATATTCAAGTTTAACTCAGTTTCGAACGTCTCGGAAAATGTAAATTTGCCAGACTAATTTCGTAACGGTATTTCGTAAAGTTATAGTATGAGTGGATACAAGTCTATGTATTATTTGTCAAAGGATGAATATCTCCTGCTCCTATAAAAATTGTGAGAACGCACTATACTTCGTTTTCGTTCACAGAAACTTTTCAAAAAAGTCTATTTTTAAAAGCCAGAACGAAAGAGAAAATCCGGAAATAAGTAGGTAATAAAAGAATGCTAATTTCTAAAGAATATTGTTTCATTTTGGCGGTAAGGAACTTGTGGCGATTTTGTGGGGAATTTTAAAATCTCTTCATCTGTAGTAGGTATTTTAGAACATTTGCATTGGCATTTCTGGTCAATGCCCCATTTTAAACACCGGTAAATTGTTAAATCAGGTGCGGTCAAGGATGCATTTATTGAACTTTGATTAAATACGATAACATTAGTGACGAGATGCTAACATTTACCTACTGTCTTTCGATGTTAAAAGCGAGTAATCTCAAGAGTAAAAAACGTCTCGGCTCCCGTACAAAATACAGCGAGGGTGTGAAAAAAAAGGAGGCTTTTTGAGAGTGATCATCGGTGACAAGGGGTCCATAGTTTCGATACGTTTTTGGTGACCCGAAAAAATAAAACTTTGAAAACTATTAAAACTATAACAATTAAAAAATACAAATGTATTTAGAAGGTACGAAAAAAATGGACTCCACTTCCTCATTCACTCAAGCGATAAGGTAAACACCTAAAAAAAATATAATATTTTTTACATAAAATTTTGTAAATTTGTCATTTTCAAAATTGGAACTGTTTTGTTGAAAATTCAGAAATAACGTGATTTTTAACGGGACTGCGAAATAAATAAATTAATTTAAAATTAAACAATAACTTTGTAAACATCACTTATAGGTAAATACTTAATGCCGACCGGGTTTCGCTACAACACGTAGCCTCATCAGGGCAGTATAATACTAACAATCTAAAAATTTTAAAAATAAACATGTGTGGATTTCACAGTAAGTGGACAGTCTGAGCTACAGTGGAAGAGGTAGGGATATGTGGGAGATTGAGGGGCGAGTGTTCTTTGTCAATAGGGAACAATCTGAGTATAGGGCTTTTATTAAGGTTTATTTGGTTGTTGATGACTTTGCTATTGACGTTTTTGGCTTTCCTTAACTCTAGCGCTTCTAAATTATCTAACCTAAGACCTATTCCGTTTTTATGTAATAGACTGACGCCAGTATTTTTGTCGAACGTATGGTTGGTTTCTATGAGGTGGTTTGCAAATTCGGAGAACCCATTGCTGGATAAACATCTTAGGTGTTCTTTGACTCGTGTTTTGATATTACGCGCTGTTTTGCCTATATAAAACGCGGGACAGTCACTACATTGCAGTGAGTAAATACCTCGCCCCTCAATCTCCCACATATCCCTACCTCTTCCACTGTAGCTCAGACTGTCCACTTACTGTGAAATCCACACATGTTTATTTTTAAAATTTTTAGATTGTTAGTATTATACTGCCCTGATGAGGCTACGTGTTGTAGCGAAACCCGGTCGGCATTAAGTATTTACCTATAAGTGATGTTTACAAAGTTATTGTTTAATTTTAAATTATAATGTCACATCACAAAGTAACCGCTTCATATGAAGAAATAATATTAGCAAGTACAGCTATTAAAGCAAAAATGTATAAAAAATTAACCGCAAAATATAGAATTTCGTGTGTGGATATATTCTTTTTCAAACAGTGTCTTAAAATGAAAGTTTTTCCTAAATATCTGGACGCTAAGTTTAAAAATGTGAACAATAAACCGGACATTTCAAAAACATCTGTATTTAAAGCTAAAATTGCATGGTTAAAAGAAGACCTAAAAAGTGCATATAAAATGAGAAATAATATTAAATTAACGTTAAAAGTTTTACACATAGAATTGGTGAACGAATTACACCCGGTTGAATGGGATCTGTTTGACGACAAAGTTAGAAACTTCGCCTCTATAAAGGCCTACAAAAAACGTGAAACCATAAACAAAAAACTAATTAACCTTAATCTGTCACAACATAAAAAGAATCACAATGATCCAATAAAATATACCCATCAGTTCTTCGACCGGGTACAGAATCTCTCATCAGTTCTGTTCCAACCAGACGAGCTGACTCTGTTATCTAAAGGTTTAAAATACAACTTAGATTATAATAAAAAGAATTACATTAGTGCAGTGGAAAACGTTGCAGTGGACATCGAGACCGCGTTATATAATAAACCTGGACCACCTCTATACAAAAGTGCAGAAACAATAAAAAAGCTCGTTCCTACACTTAAAGTCAACTATAATCGTGAAACATCCATTATGCTGAACATCAGGAAGAAATTAAAGGATGAACAATTAATTTTAACAAAGGCTGATAAAGGCAACACGATAATTATAATGAATAAAAGTGACTATAATTCCAAAGTGCAAGACTTTATTAACACGGACAAATTTGACATTCTACCTAAAGACCCCACTACCAAATACCTAGATAACATTAAAAGTGCCTTGAATTCATGCAAATCCCCAATCTTTCAAGACAATTCATACCAACAAGTAAAATTTCTAACAAAAAATCCATTGGCCCCTAAATTATATGGTTTCTTAAAAATCCATAAAAGTGACAAACCTATTAGGCCCGTCGTGTCAAGTTGTAATTCTCCGAATTTCAAAACAGCTTCATTTATAACTGAAGTATTTAATAATTCTAAAGTGTTTGCTCCGAAATTCACCATTAAGAATTCATTCGCTTTGATTAATGAACTGAAAAATCTACATATTCCGAATAATTCAAAATTAGTCTCATTTGATGTTGTTAACTTATTTCCAAATATTCCCGTAGATGAAAGTAAAAGCTTATTGTCCAAATTATTACAAAATTCAAAACTACCAAATAATTTCTCTAAGGAACTTTCTCACCTATTTAATGTTTGTCTAAGTCAAAATTATTTCCAATACAATGAACTTTTTTATCAACAAACAGATGGCCTGGCAATGGGAGCTCCGACCTCTCCTCTCATCGCCGACATATTTATGGACAATCTAGAGAATAACATTTTTAACTGTAAATCGCCATTATTAAGGAATTTGTTATTGTGGAAGAGATATGTCGATGATGTTTTCTGTATTTGGACAGGTACTGAGCGCCAACTTGATTCCTTCCTAAAACTAATAAACTCTTTTCATACAAAAATTAAATTCACAATAGAAATAGGAACTAATTCTAGCTTAAACTTTTTAGATCTCACCCTATCAATCATTAACAATAAAATAGAATTTAAAATCTATCGTAAACCCACTTACACTGATACAACTATTAATAATTCATCTAACCATCCCATCTCCCACAAACATTCTGCTTTCCATTCCATGATCCATAGATTAGTTACCGTCCCGTTATCAAATTCCAACTTCTTATTAGAATTAGCGACGATTAAACAAATCGCGATTAATAATGGCTATAATGCAAATATGGTCAATAACATCCTAAATAAGAAATTAAAAAGATTATCGACAAGTAAATTTTTATTTAACATCTCCCCTCATAATAATAATAAATCAACTAATAATAATCAACCTCAACAATGGCGTAGAATTTTGTACATCGATGATTTCTCTCAAAAAAGCATAAAAAACCTCCCACCAGATATCAAACCAGCTTTTTACACTAACAATAGTATAAGTAAATTTTTGATGAACGTTAAGGACAAAGAACATCCGTTAAATCACTCAGGTATTTACTCACTGCAATGTAGTGACTGTCCCGCGTTTTATATAGGCAAAACAGCGCGTAATATCAAAACACGAGTCAAAGAACACCTAAGATGTTTATCCAGCAATGGGTTCTCCGAATTTGCAAACCACCTCATAGAAACCAACCATACGTTCGACAAAAATACTGGCGTCAGTCTATTACATAAAAACGGAATAGGTCTTAGGTTAGATAACTTAGAAGCGCTAGAGTTAAGGAAAGCCAAAAACGTCAATAGCAAAGTCATCAACAACCAAATAAACCTTAATAAAAGCCCTATACTCAGATTGTTCCCTATTGACAAAGAACACTCGCCCCTCAATCTCCCACATATCCCTACCTCTTCCACTGTAGCTCAGACTGTCCACTTACTGTGAAATCCACACATGTTTATTTTTAAAATTTTTAGATTGTTAGTATTATACTGCCCTGATGAGGCTACGTGTTGTAGCGAAACCCGGTCGGCATTAAGTATTTACCTATAAGTGATGTTTACAAAGTTATTGTTTAATTTTAAATTATAATGTCACATCACAAAGTAACCGCTTCATATGAATAAATAAATTAACTTCAAAATCTGTCGACATGAACAAAATACCAGGAGCACAGAAATGTTGTAGGGTAATTTGTGTTAATTTCCGCTTTGGCGCTTATGTCACAATTTTACATAATATTGTGAAGCTGCCGACAAGAATAAAATACCAAGAGCACAGAAATATGATTGGGTATTTCCATTTGGCTATTAAATTTTTTTTGCTCAGTGACAGTAGTTTTTAAAAGTTAGACAATAAGGAAACTATTTATATTAAAAAACTGCATTTAATTATTTTATTAAATTTCCCGAAAAACTAATACATATAAGGATTATTGCATCTGTATTTTTTCTTTTGAAAATAAGCAATGTTGTTTAAAAATAAATATGTAAAAATAAAGAGAAAGTTTCATTCCCCACGCGATCCAATCTTTGTGAATAAGAATTGTGCATAAAATTAGTGCGAGAAGCAACTACTTGAAATGGAGCATGGAGTTATGTTAGTCATTTTAGATGATTTTAGTAAAAACAAGATGTGCATTTTGACGAAGGATTTTTATTTATAAATAAAAATTATATTTTTTTCAACTATGGTTAAATATACAGGGTGTCCGGAAACTCGTAGTACAAGCGGGAAACTGGTGAATCTACATCACATTTGGAGTCGATTTTGTATTATATATTTTTTTTGATTTGAGCTTTCGTTATCGAGTAAATCGAGTTAGAAGTTCAATTTTTTTTTTTTTTTTTTTTTAATCAAATTCTTATAAATTATTACTGAAGATCAAAGTACCCAACTAATTAAAACTATTTGAAAGTAAAACAAATGAAGAAACTCGGATTTGAAGCATTATTTTGAAATCACCCTTCATTTAATCCGGTGTAATCATAAAATATTTCTGCTCTGCAGGGTTAAAACATCTGTTGTTCAACCCTAAACACCAGAAAAAACTTTAACCCAAAAATAGCCGAAAAATATTTTTTTTTGGTTTTTTTTTTTTTTTTGTGAAAAAGCTCAAATCAAAAAACTTTATGTTTTTTTGGGTTCCCCATGTGGTGTAGATTCTCCAGTTTCCCGCTTGTACTACGAGTTTCCGGACACCGTGTATAATATATGATTTTAATTAATACCTAACTGAGAGTAAACTTGTGTTTAGGGAGTGAAAAAATATCACGCCAAATTCACGGAAAATGTAACTGGCGTTATAAGCTGTACAATGATAATCATTGGAGATTTTATTGCTGGACCTGAAAATTACGTAAAATATAATTTTTTAAATATGTACGTAATATAATACCTACGTAGATCTAGGTATCAGTTTTTGAATAAGTGTCGATTGGACCGCAGCCACTGCGAGCAAGAGCACAAAGTTCTGTAAAAGTCGTTAATATTGCTTTTATGGAGAAACCATAAAAAACTTTGACTGGCCGAACTTTTGTAATAACGCGTTTAAAAGTAATTTCAATAGCATGCTGTCATTTATAAATCTTAATGAGTTTAAATCTGTTTTAACCCCTTCAAGCCGGAGGCGTCGCGTAAAATACAAGAGACTAAAACACCATTTAGCGTTTACGGTTTAACCGATGGTAATTATCATTAATACCTTTTAACACTGAAACCCGTAAATTATGGCCTTCGGGTAAGTCTAGTTGCCTTGTAGGGTTTATCCAGTGATCCGGGCGTGGGACCTCGCTGGGTCCTCCTTGGGTCCTGGGCAATTAATTGCCCGACTTGGTCCGCCTGCCCTTCCCGCCGCACCGCCCGCACCGCCCCTGGACTGGATTAGACGCGGCGTCATCTGTACAAATCGCCCGGAAAGCTCCTTGGCTCCAAGCGCGTCCCTCGACTCCTGCGAGTCATCAATATGGACTCGGAAATCTTACTGGAACGGCTACTTGCAAGTTTATTAGAGATTTTGCATGTTTGGTCCTGCCGCTGAGAGCTCAGAAAAAATGCCTGAATATATACACGTACAGTTATACTTTCGCGTTTTGCTAGCGTAAGCCAGTGACGAATCACGGATTTTTTTTAAATATTCATATTTTTACTTGCACAATTTTTGACTCTGTACAAATCACAACCACACTGTTGAGATAGCCACCTCTAGTATGGAGCCACTTGAAAATACAATCGGTTGCAAAATCTGGCATTAAATTTGGCAGATAATGTTATCGCAAAAGACGTACTGTATTCATTAGACCCATAGATGTCCCGTGACAGACATCGCTAATCATGTGCCTAAGATTTGTGGATGCTTGGTATTTCCCTAACGAGAACGGGTCGTTTTTGTGCTCAACAGTTCGGCTTGTGAAACAATGTGTGTTTTGAATTTTATGTTTCCTTTCTCTATTTTCTTCAATTTTACAATATCCGATAGTCTCCTATGTGAACAGCAGCCCTCAATGGCAGTTATCAGGTACTCAGTCACGTCACAAACGAAATGATGATATTATTTGGTGATTGATCGATTGATGATGATTGTATGGAATTTCATTCATGATTGTATTGCGCGTCGTGGCACAAACGGTAGGCGTAGCTGAACAAGGAATTTCCTAGGAAAAGCAATCCTATCAAGCCCAAGACATCAGACATCAGTACCTAATCTCTATGTTCTATATATTTGTGCCACAGAATATAGAACACGAACACGTATATTTCGCTTGTTAGAATTGTGTGTTCCCAAGAATTAAAACATAAAGTAGGTACATAAAAACAAAGTTAATTTCAAGAGGGAACCTATTTACATTTTTATGATAAAGTTAAAAATATAAGGACAGGTTGTTTCAGAGAATTTTAACAATTCTTCAAATTTAAAAGTTAATTTACAAGTTCTCTGAATGTTCTGTTATTGTTTGAGTTCTGTCAAGTAACTGGGCTATAATGATATAATAACAGAACTTGAATAGAACATTCACAGAACCCGAAAACGAACGTCGAAATTTGATGAATTATTCAAATTTTATAATACGACCCATCCTTAAACTATTAAGGAATAAATAATATTCAAACATTATGATTTATTTAAACATTTTTGCTAAGTAGATTGTAGAAAACAGGTGCAACTTTGATAACCACTTAATAATATAAAAATGCATGCATTATGGTTCTGCCGCCGAGAGCATCGTTGTACCTCTTTTTCAGTTCCATATTGTGTCGTTTATGTAAAAGTAAGAAAAGTTACCATGGAAAGGGTGCGTCACGATTTTTTTAAAAATCATTCTCAAAAATTATACATGGAAGCCTTACGGTAGTCACAAGATTAAATTATACATGCATGCCTCACGTTAGTCACTAGATTACGAAGCGTAAATACTAAAATC
Organism: Hesperophylax magnus; assembly: GCA_026573805.1. Lineage (NCBI taxonomy): Eukaryota > Metazoa > Arthropoda > Insecta > Trichoptera > Limnephilidae > Hesperophylax > Hesperophylax magnus. The sequence goes on along the minus strand of JAIUSX010000010.1, from coordinate 8,124,092 downwards.
GTAAAGTAAGTAATAAAATAGCGTAAATATTAGAAATAGAAATAAATAAGAAATACGCAAAATTTAACGACAAAATAAATAGAAGAATTTTTTTTTGTATCCATCCCTTTAATCGGAGAAAATATGGGGTTAGACGAGTTGTGTGACCTACCGTAACCTTCAATTCTTAATTTTTTTGAATAAAAATTTGCAAAATTTATATCACTGAAACAAATAAGTTTTAACGAGAATTATTTTGTTAATAGTGATGGCAGCTCCTATAGAATAGTTAAGACCGTAGAAAATGAAAGCAAACACCAGGTTATTTAGCGTTGTACATCTTAATTTTTAGTTCTTTTAATGTCTTTTGTTATTTAAATTGATGGAAGCAACACTATTTTTTGTATTTCATGATGTTACAAAAGTGTTTTATTTCAATAAAATGGCGAGTTGTGTATTACATGGATAACAGAACCACGAAAATAAACTCCTATTTCACATTATTTAATATTATTAAATTTCACAACATTTATTAATAACACAAATTAGAAGTAATTTAAGTTTTCTTCATTTGAATATGTTTTTTTGTGCGTAAAAGATAACATTAATATTTAAAATAAATAATTTTTGTCTACAAATTTCATTTTGTTAGGCGGGTATGGGTACCGCCGCCCCAGGAAGTGTTTATTGGATAACCAATAGGCCACCCCGAGTGGTTTGCTACGTTTAGTGACTTAGCAGGGGTGCAGGTTTGTCTAGGTCTTGGCGACGGATGCGTTTGCCCACCTGCTGCGTAGCAGGTCGGATCAGTAATGACTGATTGAGGGAGACCGCTTGACCTCTCCCTACGGACTTTCTCTCGACCCCATCACCTTGCACCGCAGTGGGAGGGATGTATTCGTACGTCCGTCACTTCTGGAGACATTGACCCCAGATTCCTACCCACCCATCATCCCAGAACTTCATCTAATTCCCTTAAAAGACCTCCCACACAGCATCCCAAAGATGACATAGGGGTTTAGAGAGCCTTCTGTATGGAGGTAATGTAAAAATACATAACGTGTATGTCGTTATAGTAATCAATCATACGCGTCATTGATTTTAAAGAAAAAAGTTATGTATTGAGCGAAAATTAATTTTATATAGGTAAAAAATATTAGTCCACCACTTTTTAAATGTAAATAATGTATGAGATCTCATTATATATTATATTATTTCGATTTTTTATTGTTTGTTTTATACTGTTGTTAAAAATTAAATTTGTAATTGTTATGTAGGTACTTAAAAGCCCAATAGGGCGTCAATAAATAAATATTATTGTAGAAAGCAATCACTTTGTGGTTTGACATATTTAATAAAATAAAATAAAATAATTTTTGTTTTAAAACCACGAGTTTTTAATAATTTTTAGAACCGACCGGTTTCGCTTTACTCAAGCATCTTCAGGGTACAAATTATTACTATACAAGACGTACAAAGTGGAAGCTAATATATAAAAAAAATTGAGGTAGACAACATGATATAAATATACAACACAGAGAAATCATACAATACATTTACACAAGTACAAAAGACATGGGAAAAACCGAAAGATAATTATGTAGACTAATGGATTATAATAATATATATGGAGAAACAAAGCATCAATTTTACTAATCATCGCGATACTAATCGTCATATCATCTAAATTAAATTTTAGTTTTTATTATATTAACATCGATTTTCTTTGAAAATAATTATATGACTTCTATTAGGGGAAGACAAGAATAGCGCGAAATAGGTAGTCGGTAGGTTACGGATGTTATAAGGGTTTGGAGAGGTATATAAAAAAGATATTAATTTCTATTTCGCTGAAATTTATCGTAAGATTTCATGAACTCTAATTAATTTTGCACCGTATTGAGTTCCTCCGCATGTTAATATTTTTGTCGGAATATTAAATACGTTTACGTAAACAAAATAATTAGGTAATAACCTGGTTACCTAAATATATGGTCCCGCCACTGGAAGCGCCGTCAATACTTCCTATCGAATCATTTAAGAAGGGAGATTTTACAACAATACATCAGCGGTGAGAAGGTATTATGTGTGTTTTTGTTATTATTGCAATATTTTAGGAAAATCTAATAATGTTAGAGGTGCACCAAAAGCTATCAATTTCCAACAACCATTTAGTTTAAATAAAATTTTGAATTTTAGTTTGTATTTTGTATGTAATTTTTTAGTCTCTCTGTTTATAATAATATTAATTGTAATGAAATTATTGTTCTTCCAGGGTCGTTATGTGGGGCGTGCTTTACAGAACCTGCCTGCCATATTAAAGCACTGCATTTAGATATCGAAAACATTTTTTTATACAAAACGTTATAAAATATTATTTAATAGAGCATAAAACAAAAATTATGGTACACAGTTTCAAAGAATACAATAAAAATTTGTTAAATTTAATTTTGAATACACAAGTTATGGAAAAAGCAATTCTTCCAGATTTATGAGGATTACGTAAACACGTTTCATCGTCCTACTCAACCTATCTTAGCCTCAAGGTAGGACCAATTTGCCACCCACTTCACCCCAAGCCAAAAGCTTCAATTCCAGGAACTTGACTTCCAAGAAGAGCTTTCCGCATTAATCTTTCTTTCGTTCATCTCCCCGGAAACACTGCGATCCATGAAACCATAAAACTTCATAAACCGCTTCAATAATATTAATTATTGTTCATTTTATTTTGTCTACCAAGCGAGTCAGACGAACCTGCTCATTAATACGCTGTGGATACGTTTTCCATCACAAATGACGCAAAAACCACAGCGCGTGACGGAAAATGATATGAAATAACATGGCGAAAGTCGTCAACTTTAATTAAATTCAGCACAACGGCAAACCCGCAATCGTTAATCATACAACCGTTGGCTAAAACTAACGCCATCGGGAATTAAGACTGTATTCATGACTCTTAAAAATACTTACCAGAATATTATTATGTGTTATTTGAAGTTCAGAATACATTACGCTGGTAAAAAGGTATGCTAATCATTTCGAAGTTAATGGATTAAACGCGAACTTTAAATTTTTTCTGTTGTGTTTTCAACATGTATCTTAACAGCTACATTCCAAGACATAACAAAAGATAAGGCAAAATCAATATATCTCCGCTGAGCATGCAGAGTTATTGGAACGCCACACAACTTTGTCTCGGCCCAAATAGTATATTGCTTTATGGACTTTCATACATACACACCTCCTGCATACTTTGATAATGTTCTGTTATACCGACTCTTGACATAACTCGAATCAATTATTTGATTTATTTGATCGTGCCATATCTTTTTGGAAAGTACCTATTTTCTTATCTTATTAACATTTTTTAAAAACCTTCCCTTCCAACAGACACTCACTTAAAGTCCAAACCATTTAACCCTTTTATACCATACAAAAATCATAAATTTCAAAATTTTTCCTCTCTATCTAGAGGGAATAAAAATTTTAAGTTTTCATTTTGCAATTGCTGGTACAACTGGATTTAAGAGATATCATTTTCATTTGATTTTAATAACCAGTTCTGGCTGTAGCAATTTTTATATTTTTAAAGTAATTTTTGTGTTTATTCTCGACCGAATTTGTTTGTTCTCTCGTTTTTAAAATATAAGTTTTGAAGGTGTGATTTTATTGTTTACTAGCGAAGACCCGTGAAAAATGGAATACTTGACAAAAAAGTTTTAATTTTTGAAAATGATAAAATAATTTTCTTTTAAAAATATTATATTATAGATAGGTATTGTATCGCTTGTCTGAATTCTTCACACAATCAGTCCAATTTTGAAAATAAAACTTAAATTCATATTTGAGTGCATTGAACCAAAGTTAAGCACGACGCATAGACAACTAACTTATCAATATTGACTGTTTATGTATTTAAAAAAAAAAGTTATATTTTTTGCATACGGCAAATATTTTTGCATTTGCCATTTCATATGAAAAACACTCTCTTTAAAGTATTGAAAAAAAAGTACACCATAAATTTCAAATAACTTTTACATCGACTTTGCATTATTTTTGAATCTCCACATACTTTTTGTTTACTTACAGGCATTGTACATTGTCCTACACGCTACTATGTTGTGATTTTTGATTTTTTAACCAGAAATTCACCATGAATTGTTACAGTTGCTGTCTTTGTTTTTTTATTAGCTATCGTACCTACACACCGTAACAACCATACCTACACAACCCTCAATTAAGAGGAAGCTACAAGCCAAAAATGTGTATGTTCTTGGTATACCTTATATCGTAGGTAATAGGCATTAAAATCTCTTGACAAACGGAGTCTAGAAACATTCAAGTTCAAGCAAAAAACTGATTTTTATTAATTTTGTAAATAATTTTATAAGAAAGCAAAAAAGTTAATCAAGTGAAACTGTCACAGATAATCTTGGCTATAATACTGTATTTTTAAAAAGTTGTTTCCTTTATGCGTTCATACATTTCTATTGAAAAAAAATATTTTTAGTAGTTTGCATTTATATTTTTTATTGAGTAATTTATTTTTTTATTTGTATTCTACTCGAGCGAAGCGATAGGAAAATCTTCAATTTATCTAAATCTTTTTTTTTGGTATTCATAATGTACACCAATTCGTTATAAAGATTAATCAAAATAGTGATTTGACATTAAGCTTCGCCATGATTTACCATTAAAGCCATCCCGTATCTCGCAAATATAAATCTCAAAGACTTAAACGCAAATATTTTTTCCAAGAATTCGTCGTTCAAACCTGTATAGTACAGACTATATTTTCGCAACCTCTCTTTCAATAACATGATTTTGATTTGCTTAAAATCACTCCGGAAATGATTTTGATCCACCCAGACACAAATTAATGCCAACAGATGGAAAGGAAACGAAAAAGATTGATCCTTCTAAATTTAGTATTGGCATATCGAATGATTTTTCCACGGTGACAGGTATATGTACTGAGGACCCAATTCCAAGTGTTTTCGAGAACCCATTTGAGGCAATTCCGCCAATTGACGTCCCCAGAAGAGTTACACGATCGCAAGTTAATGCGAATGCATTAACCCTACTGCCACTGTACCTACGACATCCACTACGGTCTTGGATGCAGACGTAAACACGGATGTAAACTTAAATACAAAAAAGTACAACAGGCAGGATTGGTGATTGGCTTCATGTTCATATAAACACGAATATCTTCGTCTCAGTTTTACGTCTTCGTTAGTGTTGTAAAATTACAGTGGTACGTTTAGCCCGTTGTTCCACTGTTAGCTCGGTAATGGTGAGGAATCGATGAAAAGTTTCCCGTCCTAGGCCCGTAGTGAACTTTACTTTTCTTCGTAGGGTCTTGGTTTTGTTGATTCCTTATCGTTACCGAGAGTACAGCCCAGTGGGACAACGGCTTACAACAGTTTTGAATCAAGAAAATTGCGCTTCGTATACAGTTTCAAGATCCTATTCATATAAACGACATTAAAGCACACACTCTTAAACCGAGAATCGATAAATAGAAGCACCTTTACGGGTAGATGCCAAATACAATACGAATTTCACGGTTGAATTGATTACTGTTGATGTAGTTGTATGTGAAAACCACTCAGAACCTACTTAAACAATGTTCAGCTCTTTTCACACTCCTACCACAAAACGAAATAATTGTCCATGATACAAAACGGAAATTACTGGAAAATACAAACAAAGGACTCAATTTTGTGCGAATTTTTTAAATTTCAGAATTTTTACAAAATTATATGATATATATAGTGTAGGCCTAGCTTTAATTTTTACTTAGTAATGTTATTGTTTTAATAAAAGCCTTTATGAACTGACATTCCTGAACATCACACAGCTACGTAAAAAGATTGATAAATTGACAATGCATAAAAATTCTGACTTAAATATGCAAATGGCGTGGAACAAAATTCTAACTTAAATATGAATTGGCAGTTCGGATGTACGTGAATTTGTCTTTTGACCGTGTTTGAAAATATCGCTTTTTGACCACAGATGACAGATTTAGTCAATAACGCATTGATATAGGATTTTATAAATCAAACGTTCTAGATTCTATGGAATCATCGTAGATCTCATTGTAAACCCGCAAGTAAAAGGAGTTCCCTTTTTTATTTGGGCCTTAACGAAAAATATTTACTAAGTATTAAATAGTTACTTTAGTTTCACGATATGGCCATGAAATTGACAGTATTTAAACAATTAGGCCTCAAGTAATACTTTAAAAACTGAAGTCTGAAAAACTAATGTTCTCTCTATATTTGTTTCGTCGCTAGGCTGGTCTCTCGGGATGGCGAATGGCGTTCTGTTCCGATCTTTATGCGAGACGCAGCCAAGCGCCATAATATTATTTCTCTGATGAAATATTTCTAATTAATTGAATATAAAGGGAGATCATATTTCTGTCTGCGGACGTGATCTTCATGAATTGCTTCGTAGCACTGACAAATTGACAACACAAAGAAACTTCGGAATATTTCTGAGCAACTTCTCAAATTCCCCAATTAACTGGGGTTGTTAAGACCCACAAGTTGTAATTGCATTCTTAACCCTACATACTTTAATGTGTATAATCATCACGCCTTCTCTCCACTGGGGTAGGCAAATGAGATTGAATAGCGGGCTCTAATGGTCGCTTAAAATAATAAGATTAATTTAATATGGCATGTTTAGCTTTCCAAATATTTCTAAACTAAAGTAGTCAGATACTAAAAAAAACAGTTGATAATTTTGTAGACAAACAACTTCTAAGTAGGGAGTTTAGTACTCACGAAAATGTTTACTGAAAAATGAACATCATAAAATTATAAATAGGTAAGGATACGTTGGTGACCTTTGTGTTTGTCTTTGATTCTGGAGATATCGGGTTAGGTTCTATTTTATGCGAAATAATATTTTCTGAATTCATACCCAGACGCCATTGTAATTTTATGATGATTTAAAAAAAAAATCACAGAACAGTCTAAACTGCCTGGAGACTATAAATTGGGAGAAAATACCTTAGTGCATGTGTCATCTTTGGGGATTCTGTGTGGAGTGTATTTTTAAGGAGATGAAGTCCATGGAAGGAAACTTGTCTGAAGTAGGTAGGAATCTAGGGATCAGTATGTCCAGGAGTGACGTATAAATATATCCCTCCCGTTGCGGCGCAAGGCGATTGATCCAGAGTCCAGTCGGAGAGGTCAAAGGGTCTCCCTAAACCAGCCTCTCCGGATCTGGCACGCCACGAAATTCTTTCAAACGTAGATGGTGGGCAGGCGCTTCCTAAACACACCTCACACGATGAACCCGGACACCCTTGCTAAATAACCAGACGTAGCGAACCACTTGTAAGGCTGAAATAAGTGGGGTGAAGAAGTACCTGGCTATTCAAATTTGATGGTTTTACGTATAATGAACATTGGTGATTAAATACAAATGATTGCGTTGTTCTTTTGAACTTTAGATATTGTGTTGTGATGTTTGTTGCTAATGTTGATGAAGATAATGTTTTCAAAGATGTCGAAAAGGCATTGATAAACTAATAAACATCTAAAGCCTGGTATGTGCCATTAAATGGTATGCCTTTGGGCGTCAATCAGCGCAAAACATACAGCCTACCATTGCCATATTTTGCCAGCCTCAGCATTGGACTGTACGAGAGGGAATGGCATTTTGGAGCAACTGATATCTAGAGTGAGTCTGCCTAAACATGTGTATGTTGAGTTATGTTAAGGAATATGCCTAGAGGAATGTTATGGAAAAGCCAATATTGAACTTGGGGGAATATGTCAACTTATTCAGCTTCACAAAGAGATAATATTGTTGGGTACTTACCTCTTTTAGCTAATAAGAAATTCCTGGGACGTGAAGCTTCTTACGAGATTGCGGCAGAATATTTACTACAAGAATTAATAACGAGAATATACTCGTGTTTATAATCCTGTATTACAATGAGATAAGATAATGTTTTAGAGTAAATTATTCACTGATGAATTACTTCTGCGCAGGTAAACCAATTTTACTATACAATATTATATTTTACGCTTACGAGATTTAAAGCATTCCTAAATTTTGTTCTCATATTATTTTTTTCAAGACAACAACATTTTCTTTAAAAATTATTTTGAATGTTAAACTCATCAATATAATATATCATTGAAGAAGGAGATAATATTAATAAATCCAAACAAAACATGAAACAGAACAAGACACACAAAAATTAAAAAGATAACGGTCACAATTATGAAATGAAACCTGGATCTCTTGTCTTACCGGGACAGGAGACTTAAACCACTCAACAATTGGGACCTATTTATTAAGGACGGGTTGTTTCGGAGAATTCGAACAATTCATCAAATTTCAAAGTTCATTTTCAAGTTCTGTGAAAGATTTTTTCAAGTTCTGTTTTTATTTAAATTTTGTCAAGCAACTAGCCTACAATGATATAATAACAGAACTTGAATAAGTCTTTCACAGAACCCGAAAATGAACGTTGAAATTTGATGAATTGTTCAAATTCTCTGAAACAACCCGTCCTAAGAGTCATATTTTTCAATGTAATATTTTAAATTCAGAATTAAAAATATCATCTTGCAACTTATTTTTCCCATATTTTTGGCATCTACCTTTTTAAATGGAAAAAAATCTAAAGAAATTGGTTTGTAACCTAGATAGTGTCTCGAGTAAACATATCGGATTTTAATTTATTCATTTATTTATTTATTCATGTTCTCCATAAAACGGTTAAACCTACACCAATGTATTACGGAGAAGATTACAATTTTGAGGTACAGGTAAGAAAAAACGTCATGGAGAAAAAAATACTATTTTGTGACATTTAAAAGAAGGTTGCTAAACTGTCTATAAGTGATGTTAAAAATTTCGATGGTCCATGCAAAATCGTTAAGCATTGAGTCAATCTGTTAATTGGCGAATTTTGATAGGCAGAACTACTATTTTTCGGAGTCTAAAATAGTGCATGGTATCTCCCACGAGTATAATTGTTAGGGATATATAAATTAATCTCTTTCAATATAAGAGAATTACGTATAGTTCCAGAGATTAGTTATAAAAATAATATTTGCCTAAAAGTATTTTTCGGCGTTAGGGTTTTGTTCAGAAGAGACCCAAATGATGGCGCTATATTCCTGGATACTGCGAACAAGGACTTCATATGTTCTCCGTATTGCGATTCCGTTAGAAAATGATCTCGCATTGCGAAGAACAAATCCAAGTATTTTTTTGGCGTGGGAGACAATTTCAGATATGTGAGATTTGAAAGAGAAATTTGCTTAAAAAATCACGCCAAGGTGTCGAATCTCATTTTTGCGAGTTAATATATTTTTATTAATGTTGTAGGGAACAGGAATGTATCTTTGGATCTTGTAAATGTGACGACACTGCATTTCTGGATGCTGAAAGGTAAGGTGTTCATTCTCGACCATTTGACAAGTAATTCAAGGTCATTCTGGAGAAGAATGAAATCGATCTGACTTTTAATAGCTTTGAAAAGTTTTATATCATCATCAAAAGGAGATATTTTGGCCGGTTAATGGTCTTGCCAATTTAGTTAATGAATAGAAGAAAGAGGACAGGTTTTAGGTTCGATCCCTGGGGAATACCGGAGTTGGCTTTGTATTCCGTAGAAAGATAATATCCGCAACTGAAATACTGACGACTCTTGTGTAAGTAGCTAGCTACAAAACCGAGAAAATTCTGAGAGAATCCGATCCAAATTTTTTTAAATAACATATCATTAGCAACAAGTTTGTATAAATCGCATCAACATGTACAGATTTTTCAAATGACTTATTAATATAGGTAGTGAGATTAATAAAGTTTGTAGAAGGTTGAGAGAGGAGTGAAATCCATGTTAATTGTCGGCGAGTGCATGTTTGGTTTGATAATATATTTGTGAATAAATGATATTTTCTAAAAGTTTTGCGGTGCTGATAGGACAGCAATAGGTGTATAATTATTTATTAATTGACGACTTTTTGCCTATTTTGTGTATAGGTGTAACTTTTGTTAGTTTCCACATTTCAGAAAAGATATTATTATGAAGTGAAAAGTTAAAAATGTGCTCCAGAGTTTGAATTAAATAATTTGAGTATGACAGGCGGTATATAATGTCGCTGGTATTTTGGTTTTAGCCTGTGAAAAGCGGTAAAAATAACGTCCTCGTTAATTTCGTGAAAGTATATAGGTAATGTATTGTATGATGAAGATACTATGTAGGAAATGATAACTTTGGGAACCTTGTTGCTAAATATTGATTGAAAATAATCTGCAAAACCTTCCCAGATCTCAGAACATCCATCATATTTATTGTTGTTAAGATTCGTGTGATTAAGTTTGTCGTTCGTGTAAGACCAAAATCGAGTGGGGTCTGTTATCATACCATTCTCTGCCTCAGTGTAAGCCTGAAAAATTAACAGCTTTTTTAATTATTTATTTTCCATAATTTAAAATATTTAGTTTTTTTTCCAAAGATAGTGCATCTTATTTTTCTCTCTTATGCGGTGAATGATCTGTCCAGTAAACCACTTTTGATATTGTTTATCGTCTTTGAGTGTACGTATTGATCTTTTCTACAAAGGTCGAAAATATTATTGAGCTGTTTATAAAACATTTAGAAAGCTAGGTTTACATCGAAGTAGTCATAATGATTCCAGTCATGTTGTTCTAAGGCATTTCAAGTGTTTGAACTGAGCTTTCTTGGAAAATCCAATCCTCGTTTATTTTCGGGGGCAAAATGTCTTGTTTTTTTGTGTGATTTAGTTATGTAATCAAATGTGAATGAAAGTGAAGGTTGATTAATGTCTTCCCTGACTAGTGGGGAGTCGTCACGGTGGATAACAGAATTATTACACTTAATGCTAAGTGTGTACTTGTGTACTGTGTGTACTGTAGTACTACTAATGTGTGTACTTATATTATAAACAGTGTTCAATTGTAAGTTATGGATAGAATAAAAATAAACGTAAAGTTAAAATCACTAAAAATAGTAGTATTTTTTGTTTGTAATTTTCCACTTTCACTTATAGTTTTGTCGTAAAATAATTGATATTGTTCCGATTTTGTATTTGAAGGAAAATGTAGTACACAAAATATATATGATTATATTTTTATGAGACACTTTCGCCCACAAGTCTTTATCATAGGTTTCCATGTAGTCCAGACTTTTCGCGTGTGATTGGATGTCAGCTCTGTGGGCCAAGAGAATCCCTCCTCGGCGACTGCCTTTGTCCTTCCTGTAGACGCGGTATAGGTTGCCGAACAGCCGACGAATGGGTGCCCGAGGTTAACCATGTTTCGGTAACGGCAACCAAAAGTGGTTTCTGGGACATTACGTTAGTCATAAAATCGAATATTAACACTCACTCATGTTTTCAGGCCAAATCGTGGGATCCGGGAAAAAATGGAAGCGGTTTTCGGGAATCCCAATTTTAAATGAAGCATATCGTTCGTGGTTCATAATTAGTTTTTCGATAGTATAATCCAGGTTTGGATTCTTCTTTTTCAGGAATGAAGATATTTGATAATTTATGGTCGTTGGGTGGAACTTGAAGACATGCAAACGTATTTTTTTTTGGATAGCAACCAAGTAGTTATCGCAACATCCTGTCCCTTTATAAATCAAGCGAGAGCATTGTTTTCTTACATTACTAACTGCATCGTTGTATGTCTGTGGGTTGGGTTCGGCGTGCGGGGATTTAGTGGGTAAAGCTGTACTGTAGGATTTTTTTGCGGAATGGGTGGCGAGTTTCAGCTTCGGTGGGGTAGCGGTAGACATCTTGGGCCTCAGGTCATGGTTGGATGAGTTCTGTGTATTATTATTCATATTAATATGCTTAGGCACGTCCGCGTACTTTTTACTGAGTTGCGAATTTTTGAATTCCGTAATGTTTCTTGAATTTATATCAACTTCATCGGGAACATTATTTTCCATAAATAGAAATATCTTTCTCGAATCGCTTTATTGCAGTATCGGGAGAAAATATGGAGTTGACTGGTTGATCCATATTGAACGATTTTGGCTCGGTTGCTGGTGGCGTGAATTGTTTTCTGATAATCGTCATATCCTTCATTAGACTGGAAATGTGGGATGTCTTGATCTTAAAAGTCTAATGAATTATGTAGGAACAACTTTTCCTTTCAACTTATTTTGTATGTTATTATTCTATTACCCGTTGAAAAGAATTCATAATATGATTTATAATACTTTAACCTGATTTAATAATATCTATCTCAGGGATCGCTAGTTCAGGCCGTCTCTCAAGGAACCATCAAAATGAAAACACTTTATACAGTTATACTGATATATAATTTATTTGGCATCAAACTTATGCATGTTATTACGAAATTATCTTAAAACTGTTGTATGGAAAAATTGAATGCTGGAAGTAACTAGCTCGGTTTGTTAAAGGTACCATATATTTAAAGCGCTTTCTACTGTGAACCGATGTGGAACGCTTGGGCTGCTTCTCTGGTCTGCAACGCGTGGTTCTACCCTGCAGAGTTTAGAGTAAATCTGCATTCGACTTCTCCACTATGTGTGGATGATCAATGGGTCGTCTTCCGACTCAACTGAAGTCCACGGATCTCGGAACTGAAGTGTCGAGTTCTCGCAATTTAAGTCCCCGTCTGCCGCTTTGTGTGTTCTCCTTCACCTCCTGTTTCATCTACCCCCTCTTATTTCCCCTCGTCCGTAGTTAATTATTCCTTTTATGGGCATGATTTTTGCGTTAGCGTTTACGCCTCTTCATTGTCGATAACCATATAAGGTGATACTTCTAATTGCACGTGACCAAGGCATGTTTTATACTATATTGCTGATTACTTGACTTGTAGGTGGTGTTGAGCACTGGTGAAAACCATGGGTCTTCCAGGTACTCCAGGATGAAGTAAAAAGCTGGTGGTACAATAGACCTGGTCAGCTGGTGTTGCGATCGCAAATAGGCTCGCTGCGTGGGAGATGCATGCCGCTGAAGATGTCACAGGGCCAAGGCACATGGGAGGCGCATGCCAAGGAAGATGTAACAAGGCCTAGGCGCTGTTGTAATTTCGTCGAAGAGAGGCTACAAATAATAACTGTCGATTTTTATTTGAGGGAGTGCAACGCGGCGTAGTAGGTCCGTGGCCCATGAAGGTACCGTGAAGTAAATACGGGGTCTCATTCGTACGGTATTGACTCACTTGTAAGACTGACTTGGTGCCGCGACGTAGCACGGCTATATACAGGGCACATGCGTTGGACACATATGTACTGCGCGCTGCTCTGAAAAGTCTAGAGCGTTCGATGTACCATAAATCATTCTAGTAGCTGCTTACTTGCTTATATGTGTATATTACTATTGGACATAGTTATGTATATTATCTTATTATAATATAACTCTCAGTATGCACTCCTCTTCCATCCAAAAGCAAATACTTTTAATGGAAGAGAAATTAAATCCAAAAATGTGATATGTAAAACATAATTTGATTTTATGTAATATAAAAAAAAAACAAAAACGACTTATTAGTCTGAAAAAAAGGAGACTAATTTTATTTTATCCTTGAGGAAATTTATGTCATCTATACTTAAGTATGTATCGTGTCCATTTCTTCATCAGGTACCCACGCCTTGATCCTCAAATCTGATCAAACATTTTTACGATCCGATAACCCCCGATCTATAGGTAATGGTTCTAATAAGAAAAAGCTTTTAACATTAATATGGATTTTTAATTACAAGGTTGTTTGTGAGCCAGTTTGGATGCAACAAACATGGCGTTATACAAATTTTACATATTTGTATCATCATTAATTTGTTGAATAACACATAAAAGGAAGCCAGAAGAAAACGTTAGAAAATAATTTTTCCTTTGAAGCTCTTGAATACTTTTTTAATGTGAGTTTAATTTGGTGTTGGGGTTTTTTTCGAGCGATATTGAATATCTTCTGATGAAACGTGGTTTCCTTCTAGGAAAAAATAACACTGAATCACCGGAATTCTGATATAGATAATAAAAATAAAGAAAATATGGAATACACACGAAAATTATATAAAGGTGTATAGAAAATAAAGCGAGAGTGATAAATAATGCCCACATACGAAAACGTACAGTAGAATGGCTACATTATTTACCTGCCATTACAGAAAGATTAAAATAAATAAATACAAGTAGAAAGGGAAACTTTATTATTGTTTTCTTGGTATAATGGTCTTCTTTGATTACCTATGGTTTCTGGTTCAGTGGATCCTGAAAATAGTTTTAAAAGGTCTATTCTCTACTCTCTTTGTTTTAACGTGAATTAAGAGATTATTAACACAACCCCTGAAGACAAAACAGGACCACTATGTATTGTCTATTCTATTCTTAGCACGTTAGTAGTACGTTTCTTTTTTGAACGTAGTGATGGCCTAAAATATTTATTTTTCGAAACTATCAATCATTTTCAGGAATGAAACATTTAAGTTCATTCTGACAAATAATCAAATAATTCCCAAGGAAACATATAATAACGGTATTGTCGGAAGGGTGAATGAAGAAAATTAACTTCATTGTGGGGGGAATGCAGTAGTCAAAAAAAAAAAATTGTCACAGAAAGTGAGGCTAGCAGTCCACAATGATATTCTGATATCAACTATGATAATATATTATTCACAGGTAGAGCTCGTATGTACGTTACAATTGAAAGGTATCCTAAAAATTTTAAAGTAAAATAGCACTGTTTTGCCACGATGTCCTAACGCGTGTTCGTAAAAGTTCTCACATTTTTGAATTTCGTAATGATGTATTATTAAGACCAACGTAGCTGTATGAACACATGTTCCGATGTTTTTACGAATTTAACAACACATGAGGAAACGGCTTGGAGCTCATTTTTCTACATGTACGTCGAAAACTGCTCGTTAAGATATTGATGGGTGAAGTGAAGGACAGTGAAGATTTTTCTAAAATTAACAGAATCTTTACAATAGGATACATATTAAAAAGCTGGTTTTAATAAGAATCTTCGTTAATGATTAAGATTTTATCTGTATACATCTATCTATGTAAATAAAATTGTAAATGTAAGTTTTTAGATTCTCACGGCCAAAAGCATTTTTGTTGTTTGTTTTCAAAATCAAACAACAAAAAAAAAAAATTGTAACTGTTCGTTTGCTTAAAATTTTAAATCTCCGAAAGTTCTTAACTGATTGCTTTGAAATTTTGACACAACGTTGTATTTGAATACGCTTGTGTTTATATGTACATAAATTATATAGATTTCACATTTGACAGGTAAAAACATGTTTTTTTTTCAAACAGCCCCATCTGTTGGACAAACATGCTTTTTTGTGAAAAAACAGCGCTATCTAGACGTAAAAGCAACGCGCTATTATTTATCTGCTTTCTCTTTATCTGCAAAGACAGATTGAGCCACGGCAACGCGTGGCGGGGTTCAGCTAGCACATTAATTAATATGTGGAATCGAAAAAAAATAATTAGTAAAAGAATTTTATTTATTTACATGGACATATTTACTTGTTCAGTCGAAAATGTACATCCGAAAAAATAATGATGATAATATAGAAACTAAAAATTGTACCAAAATATAAATTAATTAGTTACATTTTACAAATAATTCGTTAAATCACATTATACAAAAAAGATATATATCCAAGTATACATATATTTTATACATGTATGCTTGGTTTGATTTCTTATTGGAATATGTTGTCTTCTCTATTATCATTTTATTACTTTAACCAAAATATTAAATTTAATTATTACGGCAATCTATATCAAGCCGGAGTTGCAGATTGTTTTTCGGAATATGTCGACAGGAAAAAAGATACTGTCAAAGCCGAATTCGATTTTCCGAACTTTTTTTATAACCTCAAACAAATTCATTCCTAGAGGCTACAGAAAAGTATATATTGTAACATGGAGCTCAGAAAATGAACATCTTTTAGCTGAATTCGAGAGGATGGACGACCCAGACACTGATTCTGATCTTCTGAGAAATATTCTTATTTTGAGAAATGAGTTTTTAACACTTGAGCAAAAAAGCATTGCAAACACTGAGCCACTCGAAATTTAAAAAAAACCGGAGAAATACCAAATATCTTGAAAAAGACTAAAGGTATTTCGATTCTTTTGACCCAATAAGCATCTAGAGAATCCGAAAAGCTATCAGCCGATCTCCCTTTTAAGTACCATGTATAAACTCCTAGAGCGAATTGCGGTCCGCAGGCTTGCTCCAATTCGAAAGAGCGTGGTTCCACAAGAACAAGCTGGCTTCGGACCAGGACGTAACTGCTGCAAGTGTTGGCACTGACAACACACGTTGAATTTGGTTGCCAAAAATGGCTTACGACCGCAGCATCGTTCATTGAATGAGCCCATCGGAAGCAGCTAAACTAAGGAGCGATGTTAGACAAAAAGGCTCAATATCCCCAGTGCTGTTCAACATGGATGAGCTCAGTAAGGCATTGAATAAAACAAAAATTGGATTCCATATTGCCGGGGAATGTATGAACACTAATAGCATAGTTATGCAGACTTTACATCTCATCAATTCACAGACGAATACCAAACTCTGTGCTCAGTTTGGAAGTTTTATCCAGGAAGTACTTTGGACAGGAGCCTGAAATGCCGGCAACACATGCAAACAGGGAGCAAACAACTCAAGAACGGCATCCATTGCCTTGGTTTTCCCAATGGCTAAATACTGTGCTTCAGTATGGGCAAGAAGCGTCCATACTTCCGTGGTCGATGTTCAACTTAACGCCAAAAAGCAAGGTATGAGCGATTTTAAAATCTACACCTCTCCCTTGGCTCCCCGTACTTGCAAATATAACCCCGCCAAATAACAAAGACGAGACATTGCAAAACTGAGGGAATACACTAAGGCGCTGCAAAAAAGCATAATACCTTTGCATAATGATGTCGTCTCTCACCCTGCATGCCGCTTGAAGTCCCAAAAACCCCTCTGCACAGAAGGAGAGAGACTCCTACAAATAACTCTAACTTCGAAAGATAGGTGGAAACTTGAGTGGCAATCGGCCGACGTGAGAAATGCCCATCTCGTGCACGACTCCATTGAGAGACAGCATGGATTCTCACTGCCTCGTGAACTCTATTCTTCCCAAAGCCACTGTGGTCCATATGATGCACAGATGGGGCCTTAAAGTGTCGGAAATGTGTGAATGCGGTGCGGTGCAAATCACCGAACATGTGGTCAAAGAATGCCCGCTGCATTCATTCCTCAGTTGGTTTGATGAGGTCCTAGACTGGCTCACTAACCTAGATATTCCCCTCTGATCCCCCCCACCATACGAAAGAAGAAGATTACTTTATAGTAGTAGTGTGGTTGTAATATATTATTTTCACCACAAAAAAAGTATGTGATTAATGTTAAGTATATACCCCATTCTTTGCGAATTTTAGCATTATTGTATGCGTTTTATGAATTAAAGCATTTATTTTTTTATGCTTGTTTTTATAACCGGTAATACCATTAGTTATACAATTAGAAAGAAACTTATTATAACGTGTCTTATTTAATCAGGCGAAAATTATTAAATAAGACAAGACGTGTGAGAAGGAAGATTTTTATGAACGGCTTTTAGGACGATCGTCGATGACGTGCATACGATCTATTCTTTGAAATGTTATATATAGCATTGAAGTAGTGGGGTGTAGAACTTGCAGTGATAAGACAAAAGTTCACTAATTGCAATATTTTTTTATTTTTTTAAAAGAAAGACAAACATTCCCGGGTTACGAATAACCTGACAATATTTGAAAATCTCCTACTACCACCACAGTAAGCTGAAAATGTTGCTTGTGTTGTGATGGAGGACTCGAGCCAGCCGAGGAGTTGAACACACTACGCCTGGATGGGACCCAAACGCGATGTCAACACGGCCACCGACCGATCAGAGATATATATACATATTTTTCAGATCTGGTCACCAAACACGGCTAAAGCCATTTCAAGCAACGTTTCAATTCTGAATGGTGGTCTTACACCAGGGCGATACTGAGAGTATCTTCCACTCTGGAACGTGCCGCAAATATACTATATATTATTTAAATTAATTAATTGTGAAATAACACAAATTAATCAAATAAAATTTATTTGCGCACTCCGGGTTCGAACCCGCGACCTTCGGATCTGTAGTCAAAAGCGTATACCACTAGACCACGCCGGCCGTGATGGACGGAAAAAGTAGTTTCAGGATAATGTATGCGATAATATATGATAATGACGCGCAAGTGGGTGGAAAAAGGAGTTGGGGATAAAATGAATGAAATATTTTGGTAGATATCTCAAGAGTCGGAAAAACAGAAGATTACTGTGATACGATTTATGAATGTGACTTAAGCAAGGAGTATCGTTTGACGTTTAACACAAAGAACATTCGAATTACAATAAACTAATCTTTTAGTTGAAAACTAATATAGTTAATTTCATTCTTGGAGTTGGAGGGGGAGACAATATAAAATTTTCGCGACTAATTTGAAACCTCATTAAAATGTTTCGATTGTGCCCATCCCTAGTAGACCGTTTTTCATTAATTTTACCCAGGATAATAAACCTTTGGCTCCATTAATTTTCTGACAACTTTTTTTAATACAAATTTTAATGCAAACATATATACATGTCTTCGTCAAGGACCTGCTAAGCGAGGGTGGTTTAAATGCGACGAACACAATTGTTTCATTAAACAATCTTTTAGTCGCTTTATCCCGCTCGGTTTATGTTTCGTGTTAGCTTGGAATGAAACAATTAATCTTGATTCCGAGATGCTTGTTTTGTGTACAAACATCTTAATGCTCCATACGTCTCCCATTCAGCGAGTCAGCAGCAAGCAGTATCCCTTCCCGCTGTACAGTACTCTATATTGTATATATCACCCGCGCCGTGATCTCAAGAAACAAACGGGACAACATTGTACGTAACTACGCGTATTCTCGCGGTGAGCTTACATTATCTCACATTACGCAAACACCGCCGTTAATAAGTGTTACAAATTTTGCAGGTGGATAAATCAACCTTGCGCTAGATGTCAGATGACAAACTGCGCGGAGACTTCTCCCACTTCCACTTCTGGGCGCCTGTTAAATAAACTCGGCGAAATAATGTCTGCTTTGTATTATGCCCGGGCAACAGTTTAATTCCTCTAATTTGTTTTTGTTTCCTCGCTGTACTCCTAGCACTTGTTTAAATGGAAAAGTTATTTCTCGATCGGTAGTGTAATTACTCAATTATGTACCTCCTTGCGAAAAGGTTTTTCGAATTCAGACATACGAGTACTTTGTTTTAATAATACGGAAAGTTGTGGTACAAAGGGCCTCGCTGTTTTTACGCATCCCGTGTTTTTAATTTAATTTGGTCTCGGCAAGATTTATGTCGCAGAGGAAGAGCATCACGATACTACTAAAATGGCTGCTCGATTTTGTTAAGTAAACTCAATTATCAGTTCTTTATTTCTATAAACGTTTGTTGTTTGCTGGGTCATTGGAATTGGCTCCACAGGTAACGGAGGGTTGACCGCAAGATGGTTTGTGGTTTCTCACCTCTACTGGCTAGTAGCCATTCCAATAGAATATTCGCAAAACGGTATGTGATCATATGACGGATGACGTGCACCGTGGAGAAGGATCCATGTGGTCACGTTAAAAAAGTGTGACACTTTAAAAATTAGCCCTGTAGGCAGGGCGCTCGACTATCAGTCGGATGAACCGAGTTCTATACTCACAATGGATCATACCTTTCTCAACATTTGAAAATGTTCGAACTTTAAGCAATGGGGTCAGAAGCAAATATTTACTGAGGTTGACGGTGTCTGTGACAATGCGTGATGTAAAAAGGTAAAATAAAGATTTTTTGTTAAAAGGTATTGTCAAATTATAATTAAGATTAAGTTTCATTTCATTATTTTTTAGAGGTTTTAATTTTTTATTTTCAATTTGATATTTGATTTATTTAATCGATTTGTTGTATTTTACAAGTACAGTAGTAGAAAATGTAGTATCGCCCTGGTGTATGATACAGGTGAGGCGTATTTATCATACCCAGTAAAAATACCGGCTATTTTCATGCGATACTTTGTACTTGTGACAAATCTCCAAAATACCTGGTTCCAAAATGCTCACAAGTATTTTATACCGCGACTAAATATTTTTAATAGGTACTTTTACCTGGCTTTTGTGGGGAATCAAGCTAAGCTTACGTAGAAAATTTTGTGGGGAATATGTGGGCAGAATTTATGTGAGTGCTGTTTTAAAATTACTTGTTCTGAATCAATCCTCAGGTCGGTATTTAATAGTTTGAGTATTTTGTCACCAGTATTTTTACCAGGTATTCTTTGTACATATACTCATTCTACCCAGTAACGAAAAGTACTCATAGGACCCACCTCTAGTGTATGACCACCAATCAGTATTGAAACGTTGCTTGAAATGACTTTATAAATTATTTTTCGTGGTTGAGGGGTAGGGCTCTCACTACCAAGCCGAGGGTTACGGGTTCAAATCATATAAATTTGTCTTATTTCACAAAATATTAATGTAAAATAATATATAGTGTATTTGCGGAACGTTTCGGAGTGGAAGATACTCTCAGTATTGCCCTGGTGTAAGACCATCATTCAGAATTGAAACGTTGCTTGCAATGGCTTTAGCTGTATTTGATGACTAGATCTCAATAGCGAGGTACTCCCCCACGTTTATCTTCCCCATCTCCTTTCCCTCCCCGCTAACTTCAGCTTCACAGCATACCCTAATTGGGGATGCAAAAGACTCTATGGTTGCAGATGGTTGGGAGCAGTTGGGACTCTGGTGCGGTATTTACAAAAAAATATATACTTTGTTTTTTGAAAAGGCGGTGCTCTGTTTTGTGTGATAAATTACGCCACTGGTGTAACCACCCAACCTCCGTGACCACATCAGACACATCTGTTACACTATACATTTTTGGTATCAATTTGTGGTTACAATTTTAATATGATAAACGATTAATTCAATTCAATTTCCTAACTGGTCTCTTTGACACTGTGGCCATTAGCCGCATTGAAAACGTTCGTCAATATTGTTCAAATACAGAAATGGCATTACATAATTTTTGTATTCGTATTCTGAATTATATTCAGTTCAAAGGTTGCGACATTTCAGTTTTTCACAAAACTCCGTAACAAGGTAAAAAAGCTCGTTTCCTCTATTCAAATTTCAGTAGTTCGTATTCGTTGCAGTATAAAATAAAAACATTGAAAACCGTTGGAAGCTTACACGAATTTATACACCATTCGGAAATAATAATTTTTCAATACGACTCGCGACTGTGAAAAAGAAAAAATATTTAGAATATGATTTTTTTGATTTTTA
Source organism: Hesperophylax magnus (assembly GCA_026573805.1). NCBI lineage: Eukaryota > Metazoa > Arthropoda > Insecta > Trichoptera > Limnephilidae > Hesperophylax > Hesperophylax magnus. The sequence goes on along the minus strand of JAIUSX010000010.1, from coordinate 8,102,739 downwards.
CACAAACAATTTTAATTTGTATTTTTTTTATTACTTCGTGTTTTTTTCTAACGGCAGCTGTACTAATCCAGTTTAAATTTCCCAATTCGAAGCTAAAAACGCTGTTATATACTTTTTCGGATTTAAAAACTTAATTTAAAAAAAGTGAAACCGTACAAAAGTCAGAACCGTCTTGAGCCAGTGAGACTATGGCATCCACAATTGGGGTATGTTGTGAGGATGAAGGTTGTGGGGAGGAGTAGGAGATGGGGGAGAAGAAAGTGGCGAAGTACCTATCTATTCAAAATAAGGTATTATTTAATGGACGCAACTTACACAACAAGAAGTGTTTAACAAATCAGAGTTGTATGGCGTCTCATCTTCTCTGCCTACCCCTACCGTTAGTTAGTTAGCAGAGTTGCAGATTAATCTCCAGTATGGTGTGTATCCAATGCCGGAGCTATCGATTATGATGGCCCAGCTGTCATGTAGTGCACAGGACCGTCATTATCAAGCCATGTTCATTGGGCCGAAATAGCGCCCTATTCTCCAATAATACTCCTCACCCCACCCGCGCCCGTCTGATAAGAAACAATTAACCGAGATTATCGCCCGATACGATATACTTCACCGCAAGACCAGGCGTCATAATAATTACTTAGGTAATCAAGATTGTCGTGTAACATATTTCCAAGCATACTAATTACTATTAGTTACTTGTTTTCTGAGGAATTATTGTGGTAGTTTATGGAAATAAATACTAGTTAGAAGTTGTGATAATCTTTTTACGCTATACTTTTATACCCTAAGTTTAATATTGTACGAAGTATCGTGGAGTATTACACTACATATTAAATTTATTTGCCTTAACTGCTTTTCAAACCGCATCTATTTTCAGATATTTCATGGAATTTAAAAGATTATACTTTGAAAACTTTTGTCACCGGAAACTTTAGACATTTTAAACTAGCTGTATAGAAATAACATATAAATAATTTTTAGTATTGCCTGAGTTTGCAGACTACAAAGGGATGTTTAGAGCAATTTTTTAGTGCTGAACCTTTCCAAAATCACCTGCATTCCGATTTCTACCAATTTATAATATATTTCTCTTAGAAACTTTAAGTTTTCAAGTAAATAAAAATATATGTATTAAATGAAAAAATACACATTTTACAAAGTGGTTTTTACATTTTAGGACTGTTTTTTTATGTACCCAAAAAAATCTGTTGTCACATCACAAAGTGTTTGCTTCCTTCGATAAAAACATATATGTTTTATTTTTGAAGGCAATTTATGTACATTTGTAGAGTCGAAAAAGTAATTATATGAAATTCTTTCGAGAGAAAAAAAAACGCAAATCATGCTCCATAAATAATTAAAAACACATTTTGTTTTGTTAAGCGTGTCTTTACATGAAACAAGCATTTGTTGTGAACAGTTTTGGTTCTATTTTAAATTCGTCTTTATTAAAAACATTTGCAATTTTTATCGTTTTTTAAAATACTAGTGCGCTCCCTCTAACATTCGTATTAACATATTATCTCCCTTTCAAAACCACTTATTCTTATTTTTGAATGCTTACTACGTAGCCCGGAAACAATTAATTTATCATTATTATTATTAAAATATATACAAAGAAATATATTACTCTTTTTAATGGAGTTATGAATTTGTGGTTAACCACTATAAATAAATGAAACAATGATACTTTGTTTGAACCATAATATTTGTATATATTTATACTAACTTGACAGTAAAAAACAATAGGTGTACATAATGAAGTACTATGTGTTGAAGTGGGAGTGGAGGCCGGAATAGGGATTATTTAAGAGTAAGGGGAGGTGATAGAACTAGCGGTGAAATGAGGCACATCTAGACTGTAGGATAATATTTTTTGTTTATTAATAATGGACTCATTATTATTAAGGGATTCCTTTTTTTAAGGGCTTCTAAGTCATCTAATCGTTTTCCTTTATTATTAATATAAAGCATTTTTATTCTTGTATTTTTTTAAAACTATGATTATTTATAGTTTCTCAAAACCCGCTATGCAAATTTCTGCTATTTCTGATACATTCTCGTTAAGTGCTTAAAATAAATTGAAAATAAATAAATAATAAATGTTTTTCGCTACATGTTAAAAGAATAATGTTTAATTCGGTTGATATTAAGCATAAAATGAATATTCAAAGCGTTGCAACCAGTTTTTCGTGACATCTACAGATTTACGAAAAATTCAGGAGCGGATTTTGCAAGTTGAGAACTCAAATATATCCGTAAATCATAATTAAGCAAGTACAGTAAGACGCAAGCCCTGAGTATCGAACTTGTTCTATCCGATTGCCAGTCGGACCAGTTATTGACCACCTCGAGGTTATTACGAACGAAATAGGTTGAACGATAAAATATTTACACCTACTTTAAATGAACTTTAAAGCCATCAAGGATTATTTTATAAATAATTAAAGAAGCCGAGGATTGACCGTAAAAATAATTTAACGAGTCACTTCACTGAAACTACGTGAAGTTTAACGATTTCGTCGCATATTGGAACTGTAGGAACATCCCCGGAGGACTGCAATAAAATTATAAATTAGACATAACAAAACACACCGCAAGGTGCACTCCCGAGATAAGCTCATACAAAAAGAGAAGCCTCATAAATTTCTTTATGGGATATTCTAAAGCTTGGCTTTTACGCTAGCTCTTAGGCTATGAAAATGTTTTTCAATTTACAATGAAAATATTTTTAAATAGGAAAATGGAAATTGAACTGTCTTTCTATAAAGCGGATTCTAAGACTTTATTCCAAAGAGATGCAGAGTAAAAACCTAAGTCAATAATAATGGTATATAATAAAACACATAAATTTGTTTTTGACCACGATAGTTTTATTTTCACTCTACCGGTTTCGGAAGATCCCGTTTCGTTTCGTTTCGTCAGGAGAATATTTAAAACTAATCTACTACACAAAATATTGACACATAAATACAAAAATGTTAAGTGTTTGAGAGAGATGTCGACAAAGTGGAAGGGGTAATTACGGGAATTCCAGGAAGAACAGAGCGGTTAACTGGAAATATGTCAAGAATAGGACTATAAGGGCCGGTTTTATAACCATTTATAACCATCCGTTAGTCACGCTTGATACCATTTTTAACAAATATTTGGTCTACTGCTTGATTTCGCCGTTTTATAAACATTCGCCAGGCTACCGGTCGGTTAAGTAGCGGTTAACGCTTTACCGACTGATTTCGGGCAGTTAAATGGATAACGATCCGTTTGCTGTTCATATGCTGACGTTTTTTGACAGTTCTGTTATCAGTAGTTGTTCCCGGCGCTCACTTATTTGGAACCGTGCACTATTTTTGAAATAATATTTATGACCTTTTTATTTTTATCTTTTGTTATTAGATTTTTAATTGTCTCAGCACTTTTGTACAGAAACGGTCTAGGTTGGTACGATAGAGCCGTTTCAATGTCCACTGCCACATTTTCAATAGCACTTTGTATGTTATTTTTATTTTACATCCAGTCGAGTGGGTTTTATTCGACGATAAAATAAGGATGTACACCTCGGAAAAGGCGTTCAAAAAACAAGGGAAATTAAATAAAAAACTTCAAAATCTTTGTAAACCTAACATCAGTAACCAGTGTCCAGATAAACCAGAACATACATTTTTTGATCGAGTGAAGAATCTCTCTTCCCACGTGTTCCTCCCGGAAGAGATGAATTTACTATCTAAAGGACTAAAATATAATTTAAATTACAATAAAAATAACATACAAAGTGCTATTGAAAATGTGGCAGTGGACATTGAAACGGCTCTATCGTACCAACCTAGACCGTTTCTGTACAAAAGTGCTGAGACAATTAAAAATCTAATAACAAAAGATAAAATTAAAAAGGTCATACATCCAGAAATTTTATGCACCAATAAAATTCGCAAAACGTTGGCTGAAAAGGATTTAGTGCTTACTAGGGCAGACAAAGGAAACACTGTGATCATAATGAACAAAATGGCCTACCACGAAAAAATGGAAGACTTCGTAAAAAGTGACGACTTCGTTATTATAAAAAAAGATCCGACTAATAAATTTCAAATAGATATAAAAAATTCAATAAATGCATGCAAATCCCAAATCTTTAAAGATGATTATCCTAACCAGAATAAATTCTTGCAGTCTAATCCTAAAATTCCCAAGTTGTACGGGTTTTTAAAAATACATAAAATCAATGAACCTATTCGTCCTGTCGTGTCATGCTGTGCTTCCCCGAATTTCATAATAGCTTCTCATATCACTAATGTCTTCAACAATTTTAATGTGTTTTCACCCAAATATACCATTAAAAACTCATTTGATTTAATAAATTCAGTTAAGGACTTGTTCATTCCCAATAATGCTAAGCTAATTTCGTTTGATGTAATTAACTTATTTCCAAATGTTCCAACTACTGATTGCAAACAAATAATTGTAGATATGTTAAAATCCTCTAATTTAGATAAAGATATGATTGATGACCTGTCTCGTTTATTCAATATGTGCCTTAATCAAAATTATTTCCAGTATAACAACTGCGTCTTCCAACAGAGCCAAGGGCTACCTATGGGAGCTCCTACTAGCCCACTGTTGGCAGATGTTTTTATGAATAACTTAGAAAATAAGATTTTTAATTGTAAGTCATCACTCTTAAATAATGTTCTCACTTGGAAACGATATGTAGACGATATTTTTTGTATCTGGACGGGAACAGAGCGGCAACTAACTAAATTCCTTCTTCTTATAAATTCATTTCATAAAAAAATTCAATTCACTGTAGAGGTAGGCAGTAATGCATCGATTAATTTTCTAGATTTAACACTAACTTCAATAAATAATACAATTGAATTTAACATCTATCGTAAACCGACATTCACGGATATAACTATACATAACACGTCAAACCACCCGATATCACACAAACATTCTGCCTATCATTCAATGGTACACCGCTTAGTAAAAATCCCACTATCAGCTGTTAATTTCGAAATTGAACTGTCAAAAATAAAACAAATTGCTCTAAATAATGGTTACTCGACACACTTAATTGATAAAATCCTGAATAAGAAACTTAAACTCATTTCGACGAATACATTTTTATTTGGTACACCTGAAACTAATAATAAAATCATAAATCCCTTTCAATGGCGTAAAATCTTATACATATCCAATTTTTCTTCACTTAGTACAAAAAATTTGCCTACCCACATTAAACCCGCGTTCTATACTGATAACAACTTGGGAAAATTACTTAAAAATACCAAAGATAAAGATCACAAATTTAGCCACTCAGGCATTTACCAACTATGTTGCAATGATTGTCAATCGTTCTACATAGGTAAGACAACAAGAAATATAAATATTAGAATCACCGAACATTTAAGATGTTTATATAACAATAATTTTTCGGAGTTTGCCAATCATCTCATTTCCACCGATCATACTTTTAGTAAAGATACAGGGGTTAAAATTCTTCACCGTAGTAAGAAAGGCAAAAAATTAGATAATTTAGAAGCACTTGAAATCAGAAAAGCCATCAATAATAACTCCAGTATAATAAATAACCAAATTAATCTGTCTTATAGTCCTATTCTTGACATATTTCCAGTTAACCGCTCTGTTCTTCCTGGAATTCCCGTAATTACCCCTTCCACTTTGTCGACATCTCTCTCAAACACTTAACATTTTTGTATTTATGTGTCAATATTTTGTGTAGTAGATTAGTTTTAAATATTCTCCTGACGAAGGAAGGGATCTTCCGAAACCGGTAGAGTGAAAATAAAACTATCGTGGTCAAAAACAAATTTATGTGTTTTATTATAAATTATGATGAGCCACAAAGTGAATGCTTTTTACAATTACGCAATAATAATGGGGCTAAAGAATGTTCAGTTTCAAAGCTACGAGAACATTTTACTTTAACTTCGGTTAGGTGAATTCGAAATAAACCAACTTGATGTTGTTATTGCTGCTTCTACTGTAAAGGAGATCTGATCAATAGGAGCTTTGAGATTTAAGTAAACACAGTGCTATTTTTGTTTGATTTATATTTTAAGACACCGGATCGCTTATTGAAAATTCTTAGAGAAGTTAAAGCACAAAATTAAATCTTTAGTAACGGTTCCTCGTGTTGTGCTTTGAAGAGAATATAGAACCGGCTACTAAGTATACGGATTGGTAGTGTTTTTGTTTCTTTGACTCTTTCCTCATTAGCGAGAGAGCTATCCATGCAGAAAGGTAGCCCATTAATAATTTAGGACATTTGTATTAAATTTGTACGTAACCTTGCTAACCTATAGCATTTACCTTTTGTCCTGTTTATTGAGGTGAATATTTTTTTTATTTCGTTCGTGTACAAATCCCCTCTTGCAGAACGAGTCGGGTGTTCGAGCGTAAATGCCAACCGTATAATTTTTTGAAGAAGAAATTGCGCAGGTAGTCATATTTTACACTCCAATGGAAATAATGCTATGTTCGTACTTTATATCTGGAATACAAAATCTGATAAAGAATTTATGCAAATTAATCAATTATCAGATTTTGGATGTTCGCTTTCACCTATAAAATGAATTCAAATTGATATTTGACGCCCGTACTGGAGTATATACGAGTAAAATGACTTTTCTTTAATTTTTCGCTCATCAATTTACTTGATTTTGATACAGTTGTAAGCGTGGATTAACCTCTGCTAAGCATTGAACACTCAATGTGACACCTGCACAGTTTGGATGGATCAGCCATACTAGGAGAGGTGACAACATCGTTTTGATCATTTGCTAAGTTTTATACAATTAATTAATTATGATTTACAAATTTTAAGCGTATATATTTTTTAAACATAGCGTTTGCTCAATTTTGACTGGTTAAAACTGCCCACATTGGTAAGTAGTTTCAGTATCGGAAATATAAATACCAAAGATATTAGAAGAACGAGATATGCTATGTTGGCCGCCGGATCGTAGGCGGAGTACTAACTAATTAGGGTACTTTGAACGGTATCGGGACGTGTACGCACAGAAATCTGTTCTATGTATTAGTGCGGATACCTTAGCGATGCCTTAGCGTAAGCGAAGGTGTGCAGTAGTATTGGTGAACAAAACCGGCGACACTCGGCAAAGCCATTCCACACAGTATGAACTGCTCATAGCACATCTCGTTCTTCTAATATCTTTGATAAATACCTTTTATCAGGGTTTTGTTTTTTCTTTTACGTGAAACCACACCAGAGTCCCAACTGCTCCCAAAAATCTGGAGCCAGTGAGACTATGGTATCCCCAATTGGGTTTATTGTTATGATGAAGGTAATGGGGAGGGGAAGGTGATGGTGAGAGGAAGGTGGAAAAGTACCTGGCAATTCAGATATGGTCACCAAACACGGTCAAAGCCATTTCAAGCAACATTTCAATTCTGAATGATGGTTTTCAACAAGGAATATATGGATTACGCAAACTTATTATCTTTATTTTAAACAAGAAAACAAGACAAATATGCTATATGAAAGCTCCATACCTAACAAAAATGACGTTTTGATATGAATATTTGCGTTTGCTTAGGAATTCTACACAGAAAAAACTAACCAAAATCCACTACGCCCGATCTTTACTGGGACAAATACATACATTTTCTGCTTACAGAGTACCAGTCACAAATTTCTCTTTCAATTAATATTAACAGCATTATTTTCATCAAATGCAAGTTTATAATTTCTGCAAATATTGTTGCTCAACTCTAGAGTGACATATTTTCTACACGAGTATCGATCAAACAGAATAATTCCCCTGGGCAGAGTAAACGCCGGTTGCCTTGATAAAGTATGATAGGCTGTCCCGGGGGGTCAGCCAAGGCGACAATCCTCCCCGGACCTGCTAAAGATGTACCATCTCCGGCTCACTGCTCCTAGTCTCCCTTAACGGTACTAGAATTCCACAGTATTATTACATACATAACTGGGAAATAAAATTAAGTTAAATGCATTAATTAGTAGTTAAATTGTTAATTTAAACCGTTAGAGTTTTTATATATTTAAAAAAATTATATTATAATGAAAGTTTGGTTTCTAAATCTACCATGCTTTTGGTAGATGCAAAAGATTTTTTAAATTTTATTTAATAAACGTATTTATTTACTGATTTTGATGGAAGATTCTTAAAGTATTTTATTCCAAGGCATAGGTATGTATTCCGTTTTAACGGTTCTTCGGAATGTTTTTATTTTGTTGTATTACGCAGGGTATACATTTGTGAACCGAAACGCAAGCCGAGCCATGTGAAAAGAACGAAGTTTTTTTTTTTTGTATTAGGCAATTCACCCTAAAAAGAGTGCTATGAAGTTGCAAACGGAGTTTCGGGTCATTTGCCGTTCGTTCCTTTCCCATAAGTCGTGCTTCAGCTCGGCAGTTCCGCTCGCGTGTGTATACGCAGCTTTAAGTTCATGCCTTTTTATAATTGGTTGGTGTTATGTTCGTAAAACTTAATTTTATTTTGTAATTATTGGTTTTTATTTAGGTACAATATTCTGTAGATGTTTTTTTACTGTTTGATAATGACTTAAAATAACTGGAACGGCATAAAATAGTTGAATATTATGCTTTTTAGAAAATGTTTAGATTTTTTCAACACTTAAAAGATCGTTTTGAATTGGTGCAAAATAGGGTTTAGTCCATATATATATAAGTATATTTTTTTAAATTATTTAACTTAGAAGGTGACGCATTGCATGTAATTATAACAACTTTCCTTGTTTTACGGGAAAAGCGTCACAGGATTACTCACGCATTTAACCAACTTACTAAAAAATATTTTTATACAAGTTTTTAAATTTATTTTTGACATTTTCTCATCTAGTAGGCTGTTTGAAATTTTCAACAGTTTTTTTTAATAACAGATGGCACCACTTCCGTTTACTACAATCCTAAACTGTATAGTGTACAGTCATTAGGATGGTAATACTACATTAGAAATTTAACCTGAACTAAATAATAATAATAAATAAACACTGGGTAAATTATTTAAAATTAGAAATTAGAAAACTGTGAACATACCTACATTATCTCGAATAACGAATGTTTGTAACGACAAGAAGATAGTTTTAAGCTCAAAGAAAGCTGTGTAAACAAAGATTTTAATTTTGTATTAAATATAAGACAAGAGTATAAGTTTCACTATTAAGTTTCCAAGTGCAACAGCTCATTATGATCAAGTATACATGCTATATATTTGTAAAGCAACTACTTATGCTACTAGAATTTATTCCTACTTTCTCTCGGTACACGGTTATAAAGTCACGTGTAATGTCTACATGAAGAAACTTAATCCATTCAGTCTTTTAATGTAATAAATCTTGGACGCTCACTCATCTTAGGTTTAATAAAAGTTTACTTAAAATAAGAAAAAAACATCGATTTATTTTATAAATATTTCATGAAAAAGCAGGAATAATAAAAAAATAATTTTGCATAATTTTTGGAATTTGAAAACAAAACGAATTTTGTAAGCCACATGTAAAAAAATTTTAGTAAAGAAGTGAGAAATCAAAGCAACAAGTACCAGGAATATTTAAATGCGATAATTTACAGAAAGTTGGAAACTGGTTTTTATATCCAAGAATACACGGTCTTACTAAAAACCGTGGTGAAAATTTTATTCAATTGATAAAATACCGTGTATCTGAAAACCTTACTAATTGAAATATGAAATAGTTCATGGAAAGATACATAAGATATATACATTGCTCATCCAGTCAAAGGGTATACACATAAAATAATAATAATTTCTTATCGTATTTTGGAATTTTTCCAAGGAAATTAAAATGATCTATATATTTGTTTATTTTAAAGTTATCGTAAAACAAATACTGTTTTATAAACTACACACAATAAACTTTTTGATTTTTGTATTTGAAACATACTTTAATGTTTAAAACTAGTTATATTTTAATTTTAAACATCAACAAAATTGAAAAAAAGTTTAACACAAGCAATGTTAATCAAAACATCGAAAAATTTCGGAAAGTAAAAATTCAAAGAACACAGTCCCTTTGCCACTGTTATCTCGTCCATACCATTAAAAATTATAATAAGAATTCCCAGAGAATAACAAACAAAACAAACAGAAATTTTGGGTCGATTTTGTCATCAATATAAAACCTCGATTTTTTTTAAACTTAGCATTTACCCACACATGCATAGGGCATTTATATTATAAAACAACGTCACTTTAATGGAAGTTTTATTAAATTCACGCGGTAAAAGTCAATTAAAATATTATAAGTGGAATTAACCTCGCTTTTTCTGATAAGATGAAACTATATTATTCACAATATGAAATAAATAATGGATTAATAAAATAATTGAAAAGTAAATATATTTAATTACATTAACATAATAGTGATTTGGCCATTGGAATACAAATTATTATTAAAAATATGCTTTTAATCACACACGACAAACCAACTCAGTCATTTGCGGGGAAACTGACGTGCATGGCACGAATTCGTAAAAGTAGTGCATGCGCATAAGTCTGAAAATTTTAATGTTGTGACCCATTTTTATTAGTAATAATTCGAAATAAAAGTTTATAGTCTTTGTACAATATGCAACAAAAACACCGTTTAACGGTTGTGAAGTGATTTTTTATTAGTATGACCGTAATTGTTTAGGACTAGTTAGTAGCCGAGTGGTCCAAAGCACCGATATCTCTTACAGGCGTTGCGGGTTCAAGCCTATTAGTTAGTAATTGGTTAATTTACAATCTTATCTATACACCCGGTTACCCGGTGAGGAATCAACAAAAAAATATTTTGCACTTGCTTGACTATCTGTCACAGTATTTTATAATACGCTTATTTTGCTCTAGTTAAAACATATTAGACTTCGAAAAGAGCTATTCAAAAATATGCAACACAACTTTCAAAAGTGATATAAAGTCATGAAAAGCGATGAAATGAAAACTATCTTAAATAGGTTACGCAGGTTAGGTTTGTATATTGGTTTTTTCATCGTTTTTAATGAATTTATATCACTTTTTAAATTGTCATTGTGTTGAGTTATCATGGAACCGCTTTGTCGATGGCACAGGAACACCATGCCTGATGCCTAGCGCCAACATAGAACCCGGCGCCTAGAGAATAGCGAGTAGCGCGCAGCGCCTGGTGCGAAGCGGTGACTAATTTGCATGAAGATCTAATGGTTATTATGTAATCAAATTACTATGGTAATGGATGTGGCTATCTTTAGGATTAGTCCATAATATAACTTCCCGTCCTTAACAGTTTCTTGGGATCGCTTTCTACAATCGTAGTAACATTGAATATTAATTCTCACAAGATTAGGCCGCTGTAAATTTATCTCGGAGCAAATTCCAGAAATCATATTTGAATATTTACGAGAGATTTCGCATTTTTGAGCTCTCTGCGGAGCCTCTGAAAGTTAAGGTACAAAAGCAATTTAAGTTTTTGAATTACAGTTTTAAAGGTAGACTCGAAATAATAAAACTCTCTTGAAATGCGTTCGCATACTTTATATTCTTAAGGAGACAAGAGCATAAGAATTAAAAAAAGAGTTTACATTTTTGTAATTAGTTAAATGTAAAAAGTTACACTTTTTATACTCACTATAGCGAGAATAAACTACTAGGAACAACGGAAGTAAAGACAGAGCTGAAGATCAGAAGAATTCAACAATATTTTTTAACTCAAAGGAGGTAAAATGCTTTACAGACCTTGTTATCGCACGATGCCGGTGTTGAACAAAGCTACCGTGGATTCGTAGCTTGGATAGGTATGCTTGACCTACATTATACTATCGGATTTCATAAAGTTAAAAAAGCAGCGAACGGGCAGTACTTTTAACAATTTCATTTTAATGTCATTCAATTTCTAGAAATATTCTCTGTGCAACTTGATTTTGAATGAATTCTAACATTTTTAGGTTTTTTGATGTACCCAAAAAAATCTGTTGATATTAAATGAAAAAAAACACACTTTGTAATACACCACTGTTTATTTGAATTAATAATGACAGCCAACCGGGTTCCGCTTATGTCAAGCTTCGTCAGGGTCGTCAAAGTTGGGTGTCAAGCTTCGTCTAACTGTTAGTTAGTTAATATAATAAGCCCTGACGAAGCTTGAGATAAGCTAAACCCAGTTGGCTGTCATTATTAATTCAAATAAAAATGGTGTATTACAAAGTGTGTTTTTTCATGTAATATGTAATATCACACCCCAAAGTGTTTGCTTCTTCGAAAATTCTGTTGACTTTCTGTTGAATTCTGTGACTCGATATCTTTTATGGAGGGGGTACCAATTTTAACAAAACCTTTAAGGTGATTGTATCACTAAACAGCGTCACAAAAAGTTGACCTTAATGCCGGGTTGTCTTGTCCCAGCTCCGGGCCCTTTGTCCTAGTGTAAACAGTAGTTTGGAGGACAGGACAATGAATCAAGACACTGCGCCATAGATAGACGAGCAAGCTATCTCCGCAGGATACTGTCTTACCCCCACCACAATAGTCAGTCGCTCCACGCGTATGTATCTCAGCTCTCGGCGCTCGGATCTTGTATTTCAGCTTAAAATACCACCCTACCTTCCTCTACTCCATCGTTTTACCCTCCTCACTTCCTTCAGCCTCACAACATACCCTAATTGGGGATGCCATAGTCTCACTGGCTCCAGCCGGTCGGTAGCAGTTGGGACTTTTATTTTCACATAAAAAATAAATAAACAGCTAACGGCTTTAAATACCGGAACGGTTGTTATTGAACGTAATTTATTATAAATATTATATATATATAAAAATTATGTAATAATAAAATTTTGGAATCACGTATTAACATTAAAATTGCGGAGAGTTATAAAACTGTTCACAAAATTCAAAGAACAAGAAAGACAGAAGACAGTAAAAATAATTTTTTGTTCATAAAAAAATCAAGATTGTCTTGGTTATGCAAACCAAGCGATAAAAACTACGAATTTCGGTTGTGTGTATGTCCGCTGTAACTCTGGAATTTGGATGTGCTTTGAATTTAATTGTCATTTTAAAAATTGGAACTCATTATTTGAAAGATTCAGCCAAGCGATAACGTAGATGCCTACTTCAAAATTGGATTCAAAATATCCTGTGATTTTTCGGGCCTGCGCTTGTGTATAATGGGGCTGACAGATGCATCATGGCTTGGTCTATTTCAGCATATCGCTTCCTATAAAATACGAATGGGAAAATATTTCGAGCTATATGCTGAAATAGGCCAAGTCACGAGAATATTTATTTATTTATTTATTTAAACGCCCATTGGGCTTTTACATACATTTTTATTAGTGTTATTACATTAACTATGTGACATTTAAAAGTTTACGTACATATATAAATAAAATAGTTATTATATCTGTAGTACATAAATGTTTTACAAATAATACAGAATACCATTATGGAGAACAGTTTTTTTTTTTTACTTACTTAGAAAAATAAATGGATTGAAATTAATCAGCATTCATAGGGACTTAAAATCATATTCGAATTGTTATTTAAATTACAATATTAATTTGTAAAGTTAAAACATATATATTAAAGTTAAAAAGTCATAAAAGAAAAGAGTGAAAAAACAGAAGCTAAAAAATGGGTTTTTCACTATGGAGTGGAGAAGTCATACATTTCAGCAAAGTGTTTATGTAGATTTCGTTTAAGCACTGCTACGGAATCTCTAAATATATCAACAACATTACCAAATTTATTACCAAAATTTTGTATTCGATTTAACGATATGTGCGCTTGATAATTAGATTTGAAATTGTCACAGAAAAAGGTGGAATTTTGTCTCGTATTTTTGGAAGGTACAAATAATTTTATTGTGGCAAGAATTTCAGGGCTGTCGATTCTATAATTAATAATTTTATTTAGTAGAACAAGGTCGGAGATAATTCGCCTATCTGACAGCGTAATCAAATTTAGTTGATGCATGAGTTGGATATAATTTATATTTTGGATTGGAATATTCAGTTTAAAGTTAATAAATCTTAAAAATTTGTGTTGTACCTTTTCAATATTGTTGGAATGTACTTTATAAAACGGGGACCAAATAGGCGAATTATACTCTACTTGACTTCTTACTAAAGATGTGTACAGTGTGTTCAAACATTCTAGTGACTTGAAGTCACATGCGGTTCTACATATAAAACCAAGCATTTTTAGGGCTTTATTTGTGATTTCATTTATATGCGGATTGAATGTTAACTGTTCATCAAATATAACACCCAAGTCCCTGATTTGAGTGACAGCTGTCAATTTTACATTATTAAGGGAATATTCATAAATTGTATGATTTCGTATTTTACAAAAACGAATGACCTGACATTTTTTAATATTAAGAAACAGAGAGTTGATGATGCACCAACGATATAGTTTATTTAAATTAAGTTGCAAAGTATAACAATCGTCTAAACTGCGTATTGTTTTATATATATTCAAATCATCTGCGAAAAGAAGAACTTCTACATCTTTGAATATGCTAACAATATCATTAATAAACAACAAAAAAAGAATTGGTCCCAGGTGAGACCCCTGAGGGACCCCACTTGTGGCTTCGAAAATGTAAGATTCCACAGATTTTATTTTGACACATAGCTCTCTTTTACTAAGATAACTATCAATCCAACTTAACAGATTACCCTTGATACCCAACATACTTAATTTTTGTACAAGGATATGTCGCCTAACTTTGTCAAAAGCTTTGGAAAAATCAGTATATATTGAATCCACTTGATGCTTCAAGGCAAGAGAATCAGTTATGTAATTTTCGTACATGATCAAGTTACTTAGGGTGGATTTACCTGTGATAAAGCCATGCTGGTTGGGTACAATAATATTATTAATTTGTTTACATATTACATCTAGGACTAACGATTCAAATAGTTTGGGAATAGCGGACAATATACATATTGGTCTGTAGTTTGATACATCGCTTTTATCTCCCTTTTTATGAATAGGCGTAAGATAGCTTTTTTTCCACTGTTTTGGAAAACACCCTGACGACAAAGACTTATTAAATAGTAACAATAATGGATAAGTCAAACTGCGAACACAAGATTTTAAATATATTGGAGGGAAACCATCCGGTCCAGCGGATTTATTAGTATCTAGTGCTTTTATAGCCTTTTCTATAGCGTTTATTTCAATAAAACAATGGTTTAGGTTGAGTGATTCTTCAAGTGATATGTCATTTGGGATTTCATTATCAGTAATATTATCATCATAAACACTTTTGAATAAATCTGCAAAAAGATTGACAATGCCTTCGGTATTATCCGCACAATTGTTATTCAGATACATAATATTTGGTAAACAACAATCATTTTTACGCTGAGCATTAGAAAAGTTCCACAATTTTTTAACATTATCATGAACCTCCATTTCTATTAAACTAATATAATCATTATAACATTTTTTAGACAATTCTTTGCACTGCTTTCTTATGTTAGTAAACATTATATAATCATCGACGTTTCTAGATTGCTTATATATTCGGTGAGTTTGTTTTTTAGTATAAATCAATTCTTTTAATTCTTTTGAAAACCATAATATAGCGCGCTTATAGCGTGGTCTGTCACTGGCTTAATTCTTTTGAAAAGGGGATACGAAAATGGGTTATTTGTTGAGGCTTTTACGTGAAAATAATTAATTTCTGATATCTTTCCAGTCCTTATCAGGATTTGGCGATTTTAAGCAGTTCAAAAGTATTTATTTACATATAAATAGAATTTTAATTTTTATTGATTAGTAATATTTTAAAACTACATTGTTTGGTATTGTTTATAATGTTTATCTGACAACAGCCGTAAAAGTAGTTGTATTAGAATTATCACACCATCATTTCACCCAATCTTGCAGCACCTAACTAAAAAAGTAAAAATCTGCCGCAAGAATTGAATCAGCAACCTTTTGAGTGAAGGTCAAACATGTAAAACATTTTCGCATTTTCGATAAAATAAGCTTGCATTTCGTATGGGTTAGAATGATATGATATCATAAATTGTAGGATTAAAGTCAGTTCCTCTCTTCCATACCTTGGCCATCTACAGTGTGATGCACCCGAAACACGTACGTGGATGCATTTTGTACGTGGTTCCAAAAACTTGATATTAAATTAGTCTAAATACCAGCATACCATTTATCCAGATAACTGGAAAATAGAACGATACACTCGTGTCGCCAAAGACACATTCTTGGAAAACTTAATTGGTAAATAGTTTACTTCATAGCCCAACTTTGACGAAGAACAACAATACAATTTTTGAAACATTACCTATTATTAGCAATTTTTCACACTAACTACTAAATATTATGTTATTTATCTATCTGTGACGGGTGAATATTGCATTAACATACACTCCTTGCATCGTTAATACTTGCACAAAGTTTTATTCATACTTATCTTTTACACTTACCAAATGAGCAAGCAGAATTCTAAAAACAATATTACTAAGTTAATTTATTAATTAACACTTATTAATTACTTCCTAGCTAGGTAGATTGCCTATTCTAAGAAATCAAAAGCATTTTTATTTCACTGAACGACTTAAATTTTTTGAATAATTTGAACAAACGTTAGAAAGACTAGCGTTTTTCTGTTCTCATCTGTCGACAAACATTTATGGGTATAAAGTAATATCTAGTTTCCTTAAAATCAACGGCATCAATGTGTAAGTAAATTTGTGCATGGGTATTCTAGTATTTACTTAGTGTACTTAATGTCATGTATTTATTTTATTTGTTTGTATATTTTATATGTACAATAAATTATATCAATTAATTAATGAATAATTGCTTCAACTTCAATCGTGAGATTTCCAAGACAAAAACAGTTTTGAGATATATCATGTAATGTAGGTACTATTTGTAACTATTACTAAATTTACAAACATTCCACAATCGCCTCAACTTAACACTTAGGTTGGGTTAGGTTAGGTTAGGTAACACTGGCTAGAACACTCTTTTGCGGTGAAAAGCCATTAAATTTATTTTACATAATAACATTTATTCAACCAAATTGATATTGAGAACAAAATAGAATCTAAAAAGGTTGAATGAAATTATTATCAAAATTATAACAAATGGTTTCTGGTTACAAGTCGACCCAAACAAATTATATATTATTAAATTACCACCCTTCACTATTACAACCGCAACAATCATTTGACTGTGAATCTGATGGCTATTTGTGATTTGATAAATGATTATGATAATTTGCTCGGATATCTGTTTTAATTAGATGTCAGCATAACATTTAGTGGTTGTACTTAGACGTCGATTATCTGCTGTAATGGCACGTGCAATCGCCTTACACAATTGATATGACCTGGGATCCATCTCCGGGTATTAATTGGTACAGAAGGCACATGTGTCCACCCAGAACATTCTGCCCAGGGTGAATTATTGCACCCGCAATGGATATTCTCATCTATGGAAGGATTCACTATCCGGTTTATCACCTGCCCGGAAAGCTGGAAGATCCTTTACGATAAAACATTCAATAGAGATCGAACTGGATATCTCGATGATCCCAAATGAATTTGATATTTAATGTGATTGAGATGCCTCCATTAGATTGTTCCACAGTGGACTCAAAGCAACTTTGATCTCCACTGAAGGTAATTTCGTTTCATTCAAGCTTTGTATCCAAATTTTCGTATAATCTTCGATAATTAAGCAGCCCCAACTCAGATGATCTTCACGGGTAAGTAAGTGAAAAATTCTCACCGTTGGGTTAGAGATAGCACGTGTTATTGCTAAAAAGATTAAACGAGCCACTGATAAATTATCAGATTAAAAAATAAATTAACCCGTTTCTCCGAATTTCTTCTTCTCTTTTGTAGTTTAATACATAATATTATTAAAGTAGAATAAAAATAATCCGTCGCTATTTAATGTGTGAATGCATTAACTCATATTATTCATAATAAATTCTTTTGATGACAACATTGAAAGCACAAAAAATACTCGTAAACCATAAAGCTCATTCCAATTCATACTTGAAATCTAAATAAATTAACATAATAAAAACAGCAGCAAAACGAAAAATTCTATTTATTTTTTCCGTAAACACATTTATCTATACTTATGTAAACGTGATTACGTAACAAAGATATATAGAGCTTCCAACTTATTCAAACGTTACAGCAGTGTTACACAAAAAGATATTAGGTTTTTTTAATAAAAATCGTGTACTGTCGGGAAAATTGTGAGACTCAGCTGGCGCGGAACTTTCTCTGGGAATATTTTTTGTTTGCAACGAAAGCCTTTCTTCGGCCGATAAAGTTGTTGGCTAAAAATATGTCTATTCAGAAGCTGGAAAATGCCCCAAAGCGAAAAAAATAATAAGTATGTTGAATAATCTATTGAATCGATAGACATTGCCTAGCTGTTATGTGACGGGATATGCCGAGGAAGCAGAGTTCATGCAAGGGTTCCATCCCGGGGGTATTCCTTGGTCAATTTGTTTCCTCGTTTGCCCCCAGATGCTGTAATAAAATTGACGGTATTTTTTTTGGGAGCAGGTCAAGATTATTTATTAAGCTCCGTCAATTGCGTCTCATTTGAAACGAATATTGCGAATTTGATAGAATAATACATCACGGCTGCCGTATGATTTTTTGCGGGCAATTCTCGGAGACGAGATGGTTTGATTACAGAGAAATTGTTAGTAGTAAACAAAATTAAGTTCCTTTTAAATATAAGGTATGAATGTGCATCTAAAACAGAAATAATTGTCGATCAGTGAGATCTGGTGTTTTGAAATTTGCGAAACTTTACAAACTTTACTGGATTTACTAGACCAATGAGAGTTTATTTCGCAACATCATTTCCATTGTGATCTATGGTCTGTCGTGCTTTGAAGTAACCAACTAAAAAATAGCAAGTGTTGGTCGTTAACTTGTTGAGAAAACAAAATACGTACTTAATGGTTCCATTAAACAACTTTTTTATGTGCCAAAAATAGAATGAAGATAATTAAAGAAAATTAAACGATAATAATAACCCAAAAACATTTGAATTCAGCCATTTTCACGACCATGTTAACGCAGAATCTCAGAGTAACGACAACAGTGTAAACTTCATTAAATTCCCAAGTATAATAAAAGGTATTAAAACTAATAAACCGGAAGATTTGATGTTACATATCTAGGTTGGTTAAGATGATCTAACTGTTGAGGAAACACGTCAGTTATGAACTAATCTAAATTTATCTTTTCTCATCGTCGCTGTTAAAATTTGTGGCAATTTAAAAACTTTGGATCGGGGTTAAATTTCGCTTAGCTCAATTAAAGCAAAAAATTACATTCCCCATTATAAGGTTTAGTAATCATTATCACGAATCAATAAACCGAGTGTCATGGTAATCTCAAAAAATTACATTCCTCATTGTAAGGTTTAGTAATCATGATCACGAATCAATAAACCGAGTGTCATGGTAATCTCAACATTTACATTTCTCATTGTAAGGTTTAGTAATCATGATCACGAATCAATAAACCGTGTGTCATGGTAATCTCAAAAAATTACATTCCTCATTATAAGGTTTAGTAATCATGATCACGAATAAATAAACCGAGTGTCATGGTAATCTCGAAAATTACATTCCTCATTGTAAGGTTTAGTAATCATGATCACGAATCAATAAACCGAGCGTCATGGTAATCTCAAAAAATAAATTTGAATTTAATAGTTATTCCTACTTCCTTTCGTGTTAAATGTTTAGTTTTACAGCGTTCAGTTTAGCATGCAGAGAATATTATGTACATTCATACGCCGTATCTTGCATACTTTGATGTTATTTGAACTTTTGACATGTTTAATTATAAACTGACGTCCATTGAATACTAGTCACGTCTGAAACAAAAAGTTCCACTGTTTTCCCACAGGTGCCATGGTGTCATGGTGCCTAGCTCCCGGCAGTGGAGCTTCGTGGTTGAGCGTTTAAGATCCTCGACTACCAATCTAAAGGTCGCCGGTACAAATCCCGGCGTGCGCATATGCCCAAATTTGTGTTATTTCAAAATAAATACAGTAAAAATAATGTATTGCATATTCGCGGCATGTTCCAGAGTAATGGATACTATATGGACCTGATGAAAGACCACCACTCAGAATCGAAACTTAACTATCTTATAAATATCTTTAGACGTATTTGGTGACCAGATCTCAATAGCCAGGTACTCCCCCACCTTATTTTTCCCCATTTCCTTCGCCTCACCATTGCCTCACAATATAGCCAATTGGAGATGCCATAGTCTCACTGGCTCCAGACCGCTGGGAGCAGTTGGGACTCGTTTTTGGGGCGGTTTTCACATACAAAACTTGAGGACCCATTGACCAAGCGTTTTGACAAGAGAGATGACAATGGTATACACGTTGAAGGTGTATATAATCTTTGATTTGATTTAGTATAAAGTATAATATTTTTAAAAGGGTATAGATGTAAATGAATGTTTAAAAGATGTATAGTTTTCTCTACTTTCTCTGACGTCCATTGCGTTAAACGTAATCCTCTTTGGCCCATTCATCCCCTGGTTTTGGGGTTGGTTGGTTGGTACGTTAGTGAGACAGCTTGCTGTGTGCTTCTCTGGCCTATACTACTCCCTTCCACCTTCATATATTATACACAGCGGCACAACCTACAAAATCTAATTACAGAACTACTATCTCCTCCAACTACCTCCACTGGCATACTTAGCCAACTCTCTGCATGTTATCCAACTTTGTGACAACTGCGAGCGCTCTGATGATAATTAGAAGAAAGATTAAATTTAATAATAACGCTCAAGTATTTTTAGGCAATTACAACGTTAGAAGTTGGTTAAATGATATTTATATAAATAATTATCGTATTCGGGCTACCAAATGTAAAAATGAAAGAATGATGTCATTCTATTTAAAAACTTTTTTATTATTTCGAAATAAAACAATAACGTGTTAACGTAACATTAGATTCAAATTACAACATTATACAACAAAACAGTTAACATTAGATTCAAAATACATAATAAGCAGTCCATGCCAGATTTCTTTTTTACTATTTAAGCGATTTTAAAAATCAGTTTGACGTTTGTTAACTACAGCGGAAAATACCTATTTTTTAAATTTCCTTTTCCATATACAATTGCTTTTCGTTTTCAATGTTTCCATAAAAAGTTAAAAATTTCTCTGTCGGCTGCAATAATAGCGGAGTCAAAACTTTATAAACTTTGTAGCAAAAGTACCTAAACAAATAATATTAAATTAACATGTAATATATTGTATTTTATTGGATTATTTTTTTTTATTATCAGGCGGGGAGGCGGATATAGGCCCCGGGAACCATTTATAGGATAACCAATATCCCTGCTATTGGTCACCCCAAGTGGTTCGCCATGTTTGGTGACTTAGCACGGGTGCCCGGGTATATGGTGGTTTGATGGAGACCTTTTGACCTCTCCAGTCGGAATGCCTCTCGACCTATCGATCGCCTTGCACCGCAGTGGGAGGGTTCGATGCATACGTTCGTCACTCCTGGACTCATTGACCCCCAGATTACTTCCCACCCTTAAACCTTTTTCCTTTCCATAACTTTCTCCTTTTTACCTAAAAAGATGCCCCAATCAATGTAATATATCATTAAAGAAGAAGATAATACTATTAAATCTAAACGAAACACGAAAAACAACTAAACTGAAAGAGAAAATAAGAAGGTAACGGTCAATTGAGTCCCAATGATTACGTTTTTATTTTTCTGTTACTTGGTGCTGTTTCACGTTCCGTTTACATATAATAGTATTTCTCCTTTTTCAATGATATATTACATTGATGGGTATAATCTTCAAAAGTTACCAATAAAAAAGTTATTCCAATAAATTTGAATGTTCATTTAGGTTTTTTAAAAAACCATTAGGTGTCCATTATTAATAAAACACGGACATGTTTATCTGAGACACTATCTAGGCTACAAATAAATTCTTTGGAGCTTTGTAATTATTCAAAAAGATAGCAGCCAAAAATATGGAAACAATTAGTTAAGGATAATATTTTTAATTTTCAATTTGAAATATGACATCGACAGAAGTGACGTAAAATAATAAGGTCCAAATGGTCGAGTAGATAGAGGCGTTGTCCCGGTAAGACATTGATCCAGGGGTCGATTACGTTAGCCCTTTATTTAGATTAATTATTATTATCTTCTTCTTTAATGTTATAATGTATTTTGTATATTTAAATTTTCAAAAGATTATTACTTTCGGTTAAATCATACCTGTACGGGACATGTTTGCCTGCACAAGAAGAGACTGTAAATAATAAGCACCGGCACACATCAGCCCTCAACCTGGGTAATGATTTAAGTTAAAAAAAACATGTGGTGTTCTATCCAAACCATCATAAAAGAAAGAAGATTAAAATCAAAATTTACATTTTAATTAGATGTATTGTACTGGTATACAGAATGTACAAAGGGGTGTAGCTTATAGGTACTTCCTATTTCTTACAGCCAACCCAATTCACAAGAAATAGTAACATGTATTTCAATACAACTGGGTTTTAATACACAGATAGAAACTGAGACAATCGGAATTCTTTCAGCGATAATTTCAGAATGGAGCACATTGAGCATCATCGCGCCATAAGATACAGCAAATTGCGCAGGCGACTGCTGCAGCGGTGGCCAGTTAAATCGGTTGCCAGCAGGAATTGGCCAGCCTTAAGGTAATCAACAGCGGTGGCCAGCAGCAGGAATTGGACAGCCTCTAGGTTGTCAGCATCAGTGGCTAATTCAGTCGGTAGCCAGGAGGAATTAGCCAGCCTCTAGGTTGTCAGCATCAGTGGCTAATTTAGTCGGTAGCCAGGAGGAATTTGGTCAGCTTCTAGGTTGTCAGCATCAGTGACTAATTCAGTCGGTAGCCAGGAGGAATTGGTCAGCCTCTAGGTTGTCAGCATCAGTGGCTAATTCAATCAGTAGCCAGGAGGAATTGGACAACCTCTAGGTTGTCATCATCAATGCAGCAGGGATTGGCCAGCCTCTATATGATCAGCAGCACTGGCCAATTCAGTCGGTAGCCAGCGAGTATTCGACAGCCTTTAGGTTGTCAGCATCTGTGGCTGGTTCAGTCGGTAGCCAGGAGGAATTCACCAGTCTCCAGGTTATCAACATCAATGCAGCAGGGATTGGCCAGCCTCTAGGTCAGCCCTGGCCAACCCAAATTGCACCCCGGGCCGCATTGACGACCTAAAATTTACAAAGGGCCGCACGTACAGACATTATACAAAAATAATTTCATTTTTTTATCACAACAAATTTCATACTTAATTCTTTTTTTGTGAGTATTATAAATAATTTGATTGCAGAGGTAATCTGAAAGTACAATCAGGTAAATGTGAAGAAAACAATACTACAGCCAGATGTGAAAAGAAAACACACATTGAACAAACAAAAAATGAATTTTTATAGTAATCAACATGTTTAACAGGGCCGCACGTATGGGCGCCGCGGGCCGCATGCGGCCCGCGGGCCGCGAGTTTGCCAGGGCTGCTCTAGGTGATCAGCGGCAGCATGGTCATTTGATTATAAGGGCCGGCACACGGAGACGACCCATTATTGTAATGATGACATATGCGTATGGCTCAGCTGATAGAGTGCCGTCAGTAAACAGCTCGTTGCACATAGTTGTAATCTTTAAAATGATTGTGCCGTGATGGAGGAACAGAAGCGAATACAGATTTCAGTTGACACTCAGAAATTTCAAAAACAGATCGCGTTGTTACCGGCGTAGTTTTAAAACTTGAATCCTCCAATACTTTGTTTTAATGGGTTATTTATAATATCTCCTACAAGCGTTTGTGTGACGTCAGCTTGCAAAAACATGTTTTCGTTTTCAAAATGCAGGCATTGTGGTGCGAATAATATTTCGCCCAGTAACAGCTATTTGGCTTTGTCAATATTTTCATTTCGTTTTGGAAAATAGGGTTATCGAACTGTTTCATGTTGGATCCAGTCATATTGCCGTCTGGTGACAGATTATTGATGCATTTTTCAACTGGTAAATATTATGATTTGCAAAAAGGGGTCATCAAACCCGCAGGTGTGTAACTTTAGCCGCAATTGATATTAAATGCAATAAAATCATTTTTCATTTTCGATACAATATCAAAATAAATAAAATTTGCTAAACATCTGCAATTATGTAAGCTTTAGGTAAGCTGCTGTCTATTTCCCTGAGGACACATATTTTTAATATAAATAATGTTTGTTTATTTTATCTGCCATATAAAATCATACTTTTAATGTGTTATTAAAATGAAAATAAAATGGCAAACATATTTAACACATGAACTACGGTGGTTTGATGGAAATTCTCTATCAATGGTGTAGGGGCGTGCAACGCCACTGCGCGACGGCCTGGACAAGAGTGTTTTCCGATTTCCGATAGCAACTCGCCCCAGCTAATCTATGCGGCACGAATACAGCGAACCCATGCACCCTTACTTCTGCGAACATCTCTGAGGCGCTGCATCGCCAAGGGAAGCCAAACAGCGCCCCATGTGCATGGTTATACTGTACTCAGAGTGTGTTCTTGACTCCTTGTATGTACCATGTCCAAAGTGCGTTAGTGTAAAAGCTCACCTTAGTACTGGACTTTTTTAATCTCCTGGCGAGAATGTTGGCTCGCACGCTCAGTACTCTTCTTTGACTTTTTACTTCATTTTTATAATTTTGGTATCGTTTAAGTCATAAGTAATGACATGCCCGAAATATTTTATTTCGTTGCATATTTTAAGATTTGCTCCGCCGACACATGTGGGCGGAATGATAGCCGGACTAGTATTTGCTTTAAATATCAGCAGTGATGATTTTTTAGCATTGTAAATTAGCCCGTGACTATGAACGTATGCTAGACATATGGCCAGAAGTTTCCTCATTGCTCTTACCGACGGGGCTAGTATGACCTAGAGGTGGGTCCTATGAGTACTTTTCGTTACTGGGTACAATGAGTATAGGTACAAAAAAATACCGGTGACAAAATACTCAAAAGTATTTAATACCGAACTGAGGATTGATTCAGAATACCTAATTCTAATCATAAATTCTGTCCACATATTCCCCACAAATATTCGTGAGCTTGATTCCCCCTTTTATTATTCAAAATCCATGGGGAGGGGGGGTTGTTAGAGAATTTCTGTAAAACATAATTCCCCACAAAAAATACAAAATAAGCACTCCTCGCAAAATATTTGAAATCTGTGGGGAGGGGGGGTTGTTACAGAATTCCATTTCAAAAAATTCCTCAATGTATATCATGTCATCAAATAGCCATCAAAAATACCTACTACAAATACCCATCAAAAATACCTATTAAAAATACCTGGTAAAAGTACCTATTAAAAATATTTAGTCCCGGTATAAAATACTCATGACTATTTTGGAACCAGGTATTTTGGAGATCTGTCACAAGTACAAAGTATCGCATGGAAATACCCGGTACTTTTACTGGGTACGATAAATACGCCTCACCTCTAGTATGACCATGTCGTCTAGTAATATTTTCTTACATTGCCCTGCAATATGGTATCCGATTCTTGTTATTCTTATTCATTCCTTTACTGAGCTCATCCATATACATGTTGAACAGCACTGGGGACATTGAGCCCCATTGTCTAACGCCGTACTTTAGTTTAACTCCTTCTAATAGGCTATTTATTATTATTGTTACATCTGACCCTTTTTTAACTTATTATTCTTCCGGAGTTCAGTGCTAGTGGGTTAAATCGTTAGTGCTTTTGTAGTAATATTGATATTCTTATAAAAATAATAGAGATTTTGCCTAGATTAGAGAAAAAAACTTAATGTAATAAATATTTGTAAAGACGATAGTGGCTTAATATCTGGTGTTTGTAAAGATGTTAAAGTGGTTATCTTAAAAGAAAGGGGTTTGAAAAATAATTGTTCTGATCGTATTTTGAATCATGTTCACATTTTAAATTTTAGGATATGATTTGAGATTATCACGAACAAAAGTATTAATGTGATTTTTGGGGTGCCGTGTTGCGCTACTTTCTTCATTAACCAACGTTTCGGACAACATAACAGTGTCCTTCATCAACAAGTAAGAGTAAAATAACACATCTGCTTTGATAATGGAGACTGTAATGATGTACCGCAACAAGTCGTAATACCCCAAAAATGAATCACGGTCCTATATTGCAAAATGAACTTTCAAAAAAAAAAAATCATTTAAGAATAAATAAGTTAAATATTGGATAGTACAAATTTGTACAATAAATGCATTTGCACCAAGCAATTTGAAAAAGTCCTCCACAACACAGGTGAACTCCTAGCGTGGAGGACAATGTACTATACTTTCTAATACTAATTTATTTAAGAATAAATAAAAAAAAAATTGTAAAGAGTCTTCTACAAAAAAACTGCTAGGTACTCCAAGATGCTAATAACAAATGATAATAATAAAAAATTTAAAAGAAATCCTTGTTTGTAACCAGTTCTGTCATTAAGAGCTCAATTGCTCAGCCTGCCATCGTCGCTACTATAACATTCCATATATCAACTAGGAACACAAGACAAAATGTAACATTTTTCTGCGTCACGTACACAACCAACTATCACATACACTCCTCACTAACCAATAAACTGCATGATATGGGCAACAAGTTTGGGGGTACTATTGATATATTTACTGATTCCATTTATAGAATTATGCGTTGTCTGCACCAGCACTTGTGCTGAATCCTACAGATTAAAGTAGCGTGGGTAATATAGTTTTAGTGATTTGTCTTATAGCATTGTTAAAGTTTCCATTGTATTATATACTACGCGCGTTGTGCTGGCGTCGTCATGTTAACGGTACCACTAAAGTAAGTGAGTAAAGTGTTACTTCTTTTGAAACTGATTTATAACCTTTCAGTTCTGACTTATGACAACTTCATAGGGCGGAATAACCCTCAGTATTAAGTAATAGGCTTATCCTCTACCAATTCGTTGCCCCTATTAAACCTATCAGTAGGGTCGACTGATTTGAACTAAATCTAATGTCATCAGTACCAAAAGTAACCCTTCGAAAAAAAACACTTTATGCACATTTGAGTATGTTTTTTTTTTAATGTTATAAAAAAACAACAGAATATATATTTTTTAACCAAAGTGAAAATATATAAAGATACATTATATATTACCTTTTTAACCTTACCTTTTATACCAAATTAACAATTTTATTCATTGTTTTCTGCACACTCCAAACTGCCCCAAACCAGTGAAACTACGACATAACCATTTTGAGAGAGGAGTCCGATTCGAGCCGCGGTCAACAGTGGTTGTGTGTACCTATTGCTCAGTGCCGTTTGCCCGTTCCTGTGCCGCATTCAGATAAGAGATTATTGTAACATTTTATTTATTTTTGTTTATCGTATACCTATTTGTTTGCATTCCTGCTTACGGCTAATCCGTTTTTGTTTGTACAGTCAATGAAATAGACTGCGTATTATTCTTTCAGTTTAATTTTTAAAAGTTAAGTTTTTTTTTATATAATGGAGGAAGATGAAGATAGGCCTCCCGACCCAGTGTCGATATTGAATTTTTCTGATTCGGAATCTATTACGAGCCAGGTTTCTATTGCACTCCCATCTCGTAAACGACGACCATCGCTTAGCCTTCACATTCCATCGAAAGTTAAATCTATACCGCCGATTCAACAAACCTCGACCTCTAACGACCTTAACACTAATAGTAACATCCAGCCAAGTACTTTAACTAGCGATAATGCAAAAATTACTGACTTATTTCATCCTGCTTCAGTTTCCGGTCCATTTATCGTTAGTGTTCAGAGAACTGAACAGGGAAAACCTATTCATCCTTTGGATTTTGGAAAATTCGTATTTGACTCAAAAAATAATAACCTTGGTATTGTTAACGGTTCAATTAAACCGGAAGGGCGATATAAATTATCTATCGAGTTTAACACTGCCGCTTCCGCAAATGGATTTGTTAAAAAAATTGACTCGCTCTCAAATCATAAATATAAATCGTTCATCCCTACATTTAACCTTTCGAGAATGGGTCTTGTGCGAGGAATTCCCGCGGATATCCCAGAGGCTGAAATTGTTGATGCTTTGAATAATTCTCACGGAACCCCGAAAGTATTAAAAGCACGTCGACTGAACTACAAGGATTCTACTGATGGAAACACGATCTGCAAACCTTCCCAGTCTGTTGTTGTTACATTTGAGGGACAATCCCTACCGTCTCGTGTGTTAATTTATTATACCTCGCTTCCCGTCGAAGTTTATAAATTTCCAACAATTCAATGTTTCAATTGCTGCCGGTGCGGACATTCGAAATCCGTATGCCGCTCCCCCCCACGTTGTTACTATTGCGGAGAAGGTCATCCATTTGATAAATGTCCGAAATCTTCCAATGATCCCATTTGCATTAACTGTTCGGGTGCACATATCGCGGTCAGTCTAGCCTGTCCGGAATTAACAAGACAGAAGAACATAAAATGGCTACCGACAACATTTCGTACTTCCAGGCCTCAAAGTTAATCTCTCCTGCGAAAAAATCATTCGCAGAGATGACATCTTCCTCAGCTCCTTTCCAAACAACCACCTTTTTAAATTCAACGTCATCTTCTCACAGAGAAACCATTCTCAAGCCAGTCAAACCTAACCCAAAATATACACCTTACCTTGATAAAAAACAATTGAATAATATTTTGGCAAGTCCGAATGGGAATGCCAAATCCCAGACGCCCAATGGGTGTGCCATTAATGGTAATACTTCCACTCCTGCTCTCCCAGAAATAATGAATAATAAGACTTTTATACAAACTTTAATTACCCTTTTAATTTCTATCCTTACAAACAACAATACTGTACCGTCCAACGCTGCCGATTACATTAAATCTTTATTATCTTGCCTCCCCAATGGCTTCGAAACTGAACAAAAATCTTCAGTGGAACAGTAGAAGCCTCTTCGCTAACAAATCTGACCTAATTCAATTATTCGACGAACACGACGTTTCAGTAGCCGCCATTTCTGAAACGTGGTTAAAACCCTCCTTTCACTTAAGAATTCCAGGTTATTATTGTCTCAGACACGACAGACCGGATGGTAAAGGCGGCACGGCTCTGATAATCCATAATTCTATCCCGTTTAAACAAATTAATATTCATACTCCCTCCGACGATATCCAGATAATAGCAGCTGTCTTATCTGATATCACAATATTGTCAATATATATTCCTCCCTCTACGACTTTTATTGAAAATGAATGGGCACAAATCTTAACCCAGATTTGTTCCCCTTATATGATCCTTGGAGATTTTAATGCACATTCCCCTTCTTGGGGTAGCGAAATAACAAATCGTTCTGGCCGCAATCTTTTAGATTTTATTGATACCCATAACCTATGTTTTTTAAATGACGGTTCTCCAACCAGATTCACCCCCCGTCATCAACGGAAAAGTGCTGTTGATTTATCTCTTTGTTCGTATTCGTTAGCATCTAAATGCTCTTGGGACATCCTAAACGATCCCCTCTCTAGTGATCATTTCCCAATTATAATCAGCTTCCACCATCAATTCAACACTTATTCCCCCCCAGTTAAAAATAATCTCAAATTTAGAACGAAAGATGCGAATTGGAGCACTTTCTCTTCTGAACTAGATAACCTTATTAATTTAACAAAATCGTCCCCGGGAGACATCAGAATGCAATGTGAGACGTTTCCTTCTATGGTTATAAATGCAGCAGAAAAATCAATCCCGAAACGCAATGCGAACATTAAAATAAAACACTCTACTCCGTGGTGGGACGAGGAATGCACTCGCTCCGTCAACTCTTGAAAAAAAGCAATTTCCTCTTTTCGTAAGTGTATGTCACTAGAAAATTTTTTATCAGTTAAAAAAGCCCAGGCAGAAACCAAACGAATTTTGAAAAATAAGAAGCGCGCTGGATGGCGGAAGTTCTGTGAGAACCTGTCTCCGGAAACTCCCCAGTCTTCAGTTTGGTCTAGCTTAAAAAAATTCGGATCATCGTATTCTCCGCCGAGAATCAAACATATATCAGAAGAAATTCTTATAGGATTTGCGGATAAAATAGCCCCCCCATCAGTTGTCGGATATGAAGAAATGCCTTCTATTAAGCCGTATCCATCTCACTCTAACTGGCTAGATGCTCCTTTCTCCATTGATGAGATGAAACGAGTGATAAGAGCCCTTTCTGACTCTGCTCCGGGTCCCGATGGAATATTTTATAGTTTTATCAAATCATTTTCTGATATGGCGGTTGAATATTTATTATCTCTTATTAATAATATGTTTGAAACAGGACTAATTCCGGATGATTGGAAAACTCAAAAAATCATTCCCATTTTAAAACCTGGAAAAAATCCATCTGAAATTTCGTCTTATCGGCCTATTGCTCTTTCATCATGTTTGATGAAAGTAGCGGAGCGTTTGATAAAAAACAGACTAGAGTGGTTTGTTGAAAATCAGGATATTATCTCACCAAATCAGTATGGTTTTCGGAAAAAGAAATCTACAATTGATAATTTAAGTTTGTTCACAACTGATATCCGAGTTTCTCAATCCCTAAATTCTTATACATTGGCCACATTTCTTGACCTTTCATCAGCTAACGATGATGTTTTACTGAATGTTTTGAAAGAAAAGCTAATTAAAAAACAAATCCCCCCGAAATTAGTCCAATTTATTATTAATTTGCTCACAGATAGGTCTATTATTATTGAGTCTTCCTCTAAATGCTTAAGGCGCAAACTATGGAGAGGTTTACCCCAGGGTTCTGTTATCAGTACTCTGTTGTTTAATATTTATATAAGCGACCTAGACTCAGTAATTCCCTTTTTTATCAAGCGACTTTACTTTGCGGATGATATCCTTATATATTTGTTACATAAAAATATCATTCTTGCAGCTAAGGAAATGAATTTGGCTTTACAATATATTAAAAGCTGGTTGTCAATAAATGGGATGAATCTGGTGGCATCTAAAACAAGGGTCGTGGCTTTCACGCGCAAAAGAAAAATTCCCCACTTCTCAATCTCTTTTGATAATGTGCCTCTACAAACCTCTACTCAAATCAAATTCCTTGGTCTTCTTTTGAACCATAAATTATCCTGGCTTCCACACATTCAGATAATTTCTACAAAGTGTGAAAAGGGACTTAATATGATGCGAGCAGTTTCCAGAGTATGGTGGGGATCTCATCCTACCACTCTTAAATTAATGTATAATTCCCTAGTTCGGAGCCACTTGGATTATGGCACATTCCTTTTTGACCCCCTCCCTAAATATTTAGATAAGAAAATGGAAAGAATTCAATCAAAAGTCCTCAGAATGATTATTGGAGTTATGCAGTCTTCTCCAATTAATGCGCTTCAGGTGGAATGTGGGGAGCCTCCATTAAATTTCAGAAGGCAGTTCCTTGCCAATAAATATATTTTCAAGGCTTTATCGTTATCACATCATCCTATTAAACAAAGTCTTAATCGGTTAAGTGTTAATTTGAATTCTAACAAAAGATTGAGAGAAAAAAAATGTTTTCCTCTCCTAATTAAAAGTTTTCATCTCTATAATTCTCTGTCATCTTCCCTCCAATATCTTCAAGAAGTTTCCAATCTCCCTATATACAATATTCCATTTAAGGCAATCACTTTTATGCCGAACACAATAACATCAGACTTTCGGAAGAATATTTTATCTTCCCCAAATAAATTTCAAAATGTGGATGACTGTTTTAAAAGCATTGTGGCTTCAACATTCCCTGGATTTTCCATCCTTTACAGAGATGGTTCCAAATTTGAAAATAAAAATTGTGGAGCATCGATATATAGTCCAGAATTCAACATCAATCTCACTTATAAATTACCGAAAGAAGTTTCCATATTTACAGCTGAATGCTTTGCAATTGAACAAGCGCTAAATCAAATCCAGGTTCTCAACATTCATCGAGCCTTACTATGTACTGATTCGCTAAGTGCTGTAACTAAAATTATATCAAATATTCTATGTTATCCGGAAGACAATACTATATGTAAAATAAAAAATCTTCTCAATTCTCTAAGTGAATCTGGGTTCGAGACGATATTGGCCTGGGTCCCTGCCTATTTGGGTATCGAGGGTAATGAGATGGCCGATTCTCTCGCCAAATCTGGTTCAGATTCCGGAACTATCCCACTAAATTTTAGAATTCCTATCTCCGATGTCTTCCCGATTCTTAAATCCAACATGACTCGTGCCTGGGAAGAAAATTGGGCAGTCTCCAAAATGAGAACTGGATCTTTCTATGCTGGAATTCAAAACCATATCCCTGCTAAGCCATGGTTTCACGGTAAAAAACTTTCAAAACGATTCATTTCATGTATTTCGAGAATGAGAATTGGTCACTGTTCAATTGCATCTGCCAGTGCGGTGTGGAAGAGGAAACCCTCGACCACGTTTTCTTTAACTGTAAAAACCATTCATCTTTCAAGAACATATACCGCCGGCTTATTAAAATCACACACCAGTCCCCCCTTAACATTTCATACCTTTTATCTCTTAACAATTCTCGTGTTCATACAGCTTTATGTAAGTTTATTAACCTGAATGAATTCAACATTTAATTTGTTTTAGTGATCTAAATGAGTCCAATATTTAATTTTTTTTATTATATTCCCAATAGATTAACCGAATTTTTTTATCCACTTTAACTGTTACCGGCACAAAGCACTATTTTCAGGGTGAAATGCCTAAAATCAAAAAAAAAAAAAAACATTTTGAGAGATAAGGCTGAAGGAAGTGGGGGAAGGGAATAACCGATTAAGAAGGGGAAAATGAAAATTGGGAAATCCACGGCTATAAAAGTTTAGTCTGTAAACATAGATAAAGCCATATCAAGCAACGTTGCGATTCAATTCTAGGTGGAACATCACCAAAGCGATTGTGTGACGGACTATTAATTTTACTTTCAGATGAGGTGCAGTTATACAATGCTATCAATTATATTATACATTTTGAAAAAACCTAATAATTTTTTATTTGTTCCTTCATTCAGACCTTTGAATCGAGAACCAAGAAGAGTACCGCCCGTCACAGATGTTGTCAGTTGTCATCCCTACTGAAACGTAAACTAGAATGTAAAATAAAAATAATCTTCAATTCTGTAAGATTGTCTTCTCTCTGTTTGTAGAAATTCCATGAATAACTTAATCATGAAAAATTCTGCTACTTTTTGTTTTTCGATTAAAAAATTATTTCTTTCGTTTCAAATTTGGAAAAAGATCAACGTTTCATCCGGAAAATCTTGTTACAAATATACATTTTGGACCCCAGGGCCGTTTATCAAGTTACTATGACGACGCAATAAAAATACAAATAGCTCATTCTTTATCGTCTCCGTGTGTATTTGTAATTGAAACATAATAAAAGATTATACGAAAAAACAACGATTGATTTATTTACTTGATGTATATCTATTTAATTACAAGGACAATAAAGAAACACCAAGCCGCCATTGATTGAATAATCAATTTACGAGTGTTTAATTTTTCACCATTTATACACAGACCGGGGTTTTTTTCAATTTCAATTTAGCTTGTGGAATGCTAATTTATTGTTACCTTTTCAATTATTAATTCGGCAATGAAGTTTTACTACCAACACGCGAAGGCTACCTCTTTTCAGATGTCATAAAACATTCGACATCATTGAGGCTTCCCAAATAATAAAAGAAATAGGATATTTTCCGTATGAATTATTTGAGCCTCTAAGAAAACTAAAAAAACTTAAAAGTTATTCATTTGAATCAATCAACTAAGAAAACATCAATACGTAAAAAAATAACGTAGGCTCTTTGAGAAATTATCTCATTATAATAAAACGGTTCTCAGCAACATTTTGTCAGAATATAAAAACGCTTTCAGAGTTGTTTTTTAGAAAAATATTTTCAACAGCACGAATAGAAAATAATGTAAGTTATTATTTATTCGTCTTAACTATACAGCTAAATCTCGTGAAAAGTAAGTTTCAGCGTAAGTCTATTTGCACAGCTTTTCTGCCTGAAAATTCAATTATTATTAAACGATTATTTTGGTGAAATTTTGTAGAAATGATTACTTTTATTATAATGAAAAAATGATGATAATAGTACCTCATTGCGTAAATCTAAACTTATATGAACTTATGGCGTAATATTTTTCATTTAAATTTGTACAGGTAATGAATAACCGTCGCGAGATAAACCAATTTGGCCGACATCGTCGTAAGAAACAATAACTCCCGCGGAGGCGATGGCATCGGAGAAAGCGGTCCCTAATCGAGATATATTGGAATTTTAAATAAACGAAAGGGATGACTTTCACCCCGCGGCCCTCCGCAGGCTGTACATAAACAGAATACATTACCAAAGCAAAGTGGCACTTTGTATTTTAATTCTGTCATTACTTCCGCGCGGCTGGCAATAAAATAAAGATCGTTACACACCGTTGAATGTCCTTTTTACATCCTTAAATACAGTGGCGGATTGGCGTAAGGAATGGGCCCTTGATTTATTAATTCTGAAGGCAAAATTGAACTTTGAGAAGCAAGCGGAAATTTTAGAACAGTAATCAAAAATAGTACGTATTCAAAAGAACGAAGCGAAGAGAATACATCGATGCAAATTCACATGATATGAATAAAATAAAGAATGGCACGGTAGGTAAATATTTTGAGTACCTATGTGAAAAAAACGGAAAATACTAGGAAGTACAAAGTTTTACGCGTCATTTGTCACAAGTAACTAACAAAACTATTCCAGTTAAAAAATAAATCGAATGTAAAGTCAACCTAGCATTACTAGTTTTTTTTAATTTTTTTTTATTTTGGTACAATATTTTTTACAATTCATGATAATTTTGAGTTATCCAGTAATGTTGGCCTCACTGGGTGACTTACCCATGCTGAGGCCTTCATTTTATAATATAATCTACATAATACATTTAAAGAGAAAATAATACAATTAAAATATAATCTTGGGTGTTTGTGAGTGATGTGTGTTTTATATTGGTTTTGTGTATTACGTGTAGGTTTTTTTATTTTATGTTATGAAATTTTGGTAATATTGTCTTTTTTGTTCTTCAATCCATTTTATAATTTTGTTTCTGAATGTATTTTTGTTTTTAGTTAGAATAGCATGAATGCCACAGACATTCAAATTAATAGACCAGCTTATCAAGGAAAGGGGAACGAATCTAGTTGCGAGTAGCGCTGGAGGCGGCGTGACAGTCACACCATCGGTGAGTTGTCAACAAATGAATCTGAAAGTATACAGGCAATTCGCATTGTAATATCACTATTGAATTATTTTGTTACAATATTTAATTGGCACTTTTTCAAATGTATTATAATTTACCAACCTCACTCATTTTTAGCTTCACACCGCCAGGCGGTTCGTCTAAAAGCGAACATTCTGACTGTGCGCATAAAAGTCCCGCGATGGACTGCGCTGCAAACCTGTGCCTTATTTAGCGAACTTTACTTTACTGCGCAGGGTCTGGATAATTCAATGTACATTCCATTTACAAGATATGGGAAGATTTTCTCTTTGTGTGAAATTGATAATATCATTGAAGGATACATATTATAAAATGATACTGTTAGATGCCTATTTAAAAATAAAAATAATCGTACCATTTAAAAGATCTAAGGATTAATTATTTAGATAAAAAAATACTCTCCTTCTTCATGAATGATTTTTAAGGTATTGTATCTTTATTACCTGGTGCTAATGTATCTTTATTAATGGTTATTTGAAGAATTTGGGTTAATTTTAATTAGCTTACTTAGTACACTCCTGTGTAAAACATCGAAATTTCTCTTGCTTAGCATTACATTCAGCTAAGAGGAAGTTAATAGAGCTCGGCTCTCACTGAAGCAAATCCCTAACGTATTTACATCGTTTTGGAAATCTTATGCAACATTTTTATTATCAATTCTCCTTTCTGTTATTTGATTATTATTGCCCAAATCAGAATAAACCCTTTGAAGCGTTATTCGAGAGAGTGGGCTTTAAGCTAATAGGACCTCTGAATGATGTTGCTTTTAACAGTAAATGGGAGAATATTTTTTTAACACACTAAAGGGAATATTACACGAGCCGGGCGAAATAAAAAACCCGGAAATGTTGAATAAAAAAGTGTCAAAACATATAAATGTAACTTCAGAATGAATGGTTTGAAGTAACGAGATGAATAAAAATGTTGCTTATCTTGTTTTCCAATCTATTTTTCAGTCAGATACAATCAGTCTCTAACTAACCAACTAACCAATGCTATTTCTTCTCAGGTGTAGGCAGAGAGGATGAAACGCAGCATTACACATTCTCCTACCTAGTTCATATTCATACATCTCATACATACTTTTTTCATCTTTGTCCTTTTAAATTATGGCATGATTTATAGTAAACGTATATTTTTTCATCCTTTTCCTTTTATAATGTAATTTTTTTTCTTTTCTCCTTTTTAAAATAATAGTTATCAATGTAATCAAATATCAATGTGTATCATGGTCACTCTACATGTTTACTAAATTATACTGTAATTAATTTACTGGAATTAGATTAATTGGTACCCAATTCGTAGAAAAGTTAATGTAACAATATTTTTCTCTTCATGTATAATATTTGTGTTATTTTGTAAAATTATTAACCTCAACACAGGCTTGTCCTTGTGAGGTTCAAATTTCTAACATAAAAAAGATACAATGTAAAGAAACAATAAACAATACTTTTTTTCTATTATATCGAAACTTGAAATAATCCGACTCGAATATACTCTATAATATAGTAATATTTCTGCTTTCCTAGGGCATCCCTCATTTCTTTCGTTATTTAATAACTTATATTGGTTAATCTATCCACTTGTCTAAAGTAAGCGAGCGTCATCTTTTAACCTTGTACGTCACGTGGATATGGCCGTCCGTAATTTTATCACTCACACCTCTTAGGGATCTAATTATTACTGCATTAAGTCAACTATAATGCTTCCTCTGCCAAATTCATACCACTGGTTCTAGGACTCAATTATGCACTGCTTCTTTTTTTGAAAAGTCAAAGGATTAAGAACCCTTTATTACGATCGATGAAAATTACGAATTTCACTAAATATAGAAAAACGAAAATTAAAGGAATTTATTTTTTTATTATTATTATTATTTTTATTTATTTAACGCCCAGAGGGCTTTTACACGTAGGTGGTACAATTTTAATGACAGACAGTTTTGAAACATGATAAAGAAATGATTTAATGATAATAAATGAACTAGGCATCTGATTTTTTTTTCAAATAAGAAATTATAAAAAAGAGATTAAGAATATTGCTTTAACGGTACACTTTTGCTTTGATACTTGCCACGACGTAAAATTGAATATAAGGGTATACTAATTTTCTTTGAAATTTTGAATATTCATTCATATATGGCGGTAAAATCACTACAGTTCGATGAACAATTAACCCAAGCACACATAAATAAAGCATTTTAGTAACATAGCAAAAAAGTACAAACCATTTAAAAAAAAAGTTTCCTTGAATAACTTCACAAGGCTTTCTACAGAAAATTCGTAATTCTACTATGCGTTACGTAATTTGTTTTCTTGTGGATATAGCTTTGCTGCAGATTTCTCGAGGCACTCTTGTTCCTGTAACATTTCTCCATACCATGTTGGATGTAGAATTTAGGAGGGAAGTAACATATAGCTTGTAGAATTGTAAAACGCTGGTGTAGGCCTGCTAACTAGGAAAATGGTATGATGTACATACCAAATATTAAAAGACACATTTGTATCTTCTATTATTAAATTTGAGCTTTTGGCTTTCACCCTTTAAAGGTATTCTAAACACTAAGGACGGGTTGTTTCGGAGAATCTGAACAATTCATCAAATTTCAACGTTAATTTTCAAGTTCTGTGAAAGATTTTTTCAAGTTCTGTTTTTATTTCAGTTTTGTAAACCAGTGATTAAAGACGTAAAACTAAAATAAATGGTTAATAGTTTTAACTTGTTAATTTTTTCGCACATTGATCTTTTAAACATTCAATACAGTATTTACGTAAATCAAAGTAATTAGGTAAATATTTCATAAAAATATTTGTACATGTAAGGTAGATAGTTTTTAATTTGGTAGGCGGGAATGGGTACCGCCGCCCTGGGAACCATTTATTGGATGACCAACACCTCTGCCACAGGTGACCCCAAGTGGTTCGCTACGTTTGGTGACTTAGCAGGGGCGCCCGGGTTCATGGGTTAAGATTTGCCCAGGTCTTGGTGGCGGGTGCGTCGGCCCATCTTCTGCGTGGCAGGCCGGTTGGGAGATGCTGGTTGAGGGAGACCCTTTACAACCGGTTACCGCTGTCCGGGCCGCTCGATAGTACAGGGGCCCGACCATCAGGCTCACGACTAAGGGTGGGCTGCCCCATCAGCGAGTGAAAAAAACCCCGCCACTGCTGTTGTGCCGGATCGTGACCGGAGGGGACCCAGCAGCAGCGTTTGGGGCGCATTGGATGCCCTCTCCAGCCGGACTCTCCTAGCCTATCGCCTAGCACCGCAGTGGGTGGGCTGGAACCAAACGCTCATCACTCCTGGACAGCCTGAACCCCAGATTCCTACCCACCCCTCATACATTTCCTTTCCAGACCTTCCTTTCACCATGAGGTGAAAGTAGTGGGG
Source organism: Hesperophylax magnus (assembly GCA_026573805.1). Taxonomy (NCBI): domain Eukaryota; kingdom Metazoa; phylum Arthropoda; class Insecta; order Trichoptera; family Limnephilidae; genus Hesperophylax; species Hesperophylax magnus. The sequence continues at coordinate 8,063,990 of JAIUSX010000010.1, read as the reverse complement.
TATGAACCCCTACAAAAAAAAAACTTAAAATCATGAACACACAACCAAACAAATTTAACATCTTTACAGCGGCGAGTAGCAGGCGTCCCCGGTGCGGGCCAAAACTGTTGGTAAATTTCGCCAACATTCGCGGCCTGCACACAAATTTAAATTCCGTTCATCACCATCTTTTGTCCCATCGTCCCAACCTTCTTTTCCTATCCGAAACTCAGATAGCCGAGCCGCCAGACTCCTCCTATCTGGACTGCCCAGGCTTTACCCTTGCAAGCAAGTTCCGACTCAAAGGAGGAGTCTGCCTCTATAGTCGAGCTGACGTCAACTGTGTACGACTATTGAGTCTAGAAAACTCCAGATTTGACGTAATGTGGGTGCGCGTCAATCTTGCCAGTACGGCAAGATTCTACGCATGTTTATACCGCTCACCGAACCATAGCGAATCAGACACTTCCGAACTCTTCGAACATTTGAGCGATACTATTGATGATCTCTTGCCCCGCTACCCTTCGGCCAAGTTTATTGTTCTGGGGGACTTCAATGTTCATAACGAACCATGGTTGAAGTTCTCAGGCCAAACGGACTCAGCTGGCCGACATGCGGAATCCGTTGCTATTTGCTACGGATTAGAGCAACTGGTTCAGGAGCCTACAAGGGTTCCTGATGTCCAGACTTACCGCTCCAATCTGTTAGACGTATTCTTAACACTGTGCCACACGGTTATAAGATTGACGTCACAGCGCCTCTGGGATCATCCGACCACTGCCTAGTGACGACATCAATCCCCGTTAACCTCAGACCAACCAATGAGAGGCTGAGGAGAAAAGTCTGGCACTATAGGTCAGCAGATTGGTTCGGTATGCGGGCACATTTAAACGCTTTTCGTGGTCAGCTGTTTGTTTTCGGACATCGGACCCTTCAAGATGTGCCCAGGAGATTGGTGAAGTCATCAAATTGGTGATGGATGGCTTCATACAATCGACTACTAAAGAAACTGGTGTGGGCTCAAAGCCGTGGTTCAGTCGACAATGCTCCGAAGCAGTTCGACGAAAAAACGCGGCTTGCCGAGCCTACAACACATCTCAAACGCCCGAAAGTAGATCAGCATACAACAAATCGGCAAAGGAATGCAAGAGAATCATTAATAGGTCAAAATTCGAACACGACCTGCAGATCAGCAAAAAGCTGGCTGCCTGCCCGCATGGCAGCAGAGCATTCTGGTCGCTTGCGGGCTCAATAGGTCGGAATTTTTGAAAACCCAGTTTGCCACCTCTTAACAGACCTGACGGCTCACTAGCAAACACCACCACCGAAAAGGCTAACCTATTAGGGAAAATGTTTGCGGAAAACTCGACCCTCGATGACGGAGGTGCTGTTCCGCCGTCGGTTCCTCACTGCGGCTTCTATATGAAAAAGCTGAGGATCCGGCATCGGGATGTTCTCCACGTTATACGGGGGCTCGATGTTAACAAAGCTAGTGGACCTGATGGAATACCTGCCCTGGTATTGCAGAGGTGTGCTGCAGAAATAGTTCCAGTTTTGACAAAGCTCTTCAAAATGTCCCTGAAGTGTGGCACTGTGCCCTCTGGTTGGAAAAGAGCGGTCATTCACCCTATTCCCAAGAAAGGAGACCGCTCCAACCCGGCCAACTACCGCCCCATAGCGATCACATCAGTTCTGTCCAAAGTGATGGAACGTGTGATCAACGACAAACTGCTCACATACCTCGAGAAGAACAAAATTATCAACGACCGTCAATACGGATTCCGGCGGAACCGCTCGTGCGGTGATCTTTTCGCGTATGTGACGCATGTTTGGGGGCGGTGCCTGGAACGTCACGGTGAGACCCAAACGGTCGCACTAGACATATCCAAGGTCTTTGACCGGGTCTAGCACCGAGGACTTGTCAACAAATTGCCTTCTTACGGACTTCCCGCATCCCTGTGTACGTGGATTGCTGAATTTTTAAGGGATAGGTCGATTCAGGCGGTTGAAAAAGGGTTTTACCTCTTCCTCACACTTTATAAATGCTGGCGTCCCACAGGGATCGGTTCTGTCTCCGAATTTGTTTTTGTTGCACATCAATGAGCTTTTGACATGTTCATTGTTACGCGGATGACAGTACCGATTCAATGTTCCGCGGTTGACAGTACAGTTCATGATAGCTTTTTGTTTGACAGGCCCCCAAAGGGCACACAAACTCCAACGGCTCGGAGGGCTTTGAAGCAGAGAATGGACGGTTATCTCGAGAGTATTTTCCCCAAAATACCTGAAAAAAACCCTTGACTCTGTGCAGAAACGGGCGGTCCGTTTGATAGATTCCTCAATCTTAACAAACGGACTGCAATCTTTGGAGCACAGGCGTCAGGTAGGTATGCTGTCCTTGTTCTATCGGTATAACAATGGAAGATGCTCTGAGGAACTAGCGTCATTGATCCCTTCGGCACCGGTGCGTAGTCGGGATACACGCCAAACACGCGCCCAACATTTGTACACGGTTGACATTTGTCACATGAGAACGGGTCGCTTCTACGATTCCTTCTTAGGTTCAACAGCTCGGCTGTGGAACAAACTGCCGGCCTCTGTGTTTCCTCCCTCCTACAACTTGGGACTCTTCAAGACCCATGTTCACTCCTTCCTCTCCACAAAAAGACCCTCCACACAGCATCCCCAAAGATGACATAGGCCCTGAGGGAAATTATTTTCTTCAGGGCCTCCTGTGTGGAGTTAATAAAAAAAGAAAAGAACTGTACATATTTTCATATATATGGGATAAGTGATACATTCCAGCAGTAGATACCCCTAATATCGCCCTGATGTGGGACCACGGTTCTTCTGATTTCTAAGGACTCAATACGTACCTCAACCAAAAATTGGGATAGCTGTAAGCAATTTGATTTAACTATAAGCCATACCCTTTGTATTTTACGTTTATTTTGCAGAGTAAAAGTTTTTTGAATTTGTATTTAATATAAGAATTCAACTGGCTCCGGGCAGTCAGGAATCATGTTACAATAATAAACATTATTCAAATAATATATCTATTTTAGAATCACTTACACAATGGTTAGATGAGCGACACCCTGGTAAATGAAAAAAATAAATCGTTTAATGTTTCATTATTTTGATTAATGAATGGGAAGTCATACATTATCTATATCTGACAGGTTACTAAGATTGTTAAACTAGTTATGATTCAAGTTGCAATGGTGATATATAAATTTTGTGTTACGCGTAATCGAAGAATCGTAGATTATGAAGCGTGTATTATGATTTAAGATTTTCACGGCCAGAAGTATTTTTGTTATTTGTTTATGGGGTGTTATGCCGTGTTGCGCTAACTCCTTCTTCAGCATTGCAGTGTCCATCATCAGGGCAGATGTGTTATTTGAGGTTGTGGTGAAATGTGAGCTTATGTATGAGGATGTGATACCGTGTTGCCAGCTCCAACCCTCTGAGCTGACATTAACGTATAATTTTATTATAACGTATTTCATACATAAGCTCACATTTCACCACAACCTCAAATAACACATCTGCCCTGATGATGGACACTGCAATGCTGTCCGAAACGTTGGCTAAAGAAGGAGCGCAACACGGCATAACACCCCAAAAACAAATAACAAAAATATGAAGCGTGTGTTTGAAATCACTGCACAAAGGAGAAAATATGTCTCAAAGGAAAGAAGAAGGACTCAGCAGGTATTTCCAGCATAATTCACATTCTTCGTCCAGTTAATCTGCACTGCGTTCATTTTAATTTATTTTTTATTTATTTTTGAACATAATTGAATTTCATAAAGTTTTTCCCACTGGGATTTCCCCTGCTGGGGAAGACATTTTAAATTTTCAGAATTTTTTATTTTATTTTCTTAAATTTTAATTTGAATATAATCTGATCTAATGTAATTTTTAATCTATCTCACTTCAATCAGCCTGAGTTTGGTTGCAATATTCTGTCAATTTCGTGTCTCCCTGTATCCCAGATCCATTATTTTATGAACGCTTTAAACACATTGCCATTTGTTTATTTTTTTAGGAGAGTGGTAATTTTTATAAAGTTTTATGCAGTAGTAAATGAAATTTCTCTGTCGGATGTTGGATGTATTTTTGATTGATGGATCTAGTGATTGTGTTAGGTATGTTCGTAAGTAGATCAAGTGTATTTTTATGTGCATAAATAAGCATGGTTTTAGATTGCTTTTTGCGTTATAATTAAGGGATTTGCACTTCCCCATCCAATTATTCCACATTCCAATGAAGATTGACATATGGCCACGTAGATTCTAATAAGTTCTCTTTTGTCAAGAACATTTTTGATTTCTTTAAAAAAAGTATGTAAGTCTTTTTAAATTTGTGAGTTGTACAGTATATTTACAGTTTACAGTTTATATATTCTATCCATTTAAGTTTTTTTTGTCGATTTATATGCCTGGATACCTTATGTGCTTGACCTTTTCCAATAACGGAGAGTCGCATAGTTGTTTTTTATCTTGTCAATCATGAATTTTTATTTTGAACTTCGATAATTCATCTTCCTTGTTGTTTGTTTTGAAAGCAATATATCTGGTTTTCTTCCCATTCAGGGTAAATGTGATTAAATTTAGCCATTTCTTGATATTGTATAAAGCAGCTTCAGCTTTGTTAAATGTTTGCTCCCAGCTATCTCCATTTATGAGGATAATGGTGTCACTGGCAAAACTTATAATTTCAAATTTATAATTTCAGTGGTCAATGTAAATTAAAAACAAGGTCGGACCCAAAAGACTACCCTGGGGCACACCAAATTTTATGTCAAGTGGTAGGCTAGTTTTATTACCGATTTTTACAATTTGTTTTCGATTTGTCATGTAGCTTTTGAAGAATCGTAATTCTTTATCTGTGATCCCATGCCATCAAGTTTTTTAAAAATGTACTTCTAATTTATGGTGTCAAAGGTTTTTGAGAGATCGAGAAATGATTCGATGCATTTAAGTGAATCTAGATTTTTGATGTTGGCAATGTATTTATTAGTAAAATTTAATAATAGACACGATATCATAATCAGTTTCTATTATTTCAATTTGTTTACCTTTTCTGTGTTTTGTGTAGGCTAGTTCTTTAATTATTTGCATACGTTTTGAGTCATTATTTTAGTCATATATATTTTTTTTTAATAATAATTTGGTTTCGATGTTTTTGTTAATTTAGAGCATACATTCCTGTATTTCTTATAAAAAAATATTTGGGATAGATCAAATGGATTGTTTTTTAATTGTGTGGGAAGAAAATATCTATTTATTATGCATTTAAGAAGTCCAGGCGTGATCCAAGGTTTTAGAATTTTGTTTGTATGTGCAATTTTAAGTTTGTTTTATCGTTGAGCTCATTTTTATCTTATTTTGTAAATGTTCAACAAAAAATTGCTAAACATCTTCCAGGTTTTGAGTATCGTATATTGTTTTCCAGGTCTCATTTTTCAATGAGGTTTTCAATTTATCATAGTTAATTTTCTAAATTGGGAAACTTAATTTGTGATTGTACATTTAGAATCAGGGTGTAGTGATCAGTGATGGTTGATTGGTGTATAGTTTTTGTTAGTTTTAATCATGATGTGGTCTATGCAAGTATGAGTGGGTGTTAATTTTTTAGTATTGCATTCTACTCCAGTTGGTTTGTCAAGTGCTGAAAGTATCCCGTTAGAGAGAAGAAGAATCTAATAATCGTGTCATGGATGTTGATGTTTATGTCACCAATTATAGACAGGTTTCTGTTATCTGGTATTTAGGTAAGTGAGGAGTCTAGTGATTCCAGAAAAGGTGATATGTTGGAGATCGTAGGAGCCCTGGGGATGGCAAAAATTCAAGAATAATGATTTAATTTTAATTTTATGCAGTTTGCATCGTTTAAGCCAACCTCTTGAACATATACTTCCAAATTATATTTTAAGTACATAATTATTCAATCATTTTGGTTATTGTGAATTTTAGTGTTAAATTCTTTGTAGTTATTTTATTTAATGAGCAATAATTATTAGCCTAAAACACTCATCCACATTGAAAAATCTCCTGAAAAATGATACATGACGCCAACGGGACTTGAACCCGTGTCCTTTCGATTTCCGGTCGACAGCTCTGACCACTGAGCTATGGCGGCTTATCTCTTATCCGAGAAATAATTCAATATATACTAGTGTTTCATTCAACAATTACTGCTTGTTACATTTTTTTCACCTGAAACAAGTGTAGTTGTTTAATTTTTTTTGACATAGGTGTTTAAATTTATCCAACTTTCAGTGAAAATTATAATGTAACATCAAAAGAAAGTGAGTTTAATAGGATCGCAAATTTATCAAATTTTTATTAAAGCTTTGGATATTTTGATGTATTATATTTAAACTATTTCATTGTCCAAGTAGTACGCTGTTCAAGTCTATAATATTTTTTGTGATTTTTAGTTCAGGATTGATATTTTCTTGCATGTCAGTGGTTGTAGAAGCCATGGTAGATCATAGAGTTCTGTGATATTTTTTCTGGATACATATATATGGAAGAAAGGCTAAATTAATTTGTGCAAGTCTTGCTGATGTCTTACGTAAATAATTTTCACATTTGCAAATTTTCTTGACATTATTTTGCGGTCCTTGTAGATACCATGTATACACATAGCCCCTTTTCTTTGCCGTCTCATTTGTCTTCCATAATAGTTCTATGTAGTACGGCCCTATAATTTCTCCGATGAAAATCAATAGATTTCTTTTTAAAGAATCTCTTATTTTATCAACAATTTTGGGAGGTGCGTTTTGTATTTTATCCGTATTTTTCCTTGCGTCTATTATGTCTGTTAAAGCTATATTTCTGCTGGTTTGTCGTGTTGTTGAACAGGAATTCCGGTTATTTCGATGCAGTCATTTTTAATTTGGTACCATGTATATAATAGATTTGTTTTGACTTGTCACCGTACGTTTCATGGTTTTTATTTTATGTTCGTTTATGAATAATTATAATATGAATAATTCATCATGTATTGGCACGCGTGACACTCACAAAAAGCAACTTTTGCTGTTATAGTAACGATAGTTTTGTTTCTGAAGAAAGCGGCGATTGAAAACCGCCTTGTGCGTGAGCGGTGAAAGCAGCAGTGAGAGAGAAGGCAGTAGACAAGGTATTTTGAATTAAGGAAATTTCTACTATATTATCTCCAAGTACAGCGGTCTTGTATGTATGTCTAATTGAGAGGTGTATTGTGTAAATGGCGTAACCAAATGGTTGAGGTTAACCTGAGAAATTATAACTCGTTTAAGATTTCATAGTTCCTCCGATAGAATGTGGTCTATTTGTAATCATCGTGTATATCATAGGTAACTTAAATGAAAAATTAGACATAAGAGTATTTCTTAATGTTGTATCTTTTAGTTTGGGTTAAACCAAAAACATCGTTGGCAGTAGTTTAGGAGAGAACATACATAAGTTACTCGTGATATTGTTAAATAGAACAAGTTTCAGGATCCCTTGTTGGGCAATTGCGAACATTTACTTAAACAGATAAAGCGGCTGGAACAATTTTATGAAATAAATAGAGATTTATAGAATAAAAATACTTTCACATATAAATATAGTATGTTACTTGCTACCTAATACAGCACATTTATCTATATGAAGTTATAAAAACATTTTTGTCAAATAGGAACACCTAGCACTAATACTTTCAAGCAGAAACTAACTTTTTTTACAAAGTTCCCGCAGATTTTCTAATGGAAAACTTTTATCTTTCTGAACTTATTATGACAAATGATTTTTTGAAATACGCAAACATTTGCACAGCAAATACTTTCATGTAGAAACTGTGTTCATATAATAATTTATAAAACAAGACTTTCATCTTTACGAACTTACATTTCCGAACTTTAAATGAAAACAACTTTTAGTAACTTGGTTTGAATATATCAAATAAGTTTTATTATTCCTTGCATAAAATTTGTGCATTTCAGTTGACCTTTTGGCACAATAGATTTTCATTAAAGTCGTGCATTTTGGAGTAGAGCGGTGCATATTCACATTTACATTTTATGTTAAGTTTCATAGATATGCCTTTAAGTTTTGTAAAGTTACATATAACTAAGAAATATTACTACTTATTCTAGTGGGTTGAATTCAAACATAATATGGGTTATTCACGTAACATTCATTTCAACAAAAACTGGACAATTCTTTATTTTGTTAGAGGGCGTAGAAAATGTTTCGATTCGTCCTTAGTAACTTCGAAGTTTTTTCTTAATATACCTATCATTCGATTGTTATTATTATGGGTCAGTATCTACAGGTAAGTATGGATAGTAATCTCTAGATTTTTAAGGAGTATAATGCGTGGGACTGGGTTTGTCACATACTCCCTGATGGTGTAAAAAGTTGGGAAGAAGTTTTAGATACCTCTATTTTTGTTAAGTTGGTAATATCCAACTTACATCATAGTCAAATACCTACATGGTGTAATAATATGGGTGTTTTACGATGATTCAAAAGTAAAATATAATAAATATAAAATGTGTTTTAAGCAAATAGCATATGCACAGAAAAAAATCACATGCTTCAACTTTTTTACGAATCTATCTCTGCATACATGGCAGATGTGTTTGCACAAAATTGGATATATTTCGATGTTTCGAAAAGTTCCTACCACTACATTACAAGCAATACTAAAGAAGTTTTGTTTTGTGTTTTAACTTTTCCATTTATGTAAACTAATTGACATGGTTTGCGAACACCTTCATCCGTGTAGTTGTCTTTATTATGTCTAAGGATCTTGAATATCATTCGTTCCCTGTCTTCAGGAGGTTCCAACATTTCTCTCGGCACTTGCGGTTAGGAGTGCTGAAACCGCAGAGGTGCCTGTCATTGTCATGACCAGGTCAGTTCATCAGGTTGTAGAACTACCCCTCCCTTTCCCTCTCCCAACATCTATGACCACAATTTTTTTTCAAGCTGTAATTTCTCTCATCTAAGGTGCAGTCGTTTCGTGGAAATTCACGAGTGGCAAAGTCGTGGCCGTTCAGCACAAAGGCCGATTCTAGGTGCGTTTTAGCTTTCTATAAAATTGTAATAACCTGACAAAACAAATGAAAGTTCAAATGCTGAAACGGACTAAGGGCGGGTTGTTTCACAGAATCTGAAAAATTCATCAATTTTCATAGTTGATTTTCAAGTTCTGTGAAGGTTTTATTCAATTTATGTTATTATTTCAGTTTTGTGAAGCAACTGGCCAATAATGATATAATAACAAAACTAGAATAGAACCTTCACAGAACTTGAAAATCAACTTTGAAATTTTATGAATTGTTCAAATTCTGTGAAACAATCCGTCCTTAGATTCGGCATTTAACGGGGACCATTCAACTGCCAAAAAACAACATTTAATGACTTTTGCTTTTGAATTTCTGTGAAATAACCCTTCCTAAGTCCTAAGTAGCTTCAAATTGTTAAGAGTCTTCTTTTGATTAAAAATTCATATTATGTGGATCAGGGATTTCCAGTACCAAATCAAAAACTACAACCTTTTTTCTTTATGTTTTCTTTAGATGATATTACAGGGTTTTCCAATAAGAGGTGTTATTTTAAATAGCCCGCTATTTCGGTAGATATTACTTTTGAAGCTGTCATTTTTTAACATTTGACAAGTAGAAACTACGTCATTGATAAAAAATGGAACAACACACGCATCAACAACGCATTGAAATTATTAAAATTCACTTCAGTGAATCAAATGCAAATCATCTTGAGTGATGAGGCCCATTTCCACCTCGGTGGCTTCGACAACAAGCAAAATTGTCGCATCTGGGTCTCGGAAAACCCAACAGTTATTGTTGAAAAGTCTCTTTATCCTCAACGTGTGACTGTTTGGTGTGGTTTATGGTCCGATGGAGTCATTGGACCATACTTTTTCGAAAATGAGGCTGGAGCAACAGTTACGGTGAATGGATTGCGCTATCAAGAGATGATTAATGATTTTTTATGGCCGGAATTGGATGGTATTGATCTGGACAACGTTTAATTTCAACAAGACGGCGCTACGTGCCACACAAGCAACGAAACCATTGATCTTTTACGATTGAATATCAAAATAACACCTCTTATTGGAAAACCCTATATTTAGACACACCGTATAGATTGATAGGGAAAACCAATTTGTAAATACGTCCGATTCTTAGTATGCTGATGTATTTTTAAAATAACGTTTTTCTGACCTTACTAACTTGTGTGTGATTATTTTCACAAAATTTTCTTTACAATTTATTTCAGCACGACATTCTCGAAAAGAACTTATTGCTTAAAAATAAATAAAGTCCCACCTTCCTCGACTAGTGAGCATCGACTCGGACGGATTATTCAATTATGTAGCCGATTGCCTGTAATTTAAAAATGTTTAATATTTACGAAACCAGACGAAGTACACATGCATTTTTTGACTTGAATTCATTCCTTTGAAAACCACATCAATTTGGAAAGCCGGTATGGGTACTGCCCAATTTTGTTGGATAATCAACACCTCTAACATAGGTCACCAAAAGTAATACACTGCGTTTGGTGAATTAGCAGAGGAGCCTGGGTTCATGGGGTGATGTCTTATTTCTTGCACATCAACTGCATGGTGGGCCAGATTGGGAGAGGCCGGGTCAAGGAGACCTTTTGACCTATTCAATCGCCTTGCACTGCAATGGGAGGGATGATTTATATGTCTGTCACTCCTGGACACCCTGATTCACAGATTCCTAACCACCCCTCTTACCCCTTTCCTTCCCACAACTCAGCATCCCCAAAATTGACATAGGCCTGGGGGATAATATTGTCCTCGCGGCCTGTTGTGCAGAGTTACAATAAAAAAAACATTATAATCACTCCGTATACCGTACATATAAATAAATTATTTGCCTATACTAACAGAATGGTGTGTTTGGCAAAGACGTTCGTTTAGCAGTATTTAGGTGGGGTTAGTTCGACAGTAATGTTCCCATCCCTAATATCTCAGGGGTAACAGCCGCCGCGGTGGGACGGAACATGATTCCCGGCTCCACCCGGCGCCGAACGCGGGGGCCGCTCGCTGTTTAAGGTGTGGTCATTAAACTCCTCATATAACAGGCTTTATGGCCGTAGACTGTTATCCCTGCACGCCAACCGCAGCCACTTGTCGCAAGTGTCGATAACACCGATCAGATAATTCCTAGAAGGATAATTTAAAGGAAAACGGATGTACTCAGCTTACGTTAGACCTTTAGACTTCCGATAGTAATGATAAAGATACTTCCAACACGCTCGGAACTTTAGCAGCATTCACTAAATGCCCCCGACGTCACTTCTACGAAGCGATACAGTTGAATTATTACATTATGTCGATGAAAGTAGTTAATTAATATCTGTAAACCGTTGTTCCTGCATGGCAAGCGCTAAACGTGTGATTTATACCGATTTAAAATAAAATTGACAGAATTCTTGGCTTTCAGTTATCTGTAAACGTCCTCCGTCACCAGCCTTTTCGTCTCTCGTGTAACCCGCTCAGGAACTACCAATGTTACATGGATCGGATTACCTTTCACAAAAAATCCCTCAGTACCCGCGTTCCGTGATGGGTGCTGGTGTGGCGAGCGACCAGTCTACCTACAGTTCCTACCTACTTCAAACGAAAGTATACGATCGAAGATCGAGTGATGGGTACTCAGATCTCGAGTACGGTGCGTACTTTCGACGCACGGCGGCCTGCGGTGCTGTGATCTATTTTCTACGTTGGCATTTTTTAAAATAACTTTTTAAAAATTTTAATTTTTCCATAATAAAAGTATCCGATCAAAGAGCGGGTACTCTCTACGCGGTCGCTTTGCCAGTGGGTCATGGGAGAGATGACCGATCGACCCATCTCTAGAACATATTTACAAGCACACAAAATCATCCACTAATTGCTTCAACTATTCATGTTTTAGAGTTACATGACTTTGACCTAAATAAATAATTCTGAATAAAATACTTGAGTGGGGTCCGATGTCAGATCAAGGGTCAGAATAACAAAAGAGAGTGTGTGTCACGTTGTATGAATGGTGTTAAAGTCCATGCTTTCTGCCTATCTCTAGGGAGAAATAGAAATATAAATAGTTGAAAAGTAAGTTAATTCTCTAATTTACAAAAGATTTTTTGACTCCTAGGCCCGAGACAGGCATAAAACTGATTACCCATTTAAGAAAGAATTACGGTATTTGTAAATGTTTTTTCAATTAAATTTATTTAATGTGCATAACATACTGTGTTCATTTACATGAACAGTAACAATAATGCAATCATGAATTATACCAATATCTAAGTTGACATAGGTGGTAAGTTCTTAAGCCTAATACATAAAAAAAGTATACCAAGATTAAAGGGATTTGCATTTCGTCTAAAACAATCAAGGTTTATGTTGAAGATATCAAGAGACTTGTTGTTTAGCAGCATCATGCTCACACAAAGTATGTTATATTGTGTTGAGCCAATATATCTGTTTTGCCATGTGGTATGCATAGTAGATCGTGGTGCCAACCCTGGAAGTGGTTGTTTGGTTCAACTAATTTATTGCGCTCCAGGAGATATAGACTATCTGCAAAATTATGAATAATTTTACATGGAGTATTGAAAGGGCCCCACTCGTTCTCGACTTCATTGCGTAAATTGTGGGTATTAGCCGTACATTCTCATATACAGATACTAGATAATTTTTATTTTATTTGTTACAATATTTGTACATTTTTTTCTGGAGTGGGGCCCATAAAGCAAAAGCATACTCTAGTTTGCATTCTCTAATGCAGTTAAATATAGAAGTCATGGCTTCAGATTTGATAAACTGTTTGCAAGATTTTATAACAAATCGTAATCGTTTATAGCACAACTAAAGTATTTATGGTATGTTTATATGCATCTTCCTTTAACGTTTGTTCCTATATTCCTCCACCCAATTACCTATCCCTGTCTGACAGTGTGGAGTACCTAAATGCCAACACCAGTGACATTGCAGCAATGGTTTATAAATTAGCAGTCTGTTAAGAAAACCTATGCAGTGTACACATCAAGCGTTCCCTCTGTGCATTTATTTCGAGTCAAGGAAGCTTTTGCAGTGACAACCAGCAGTGTCCCTTAAGGCCATAATATCAATCAAAAAAACCAGCGGTGACTTAAAATCTCTTTCTAACTGTCAACCACAACTCCCCAATAGATGTGTGAAATTTTGATTAATTCCCAATAAAACCACAAACTAATTCGCTTACAACATTTGCGACGCCATGATCTGAAAACTTATGTTTAGAATGAAAGACTACCCCTAGATCCTCGATGGATATTACAAATGATTTAAGGTGAAGCATGAAGAATTTAGCTACTTTGGGCACACTCACATACCCTTTGCACTGTTCTATCTATTTATTTCTTCAGTGGTCAATACTAACATTAACGTAGCACTGCCGGGCGCGGCGGGGAGCTTATGTCACCGCCTGTCTTATTTGGCACTACTCTGTTAACGTACCCACATAAAATACAATGTCTTTAATATGTATGGCGTAAGTACAAGTACGTCGGTGTACCGGAGCAATAAGGGTGAATATTTTGCTTACAATATTGTGGGTGTTGAAGTACATCTTGAGGTATGTCAGGTAGAATACGCAGTTATTTATTAACTAAGGCAGACCCGTTAAAGATCACGGAGTATTAGATTTGTAGGATGAGGTTTCTTTAAGTTTATGTTAATATTTCAGAACAAGCACAATTACTGCAGAATGATCAAGACAAAATATTAAAACTTTTCTGAATACGTATCAGTAACAATTTTGAAAATGACAACTATTAAAATAATTTTCTCTTAAATATTATTTTTTAGATAGATACTGTAATGTTTGTCTGAATTATTCACACAATCAGTTTTAAAAATTATTCTTAAATTCAAAACCAATCCAAGATCCAGAGCTTATTGAACCAGAGATACACATAGCAGACCCACATTTTAAAATTTTACCTTACAAAAATATATTTTATTGTAAGGTAAATCACACACAAAATTATCTCAACACAGTTAAAATAATTTTGTGTGTGAGATATAAAAACGAATAATCTTGATAAATGATAAGGAAGTTCGTCAAAACTATATAAAAAAGGTTATTATTCATGTACATAAAAATCTAGACAATATTAATAAAGTTGACCATAAACATATCACAAGAAGCCACACCAGAAATGACCTTATGATCTCAACGAGCAATACGGCAAAGTATCAAAAGACACACACATACTTGGGACCTAAACGGTACAACAAAATCCCCCATGAATTAAACATAAAATCTTGTAATATTTCCTACATAGGCCCAATAATAACTAAATGGTTGATTGGACTGGGTAGAAGAGAATCTGAAAAAATGTTAAAAAACGTCACATAATAAATAGACATAGACTAATCACACACTATATATATCTTCCATTATTCTAATTATTGCTCATACACAATTGAAACATACACAACAGCTCAAGTTCGACTCTATCATAAGATTGTAACGATTAAACATCACAAATTTAAACATTAATTAGATATATTATAGACATAGACAAATCACACACTTACTTTCACATATTTTTGGTTCCTTGGAACGGGCAATTTGCCTAGTTAGGAACCAATAATTTCGACCTGATAAGGTACAATAATCTATAATCAAAAAAAATATTTTAATTATATCTTTTATCATATTGTACTGTGTGTAAATCTAAAGGTACAAATAAATAAATAAAGTTAGGCATATATAAAATCTTTAAATAGATTAGGTTAGATTATATGGGTTAGGTAAGGTTAGGTTCACTTAGGCACAGACAAATTTTGGCGCCCCTTGTCATAACCAGTCTTATCTAGGTAAACATGAATAAATTTAATCCACCTTTTTAAATTAAAATTTTTCAACACATTTTACAACAGATCTAATCAATCGCTCATATAAGAAGATTTATGTATAAACATTTTAAAGAGTTAGTAGAACCCATTTGTGTCAATAGAGGACTGAATGTTTTATTGAAACAATAACATCAGAACGTCAACAATATTCATGTCTCTAATTAAAACACTATAAATGTACTTAGGTTCTATCTAATAGGTAGGTACTCTAGATGTTTACAAACATAAGCATTTTAATTAAGGCATTCTCCTATTGAAAATAAGCATAAATTTCAATTTAAATATTCAGAAAAATTAAAGCGTACTAAATTCTAAGCAGCGAAATTTCTCTATTAAAGTGATTCAATTGGCATGATTTCGAAACCATAATATCTGCAAGTACTGCGCCAACTTTTAGCTCGAAACAGCACATGAAATAATTTGCATGATATTACATACAAAGTCAATAAGCCACTAGCGGAACACTGCTTTTGTAACTCAGTTCAACTATTGCAAAGTTGGAAACTTGAATCGGAAATATTTTCCGATGAAAATTTATTCAACACGTTATGTTACTCTCAGGCGATTCAACTTATTAAGTTGAGGCTACATAAATAAACGGGAAAAATTGTGAAAGGTAAGTTTGTCTGAGGTTCAAAACTTTGGGGCTGTATTGTAAAGAACTAACGACATAAGTAGGTCACAAGTTGTCGGGCTGGATTGGGAGTCAGCCTTGGTTAGGCTCTATTCGCAGTGATGGAATGTTCAAATCGTGTTTATTGCTCTACTATTTTCCCCGTTATTATTGTAGCGCTAATATTTGGTTTCGACTTGGAATAATTATCTCGAAGCCTCAAACACGGCGACGAATTTGCCTTTGAACAAGGCGGCTGGCGTATTCTTGCTGCGTTCTTACAACATAATCTAATCAAAGTTGTTATAGTAGTCTAATATATTAATTTGAATGTCTTGTCTAAATATTTCATCACTACGTATTATCTTAGCAGTGAAATGAGATACGGGGTCGAATTAAAGTCAATCTGGCACGCAACGCAGCAGATAGGCAGTGGCATTCTAAACACACCTCACCCGATGAACCCGGGCTCCGCCTCCTAAATTGAAGAGAAATAAAAATAAACAATAAATCTTCCACACATTTTTAGCGGTATCCCAAGGTAGTGAAAATACCCCATTGATGTTATTTGAGTATTCCGTGCCACTACGCTGTATCATTATAAAAAATAAGTATTTTCTCCAATTATTTGTTTTTTTTGGTTCAATTCATAATAAGTATTAACTTGAAAGCACGTCCCTTTGAAAGAGAGATAAAATAAAGAATCAGAAAGTGTCGCTGATGCAGGCAAAAACTTCCAGTTTTCCGATGCTAAAGTTACGACATAAATTTTTGCTAATTTATTTGCTACAATAATTACCGGGACGCCCGTCTCATATTCATTATTTATTGAGATAATTCAAAAGAAACTTTGTAAATGAAAATAGAAGCAATGTGATCATTAACGCGCACTCTGTACACCTACAAGAAAATCAAAGGAAAATAATGTACTTAACCACATACCAATAAAACTTTATGTGAATACATAATATTTGGTTATTGCATTTATTTTTGGTTGTTTTGGCTTTATAAAGCATTAGGTTTGGATAGAGAATACGGGGTAATGTTTTTGTATGTTTACCATATTTTGGGGTGACTGCCAAAAGTTGGTAACTTACAAAATCATGTTTTGGAATAAACTCATTTTTTCAGTCTGATCCTCATTATAAAAATCAGGGTTTTGTGAAATATTGTAATTTTTATATTTAAAAAAATCATTAGTGTATTGTTTTTTAAACCCACATGCTGATTTTCATAAATGCTTTGAGAGTATTTTTCTTGCCCATGAATTAAAAAAAAACAATGAAGCTAAAAAGATATATAAAAAACCAAGGTTAAAAACCCACTTAACGACATATAGTCCAGTCAGTGGGGAGTTTTACCTTGCAAAAGGTTAGGTAGTAGCGATTTTGATATATGTTGTTAAGATTGGGACTCTTAGGAAAAAAAACAGTTTTCGACCTTGGGAGGGTCGAGCTCGACCCGCCATCTTGGATTGAAGGTGCCAAAATTTGTTTTTTTCAAAATAATTGTGAAGTGGTCGTTTTTACAACCAAATTGTTAAAAGCAAACTTAAAGACAACTAAATTACCTACATTTTTTGTAGAGAGTTTTTTTTGTAAGGTAACGAGTTACAGTGGCGGAAATGTGAATATTTTTCTAAAAAATGATGATATTCCCAACTTTGTAATTTTTTCGGGTTATTCATTACATAATTATAATAATTTTGTTAACTCATTTCCACACCACCATGAGGTAGAGAACATGGCGCATTTTTTTTATTGTGGTATCCCCAGTAGGTCTACTCCACAGATATACCAGCGATGGTAGATTTCGAAATTATGTTACATTACTATGAATTATGTTACTATAAATTATGTTACTTAATAACAGTCTTCGTCATCAATGTCATCATTTAACTCATTGCCTGTGATACTGAGATTCTGGGCTTCCATTGACAAAATCTTTTCTTCTTCGTCCTCGACATCGATGTGAACCTCTGGCGAATTTCGGCATGTTTGACCATTACAGCACCCACATACAATAGAACACTTCAATCCAGCTTTCCTGCAGCTACATGCAACGCCGCATCCTTTCTTACAATTGCATGAAATAAATTTTAATAAAGTCTCGGGTGCTGGTTTCTTTGTCATTTTTACTGGAACAAGCCCGTTGGTGTCACGTTTCCAGCCCCAGTTTTCTGGATTTTTTTGGATTCCATACCATTTTTGGACTTGATGGTACGTTCTAAATGCATGGTACCGTGCAGCGTCGTTCGTTGGTGGCAAAGAGGCAAAATTGAATTTGCTTTTTGTTGTCGACTTTGCGAAACGTTTGTAGCGGACTTCTTCCAAGGTTTCCTTATCCATGTCACCCCCGTACAAAGCAACAAGAAAGCGTGTTCCTGCAACTGCTATGTCTTCTGGTGTTGCATCATGTTGTTTGAAGATTCCTATCATGGCATTGAGTCTTGTGTCGTTTTGCACAAGCGAACAAAATTTTGTTTTTCCTTGGTTGAAGAAGGACGATGTTGTATCGCAGCCGCTAAAGGCATGAAGAAACAGAATATTCTCATCCGCTTCTTTGTATTTCACACTATTTCCGGAATACAGTCTTTCAAAAGTTTTGCCTCTCCCGGGTTTGCGAAGATATATACTACTTTTGGGTGGTGCTAATGCTGTCAGCAGAACTAGGAGATCAACGTCTTCGCCAATAATGAAAACAGCGTCATATGATGAACACAAGGAAATCGCAGTATTGACAATCAACTCATCAGCATCTTTTTCAGCCCGCTTAACTGTAAAATCATCCTGTATAAATTGCTTTGTAAGCATCGAACTCAGACGGACTTTGTTATTTTCATTGGCTAAAAATCGTTTTTGTGAAACTTGAACTGGCATTGTTTCATCGAAAAGAACATCTGCAGACATGTGCTTCTTCGATCGGCGAAGTCTTTCTGCGGTTTTCGTATTTTTTTCACCATCATCAAGCGGATATCCATCGAAAACAATGACTGCATGTTATCCATAGTGATTTCTTACATAGTGAACGTACTTCTCGCAAATTGACCCAAAATAATCATTCCGATTCCATACAACTTTATGTAAAAGATATCCTCCATCCACAACATTAATTTTGCTACCTTCTGGAAGTTGTTCGAAAACACCATAAAATGATGATTTCGTACCTTTGCGCATTCCTTCTTCAGTGAAAAGCGACAAAGGAAATGGGGCGAGTTCGAATTTAAGGAAGCTTTAGACTAGGATCCCACTATAACAAATCAACGTCATCGAGCACACGGATGATGCTATATAAGTATATTGTAACGTAGAAATACGTTAAAATGATATTGTGTAATATGTTCGTACAAAATTTATCAAGAAAACTGGAGTTTTACAATTTTTTGTCAAAATTTTCATCTTTCAACCGCTGTAACTCGTTACCTATTAAACTTAAAAAAAAAAACTTTTTATAAAAAATGTAGGTAATTTAGTTGTCTTTAAATTTGCTTTCAACAATTTGGTTGTGAAATCAACCACTTCATAATTATTTTGAAAAAACCAAATTTTGGCACCTTCAATCCAAGATGGCGGGTCGAGCTCGACCCCCCCAAGGTCGAAAACTTTTTTTTTTCTTTAGAGTCCCAATCTTAACAACATATGTGAAAATCGCTACATATGTGAAAATACCTAACCTTTTGCAAGGTGGAGCCCTTTTTTATCTCCCACTGACTGGGCTAATAAAAGCGGGCCCAAACTTATTCCAGACATAATTTAAATATATAAAAATTTAAATCATTGCTAACTCAAAAAACCAAAAAAAAAAAACAGTTTCCAACTTTTTGCAGTAACCCCACGATATGTACTAACCAACGCTATAACTTATGGTATTATTATCATTTTATTTGAACCGTTTATTAAAACAATTTTTTTTATGAATACTAGTGGTTACTACCTAGCATTAATTACTGCATCTAATTACCTACCTTGCAATAATTCCAAGAAGCCGAACTATTCGATATAAGAAAAATATATAATCTTTTTATCAGTACGTTACAAAAATGCATTATTTTCTTATTCAAAATACGGAACAAACAATATGGCGTCAAAGCATATCCCAGTCCCAGAGTTCATTAAACTCAAGTTACACATAGACACAGTGAAACACCACCGAAATTATTAATTTTAATATTTTCATAAACAACAGCTCATTTATATTTACAAACAAAAGCAATTAAATAGAAAATGGTAACTAAATGAAATGAAATGAACAACTCAAAATGACTTAAAATCATCTTTTTACTTTTCTATATTAATTGATCGTCAAACCGCATTAAGTTTAAAACGAAATCGTGCTGATGTTTTATGAAATATGAAGACAAGTAAATTATTCGGTATTAAATTCCGTACCTCAAAAAACAGACAACTAGTCTAGTTTTCAAAGAAACAATAAATTTTCGTCTGAAGTCACCCCCTGCCTTACCCCTCCCCCTCTCTCCTGGCTCACTTCCCCCAGCAAATTAATTCACCAACTTTCAATGCGGGAATAAATCTGAAGGAAAAGTTATGAGCATTTTTTTGGCCCTCGCTTCATAAGACATGTGCCCTACCCAGTGGCGCTGATACCTACATAGGTTAGGGTGGGCCGTCGAAGCCTTTTTTGGAATTTTGATAAGTCAGGGGTCTGAATACTTGCAAATTGGGATATTTATAAAATGAATTTTATTTTTAAATACTCCTTACCTACTACTTTTGACAGTGTTACCAGTTTAAGCATAAAACTATCGCCATAACTTGGAACATTTATACGAAGAATAATGAGTAATCCTGATTTATTGAAAAAAATGTCTTCACTTATTAGTTTTCCTGTTAAAAATGAATGACGAAATGCAAAAATGTGAGGACTTTTATGAACACGTGTATTGACATCGTGACAATACATTGGTATTTTTATTAAAGTTTTTAGGATCGATTCATTCGTTAATGTCCTACAATCCCGTTTTTAACAGAAAAACGAATATTTTGAATAAATTTTTAATAAATTAGCAATATTTAAAAAAAAATATCTTAAAAAATTTGTAACCTATTTCAACCCTAGCACATAGTCAAATTGTATCAATTTGATGTCATTTGTAGTTTCCTAGTAGTTTCCTATGTAGTTTCCTTATTCTTAGCGAATCAGTTTCAATTTAAAATATTAATTATCTATCAAAAAAATTATATTATTTATTTGTAAGCACATTGGTACTTTGTGGCTCTTATGAATTCTTCACAAATTCTGTTCTAACAATTAAAATCAAAGCAAATACGAGTTCACTGAACCAGAGTTGTACGTACGGATATAAAACCCATATTAGTATTTTTGATTAGAATAATTATTGGAAATTAAGTCCACTGAAAAGATGAATAGTGTTGTTGTAGTCGTTGTCTGTTGTGCCGAAGTAAGGCCAACTTTAGAGAGAACTTTGATCAAATTGATCAAACTTTGTAAAAAAAATCTTAACCAGATTATCAATTTCATTGGCTGTGCTTCAAGACTCAAAATGTTTGGAGACATCAGTTTTCACTATAGGATATAAATGTTTCTAGGACAAAATTATTATTCTTAGCTTCCTACGATACTCGTATGCTGTAGTACTGTAAATACTTCATGATGTAGTACTGTAAATACTGTTCAGTGAACGTACACCACATTTATAAAAAATAATTTTCTGTTCATATCAGCAAATGTTGTATTATTAATGCGTAAAAAAGTCACACAGTTTAAAAAAATCTATATTTGTCGCGTATTTAATCCTCGGTGCACTGACAAATATTCTTATGAACCAGATAATTTAAATTTTCGTTGAAATCTAAATAACCAGGCGCGGCTTTAGAGACCCCTGAGATTAAAAAATCTCATAAAAACCTTAATATATTGACGACCCAGCCTAATGTAGGAACTAGGTGCCCCGGTAGGTACAAGAATACTTCTTTATGAAAAAGTTGGAAATTTATAGCCGCCCCTATCCTGTTCTTATGTGCTCTCTCGGTAACAAGCCCCAGGAAGATTTCACTAACTTTTAAGGTTCGCCTGACGTAGGTACTCCATCAATTGATTTGCACTATGGTAAAATGTACTCTCTGTATGAATGATCGGAAAAAGTTATTTGTTACCTTTAAAGGGTGAAAAAAATTTACACTGAGAACATATTATTAAGATTAATGTATTGGAGAAACACCGAATAAGTCTAAAGGAACGGTTTTCTTTGATCAAATACGTCTGTTTTTACCAAACAGGTATCTAAAATGATTTAAGACGTGTGTATCTATTTACACTTTTTATTATCACTTCCTTAAATTTTATATACATCATTTTCTTATAATTTGATGCTTGAAAAAAAACAAATAATCGAATCAATGTCATCAAGTCCTAATACGACATGTAAAATAAATAAATGAAAGTATGTATGAAGAGCTGTCACAGACTTTACTCAAAATCTATTTTTTTACAGTTCAATTGATATTTCAAAGCTCCTCATTTAACAAGTGATTTGATAAAAGATGCGTTGACATAGAAATTCCGGACATAAAAAGCTCTTTAAATTACACAATGTCAGAGTTTGAAAGTTTTTCCTGCTTTTGAAAACAGATTTCCGCTCTGTTTCAGACATGTTAACTTAAAAACGCACAATTTGGTGCATTACGACTGAAAAGGATACATGCCAAAAATACTGGGTGAAATCGTAATGTCGTCGGAGAGCTTTATGAGTATTTCATAAGCGCCTTACCTGATGTGGCAAATACTGAAAAAGCAACGATTTCAAAGCTGGATCACAATGAAGAAATAAAGCTGCAAACCTCGGGAACTAGCCAAAGCTTCTTTGAGCGAAGAGGACTGGTGCTTTCAATGCATGGATCGAGGGTCACACAGAAAACTTTCGAAATACCCAAATTGCTGGGCTGACACACATACGCGAGACGTGAGCTCGAGGTTGCAGGGATTTGAAACTCAAAAGGCGCTCTACTTAGCGTAGGTTGAATAGCAAAAAGACCCACGACGACGAATGAATTTCAATGGTTCGGAAACAATTCTCTTTGTGAATTTGTTCGAAAATAACGAAATTGAATATGATTTTTAATACTTTTTATAATGTGTATGTATTATAATTGTTACCCCGAATAGTTGATCCCTTCTGAAGATGCCTGCATATTTAATAATATTGCCTTTTGTTGTACGGCCGGATATTTATTATACTTACTCGTATTACTCTGTGCGTACTTATTTTTAAAATAAGGACGTACAGAAGAAATAATCCTTTAGGGAATCAACTGTCCGAGGTATCAGCTGTCCGGGGGATCAACTGTCCAGGCGGTCAACTTTCCGGGAGATCTTCGGGTGACCGTATATTGTCTCTGCGTACTTATTTTACAAATGAGGACGTACAGAAGAAATAATCCTTCAGGGGATCAAATGTTCGAGGGATCAACTGTCCGGGGGATTGACTGTTTGAGTGGTGAACTATCAGGAAGATCTTTTGTTGAGGAGCTACCGGTGGGCCAACTGTCGGAGATCAACTATCATGGAATCTTTTTAATTCAATATAACTGTGCAGTCAGAGGCGTTGTCACTGTGCGTTGGGATACAACAAATACCTGAAAAAATAAATTAAACAAATATATTTCGCTCTTTCGTAAGTTTCTATTTTAGCCACCAATTCACTGAGTTGGCATGTACATCGATATGTTTACCCTTAAATATGTTTGTTTGAGAAGTCGTTTGATAAAATAATTATATTGTGCCACATACCAATTATATTGTGACGGCCACAGTAGTCGAGGGGTGAGGCTTTCGACCAGCAAGCTGGAGATTGCGGGTTCAAATCCCGATGTACGCTGGTAAATTTTATTTGATTAATTTGTGTTATTTCACATATTACTCATTTCTAATAATATAAAGATTATTTGCGGCACGTTCCAGAGTTGAAGATACTCTAGTTTTGGCCCTGGTGTAAGACCACCATTAAGAATTGAAAAGTTGCTTGAAATGGCTTTGGCCGTATTTGGTGACAAGATCTGAATAACCAGGTAACCCCCCACCTTCCTCTTCCCCAAATCCTTCCCTTCGCGACTTTCACCCTCTCAACATCCTCCAATTGGGGATGCCATAGTCTAACTGGCTCCAGACGGTTGGGAGCGGTTGAGACTGTTGCACGGTTTAGAATAAAAAGTAATTACCGTCTAAAAACAGTAAAGTTATTAGAAACACTGCGCATTTAATTAAGTTCATCGCAGCACTGCGCAGAAAAGTAATGTTTATTATGGTTTGAAGCGCAGCCATTGTGGGACTTTTCTGCGTACTGTTTCCGGATTTTGTGGTTTCGGTACAGATACAGACGCAGTGGGATGATAGGCAAAGTCTGATATTTTAAGTACGTCAAAGGAGGCAGGTCGCAGTATCCTCATAAAATTTGTATTTTTGTACTGGTTAAAAAACTAATTTACTAAAGAAAAATTGATATGGAACGTTTTTTTCATGTCGCATTTTTTAAGGTTGTTAACAAGTTGTCCAGGCTTTATAGACATGAAATTAGTATGAACGAAACATTTTTTACCAAATATTCCGTTTGAAGTGTTTCAGTGATATATTATTTTTAATGAAGGATTATTTTGTTAAATTTGATTTATAAATCTAATATTTTTGCTACTCGCCTGAGATGTTTTCTTGTACATAATATTAAATCAATAATCGAAATTCCCTTTTTACTGATAACAAATGGATTCTTTCAAAATTTTCTTTTTTGCTGCTAAATTTATCGAATTAACAATTAAAAAAAAATTATACCGTACTTAGTTATTCTTAGACAGTGTGTTTATTTTTTAAAGATAAAGATGGAGATATTGGTTCATTGTTATTATTTTAATTTAGAATTATAATATTATTATTAAATAATAAAAAAAACTGCTTAAGTATTATTACGGGTGACAACTATTTCGTCTTCTGAAGGCATTATCAAACTGTCATAGTCATTGAAGTGGTTTACGTACTAAATTTAACTCAAAAATTATTATTATTATTTATATCATTTATAAATTCACATACGACGAAGAATAATAAATTATTGGTTCCCATTTGAGAGAAACACAGCTAGATAATGCCTTCAGAAGGCAAAACAACGGTAACGTGTAAAAAATTAGGCTAATGTAATTTTGTTTCTTGATCATTGAAGACTCTCAAACGGGGGTGTGAAATAGAAAAGAAAGAAAAAAAATTCAGTCGCATATAGTAATTGAACCCAAAACCTCTTTCTTGCCGGGGAAGTGTTCTGACCACTGAGCTTATTCGACCGTATCATTTTACATCATTTGCTACCAACATTTAAGGAAAAGTCCAAAAAAAAAAATTAAGAAACGGGAATAGCTGAGAGTTCACCGAACATTACTTTTCCTGCTTCAGATGTCACATAGACAAATTTTCTCCATTATAATAAAATAAATATTTAACTAACTATCGCGCCATTTACTAGCAAGGGTAGGCAGAGAGGACGAACCGCTAAGCAACTCGGTCTTGGCATACAATCCTTGCCTCATTCCCATTTATAAATCGTCTAATACATACTCTTCTATTATTCTGACTCTTGACATGGCCCGACTCAAGTATTTGATTCACTTGATCGTGCCATGTCTTCCTCGGGCGTCCCCGACTTCTTTTTCACATTGCATCATATAATCTCTTAACACTCCTTTCATCGTTCATCGAATCTACATGCTCAAACCATCTGAGCGTCCCATTCTTAATCTTACTTATTACTTTTACATCAGGATTGCATTATTTGCGGATCTCCACATTTCTCACACGATCATACATGGTTTAACCACACATACGCCTCAGGGAGGAGATAATAAGATATTACTATAAATCACATAAGTAAGCTTGCCAGTGAAATATTTTCTAATTATCTAACTCCATGAAGATTCAAATTACAATTTCAGAGCTTTTACTGCTTAGATTTTCAGCTTTATGCCTGAAATGTTTCCATAAAATCACGTAAGTGAGATGACCCATGAATATGTCGTAGTTATTTTCATAAATGTAGTTTAAATTAATTACAATTCCAGAGTTTTTCATATTACGTAGAAAATTCTGCTTGATATTAATAATATTACTTCGAAATCACGAAACTACGTCTTCTCGTGATATATTTTCTGGCTATTTCGGTCAACGCAGTCTCCACGAGTAAGTTCTCTGAAGTCTCGGTCAGCTAGATGTTTCACGAAATGACTTTCAGATAGCATCAGCTCACAAACCTCGAAGGCTTTCAGGTTGGTACAGTAGCGGGCTTTCCTTTCAGCGGGCGGGCCTTGGCTCGGTTCCGTTACATGCTAGTCGCTTTCAAATGCCTCGCGCGCGCTCTGTCGGACTAAAACCGTTCACCTAAATTATTAACAGGTACATTTTAAGAGTGGGGAAGTCAATTATCAGGTGGTTTTGTGTTGATATTTTGATCGTTGATAACAATCTATAAATGAATGACTACCTCCGTGGTAGAACGGTAGGCTTCATGGCTTTGCAAACACGAATAATATAGGAAATAATAACATTACGTAGATGTAATCCATTATAAAGTAGGTACAAAACAGATCTATGAATCCACAAATATAAAACTGTGATTAAAAGTATTGTGAGAATATAATGAAAAATAAAATATGGAACAATGATAGCAAAACGTAACAGTTACATAAAATAAAATCTAAACTTCAACAATACTACACATAAGACAAATAACTAAAACTACATTACGAACTCTACTATAATTTGTAGGATTCAACAAAGTGCTGGTATAGATTATGCTTAGTTCTATAAATGAGTGATTGGGTATGTCATCAAAACGACAGTTCTACATACCTCCAAAAAGTGATAGAAAGTCATGAAAAGTGATAAAACAAGAAATAGGTTAAAAAAATTACATAAGTAACTATTAAAACTAGTTTTTGTTTGATCACTTTTAATAACTGTATTAAAAATATGTATTTCACATAATTTGTTTTTCAGCACTATTTTATTTCAAGTTTGATGCAATGACCTTATAATACGTCTGTACTTGTTATTGACTCAATTAAGATAAAATTTGTTAAGTAAGAAACACTCATACTTTTCTGGTAAATTCTTTATATAATCTTTGTTCACATATGACAAAGATAGAAATATATGTGCGAATGAACAAAATAAACGTTTGGATCGGGCGGCGTTTTCATATTCCAAAGATGCTTCGCATATTATGGCAGTTTTGCTTTCAGACTTGTAATCTAGTCAACCTTGCATTTATTCTAATGACGAAACAATTCAATTATTTATAATAATCGAATTAACAAATGAAATTTTATTTAATTATTATTTTTTGGTAAACTAATGTTTTTTTAAGACAAGATTTTTTTTATGCATAGCACAAAGGGTAACAATTATTTTACAAGCAATAATTGTTCGCCTGAAACACTCATCCACATTGAAAAATCTCCTGATAAAAGATACATGACGCCAACGGGACTCGAACCCGTGTCCCTTCGATTTCCGGTCGACAGCTCTGACCACTGAGCTATGGCGGCTTATCTCTTACCCGCGAAATTATTCAATATATACTAGTGTTTCATTCAACAATTACTGCTTGTTACATTTTTCACCTGAAAACAACCAACTTTATTTTATATGAGAAAGGCATTGTAAGTGCTAACTCTCTCACTAGATGGCGTCGAGACAAATTGTCTACATTTTTAGGTGAAATACTTGAACTTGTCAAATATTAATTATTATTTTTTGGTAAACTAATGTTTTTTTAAGACAAGATTTTTTTTATGCATAGCACAAAGGGTAACAATTATTTTACAAGCAATAATTGTTCGCCTGAAACACTCATCCACATTGAAAAATCTCCTGATAAAAGATACATGACGCCAACGGGACTCGAACCCGTGTCCCTTCGATTTCCGGTCGACAGCTCTGACCACTGAGCTATGGCGGCTTATCTCTTACCCGCGAAATTATTCAATATATACTAGTGTTTCATTCAACAATTACTGCTTGTTACATTTTTCACCTGAAAACAACCAACTTTATTTTATATGAGAAAGGCATTGTAAGTGCTAACTCTCTCACTAGATGGCGTCGAGACAAATTGTCTACATTTTTAGGTGAAATACTTGAACTTGTCAAATATTAATTATTATTTTTTGGTAAACTAATGTTTTTTTAAGACAAGATTTTTTTTATGCATAGCACAAAGGGTAACAATTATTTTACAAGCAATAATTGTTCGCCTGAAACACTCATCCACATTGAAAAATCTCCTGATAAAAGATACATGACGCCAACGGGACTCGAACCCGTGTCCCTTCGATTTCCGGTCGACAGCTCTGACCACTGAGCTATGGCGGCTTATCTCTTACCCGCGAAATTATTCAATATATACTAGTGTTTCATTCAACAATTACTGCTTGTTACATTTTTCACCTGAAAACAACCAACTTTATTTTATATGAGAAAGGCATTGTAAGTGCTAACTCTCTCACTAGATGGCGTCGAGACAAATTGTCTACATTTTTAGGTGAAATACTTGAACTTGTCAAATATTAATTATTATTTTTTGGTAAACTAATGTTTTTTTAAGACAAGATTTTTTTTATGCATAGCACAAAGGGTAACAATTATTTTACAAGCAATAATTGTTCGCCTGAAACACTCATCCACATTGAAAAATCTCCTGATAAAAGATACATGACGCCAACGGGACTCGAACCCGTGTCCCTTCGATTTCCGGTCGACAGCTCTGACCACTGAGCTATGGCGGCTTATCTCTTACCCGCGAAATTATTCAATATATACTAGTGTTTCATTCAACAATTACTGCTTGTTACATTTTTCACCTGAAAACAACCAACTTTATTTTATATGAGAAAGGCATTGTAAGTGCTAACTCTCTCACTAGATGGCGTCGAGACAAATTGTCTACATTTTTAGGTGAAATACTTGAACTTGTCAAATATTAATTATTATTTTTTGGTAAACTAATGTTTTTTTAAGACAAGATTTTTTTTATGCATAGCACAAAGGGTAACAATTATTTTACAAGCAATAATTGTTCGCCTGAAACACTCATCCACATTGAAAAATCTCCTGATAAAAGATACATGACGCCAACGGGACTCGAACCCGTGTCCCTTCGATTTCCGGTCGACAGCTCTGACCACTGAGCTATGGCGGCTTATCTCTTACCCGCGAAATTATTCAATATATACTAGTGTTTCATTCAACAATTACTGCTTGTTACATTTTTCACCTGAAAACAACCAACTTTATTTTATATGAGAAAGGCATTG
Organism: Hesperophylax magnus; assembly: GCA_026573805.1. NCBI lineage: Eukaryota > Metazoa > Arthropoda > Insecta > Trichoptera > Limnephilidae > Hesperophylax > Hesperophylax magnus. The sequence goes on along the minus strand of JAIUSX010000010.1, from coordinate 8,035,136 downwards.
TAAGTGCTAACTCTCTCACTAGATGGCGTCGAGACAAATTGTCTACATTTTTAGGTGAAATACTTGAACTTGTCAAATATTAATTATTATTTTTTGGTAAACTAATGTTTTTTTAAGACAAGATTTTTTTTATGCATAGCACAAAGGGTAACAATTATTTTACAAGCAATAATTGTTCGCCTGAAACACTCATCCACATTGAAAAATCTCCTGATAAAAGATACATGACGCCAACGGGACTCGAACCCGTGTCCCTTCGATTTCCGGTCGACAGCTCTGACCACTGAGCTATGGCGGCTTATCTCTTACCCGCGAAATTATTCAATATATACTAGTGTTTCATTCAACAATTACTGCTTGTTACATTTTTCACCTGAAAACAACCAACTTTATTTTATATGAGAAAGGCATTGTAAGTGCTAACTCTCTCACTAGATGGCGTCGAGACAAATTGTCTACATTTTTAGGTGAAATACTTGAACTTGTCAAATATTAATTATTATTTTTTGGTAAACTAATGTTTTTTTAAGACAAGATTTTTTTTATGCATAGCACAAAGGGTAACAATTATTTTACAAGCAATAATTGTTCGCCTGAAACACTCATCCACATTGAAAAATCTCCTGATAAAAGATACATGACGCCAACGGGACTCGAACCCGTGTCCCTTCGATTTCCGGTCGACAGCTCTGACCACTGAGCTATGGCGGCTTATCTCTTACCCGCGAAATTATTCAATATATACTAGTGTTTCATTCAACAATTACTGCTTGTTACATTTTTCACCTGAAAACAACCAACTTTATTTTATATGAGAAAGGCATTGTAAGTGCTAACTCTCTCACTAGATGGCGTCGAGACAAATTGTCTACATTTTTAGGTGAAATACTTGAACTTGTCAAATATTAATTATTATTTTTTGGTAAACTAATGTTTTTTTAAGACAAGATTTTTTTTATGCATAGCACAAAGGGTAACAATTATTTTACAAGCAATAATTGTTCGCCTGAAACACTCATCCACATTGAAAAATCTCCTGATAAAAGATACATGACGCCAACGGGACTCGAACCCGTGTCCCTTCGATTTCCGGTCGACAGCTCTGACCACTGAGCTATGGCGGCTTATCTCTTACCCGCGAAATTATTCAATATATACTAGTGTTTCATTCAACAATTACTGCTTGTTACATTTTTCACCTGAAAACAACCAACTTTATTTTATATGAGAAAGGCATTGTAAGTGCTAACTCTCTCACTAGATGGCGTCGAGACAAATTGTCTACATTTTTAGGTGAAATACTTGAACTTGTCAAATATTAATTATTATTTTTTGGTAAACTAATGTTTTTTTAAGACAAGATTTTTTTTATGCATAGCACAAAGGCATAGCTATTTTTATGCATAGCACAAAGGCATAGGCATATATAATTTTTTTTATGCATAGCGAGTCCCGTTGGCGTCATGTATCTTTTATCAGGAGATTTTTCAATGTGGATGAGTGTTTCAGGCGAACAATTATTGCTTGTAAAATAATTGTTACCCTTTGTGCTATGCATAAAAAAAATCTTGTCTTAAAAAAACATTAGTTTACCAAAAAATAATAATTAATATTTGACAAGTTCAAGTATTTCACCTAAAAATGTAGACAATTTGTCTCGACGCCATCTAGTGAGAGAGTTAGCACTTACAATGCCTTTCTCATATAAAATAAAGTTGGTTGTTTTCAGGTGAAAAATGTAACAAGCAGTAATTGTTGAATGAAACACTAGTATATATTGAATAATTTCGCGGGTAAGAGATAAGCCGCCATAGCTCAGTGGTCAGAGCTGTCGACCGGAAATCGAAGGGACACGGGTTCGAGTCCCGTTGGCGTCATGTATCTTTTATCAGGAGATTTTTCAATGTGGATGAGTGTTTCAGGCGAACAATTATTGCTTGTAAAATAATTGTTACCCTTTGTGCTATGCATAAAAAAAATCTTGTCTTAAAAAAACATTAGTTTACCAAAAAATAATAATTAATATTTGACAAGTTCAAGTATTTCACCTAAAAATGTAGACAATTTGTCTCGACGCCATCTAGTGAGAGAGTTAGCACTTACAATGCCTTTCTCATATAAAATAAAGTTGGTTGTTTTCAGGTGAAAAATGTAACAAGCAGTAATTGTTGAATGAAACACTAGTATATATTGAATAATTTCGCGGGTAAGAGATAAGCCGCCATAGCTCAGTGGTCAGAGCTGTCGACCGGAAATCGAAGGGACACGGGTTCGAGTCCCGTTGGCGTCATGTATCTTTTATCAGGAGATTTTTCAATGTGGATGAGTGTTTCAGGCGAACAATTATTGCTTGTAAAATAATTGTTACCCTTTGTGCTATGCATAAAAAAAATCTTGTCTTAAAAAAACATTAGTTTACCAAAAAATAATAATTAATATTTGACAAGTTCAAGTATTTCACCTAAAAATGTAGACAATTTGTCTCGACGCCATCTAGTGAGAGAGTTAGCACTTACAATGCCTTTCTCATATAAAATAAAGTTGGTTGTTTTCAGGTGAAAAATGTAACAAGCAGTAATTGTTGAATGAAACACTAGTATATATTGAATAATTTCGCGGGTAAGAGATAAGCCGCCATAGCTCAGTGGTCAGAGCTGTCGACCGGAAATCGAAGGGACACGGGTTCGAGTCCCGTTGGCGTCATGTATCTTTTATCAGGAGATTTTTCAATGTGGATGAGTGTTTCAGGCGAACAATTATTGCTTGTAAAATAATTGTTACCCTTTGTGCTATGCATAAAAAAAATCTTGTCTTAAAAAAACATTAGTTTACCAAAAAATAATAATTAATATTTGACAAGTTCAAGTATTTCACCTAAAAATGTAGACAATTTGTCTCGACGCCATCTAGTGAGAGAGTTAGCACTTACAATGCCTTTCTCATATAAAATAAAGTTGGTTGTTTTCAGGTGAAAAATGTAACAAGCAGTAATTGTTGAATGAAACACTAGTATATATTGAATAATTTCGCGGGTAAGAGATAAGCCGCCATAGCTCAGTGGTCAGAGCTGTCGACCGGAAATCGAAGGGACACGGGTTCGAGTCCCGTTGGCGTCATGTATCTTTTATCAGGAGATTTTTCAATGTGGATGAGTGTTTCAGGCGAACAATTATTGCTTGTAAAATAATTGTTACCCTTTGTGCTATGCATAAAAAAAATCTTGTCTTAAAAAAACATTAGTTTACCAAAAAATAATAATTAATATTTGACAAGTTCAAGTATTTCACCTAAAAATGTAGACAATTTGTCTCGACGCCATCTAGTGAGAGAGTTAGCACTTACAATGCCTTTCTCATATAAAATAAAGTTGGTTGTTTTCAGGTGAAAAATGTAACAAGCAGTAATTGTTGAATGAAACACTAGTATATATTGAATAATTTCGCGGGTAAGAGATAAGCCGCCATAGCTCAGTGGTCAGAGCTGTCGACCGGAAATCGAAGGGACACGGGTTCGAGTCCCGTTGGCGTCATGTATCTTTTATCAGGAGATTTTTCAATGTGGATGAGTGTTTCAGGCGAACAATTATTGCTTGTAAAATAATTGAAATTTTATTTCTTGACTTTTACTAGTGTTTGCTGAATAATTAAAAAAAAATCACACTTTACACAATGGCATTTAGGCACTTTTAAAGATAATTTACTCAGCGATAGAACACGAAGTTACTCCACGCGTGACAGTTAAGTACTTAACCACGAAATCGAAAGCACTACAATTGACGTACATTTTGCTTGCCACTTTCAGATTTCTACAGCTAGTCTATACATTTTGTAACATCATTGGTTCGATGTTACAGATTGATGTAGAAATGTATTTTTGGAAAAGGTTTTATTATTGTTTTGTTTAATCGATGTAAATTTCCTTCTGTAAAATCGGAGATAAATGACTTTCCGCTCTATTTAGTTTTAAAAGGGATACGATGCGACATTTAAGTCTCATTATTTATATATAGGGTTAAGCTAAATACGTTTGCCAAGGATCATGTATATTTTTATCGGAAATACAACCATTATGTTATTAGAAAGTTAGTCATTCGTAAATCTAAAATGGGATATTCACCCCTACCGTAAATTATCGCAATATACCATTATTTACGATGTTAAATTTAGATATCTTATATTATAGATATACAAACATATATGTAGACATGGATACTTAATTTATTTTTTATTTTCGTACAATATTTTTTAAATTTCAGAATTATCCAGTAATTTTGGCCTCACTGGGTGGCTTACCCGCGCTGAGGCTAATTATAAGACTGCTGTAAATATTCGAACGAGTTTTATTTTCGATTTATCTTAAGGTCAATTAAATAACAAAACCATTTCAAAATTTATTGAAAGATGGCCAATTATAAAATATTTTTGAATATGTATGGGTTCAAGTATCTGCCATCTTATATTTTTTTCTAATCTAATGACGAGATGTCCAATTAATGTTTTGTCACTTTGAAGGTTTTTCAAGTAATTAAATAACCAATTTAGAACAAGAAAGTTTGTCACTCTTCGTAGAACATAGCTTCAAGGAGAATGATATTGAATTACCCACACGTAAATTTAATATGGCCTTTACTCACATCATTAGACTGATAACATCATGCTTAGGAGCTAACATGAAGCTGATATAGAAAAATTTAGCTATCTATCAAATTCTATCAAATTTCTTGGAATTCTGGTGTCTTTTTAAGCAGTTTATGATTTTGAGTATTATTTGCAAACAATCTGCTATTTCTGAAGCTTTTTTCTTCTTTCAAATGATTGTTATCTCTCCTTAAACTCCGTTGCCTTAAAATTCCCCCTCAGAGTTCATTAAAGTGTGTAATTGGATTAAGCTGTTCGTGCGTTGAATATTTGAACTTTGGTCGTAAATTAGATCTAAATGCTAGCAGATAAATCGTCTCAAATCAAACAATCCCGTACTTTGCACCCTTAAAAATTCGTGAGAATTTTTCACTGATGCCTGGAAGTCCTAACACCATCTGTCGGGAACGGTCAAAGACATGCCTTGTTCCTCATTTCCTCACCCCGTCGCTCTATGGGGCCCATCCGGGGGTCTTTTATACGGAATACCGCCTCTAAAATAATGTTTCCCACTTCAAGTCTATAAGCGCTTAAGAATGGAAAACTTTAAAGACTTGATAAAACCAGAAATATTTCCCAGTTTGCCGTTTAATCCCGGCAGTGGAATAAATTTACTTTCTCAGAATTATTGTTTGGAACTATTTTTTGAATATGTGAGAAATGTAGACATAAAAAAGTAAATTTGGTTGCGGTAATGAAATTACGTTTTGCAGGTAGACGCTGACGCAGAGAAAACTATTTTCTCTACGGTATCGCACGTTCCAGTTTGCTTGTACTTTAGCAAGGTTTGCAAATAACAACGGTAGTTTGTAAAACGTTGGAACTACAAAAACTGTACTATTTTTTCTTAATAAGATAGGATTTTTAATATAATTTATTTTACAATGATTAACAGATTTTTCGGTATACAATTTGGTGCAATGTTATTTACTTTCCTAATAGGTGTTTATTAGGGTGTCCCAAAAAAATTAAAGTTGTTATTTTTGAACGCATACCCTCTAATTTTGTTTGAATAATAAAAAAAAACTTATAAAAAAAAAAACTTTTACTTTGGACAACTGCAACCCGTGCCGACTTGCATCGAAAGATGTTAGTACTTATACATTAAGACGCCAGTGAGCAAACGTGTTGATGAGCTTGTAGTAACTTGCTATTTTGTTAGTAAACGAAAATCTCTGGTTCAGGCAAGATGTGGTTAGATTTACGCACTTCTAAAAAAAGTATATTTTTAATAGGAGTCGTAAAACACCAAATATCGGGTTCTAAACTGCCATCTAATTGACAAGTTCTTGAAGTTTTGTTCTACAGTATCTGGAAAGTGAATTTAACTGTCAATATATACCAAATATAGCCATAGTTGGTATTAAAAGCTGTGTTTGAAGTAAAAATCAGTCAAGTGACTATAAGCCCTGACATACCACTCTTCAAAAATTTTCGAGATAACTGTAAAAATGTTAATCCCGATAAAATTCAGTGCTACAGAGAAAATCTCACATTGCACCTAACCGCTTCCGAAATCCATGATTTGCTTGACTTTTACCGTACTGCACTGACAACAAAAATACTTGGGGATGTCTATTGAGAGTTTTTAGAGCTCTGTGTGATAGTTTTAGGAGGAGATACAGCGAGAAAATTTAAGATTCGGCCTCCAGGTGCTCGATGGATGGCAAAGGCGCTTTATTCCTTCAAAATATCATTAATTTGTGCGCAATTTAAAATTACCGGTAAGGATAAGGCGGCACTTTTAAACGTTTGCCTGTTCATAGTAACATCCTATGTCAAGCCATGGTTACAATGTATTATAGCAGTTAAACCACCTTACCAGGACTTGTGCTTTTTGAAATCGATGAAGGCTTACGAAAAAATTGATGAAAACATCTCAATGGCAGCTTTATTTCTGTTCAGTAGGCAGTTATGGTATTTGACCGATGAAGGATCTATTTTATCGCTGTTTGACGACGCTGTGGATCTAACAACTAAAATAAAAATGCTCGAAATATTAAAAAAAATAATTTATCAACCCATGACAAACGTTACATCCCATCGAAGGAAGATCTTGATGGTAAATTGTATGGTAAGTTTATTAAGTAGTTTAAATTATGTTTGGTATTGAGGTGTTTGGTAATATCATAATTTAGTGACTTTTGTTTCAGAGAAAAATATTTACGACTTCATTTCAGTCAAGAGCAAGTATTTGTTTGATCGTCTGAAAACAGATGCCAGTTTTCTTAACGAATTCCCTACGATGTGGTCAAATAATGCTTCGTATCAAGAAGTCAGAAAGAAGGTGTTGCCGCTGAGGGTATTGAATGATACAGCTGAAAGAACTGTTAAGTTAATGCAAGATTTTCATGACTTAATCTCACGGTCGAAGAGGAACAAAAATATTTTTTGTTACGATGCGTTCAGGAACACCGGAAGATTTATTCTGACCGTAAAAAACAAACTATGAAGACAAAATTTAATCAATAAACCATTTTTAAATAAAAAATACTACAAAATTGAACATTTGTGCATTTTTAAATTTTATTTATCCGACAAAAATGAAAGTTGAAAATCCTTCCATATTAACTCTGTACCATATGTTTGGCATCAAGTCGGCACGGGTTGCCGGTGTTTAATCAAAATAATATTTATTACATTAGTTATTGGGATCAAATGGAAAAAAAATAAGAGGGTATGCATATTTAAATTCATAAAAAAAATTCTTCCTTATGTCCTGGGACACCCTAGTGTTTATGTTCAGGAAAGAAATGGTCGTTCTGTGAAAAGATATTGTGAATATATATATATAAAAAGTAATATGTGCACATAAACACGAACAAATAAAAATATAAAAAAATTAAAAAAATATAAAAATTAACATAATAAAGATATTATTTATTTGTAGGATTAAAAAAGTATACCTCAAAAAAATCTTACGTGCATACTTAAATATAGTTATTAATTGTAGTTCAAAATTTATACTGTATTATATCTGCATTGGTAGAAATAAGCTCGATTTTAAGCCATACTATCAAATGTTAATAAATGAAATCACATCATCAATATTTATAACAAAAGTTTTCGTATAAAAATAAATAAATAAAAAAAGACTTAGGATTCCTATCTGGATAATGTTTAGTGTTACTGTAAATCCATGGAAAATTTAACCAAATAAATAACGCCATTTTTCTGCAGCGAAACGCAGAGGGGATGAAATGCCTTAACAGTCTGTTGTGGTAAAACTCATAATATTCTGCCTCTTGACTTAACCCCGCTCAAGTAATTGTTTCTCTTGATCACACCGGATTTTCTTGACTCCTTTATCCATATAACTACATAATTTCTGCCAAAAAATCCTTAAAAATAATGATCACACCCATTATCTACCCAATAATATCGAAATTTGGTTTGCTTTGATGAATTTTAGCAAAATATATTACCATATTTTGAATAAACTAGGTAATTGTTTTCTTAAAAATGAAACAATTAAAGGATGGCGTAAAAGAAGAACTTTGTTAAGCGGTTTAATAATGTTTGTGGAATTTCCATTTGATGAGAGTAAAGGGTGGAAAAGGCGTAGGGTAGATAGGGGAAGCTGTGGCCACTTCTTCCACCAATTTATAACTCCCCCTCGCTCTTTTTTGTTAATCTTCTCTCATTCTTGCTGTAACGATTCTAATTCTTTGCCGCCATCCTCCAGTGCTTTATCGCGAATAAAATATTTAAAGTCTTAAGTCTTCATTTAAAATGGTATGCCTACGTTTCATCAGGTCAGCTGCCCCTTATTCCAGCCATAATAACCCCTATTTTCTCATAATGAACGTGGCTCTGTTGCCTCAGATGAAAGTTGTCTTTTTATGGACGCAAATGCTGATTGTGTAGTACGAGAAATATAAATTCCGCCGTTCTATAAAAATGTATGCGATTGTTTAATGGCACCTAATCACGCCGGAATTTTTTTAATGGATAGATGGAAGATACTTAGTTAATTTTGGTTTACACTACAGACTCGGGGTAGAATCCTTCTAACAAATAGTCAGGTTGTCAATTAAAACGTCAGCACATAATTTTATGGTTAAATAACTAGATTCAAAAAATATTTTTTCACAGAGATGATACATTTCATTGTTGTATCGAAACAAAATATCTTGCCTGTGCAGGCCTTACGTGGGGCAAAATATTAATTCAACATATATCTGACTCTGTATATAAGAGGAAAGTGGAACATGAACACAACACTAGGTTCACAAATAGTGAAGGTATGCTTGTTCCAAAATATAGCAATAAATACGGAAAGCAAAATCTAGAATATATCGTGCCCAAAATATTCAAAGTGTTACCAAGTAATATGAAAAAATTGCAGATGCAATTGCAAATAGAAAGGAATTTCGAATCTCCCTTTCTGTTCGTATTGTCAGGTCGCACGAGCTAGGGATCTTTGGAATATCTATAAAAATTAAGAAATTCGCATCATTGTTTTTTTCTAATTATTTCTCGATTAACGATACACTTAACTATGATAGCTTTTAGGAACAATTTTAAAAAAGAAAATTTGATAACTTAAGTTTGGTAAAGGTATCTTCCTACTTCCAAAATAACATAAAATGAGCCTAAGATATTATGATATATTATAAAAGAGATGTAATAATGTGTTTACATATGTTAAATATGATAATTTATCAAAGGATTCAAATTTTCGCACCCCTTTGATAATCTGTAAAATAATTTTTCAATTCTTTCACCCCGAAATATAACATTGCGCAGTACATAGTGGCAAGGAATTTCATATTTTATCATTTATGCAGGCTTTCTTTGGAGGTAGCCAATCTTCACTTTCCCGTTTGGTAATGATAAAGCGAGGTGTTCTCCAGTAACGTAGTTGTATTTACATCATTGAAAATATTTGTATCATACTTTAAAAAAATAAGATATCAAAAATTATTTATTTAAATTTTCATTCCGAATGTGGAAATTGATCAGAACTGTGAAATAATTTAATACGTATATGATCAAGGGTGCCATAGAAACATTGCGAAAACGCAAAACTCCGGCGATACCGGATAGTAAAACTAGTGAAACTAGTAAAAACCTCGAAAAACGTACAGAAAAATCATGATATTTTGCATACTGCAACTGTAAAAAACAAACTTTAAAAAAACACAACGAAAAAAAGGTAAATGAATTAACATGCTTCGAGCATAAAAAATAATCATTCAAATACTCAACATTGTAAGCAAAAGCATGATACTTGGCATGCTTCAACCCCAAATAAAACGCTTGTTCCGCTCCACCCCGGCTGATATTGGTACTCTTACTGGTCCCGCCGCATAATTACCCTAATAACTAACTAGGTGGGATTATCTTGAATAGTCGCACCGGGCATTATCCCAATTGTTTTATACATCTGCAGACATTCGTAGTTAGCGAATGAGTACTTTATTCTGTTATTAAGATTCGCTGATTACTCTAGTTCCAGTGGAGACTATTACTGTTACTGTTACTGGTGTCCAGAGCCGCAGTAAGGCTTACTGCGGTCCTGTGTAAGATTTTTTTTTCGTCCGAATATTGGTATCCAGATGAAGACCCCTTAAATTGATTCTTATTAAGTAAAAAATTGCGGATTTTTATACACGGTTCCATTTATCCAAGACGCCCTTGTTTCTCTTTTACAACTAAAGACCTCTTCTTTCCTCTTACTTAGACTGGCATTTACAAATCTCTTCCTAAAGTCCTATCCTTAACTTCTTCACAATATTGCTCAACGCGATGGGGAAAAGTTTTCACGATTGAACGCTGTAAGATAGGGAGGTTCTTGTCAGATTTCATACAAAAATGACGCCTATGGAAGATATTGTATTTATTCTTATGGTCACATGTCGTGCCACTTACTTAACTGGAGGTTGAACATTTTAGAATAGTTCCACTTGAGGAGTTTGTTTGTTGAATATGTCAGTAATCTTTGAATTGCCTGCCATTCACAGTTTTGAATTCAATCACACATGCATAAATAAAAAAAGTGAATACTACACCATTACCCTTTATGTGGTGGTTTGCATTATATTCATAACTCATATACCACAAGCTTTCAAGATATGGTAAGGCATTATTACGAAACGATACTTTAGTTTTAGCCTTTGATTCCAACGTGAACGACAACATTATTTTCCTCATTATTATTCTCATTCCTATTTCAAACAGTTTTACCACGCGTACACCACAAGGATCGCATTTCTATTAATGGCTTTTAATCCAACTAAGATAAAATCAAACACCGCCCCTCGGTTTGGCCGCCCGTGTGCGCCGCGCACGAAAATTTTAACGAAATAACTGCGACGGCCCTGACAATTACTACGATGGAAACGTGGAACGATCGTAGAACTGCCAACAGGCAACTCGGAGACGCAGAGTGTAAATGCAGTTTCAGGCTAAGAATGTCAGTCGGCAATTGAATTAATTAATCATCTATTTGCTGACATTATTGCGACGCAAATGAGTCAGTGATTCATTCGCCAAGGCATGGAGCTGAAGCATTACAAATATTCAGACCAGGGAAATGAACGTCATTGTCCTGAATGCATAATGCTATTGGTACCGTGAGGAAAACGAATTATGGCACGGAATCCTGTTTTTAATGTTAATGTTTCGTAAAAGAGTGGAATGGAAGCTATTCTCAGTATCACCTTGGTGTAAGACCATCATTCAGAATTAAAATGTTGCTTGAAATGGATTTAGCCGTGTTTGGTGTCCAGATTTTAATAACCAGGTACTCTCACACCCTGTTCTTCCCCTCTCTACCACCTTTATCCTCACAACACACCCCAATTAACAATGCCGTAGTCTCACTGGCTCCAGACGGGCCGTTTGTGCTAAATTCACATAAAAAAGGAGTTTGTAAGACTATTACATACTGAGGAAAACTAACTGTAGCACGGAATCCTGTTTTTAATACGTTAGTATTACGTCAAAAAGCATGGAGTTTGTGGGACCATGACCATGGTAGGAGAGACCTCGAATGGCAAAGGATGGTTGGGAAGCTTGTGCAGATAAACGAGTAGATATCAGTGCACGCGCACTTCACGAGGCGTTGTACCTAAATGTAGCAGCCAAGGTCCACTCACATGCTGATCCATAGAATCATATTACCTGCATGAAGAAACTTACGGCACTGCGGCAAGCGCTTAGCCATAGAATCCTATTACCTGCATGAAGAAACTTACCACACTGCGGCAAGTGCTTATCTATAGAATCCTATTACCTGCATGAAGAAACTTACCACACTGCGGCAAGTGGTTGTCCATAGAATCCTATTACCTGCATGAAGAAACTTCCCACACTGCGGCAAGTGCTTATCCATAGAATCCTATTAGCTGCATGAAGAAACTTACCACACTGCGGCAAGTTCAACAAAATACATTGGAATTTGGACTATTTTATTGGAGTTCAATTAAGGTCAAACTCAGCTGTTATAATGGGATGACGATATTTTTAGTATATAAGGCATGATTTGTATAGCATAGACAGACCTGATTTGCTTAACCTCAATAAATTTCTTGTACATATGGGAGCTACTCATTCCGAATCCTGTTAAAATGTAACAATACCAGGACTGAGTATTTCAAACTCTCTCTTGTACCTACATAGATACTTAGTAATAGATACGCAGATGTGGCGGATTTATTTAGCTGCGTGGAAGAGAGGTAAAGGCTATACTATAATTTTTTTCAATAAATATTAATTTAACCTAAGTCTACATGTGTTTTGAATGTAGTTGTATCTCTTAGTTTTATTTATTTCTAGAGCTTGTATTCAGTTTATACTTTCTGATGTAATAGTATGATAAAATGCTACACTTAATTGTAATAGCAATTTTTTTCCTAAGCTTAAATTTAACAGTGACATGTGATTAATGTTTATGGTACATTTATAACGTTTATTTATAAAAATGTTAGTAAAAAATGTATTTCAGATTTATATTTGTACCTGCGTGAAATAAAAACTTTTTCATCCGTACGAAGTCATGACTATAGTCTGACTACTAAAAGCTCATAGATTTTCAGAATTAGTTATTTAATATAATGCCTGCCGTTACAAACAAAGTTTCGACTTCATTTGATGTAAATTTACGATCTTACACTTTATTATAATTTAATTTATTCTGTAGGTCCGAAACACTCAGAAAACAATTATTTTTACCATACCGGGTATCAATTAAACGGAACAATGGTAGCAGTAATCTTGAAAACTTAAAAAAATTTATTTATTAAACAATTGAAAAAAGACAGAGCAAACAATAAGGTGCTTCAGATACATTGGTTATTTCAGAGATAGATGCAGAAAACGTTGTGCAAATTTTGCTCTCGCCGTTCGTCAGTTTGTATTGGAAGATAGAGTTTTTTTTAAGATTAAGATTAGTCTAGGATTCAAGTGGAAAACGACAGATTGTAAAATTAAATGTCTTAAATAAAAAAAAAAGAAATTATCAGTTGTTCAAAAATTTGCTGTCGCAGTGGCCGGTAATTTAATGGCCGCAATTCAGTGGATGTTCTTTTGCTATGGAATTGAGTAGTTGAAATGTCCCACCTAAGAATTTTAACTTACTAATTTTTTACGGAACAAAGGGCAATGAAGAGTCACTTTAGCAGATTGATCATATATGCAATATAAATTATCTATAGTTATTTATTTATTTATTCAACAAATAGTGTCATACAATAAAATCATAAGCCGCTCATCACACTAGTGCATTCATCTGTCAAGATGTGCAGCTTTACAATTAAATAAACAAAAATTATTACAAAAATTAACACTAAATGCAGTTATTCAAACTAAAATTATAGATGAGCAGTACGTTTATAGTTGACAACAATGAAATTCTACTTCGAACTATGCATATCAAGATTGGATATTACATAACAGATAGGACTTCTGCATATCAGAAAGCGCCAATCAACAGAGCGACTCAACTGACAATCGACATTTCAAACGTCACTTACAGACAATTCAGCAAATATCTTTTGACATATGTCACAAAATAGTAAAACTGCCCCCATGACCTGTTATACTTGCACGTACCTCGAATTTATGATATTCTCCATAATATATTGGTGCATTAAGATTTTATGGACAACATGAATGAATAAATATGAAAGTATACACAAGGATTGGATATCTTGCATAACAGAGTTTGTTATGAAAATAATGCATTCGGTTAAACTAAAAAAAATATCTGATACTACTCAATCATTACACCTATTGACGACGAAGACAACGCGATACAAATCGTAAGTAGTAAGTGCTGGCTTAAATAGTATGTCATCTATCTCTAAAAAGTCTACCAGTCATCTGACTAAGGCAAATAAAATATGAAGAAATGTGTCCGAAAGAAAGAAAATTTGGATACTATTTTTTTATCATATTTCTGTTCATTTAAAAATATTCTCAAACATATAATCTCACGCCGAGTTTACGGCGTGAAAGTAAAGGGTCATTTAGTTCAATGTAGTGAAGCTCGTAAAAGAAAATCATCCATGTTTGATTATGAACTTACAAAAGCTTTCGGAAACAAACACATAAAGGGACGTTTCAGGAAATAAAAGCGCATTATAGTAGGCAGGGGAGAGCTGAAAGTAGAGACATGACCACATTTCAGTGGGGGAATAATAATGTAAGGCTAGATCCTATTGCATTTTCCATTGCCTTGTTTTCAGTATTCACTTGATGCTGTTACGTATTTCAGGAATGTTTTTTTTTTAAACTTAAATGCATTATGTATTTATATTTAAATAAAATTTATTTATTACCAGCTGTACCCCGGCACGCGTTGCTGTGGCTCAGGCTATCTTTGCAGATAGATAAACAATAGCGCGTGTTGATTTTACGTCCAACAGATGGCGCTGCTTAAAAAAACGTTTTTTATGTGTCATAGGTGACATATATATACATTGGGGATCAATGGTGAGGCACGAAATAAAAGGCGTGTGGTGAAGGTCACAGTGTTTATTGAGTCAGTTTTCGTGACGAGGAGATGACGTAGGACAAATGTTGAATACTCCGGTTGCTGCGGTGATGTGGTCCAGGCGGTAGTTGGCGACGGCGCGCTGAGACCGGACTCGATGACTGTCAGTAACTGGCGATCTGGGGAATCAATACTCCAGTGCTGACGGAAGGCCGAAGGTCGGGGGGAACTTGTAGGCAGTTGAGCGGGAGCGGCGTAGACCAGTGAGAATGCTGCGTGTTCTCGTGGTGATCATGGTGGCGTGGAAGAAGCGCTGGTCAGAGACACTGGAACCAGGGCGCTTGTAATCCGAGTAGCGCTTGCCAGGGACGGCGATCTGGACAAGGCGCTAAGATGATGTCCCTATAGAGTCCATGATGGTACGGGCGAAGCCGGGTATCTTGTCCTTCGCGGGGGGCGCGGGGGCGCACCGTTGGTCACTCGTAAGATTAGTAAATCGTTGGCGGCAGATTGATGACTGACTGCCTGACTGGCTGCGTCGGGCTTATTTATACTGTTCGGCCGATGGCAACAGCAGGTAGTTAAATGGCAACTAAAACCTAGGCACTCGCAAAGTCTGTATGTTTCAGGAATCTTCGACAGCGCGGCAATTATGCCTAGGCGGTAGACTTGAACCTTCTGGCGAGTTTTCGTAATGTGAAAGACGGCCTGTGACGTATTGTCACCTGGTAGACAAGCAGGTGCTTGTAGTAAGTAGATTGCTTTGTTTACGATGCGATTTCGACTACAGGTACATAATTCGGGAGTAGGTACTAAGTAGGTCGAGCGGTTTATTATTAATTAGTTAATCTAGATTTTTCTCGACGCCACATATATATAACATAGGTCTATGAAAACACAAGCGTATTCGCAAGCAACGTTTCAAAATTTCAAAGCAATGTTTGAAATGGCTTAAAATGTGTTTTTTAACCAGTTCCGAATAGTCGAGTATTTCTCGAACATTTTTTCCTCTTTCCACTAACATCTTAGTTCCACTGGCACAGGAAAGTAGAACACAGAATGAAATCCAGAGATATCAGTAAAATAATACATATTTTAAGAAAGTCTAATTAGCTATCTTAAATTTCGATGAAGAGTGACAAAGGACCGTTTCCACGACGAGGGCCGGTTGGTTGTACCTACATGGCTGAAGTTCAGAGTGGGGAAACTGGGTCGTAGGACGCACGGAAAGTGCGCGTTCTTTTCGCGTTGATTAACGTCTACTCCAGGGGTTCTAAACTATTAGAGCTGTTTGCTTAAAATTATTAATTAATTAATAAATATGTTAAATATGTACGAACCATTAGCAAAGTTCACCACCAGTTACTTCACAGGATCCTGCCTAGCACCTAGTGGTCAGAGGTAAAACTAGGGCTAACAGATAAAACAGTTGTTTTGCCTTATCAATTGGCTTTCTTTGACAGTGTTTGTTTACAATTAGCTTGTCAATGTGTTTTACTTGGTTAGATTATAAAAAGCCTCGCCGACTGGATTCCAGTAACAAGCAGTCTTTATTACGTATGTTGTCAACGTGATTTGACCAGTTAAAATTGCCATCTATTGTAAGACCGAGGTATGTATATTGGTAAACTTTTTCTGTACTTGGGCAACAATTATTTAATAAGCAATAATTATTAGCCTGAAACACACATCCACTTGAAAAATCTCCTGATAAAAGATACATGACGCCAACGGGACTTGAACCCATGTCCTTTCGATTTCCGGTCGACAGCTCTGACAACTGAGCTATGGCGGCTTATCTCTTATCCCCGAAATAATTCAATATATACTAGTGTTTCATTCAACAATTACTGCTTGTTACATTTTTTCTTGTCTTAAACATTAAAAAAAATCTTGTCTTAAACATTAGTTTACCAAAAAAAAAAAAAAATTTTTAAAAATTGTTTAACTTAACAAGATTTCCATCATTTCGGTATTTTTAAATAAATTTTCTAATGCGCTAACAAGTCTACCTATGTCTGTTCCATTTAACTAGTTGGTCTACAACTTCTCGTCTTTTAAATATTGCATTAAGGTATTAATTGCCATGACAATTAAATAAATCTTCAATTTATGAATCGATTATTTCAAGACGAATCCCAAATTGGCGTCGGTTATTCGCTAAAATCGGAGAAAAATTAAACCCAATCAACATTTTTTTCTTTATCCAGCAGTCTAATTTAACAAATTCTTCTTTTGAAAATTTAAATATTTTTTTTTACAAAAACATATCTTAGATATAATGACTTAATAATTCAAATCTATTACAGCATAATGTTAGTGAACTCTTGAACAATTGTTCGTCTCGGGAGCGGGATAGAATTTCTCTCTAATTTGGGTTTTAAAAAGGGAGATTCATTTTCTAGTGTATCGAATCTAATATTTTTTGAGAGCCCCTGGTCTATATGAATGCACGCCACTGCGAACGAAAAAGCTCTCCGTTAATTATAAGATCAAAAACGAAAACAAAATAACACCACCGTCTTCGACCGCGTTCTCATTTGCATAAAATTTTAATCTAGAATAATTCTAAACATTTATGCTACACTCTGCGTTGAACGGAATGTATAAACAAACGGCGATTTCAGTCACCCATAGAGCTTATAAGGGATGTCTATGTTTGATGAGCTTTTGGAGCAAATTAAACGAAAAAGACCACTAATTGATATTCTTACAGAACGAATTTGGTTTTTTTAAGATAATTAAATAATTTAAAGCAAGTATTACTATTACTTGGCGGAAACGATTCTTTCGTACGTTTCCGTAGCAGAGACAATAATAATAATGGTTTACTTCCCGCCTTGCCTCTTAAACGAGATTATTCATTACGTAATTGTATGATTTTAACGTTATCGCATGATACAAAATTTTGGGAAAAAGATTTTTAAAGCGCCACTTTAAAGAAATTAATGATTTATTTTCTTGTTCAAATGAATGGATAATTTCGGCAAATAAGACGTCTGCAAATCTTAGTTTCGAGTTTTAAATAAGAAGGGAACGGCATTATGATTTAAAAAAAAACCTTTCCATATATTAAATTATTGAGCGCAATTTTTAATATTTTTTTTCTTCATAAATTTAACACTCTAAGTACTGATAGTTTTTGAAAAAATAATGTTTTTTTTCTACTCCTAACAGAGTTTCCTTTCCGAATGCATTGTGAAACTATACAGCTGCCAAAGAAGCACTAGAATATTTTTATTCTATGCTATTTAGTATATTTGATTGATGTGTACCTCTAAAACATAAATCAAAAGCAAATGGTAGCTCCAGTTTGGTCCGATAAAAGTATTAAAGATAATATTTAATCGAAGAAATCGCTTCGTAGGAAGTACAAACACGCCAACGAAATTATTATCAATGCAAATAAAACTAAATACATGCTTATTCATTCACCACATGCATATTGTAAGACCAAGGAATTGTGTATAAAAAGTCATACATACGATTGTTGGCACACAGTAACCAATCTATGCAAAGTAAGTGCCCAAATACAATAAAATGTACAATATACAAATAAAATGTAGACAATTTGTCTCGACGCCATCTAGTGAGAGAGTTAGCACTTACAATGCCTTTCTCATATAAAATAAACTTGGTTGTTTCAGGTGAAAAAATGTAACAAGCAGTAATTGTTGAATGAAACACTAGTATATATTGAATTATTTCGCGGATAAGAGATAAGCCGCCATAGCTCAGTGGTCAGAGCTGTCGACCGGAAATCGAAAGGACACGGGTTCAAGTCCCGTTGGCGTCATGTATCTTTTATCAGGAGATTTTTCAATGTGGATGAGTGTTTCACGGTAATAATTATTTCTTATAAAATAATTGTTGCCCAAATACAGAAAAAGTTTACCAATATACATACCTCGGTCTTACAATAGATGGCAATTTTAACTGGTCAAATCACGTTGACAACATACGTAATAGATTAAGATCTGTATTAGGGAAATTTTACTCCCTAAATATATTTATCAAAAATATATTATATTGTATACATAATAAATTAGCCGAATCAATTATAGGATACGGAGTCAATAGCTATGGATTAACGTACAAAACGTAGTTAGATAAGATAGAGCAAATTCAACTCCGTTTCCTAAAATTGAAAACAGGCAAAAAAATCCAATTATGTAAAGGCGATTATAAAAAAATGTTTTCATTGTGTAACGTACTCCCCATACCTAATAGGGTACATTACCAATTAACTCTGGAACACATAATTAAAAAAAAACTATTAACCACAATTAACCTACTAGATATAGAGATGCACAAATGTTTATAATTAACAAATCACAACATGTGTACGGAGACAGAATAAAGAGGCATAAAATCCCTGAAAATTTTAACGCATTACCTGAACACATAAAAAGAGAGGCATCTATCTCTAAAATAAAAACAAAAATCAGGTCTTTCTACCTCCGTAGAACATGAAAACGTATACCTTAGTGTAAATGAATGTATAATATAAAGAAAAACCCATTGATTTTCACATACTGTATGAATGATCAAGTCTTAGTATCTGTACCCGAAATAAAAGACCTGGGGATAATATTTGACACCAAATTAACATTTATCTCCCACATTAACAATATAACCACTAAAGCGATGCAAATGTTGGGTTTCATATTAAGAACTGCAAAAGATTTCAAAAATGTAAAAACTTAAAAAATATTATATTCATCCATTGTCAGAAGCCATATAGAATTCAAATCAACCATTTGGAATCCATTTTACAATATTCATGAAAAATCTATCGAGCGAATCCAACATAAATTTTTACGTAACATAAATTATAGATTAGGTATTCCTATTGAAAACATTAACTACACCTCACTGTTGAAAGTCATGGGCCTAGCCACATTAAAAGAAAGAAGAATATGTTCTGATCTCTTTTTTCTTTATAAAATTGTTAATAACATGTTTGACTCCCCTGAACTCCTAAGGTTGATCGACTTTCATGTGCCTAGTAGAACGGTTCGTCAGAAAGTACCTTACCATTGTAACATTGCAGGTACCATAGCAGAAATAAATTCAGTAATGAACCGACTACACAGTGCAGGGAATAAATATTGCGTGAACACTAACGGTACTGAATGTCTATCAGCCTATAAACACATTATCATTAAATCTGTATGTCAAATATGAACTTTGCAAACATTAAACGGAGTATGTGCGAACTATTTCCACTACTCTACAAATTACGTTTAAATAAATAAATATTATAATACTTAGTTTAATATAACTTAATACTATGGTACTTTGTTTAAAATTATAATACTTGACTGAATATTGTAATACTTAATTTAATATTATAATAATTGGTTTAATATTGTGGTACTTGACTTAATATTGTGATACTTGGTTTAATATTATAATACTTAACTAAATGTTTTTCTATTAGACTTTTTGTCGTTTCTTATCCTAATCTTGCGTAATAGAGATTGTTAATTAGAGTTACATAGTTTATAGGCTAATGTGAACAACAATTTCATCCTTTTTTATTCAATTGTTTTGGAGGATATTGGCAGATCATATATTTTTATTTCATTTACTTAAATTTCATGTTTCCTACGTTTCGTAAACTCTTGTTTCATGTTACCTATATTTTGTTAACCTATGCATTATTCAATCTTATATTTAATGTAATCTGTATATTCTTATATATTATGTAAACTCTTTATTGTTATTGTATTTTAAAAACATAATAGCATTGTATGTAAAAGCCCTATGGGCGTTTAAATAAAATAAATAAATAAATAATAATACCTACTAAACAATATGGTCGTCGTAGAAATCAAACCTAGTTTTAGCATACTGCAAAAATTTTGTATAATGCATCACGTAAAAAAATTGGAATTAAAACCTAAATCCAATTATCAAGATACAATACGTATCAATGAATAAATTAAAGTTATTGGTAAGATAAAAAAATGATAATACCTTTGCATATTGAAAAATTGTAAAAATGAGAGATTTCTTACAGTAAAACTGAATACCACTGAGTTTTCAGTGGTATTCAGAAAGTGGCTTTCACAAAGAAGCTTGTTGAAATCTATTCTGTTTAATTTTCAAACAATTTCAGATTTGCCACGTATCTGAGGAATAGAAAGCAATATGTGTGCATCAACAGATATGGGTGAAGTAAATTCTCTGCATTCTCTGGAATATCACAGGGGTCAAACCTAGGGCCTCTACTATTTCTAATTTTAATTGATGATATTCAAGAATGCTTAAATATACCACTTGCCTGCTTTTTGCTGATAATCTCAAATTATTTATGAGGATTTGTGATGGATAAGATTGTACCAAATTACAAATCGATTTAGATTCAATTTTATCATGGGCTGATGAAAACAAATAATTTTTTTATACAAAAAAAATTGTCAATATGTCATATACACGTTCGAGAAACCCCACGCAATTTGATAATTGTATTAAAAAAGCTTTGGTATAACCAATACAATCCACCAAGGACCTAGGTTAGTGTTTGATCCAAAAAATACATTTTTTTTAGTTCATACATTGCTGTTAATATGATTTTGCTTTATTCATTATTGGTTAACCAACACTGTGCCGTACACATTTTTATGTATGAAAATTTGTTCGTCGTAATTTTTTTTAGCAAAATTTTCAAAGACTACTTTATGAAGTCGTATAGTGGATTTGTTATAACTCTTACTCTGATCTGATTACCATTTGTTGAAATCTTACTATCATATTACTATTCTCTGAGCACATATTACTCTTTGTGGAAATTCGTTTAAACGGTCGTTTTTTGTACTATACCTACACATCTCATGTTAACAAATTTGATGAATGAAAGAAATTTAAAAAGTAAATCAAAGTACGGTATACACTGAATATACTCCATAATTGAGTAATGCAACAAAGCAGTCCTCTGAAGCAACACAGCGGTGTCGACCCTGTGCCTTCTTCGTGAGATTCAGCAAACACAGAGGCGTGCCAGGAATACGAAGGCAACACGAACACCGCCCCTTGCGGCCGCACTGCACTGTGCAGTCTGTGTATACCACCGAACAGAAAATCTTTAGAAATTTAAAGGACGTACTAACATACTCCCCTGATTTATAAGCATAACTTATTTTTCTAAACGATAGCACAACAAAGATTCGTCGAATCTGACCGAAGCGCAAAGCGAGGGATTCGTACTTACAACTGAATAGTGTTGGGCGGCTTACTTGTTCACAATGGTAGATACTCTCATTACTCTCAGTATCACATTGGGAAAGAACATCATTCAGAATAGGATGGTTGGCTAACATGACATTCGCCGTGTTAGATGCGAATCAGATTTGAATAGCCCGGTTATTTGTAACCTTATTCTTCCCCATCTCTTTTCCCTTCCTACTCACAACATACTGTGGGTTCCCATTTATTTATTTTATCGATCTAAAGTTTGCTCCCAATATTCGTGTGTGCAAATAATTTAAAAAAATACATATTTGAAAATTAACATTATTTGGCAAAGATAATATATCTTTAAATATTTTAAATTTAAACATATTAAATCACAAATACACATCAATATTGAGGTGAACATACTTTCTCAGTTCCTTTTTAAAATTAATCATATTTTTAAACTCAACAATTTCATTCGGGATTTTATTGTAAAGTTTGACGGTCTAGGTGCTTGATTTCTTCCTTGTGAGAATCTTTCGTTATTTTTCTATGGGTCGCACTTCTAAAGGATTTTGTGTTCAGTGGTATATGCCGTACAAACACATCTCCAGAGCTCAGTTCCAAAAGGAGGTTGACATGCAGAATAGGATTCGGCTTGGAGGAGCTTTTATGCCACTTGGCTGCCATTCTCTGTTTTCTGTTGTTAGCTTTCGTTGAGTCCGTAACGGGGAAATACAAACTGTGGCTCGAACGGTACATTTACTGACATTGTATTGAAAACAAGAAAGAAGAAATGGAAAAAACAATTTACATTTTTTTGTCCATTATTTTAATTTTGAAACGCTGGGCTGGACATTGCAACCTAAGAGAAATTAACTGAGCCTGAAATTCCAGAGAAAAAAATATGTTCAAAATTTATGACGCCCGAAATCACCGTTGACTTTGCTGTTGCAGACATTAGACAGATCAAGGCAATAGATTGTTGTGCGAAATACTTAGGTTTTCTAAGGGGTCTTATGTAATCAATCGAACCAACAGATATATTAATTTAAATCAATTTAATCAAAAACAAATTTATGTGTTTTTTATTGTAAGATATATTAATTGTTTGATCAACTAACAATTTATGTACGTACGTTCCTCATCGTAGAAAAAATCTTCCTTCTGTATTGTATGAAAACGAAAAATACAGAAGCCGTCACGTACGACCTCTCTCTGGGACTACATAGGTAATTTTTTATATATATATATTTACATCGATCTGTTTATGTACACAACAAAAGTAAGGCAATATTATAATCGGATAAATTATTTTAATTAAATATTTTTTTCCATGACTGGAAAATTAAAAAAAAAAAATTAATTGCTTAAAGTCAAAACCTTATAAAAAATGCGTTTTTAGAAGATGAAGCTCTAATTTTCCAAATTGTGGTAATAATAATATTATAACGTTAAAAGCTGTCAGCCGTTAGAAATACAATTAAAAGATTTAATATCCACTTATGGAAACATTCACTTACTTTCGGTGCAATTTGTTATAAAAACAGTTCTGTACAAATAAACTAATCGTCTGCCAAAATGGTTCATAGGTATGTCGATATTAGGCGAACAGAAAAAACACTAGTGAGTTGTGGGCGTGGGTTTATTCAAGTTTAAGTAAGAAACTCAGAACCGTAATAGGCGTGGGTGTCTAGTAGTCCCAGGGAGGCTGGAACTATCGGGGGATACTTCCAACAGGAGCGGCGTAGCAGAAGAGAAATGCCTGAAAAAGGATTGCTTACATTGCATCCGTGGGTGGAACGTTTACTTTATACTTGGCAGATTTCTGATTTCCTGGTATTGGGATAATTTAAATTAAAATTCATTGAAATTATTACTTAAAACTTAAATTGCTAAATAAAACATATTGTTGAAAGAAGCTTGATTTTGAAAGCAATTATTATTTTCTGATCCGGGTCGGATTAGGATGATTTAATACATATTTGGTTTATAGTTTTAATTTATTTCTTTACTTAAAATGATTTGTTCGCATAAGTTTGGTAAATCTGAATTTAATAAGTAAACTATAAAACTTTAGCACTCGTTTGGGAATCTACGATTCAAGTAACATTTGGGAATTTCTGGAATTTGAAACGAAATCTATGTTTTGTTCTTGTATTTTTATACCAATGCAAGCATAATTTTATCCAGAAAATATTCACTAATATTAACTGATACATTTTTAGAAACAATAATTGAAACAATTTCTAGTAGCAGTTCATTATACTTAGTTTGTAATTTACTACGTCACGATATAATAGTTCACAAAAAGTCTAAATTATTACCATTCCCTAAGTCCCTTGAATAACGCGTCTGAAGCATTCTTATTAATCCACATTCACAAAAACATACACATGAATATAATATTTGACAGCTCCATATCGGCGGGCTAACACACCCACAAATATATAATATAATAATTAGAATACTTCTTCCAAGGTGTTGAAGTACCTACTCTTTCGGTCGTGTTGCAGACAACTCCCCGAAATCAGACGCAAACAAAATCGCCTGGTATGGGGTGTCCGCCACCAAAACACTGTTTTCACTCTACAAAAAATTAAAACATAACAATACTTTTTCACTGAAGAAAACAAAAATTAAAAAATTGAGCAATATTCAAAAAACGAATGTTCCACCATAATATATTTTATATTTTTGTTTCGGTTAGTTTCAAAGATGGTGTTTCATGCCTTTATGTATTTATAATGTGCACTTATCTGGTAAATACTTACCCGAATACCTGAAAAATTCTTTTAGTCTATAGGATAGGATTGGATAGATAGAGAGGAGGATAAAGTCGTTTTTTGTGGTTTGCGACATAACCACAGAAGTCGTTTCTGTCTGGCTTGAGAAATCAGCCAGGCCCCGCTACTTTTGCCGGCCGGAGGGATCCCACCGGCCCACCGAGCAGGCGCTCGCGCCCACCCAACTGCCTTTATCAAGGCAACACTTTCGCTATACTCAATACTCGCAGATTCACGCTGGCCCCCGCAAACCGCCCACAAGCTCCAGAGACGTGCTCACTCTTCAAGAGGAGGCACCGACTACCGCCTGTCAAAATGTTCCCGACGAGGATGCTCCCCGCTGACCACGAGGACTCCCCGGTCGTGGTACCACCCGGCGCTCACCAAATTGCGCTTCGCAAGAAGACCGGGACCGTGCGCCTTACGGTCCCCGCACCACAGCCCCGCTCCGAGGACCCAAGGACCCGGAGACCATCCACCACCACGACTGCCACCACGCCCGACGAAACTGAGATGACGGAGCCCGCAGCAGGCCCCTCCTGGGCAACAGGACCCAGTCCTGCCCCCAGGCGCCCCCCGATAGGCCCAGCGTCGGCCTACGTGGCGCCTCCGAGGCCCCAGCAGCCGATGGAGACGGCTGCCCCCCAGGATGGAGGCTGGACGAGGCCGTCCAACCCCGCAAAGAGGCCCATGTCCCCACGGGGACCACAACCGCTCCAGTGTGGCAACCGATTTGAAGAGTTGCCCGAGGTAAGCGAAGGCGCCGGCGCGCCGCGTAATAAGCGTGCCAATACTAATAATTCTTTCTCCCCCGCAGGTACCGGAAGGAGAGACCGTGTTCCCCCGGTTGTGATGACCCTGGGGAACATGACACACGCGCAGATCACAGCTGCGGTCCAAGGACATCTGGGGGCGGGTAAGCTCTTTACTTTTAGGTACAACAGGGGCGGCACGGCCAACATCTTCGTGCGCACGATGGAGGACCATCGCGCCCTCACCAATGGACTGCGAGCGGAGGCGCGCGGCTTCCACACTTTCACGGCCGAAGCCGAAAAAATGAAGAAGGCCGTGATCAAGGGCCTGCCACTAGTAGAAGTACAAGACATCGCGGCGGATCTGGAATCGCAAGGATTCCCAGCTGTGAAGGTGGTCAAGATGACTGCCTCAAATGAGTATCCCATATACTTAGCTCACTTCAATAAGGAAGTCAACATGGGACAGCTGCGCGCGGCCGTCAAATACCTATGCCACTGCCGCATTCGACTCCAGAAGCACAGGAGTAATCACCTTCAGCACGGCACCCAGTGCTACAGATGTCAAGACTTCGGACATGGGTCCCGAAACTGTTCGCACACAGCAAGGTGTGTAAAATGCTTACTGGAGCATGCTTCGGCAGAATGCCCCAAGAAGACGAGAGACGAGCCCGCCGCATGCTGCAACTGCTCAGGCCCGCATCCCGCCAACTACAGAGGCTGCCCCAAGCGGGTAGAGTACGTCGCCTCAATCCAGCAGCGACCAGCCAGAAGGACTCAACGCCCGCTGGCAGAACAGAACCCGAGCAGGCCACCTCCTCAGCCGAGGACGGATGGACGCACATGGGCCAACGTAGCCGGAGGCACCGCCCCCGCCCAAGAGCAGCGCGAGACCGCGCCGCCCCCACAGCCCCGCCCCCAGCCCCGCTCACAGCAGGAGCCCGTGCGCGCGCCCACCACTACAGAGGACGACCTGGACATCATGGCCCTGCTCCAAGGCCTCCTGAGGATGCGATCGCAGCTCGCCCGCTGCACATCAAGAGCAGAGAAGCTCGTCGTCCTGATGGAGCTTCTCACGACCACCCTCGATGTCTAATCCCGAGAAGGTGAGAGTCCTCGTATGGAACGCATTTAGCGTGCGCAACAAGACAGACGAACTGCTCGCTTTGGCAAATGAATTAAACACCGACATAATTCTCTTATCAGAATCCCACTTGAATCCAAGCGTACCGCTGAGAGTGCAAGGCTTCGAGATCTACCGAGACGACCGACAGGGAAGATCAGGCGGAGGAACCGCAATATTCGTTCGACAATCAATGACGTCCACAAGAATTCCCACTCCGAAGTTGAAGCACGCTGAAGCCACGATTATCGAAGTCACCATAGAGGGTAGAGCGCATACCATAATCTCCGTATACTGCACCCAAAGTAACCTAGTGAGAGAAGATCTCAATAAATTGCTCAATCTGGGACCAATCGTTGTGATAGGAGGCGATTTGAACGCCAAACACAACTACTGGAATAACTACAGAGGTAATGCGAACGGAAATACGCTCTTTACACACATGCAGACAAATACCTATTCGATAATGGCGCCCGACAGACCTACGTACTACTCGCAACGCTCTAAATATCCGAGTACATTGGATATAGTACTCGAGAAAAATGTTAAGACAATATCTCCACTGCGCACATTAGACGAGCTGTCTTCAGACCATCTGCCCGTGTGCTTTACTATAGGCGGCACAACTTCAAGGACCCCCAGAAAACAGCGCAATTATAAGGATGCGGACTGGGAAGGATTTAAAAAGGAAGTCAACGAACGAATTCATCTCACTTCGGGAACTCTGCGCTCGCCACAAGAAATCGACGCAGCTACAAGCACTCTCACAGAGATTCTTCAAACAGCACAAGATACACACATTCCTCTCAAAGAAGTACATTCATACACGATCAAGCTTCCCGAGCACGTTTTATCGCTCATCAAGGACAAAAATCGCCTGCGACGCATGTACCACCGCACGCGTGACGAATACTTCAAGACAGCGTACAACTGCCTGCAGAGGGAAATCAAGACCGAAATCGCAGAACTCAAGCGCGAACTTTGGGACATTGAAGGTTACACCCACCCTGTCCCACCCCGGTATAGGTGACTTATGGTCACCCCTTCGGAGCTCTCGCATGAATCTAATTTTTTTGAATAAACGGCTCTACAAAGTACAAAATGAAGCTAGACCTTCAATGTCCCCGCATACGGTGTTAGGAAGCGGTAATGCGAGCGCTTACAGGTACTAGTCTAAGAACAACACAGAACAATAAACATCAAACAATCAGGTAAAAGTGTCAGGCAAATAGTTGGTGGAGGGAACCCACACTCCAGTACCTGTAAACACAAAGAAGAAATAAGTGACATAATAGAGTGACGGGGGAGTTTCGCCGAACCACGACTGGCAGTCCTGTTGAGAGATTGGTGGTGGTTGGGGTGACTGGCGCAGGTCAGGACTTCCACACCCCTTAGCCAACCACCCGGTGGAGCCCTGAAGATAAGTATGGGAAAAAGAGGGATAAACCCTAAAGAACCTAGGGGAAAGAAGCGTCAGGAGGTCGGAGGCAGGGTGGAGGTTACCCCAACCCGCACAGTCGCCCTTCTGACCACCAACGCTCCTCAGGGGTGGCGCAGGTGATTGGCGGAGTCCCCCGGTAAAAAAAGGAAATAAAAGAAGCTCCAGCAAGGTATGCGGGGACGAGGCCCGTTGTCCAACCCCTATTGGGGAGAAGTAAACAATACAAGACAAACAACGGAGTTCAGTTCTAGCCTGTAAACTCGTTGCCGTTACTGAAAAAAGAAAAAAAAATACATATAAAAGAAGAGAAAAGAAAAGAGAAAAGGAAAACAATAAACAATCCAAAAATGCCAAAAAAACAAAGTTGAAAGTGTAAAAATAAAATCTGCATAGTCTGTAAAGAGGACAGCATGTGAAGTATAAGATAACAAAAAAAGTAAAACATAAGAAAAGAAAACTGAAAATAAGAAGAAAAATAAGAGACAAGTTATTTAAAAGAAATGTAAACGAAAGAAAAATCATCTGCAGCAGCTGGTACAGTAAGGAAAGAAAAATAATAAAAATAAGAAGAACAGAATAGCATAAACAATAATCGGAGATTTGTAAAAGAATTAGTCATGGAGCAGGAGCAATACACCAGGGGTTCTCAGTTATCACGCTAGTCAGCGACTCTAAGCTCAGACCATCTCTCAACCCAGATCCTAGTAAACTTCCTCAGACATTCGAAATTAACTCTGTTAGAAACAAGATCGGTGTTCCACACCGGTCTAATGGGGACATTCAGACCGTCTATCATTTCGTCTCTGGCATCCTTCAAGATCTCACAGTGCCACAGAATGTGCTCGGCCGACTGGTAAGTATTGCCACAAGCGCAATTGGGATGGGTAGACAGGGCAAGGCTGTGAAGCCTCCCCCTGAATTCCCCATGTCCTGAGAGGAGCTGCGTCATGTGATGGTCCAGTTTGAGGAAGGCCCCTTCCATTCTGAGTTTAACTGATGGGAAGAAGGAAAAGGTCCATCTTCCCATGCTCGACCTATCCCAACGGACCTGCCACTCTTTAAGCGAAAGGTCCCTCATCGTCCGAAGCAGTCCAGGGAGAGTTCCCGGTCCACCTGGTGTCAGAACGACACCAAGATGGGTTGCCGGGGATCCTCTGGAAAGTCTCTGCTTGGTTAAGACTTCCCTAATCTCCAGATCGATTGGCAAAATGCCGGCCAAAACTGGCAAAGCGTCCGAAGCAACAGTACGGTATGCGCCAGATAGTGCCAGCAAAGAAGTTCGCTGGCCCCTAGTAAGAGCGAGGAGTATAAGGCAGTTATCCAGGCGGTGCTCCCAAACAGAGGCAGCATACGAAACTTGCGCAACGTATACGCCCCTGTACAGAGCACGTAGTGCCGGACTGCGTAGTCCCCATTCAGCGGTGGAGAGTCTCCTCAGCTTTAGGAACAGCGCCTGAGCCTTGCTTGAAACATCTTTAACATGAGCCAGAAATGAGGACGATCGATCGAGTGTTACACCTAGGTACTTGACCGTGTCTGCAAATTTGATGTTGGTGTCTCCCATCCGGATGGTAGGGTTTCTTGTTCTACTGAGAGAGCCCTTCATCAGGAGACCCTTTGTCTTGTGGGGAGCGAAGGTCATCTTATTCCTCTCCCCCCATTTAAGGAGGGTGTTCAAACCATCACCAGCCTTTTCTTCAATTTCCTTTCTGCTGTTCCCCGAGACAAGATACATTTTATCATCCGCGTAGTCGATCATGATACATCCTTCAGGCAAGGGTAACCTAGAGGAGTCGTCAAAGTCAATATTCCAAAATTCAGGTCCCAGAACGGAGCCCTGAGGACAGCCCATATTTACTTCGCGTTCTATAGTAAAATCACCATGGGATATCGAGACAGTTCGTCCCGATAGGTAGTTGTCAACCGATTTAAACAGGCGTTTTGGACAATTCCTACTTTTAACCTTTGTGCGTATCATGTCCCACCACGCGAAGTCGAAGGCACCAGTTATATCTAAGAAGATTGCTACAACATACCTCTTTGTGCAGACCTTCACCCAGTTAAGCGCAAACGAAATGGCGTGCACAGTGGATTTACCCGGGACGAAACCAAATTGAAGTTCACTGGGCGGTGATAGTGTACTGCGAAGACGCTGCCGAATAAGTAATTCCAGGATCTTACCGAGGACTGGGAGTAAGGTTATCGGGCGATAAGCCTTAACATCGGTGAGTGGTTTGCCGTTCCCTTTAGGTATAATCCTGAGCACGCCCCTCTTCCATTCAGAAGGGAAAATTCCTCTTCTCAGGCACGATTCCATCACTTGAAAGAGCTCTTCTTTAGCGTGGACCCAGACATGCTTCACTATTTCGCCGTTGAGTCTGTCATGCCCTGGTGCCTTCTTTGGACCCAAACCCTTAATTATAGCACCTATTTCAGCTCTAGTGACGGGAGTGATTCTATCCTCTTGGGCGAGGTCTCTAGGTGGAAGCCGTGCTAGATTTCTAATCTGTTTTTGGTGGTCACTTTCCCCAATTACTGACTCTACAGGGACTAACTTGCCCAAAAGTGTGTTGAGAGTAGAGGCCACGTCCACAGTCTCAGCGTCCCTCCCATCAATATTCCCAATTAAACTTGACAAAAACCGATCCGATCCCTTGCCGGATTTTTCAATTGCGCTGTGGATTTCCCACGGGTTGGCGTTGCCCACATCTTTAACCCAATTATGCCAGACAGCTCGTTTCGCAAGGAGAACCGCATGTTTGAAAGTTGCCCTGGATCTCCTGAGAGCGGCCTGAAGGGCAGCTGTCTCCTCCTCCGTACAGCTTCCCCTCCTGGACAGTCCCAAGGCCCTATAGGCTCCTTTGTAGGCCCCCTTTAGCGAAGTCAGCTCAGGTGACCACCACGGCGTTCTAATTTTCGTCTTTGGGTTTGATCTACCCAGAGAGGAATCAGCCGCAGATACAACGGCAGAATTGAAAAAGTTCCCCAAATTGTCCGGATCATTAGCTGCTACGTGATGAAAATCCCTTAATGTATCTCGTAGCGCCTCCCCAAAGTTATCCCAATTCGCCCTGGAGGTGTTGAAATTCCAGGAGGATCTCGGAGTTTCAGTTTTCTTAACACCTATTGTAAATGTGATTAATCTATGATCCGAAACTATTGCGCATTCATGGACCCTCCATTTAGATATCCTGGCCGCAACTGATCCAGAGCAAAGAGTTAGATCAATGTTGCTCTCTCCTAGTGTGTTTGAAAAGGTAAAGAACGAACTCTGTTCGTTAATGATACAAAGGCCTTGCGCAGCAATCAGGTCTTCGACGGCGTCAGTCCGTGATCGTACTGAATGGGTTTTAGTATTGTCAAACCAAAGAGGAGAGCGAGCGTTAAAGTCCCCTCCGATAACTACGTTACGACCTTTAAGCGCGTTTAGGGCGCGCGTCAGACTCAGGATATGTGGTCCTACCGGGTTCCCCCATTTAAAATAGACTGAGATCAGATAGATCTCAGTATCAGCAAATTTAATACATACACAGGTTTGGTACTCATTAGACAGTCCAGCCAGAAGGAGGGGGCTGATCAATGATGTATTGACCAGAACACCCGCCCCTGGAGATGAGCCGACTTCGAGTACCGCTCCCGGAAATTCAATTGGAGTCTTACCTTCCCAGGTGTACTACTCCTGAATAAGCAAAATGTCAATGTTGAGGTCAAACATGACCCGCTGCGCGTCCAGGGTGGCCAACCGGGATCGCTGCAAGTTAATCTGACCTAGGGAGAGTAAATTATGAGGAGCCATAATCGGTCATGCGGACTTGAGCATTAATGGCAGCCAGGTGAGCAGGACAATCCCTGTCCCCCGTAGGATGATTGGCAGGCTTCCTAAAGCGAGTGCAGGTAGCACAGACAGCGGGAAGTTCCTTCTTGGGGCAATCCTCATGAGTGTGCCCCACAGCGGCGCAGTGGCGACAAGTTTCATTTTCCTGAGAGCATGACTTGGATATATGGCCATATTGCTGACATTTGAAACATCTGGTGGCACCAGTGTAGTCCCGAGTCCGACAGGCATTCCACCCAAGGAAGGACATTCCGCTGTCTAGTAAGACCTTACGGGCAGCTGGATGACATGTCACAACCATGTTCATGGTAGGAGTGTTGCGCTTGCCAAAAAGCGATACTCGCCGCATAGTCCGAAGGTGATCTTCCAAAGACAATGTGGTCTGGCCGGATAGATTATTGGAGAAGATCTCATTAAATAAATCCTGATCCGCGGATTGTTCGCCTTTTGGCACATTGTAAATAACTATTTTAGGAAGACGGCCCAAGGGATTGATCATCTTCAGGCCGTTTGCAGTAAGTTTCGCTTCAGCTTTTTTTATGTTCTCAAGATCCTTAGAGTCCTTGGCTTGAAAGGCCATTCCCGCTCCTTTAATTTTCCTAGATCGGACAATTCGGAACTCGTCCTTCTTGGGGTTAAGGATCTTCTCCAGGACTTTCTGAGTTTGTTCCGAGGTTTTGCCTTCTGGAGCCTCTGGATACACCAAGAAAGTAAGTGGCTTTTTTGGAATCGGTCGCTCGAAACCGTTGATGACTATTTTTTTTGACGCTGGCATGCCTGCCGCGGCATTTGCATAAGACAATGTCTCCTTGGCAATGGGATGCGTCGAATAGGCTGGGCGAGTTTTAATAGCCAGGTCCAATTTAGACGATAGAGCCGATTGCGCACTGAGCATTTCCTCTATGGTGGTGCTTCTCGTTGCAAGTGTATTAAGCTCGAGCATCAATCTCGTGATGTCTGACATCAAGTCGTCAAGGGTGGTGTTGAGCAGACTTTTGTCAGTTTTATTTAGCTTATTAGGGCCGTCCATTAGAATCAATCTGATTTTCTGGCACTTCTCCAGGGCTGGAATAGCCTTGAACTCCTGGTTCCCTGGAGACTCGCTGTAGCGTACACGCTTCTTATTCTCAGCGTTGGGTGTAGTTGCTGGAGCGATGGAGGGCATCTCCTGAGAGGGGGGCACGGCAGTGGTGCGACGAGTTGTTTCCAGCTCCGAGACGGCCTCACTTTCCGAATCCACTGTATGAAGCTCCTTCTGTGGCCTGGTTTTGGTCCGTTTTATAGTCTTGAAGGGCCTAGCTGTGGGAGAGCCTGTGCTCAGAATCTGCTCTATCTGTTTTAGAATGTTTTCTCGGTCGTCGGAGCGTCTGACCGGATTTCCGGTGGAATCATCGGACTCGCCAGGCGAAACTGGACCGGAATCCATTTTTTCCGAAAAGTGGGGTAAATCAGAAATTTACCCCAAATTTCAAATTTTTCCCCAAAAATGGGGAAAAAAAAGTCGGGAAAATTTTTGTTCAAAGTGCCCTTAAAAGTGAAAAAATATTGATTTTAGGGGTACAAAATATTTTTTTGGGACTTAGCAAAATTTAGTTGAAAAAGTTAAAATTTAGTAGCCCTCTCCGAAGGTGAAAATGAAATTTATTATTAATGTCCAAATGTCCGCTCTTTACTAATCCTCCACACCAAAATGATTATGGAAAATTAAAAAAAAAAAGAAATGTCACTGTCACTTTTAAATAATTGCTCTTAACGATATAAAAAGAAAAAATATTGTCCAAAATTGGCAATGTTGTGAAGCAAGAGATGCGTCCTCTGAGAAGTTCTTTCATCACTTGCCAGGCAAAATTCGTAGAATGTTTGAACACGTGGTGAACACTAAAACACGTATAATTTTTAAAGTATTTGGCACAGGAAAAAAACTGAACTGTCACTCGACGCGGAAAAAAATTCCGCGTCTGATGCAGTAGGTGACGTTAACGTTCACAAATAGATGCACTTAAACTAGTAGGGATTAAACTGCGACTTGAGGAACACCGCGAGCAAAAAACATTAAAATCACAGTGGATCGCACAAAAAGGTGTCAAATGCACTAAAATTTTCAGCAAAGATGCAGGATCAAACTTTGCACCCTGTATCGGCTATGGATACAGGGGGAAATAGTTGAGACCGCCTCGATGGCGATTTTAAAAAAAACAAAACACTTAATCACTATAAAAGTATAAAAAATTCACTAGCACAGAAAAAATATTGATACGGGCGGAAAGCCCGTAAAAAACTGCGCCTGGTGGCGCTTAAAAGGTTGTAGGATTATGGGATTTAACAGAAATATGGAAAGATAATTGCGGAGCAAAATTTGTGTGAGTTGTTACCTTGGAGGCAAGAACTGAACTGAAAAACTTTGGGACAAAAAAGTCGCGTCGCTCACGCCGAAGGATAATTCATTATGGAAAATGGCTAGCGCGCTGAGACATAAAGATTTCACAATCCCCCCGCTACAGAAATTGAACGGCCCTGGGACGGCTTTGTCGCTACAAGAAAAAGCTGACACACTCGCCGACGGCTTCGAGAGAGCCTACGCCGCTACAGACGGCCTCTCCGACCCGGCTACGGACCGGATCGTAGCTGACTCTCTACGAGATTTGAACGAAGCAGAGCAGACAAACGCTGAAGATATTCATTTCACAACGCCGAGCGAGATTGCGGTCACAATCAAGCGACTCAGAACGAACAAGGCGCCGGGAAGCGATCAAATTCACAACATTTTACTCAAACATCTCCCTCAAAAAGCCATCATTTACACTACAAAACTGTTCAATGCCTGCCTCATGACTGGGCATTTTCCCCAGATTTGGAAATCGGCGACCGTGCTGCCATTCGCAAAGCCGAATAAAGATAGAACGCAGCCGACAAGTTACCGGCCGATTAGCCTACTATCTACGTTGAGCAAGGTATTTGAACAAATTATACTTAACAGGCTTGTCCCACACCACGACGAACACAAGACTTTGCCAGACGAGCAGTTCGGCTTCAGAAAGAGGCACTCCACGACCCATCAACTCACCAGAGTAGCGGAATACATCGCAAGAAAATTTAACGAACATCGCTTCACCGCTGCTGCGCTCATCGACCTAGAGAAGGCATTCGACACCGTATGGATAGACGGGCTCGTGCATAAGTTGCACCGCACCAACACGCCCATATACCTAACGAGACTGATACAGGAATACCTAAAGAATAGATCGTTCAGAGTGTTCATAAGGAACGTGTTATCTTCAATGCGTGAGATTCCAAAAGGCGTGCCGCAAGGAAGTTTACTGGGACCATTTCTCTTCATTCTGTTCACCTACGACATCCCCCGAGACGAGAGATGCAATCTGTCTATCTACGCAGATGACGTCAAACTATACGTTTCCTCGCTGAAAGCGAACATGGCCGCGATTTACCTACAGAGGGCGCTCGACGCGCTCGTAGAGTACTACAAGAAATGGCGCCTGAAACTGAACGAGGCGAAAACCGAAGCCATCATGTTCACGAGAAAACGTATAAATAGAACACCTGACTTCAACATCGAAATGGGAGGACACAGCATTGAATGGAAAGATGAAGTTACATATCTCGGCCTGACCATGGACTCCCGCCTCAACTGGAAATCTCACCAAGCAAAGATGCACGCGCGCACGCGAAAAGCGATCGGCATGATGAAGCCAATTTTCAATAGACGCAGTCCGCTACTTCCCAAAACCAAACTCCTCGTCTACTACTCGCTCATTCGTCCGGTACTCTCGTATGCGATTCCCGTATGGAGCAGCATCTCACACACAGACCACAAGAAACTACAGACACTTCAAAATCTCTGCATTAAAATCACATACAACACGAGACTCAGAACAAACTTGAAGAGATTACACGAACGAGAACAAATTCCAACTCTATACGAATTCACACACAGACTGACTGCACGCTTTTACAAATCACTCACACTTAGTAAAAATCCACTAATACGAGACATAGGACAATACAATGCTCCGAGCGACCTGACATTCAAATACACACACAGACTACCTAAACACATCCTCATGGACCATGACCACATATGGTACATACCAGAATCAGACGCGGACGAATAGCGAGCAGTAGGTATTTCCTAAACTCCCGACTTTCCTCCTAAATATATAATGTTTATATATCTATTTATATATTTATATAATATTTTATAATTTGTATGTATATGTATGTTTATTTTCTATCCTCCCATAAGTATATATTAACATAAAAACAGACACACACACATACATCTCAAAAATGCAGGACATCATATACCGATGTTACTGAAGGCCGCATACGTTTCAAGTTGACGTTCGGCCGCTCCTTCCGGGTAAGGTTTTCTGCGATTTTCCTTACTCCCAACGGCAAATGCGGAAGGACCCCAACAATAGGGCGCAGCCGAAATTTCCTCCCCCCATTCCCAACACAACACAAACAGACACGTATGTAGTATATGGCCGCTGTCGGTCGCTGGTGGTGCTGATGCTGGATGTAAACATGCAATTTTAGTAGGGTTTTTAGGTAACAAATTTTTTCCCTACCGAGAAAATACAAGGCCTCTAAGTCTATAAAAGCCAGGTAACATTTGAATAAACCCATATGAGGTAAAAATTGTGAGGCGCATATGACGCCGTTCTATTTGTATAAAGAACATTAACTTTAAATTCAGTAAATTTAAATGATTCACCACTTCATGGAATATAAGAATCTAGAAAATGAAAAAAAAAAAAGTCTATGCTTAAAAAATCGAAGTAATTGTCATTGGGCTTTTTTGGTGTCTATTATTGTCACGTACTGTTGTTTGAAATTTGGCATCTGTAAGTTTGAATAATTTTATTCTCTTCACAAATTGATTAAGGTGCCATCTAATAAGACAAAAATCTGCTGCGCATATTGCACGGGCCAGACGAAACCTTACAACTGCAGGAAGGGATCTACAACAGGTTGGTGCACGTTTTTATTATACGTTTAGGCAATTCTTGACCATAATCTTTTAGGTGAAAATAATTTGTTAGTTATACTTTCTTGGGTATAAAGCCCGTTTTTTTGTTGGGCTATTTACACGCTCCAACAGGTACGGAAATCATGGAGACATCTCTTCAAATAAACAATTTTATTTTTAAAATATCTACTGTAGTGTGCATTTTAGCAAGATCGTTTTATGACCGAGAGGTTCTAGATAAGATATCACTTTTCAGTGTTATTTCCGTTCAAAATATGTTAAGATTTCACAGTTGTTGGGGAAGAAAAAAGAGGAATGATTCACGATGTTAAAAGCTGTAGGTGTTTCTCCAGATGGTTGTATTGGATTATCTAAATATATATAAATTATATTGAATGAATAATAAATACATAAATATAAAAATATGTAAATAATATTGAATAGGCAAGTTCAAGTTCTCGAAGCGGATCTATTAATCTCTATCTCCTACTTTAAAACGCTGCAGTCGTCCCACCCCACTCCCACCCTCACCACTACTCCTTCACCGCTCACCGCGCCCCTTCAGCTGATTTCTTTATCCAATTGTTTCCCCAAAGCCTGTTCAAGAACTGCAAGGGAAGCTGCCGAGGAAAAACCTCACGAGGAGGGAATCCCTGCACCGACAATTTATTCCTTTTACGCTAAAGCGAATGCGCAGTATACATTATACATATTTATATCATTATTCTCTATTTTACAAGCATCAACTATTTACGTGTGGCTTACTATTTAAAGATTTATATTGTAAATACTGTTAATTTCTACATTATATCATTGAAAAACGTTCACCAAATACCTAGGCCTAAACATCATAAACAATAAAAACGGATTAATATATTCTCTATTTAAATAAAACCAATTATAAGAAAAATCTAAGGACGGGTTGTTTCGGAGAATTTGAACAATTCATCAAATTTCAACGTTCATTTTCGGGTTCTGTGAAAGTCCTATTCAAGTTCTGTTATTATATTATTGTAGACTAGTTGCTTGACAAAACTGAAATAAAAACAGAACTTGAAAAAATCTTTCACAGAACTTGAAAATGAACTTTGAAATTTGATGAATTGTTCAAATTCTCCGAAACAACCCGTCCTAAGAAAAGTTAATTATATTCATAAACAGAAATCGCAAGAAATAACAACCAAACAAAAACATATCCAAGAGCAACTTTACCACTAACACTAAATTTTGGAACAAAAAATTCTATACTTTGGTATTAAACTTTACAACAAAATCCCACTCTCATTCAAAAATTACAACAATATTATAATATTTGAATCTCAAATAAAAAGCTGGAGATCAGAAATAGGAATATACTGACACCAAATACAGACTGAAACCGAAATCACTAAGCTGCTCTAAAACACCTCGTAAGATATTTATACTTATTTAAGAAAAAAAATTACATAATATGTGTATAATTACTTCATATTATTCATACCACTAATTTTTCATAACATGTAAATGAATAAATGAGATCCCAGTGAGTATATCACTATCCCACACATTACAAAAATCGGATGCTAATATATTTTTTATTTATTATGTTATTAATTGAAAAAGCATTGGTTAATAGTGAAAATCGAGTGAGAATTATCTATTTTATTTTGGAGAAAACGCATGAAACCTTGTAAATACTTAATAGCCAGTAAAACCGTGTATTAAATAGTAAATAAATTAATAAAAAAAAAATATTACACTATTCTTGCTTCGTTTTACACATGCCTCAAAGTTGAAGTAAATGTTAGTATTGACGCTCTATTTGAAGATCTATGCAGGTTTTCTTTCAGTGGGCGGCTCTGAGAGAATTCATTGTATTTTACCGTTGAACCGAGTGCACACTTTATGGGTACTATTTGTTTACGTGGCGTGTATAAATATATTCTCTCCCTCTTGAGTTTTCGTAGGAAATACGTAATAGAGCAATTAAGGTGTAGCAACACTCATGCACAAGGAGTTCGTATAATAATAAAAAACATGCACACATTCAAGTGTGAGTGGCCGAGCCACGATTATGGTTATAAAATGGTTTCGAAG
Organism: Hesperophylax magnus; assembly: GCA_026573805.1. Taxonomy (NCBI): domain Eukaryota; kingdom Metazoa; phylum Arthropoda; class Insecta; order Trichoptera; family Limnephilidae; genus Hesperophylax; species Hesperophylax magnus. The sequence goes on along the minus strand of JAIUSX010000010.1, from coordinate 7,996,377 downwards.
GGTGAAACAAGTAAAAATATTAGGAAAACAAATAATTTTTATTAAATATTTTGCACAAATATTGCGGATGCTTAGAAATCATAAGAAATAATTATACAAGTTGTGGCTGAGGAAAATTGTCATTTAGTTTACCATAAACATCTCCTGTTTTATTAATTCAAATATTCGAAACATTAACAAATTAATAAATTATTATAAGCAATAATTAGTCGCCTGTAATATCAATACAAATTGAAAATATCTCCCGAGTAAAAATAAATACCGCCGACGGGAATTGAACCCGCGCCTTCTGATGTCAGGTCAGATGCTCTGGACCGCTGAGCCACGACGGCTTATTTCCAACCCGACAAATAATTCAATAAGTACTAGTACTTCAAGCAACAATTACTGCTTATTATATTTTTTCCACCTGTAAACAACCAACTTTATTTTTGTAGCAAAGGCTTTGTTAGTGCTAAATTCCTCACTAGATGGCGTTATGACATTATATCTATATTTGTTGGTGAAATATTTTGACTTATCAAATATTATTATTTTTTTAATGATAAACTAATGTTTATAAGACAAGGTTTTTATGCATAGCACAAAGGATAATAAATTATTATAAGCAATAATTAGTCGCCTGTAATATCAATACAAATTGAAAATATCTCCCGAGTAAAAATAAATACCGCCGACGGGAATTGAACCCGCACCTTCTGATGTCAGGTCAGATGCTCTGGACCGCTGAGCCACGACGGCTTATTTCCAACCCGACAAATAATTCAATAAGTACTAGTACTTCAAGCAACAATTACTGCTTACTATATTTTTTCCACCTGTAAACAACCAACTTTATTTTTGTAGCAAAGGCTTTGTTAGTGCTAAATTCCTCACTAGATGGCGTTATGACATTATATCTATATTTGTTGGTGAAATATTTTGACTTATCAAATATTATTATTTTTTTAATGATAAACTAATGTTTATAAGACAAGGTTTTTATGCATAGCACAAAGGATAATAAATTATTATAAGCAATAATTAGTCGCCTGTAATATCAATACAAATTGAAAATATCTCCCGAGTAAAAATAAATACCGCCGACGGGAATTGAACCCGCGCCTTCTGATGTCAGGTCAGATGCTCTGGACCGCTGAGCCACGACGGCTTATTTCCAACCCGACAAATAATTCAATAAGTACTAGTACTTCAAGCAACAATTACTGCTTATTATATTTTTTCCACCTGTAAACAACCAACTTTATTTTTGTAGCAAAGGCTTTGTTAGTGCTAAATTCCTCACTAGATGGCGTTATGACATTATATCTATATTTGTTGGTGAAATATTTTGACTTATCAAATATTATTATTTTTTTAATGATAAACTAATGTTTATAAGACAAGGTTTTTATGCATAGCACAAAGGATAATAAATTATTATAAGCAATAATTAGTCGCCTGTAATATCAATACAAATTGAAAATATCTCCCGAGTAAAAATAAATACCGCCGACGGGAATTGAACCCGCGCCTTCTGATGTCAGGTCAGATGCTCTGGACCGCTGAGCCACGACGGCTTATTTCCAACCCGACAAATAATTCAATAAGTACTAGTACTTCAAGCAACAATTACTGCTTATTATATTTTTTCCACCTGTAAACAACCAACTTTATTTTTGTAGCAAAGGCTTTGTTAGTGCTAAATTCCTCACTAGATGGCGTTATGACATTATATCTATATTTGTTGGTGAAATATTTTGACTTATCAAATATTATTATTTTTTTAATGATAAACTAATGTTTATAAGACAAGGTTTTTATGCATAGCACAAAGGATAATAAATTATTATAAGCAATAATTAGTTAGTTATTAGAAGACTAATTTCTAGATTCATAACTATATATATATACCTAGATTTCCTTTTGAATACTTTTCCAATATATATTAATTTGGCGTAATGTAAAGTGAAAGTATAAAACAAAATTAGGATTGCTTCAATCAAAGTCTAACAATAAATAATTAATTTCGCTTAATTTACCATTCGATGTTTTTTGTTTGTAAGTTTCCGTATTAAAACACGAAATCTCGAATCTGAAATTTCAATGAAAAAAAAAAAAATTTCAAATTTCAAATTTCAATCGGAAAACCTTAAGTCTGCCCCAATTGAAAAGTTTAAGATGTTGTGTAGGAGCCATATCAAGAAAGAAAAAAAAACATAGTATATTTAAATGTAATAATTAATTAGTCATTTGTAATCTTAAATGTACAAATTACTAAAATAAAATCAATAAATAAAATAAAAATGAGTTAACAAAAGAATGTTGTCAAGTAACATGATAGGGGATTTAATTTGAATACTTGACGGCCTAATCTCGGAATATTTCACAAACAATTCTCTTCTCCTTCCTAATAACGCCCTTTAGCTTCGGTTATAGAGCTTTAGGTGATGAAGCTAAATGATGAAAACAATTTTTTTTCGTATTTAAATGTTAAATATTGCAGATGGTGTAACTGGTATACAACTATTATTTATCAGCTAGCTAAAAGAACATTGTATAATTTATAAAACATAAATATATATATATATTTTTTTTATTTTTTTTTTTTTTCGGTCGGATGCGGTTTACTTACGTTCCCCGCGATCACTTAGGCCATAGGCCCATTGTACTATCTCCCATTTTACCTCATTCCCTTGCCAGTAACCCAGTCCCTTTTATGAAGTTCACCAGGGCTGTCATTGGATATAAGGCGATGTCTTCTGGTTCCACACTGTGTCTTCCCAGGTATCTGAGCTTTATTCCCAGCAGAGCGGGACATTGGCACCATAAGTGAATTGGAGTCTCTTCCTCCTCTTCACATTTCCTACAGATGTTGGTGTTTTCCACTCCCAACAGTTGCATGTGTCTCCTGAGATGGCAGTGTCCCGTTAAAGCAAGCCATACACGCTACGGTCTACCGGAGAGGTCGCCTTTGAAGGTCTGCCTGCGCAGGTCAACCGTACGTCTGTAGCGTGTATGGGGACGTTCCGGTGTACCGGAGCGGTCTTCAGTTCATTCTCTTTGCGATGGCATCGATTGCAGACGATGTCGGGTTGACGTTGATAGGCCTTGCGTTAATTTTGATGAAAAAATATAAAACAGTGAGAAAGAAGTGAACAAAGTGGTGTAAGCATTGGTTATTGAAAAGGAAAACGTATTGAATGAATTAAAATTTGAACCTGAAGATTTTAAAAACTATCTCAGAATGCACGAGAACACATACCTAAAATTAGTTGCAATGGTTACACCAATGATCAAAAAAGATACAGTTATGAGAAATAATATATTATCAGTTACTTTAAGATTTGACGCGACCTGCGCAGGCGGCCGGAGTACATGCACACACACGCAGGTACACCGTACGGTGTTGCCCGAAAGAATTGATTTTCGATTTTGCTCCGGTCGCCTGCGCAGGTTAAAAAAACTGCACAGGTCTATTCCCACACACGCTCCGGTCTGCCTGCACAGGCATACCTGCACAGGTAGACCTCTCCGGTGGACCGTAGTGTGTATGGCCACCTTAATAGTCCTACCAGTTCCCTCAGTGAGTTTCTGTCCATATCGAGTAGTTGCCTGGTTCGGTTAGGGTCCGGTCCGTTTATGAGTACTTTAGATTGCCTCATTCCGGGTGCCTTCTTCCATTCCTTCCAGTGTTGGGATTTGACCCACCTCTTGATATGTAGTTTGGTGTGGCAAGCTGTTACTCCTACGGCCGGCTCGGATCCCGTAAGTGGTGCTTTCGCCCCTTTCCTTGCTAGTTCGTCAGCCCGCTCGTTGCCCTCAATACCTTTATGTCCTGGTACCCAGAGCAGGGTTACTTTATTGATGGTCGCTAGTTCTATAAAGATAGTCCTGCATTCCATCACAAGTCTGGAGTCGCATCGGTTACTTTCCAGTGCCATTAAGGCCGCCTGGCTATCCGAACATATATTTATGTTCTTATTTCTGTACCCGATACTCATTTTCTCCTGTGCGTAGGCTAAGATGGCTTTCATCTCAGCTTGAAACACAGTGCAGTGCATTCTTAGAGTTATACTGAGTTCCCTCTTAGATCCCTGTAGACAGACCCCGGCCCCTGTTCCTTCCTCCATTTTGGACCCGTCTGTGAACCAGATTAGTTACTGTTTGGAGTTTGGACCTGGGACCGTGTCCCATTCCTCCCTTGTGGGATACGTCACTTTGAACAGCTGTCCGAAGAAGTATTCGGCTTGTTTGCCGTCCTGCTTCATCCCAGCCGTCGGACTAATTGCCCTCAGTTTTATTCCTATCTCCGTGTGAATATATATATATAATATAAACATTTTTTTTTGTATTTAAATGTTAAATTTTGCAGATGGTGTAGCTGGTATACAACTATTATTTATGAGCTAGCTAATGGAACATTGTATAATTTATAAATCATAAATATATATATAAACAGGGTGTATCGGCACGTACCCGACAAACTTTAACCAGCTATTCCTTAGCACATTTGGAGTAAAAAATGTTATGGGCACTTTGCTGTCCGGTAACATTTTTTTTAATATAAATATAAATATAAATATAAATATAAATATAAATATAAATATAAATATAAATATAAATATAAATATAAATATAAATATAAATATAAATATAAATATAAATATAAATATAAATATAAATATAAATATAAATATAAATATAAATATAAATATAAATATAAATATAAATATAAATATAAATATAAATATAAATATAAATATAAATATAAATATAAATATAAATATAAATATAAATATAAATATAAATATAAATATAAATATAAATATAAATATAAATATAAATATAAATATAAATATAAATATAAATATAAATATAAATATAAATATAAATATAAATATAAATATAAATATAAATATAAATATAAATATAAATATAAATATAAATATAAATATAAATATAAATATAAATATAAATATAAATATAAATATAAATATAAATATAAATATAAATATAAATATAAATATAAATATAAATATAAATATAAATATAAATATAAATATAAATATAAATATAAATATAAATATAAATATAAATATAAATATAAATATAAATATAAATATAAATATAAATATAAATATAAATATAAATATAAATATAAATATAAATATAAATATAAATATAAATATAAATATAAATATAAATATAAATATAAATATAAATATAAATATAAATATAAATATAAATATAAATATAAATATAAATATAAATATAAATATAAATATAAATATAAATATAAATATAAATATAAATATAAATATAAATATAAATATAAATATAAATATAAATATAAATATAAATATAAATATAAATATAAATATAAATATAAATATAAATATAAATATAAATATAAATATAAATATAAATATAAATATAAATATAAATATAAATATAAATATAAATATATTATTTTAATGCTTATTGGATCTTCTTTATAACCCTTACATAATAATAAGAATATTTTTGTGATAGTAAATAAGTTTGTGATAATGATAAGTATGGGTGACCAGTGACCAGTGACCAGTAACCAGTGACCAGTGACCAGTGGTGCCCAGATTTTAAAATAATTTGAATTTTTTTTATTATATTTTGATTTTAAAACAAGAGAAAGAGGTATTTTCTCCACTCTATTGATATTATCCAGATTAGAAAGCTTCCTTGCGGTGATATTTCCCAAAAACAAAACGTTTGCTAAGTGTTCTTGAAGTGAGCAAACAGGTAATATAGGCAAAGTTCGTTTTTTATATCCAATTTTACCCAAGTTATGGACGTAAGAGGGGATATATATTTACAGGCAAGATGGAATATATAAGTATTTTTCTGAATTTCAAAGCAATGTACACAATACAAACCAATGTGGATGAATTTGCGTTTGAGTTAGGATAAGCTATTCCTTCAACACAAACACAAACACTCATCCTTTAAAAATCTTTAATCGTTGGTTTTTGGAAGGAGGGCCGGACCCTCTCGGCTGCTTCATTACGCTTTATATTTTGATTAAGCTGGCAGATAAAAAAGAACAAGCGTATTGAACAGATTTCCATAAATTTTCGTTGAATCTTCATTATGGGAAAATTAGACTGAATGGCTTATTGAATTTGATTTTACGAGATGATTTTTTTATGGAGGTCGAGTTGATTTGACACTTCTTTATATTGCGCCAAATAATGATGAATTCACACAATTTATTGTTCGGAAATATCTTATTTTATAATATTGTTTGAAAAGTCAATATTTTTTGTTGGTAAGTAAAATTTTTGCAATTGATTCACTTGCATGAATTTTTAATTGGCGTTGAAAAAATACGTTTTAGATCTGCAAAATCTGATTTTTGTACAAATAAAATGAAAAAGTGGGATATCAAAGATTGTAAAATGTTTTTTAGAAAATAAATAAACACCTTATTTGTTGTGCTTTTTAATTATTTTATTTTCATAAATGTCCACAATGATTGTTTTTTGTTGCAATCATGGGCAAAATTAATACAAAAAATTCAAATTAAAATTAGGCCTTTTATAATTGATGGTAAAAATAATTATTTCAGCCACCGCACGTATTTTTTTGTGAAATTATTTTTATACTAATCTTTATTTACTTAGGATGGGTTTTTTCATAGAATTCGAACAAATTCATAAACTTTCAACGTTCCTTTTCGGGTTCTGTGAAAGCCCTATTCAAGTTCTGTTATTATATCATTATAGACCAGTTACTTGACAGAACTGAAATAATAACAGAATTTGAAAATAACGCTTTTCAGAACTTGAAAACTAAGTTGAAGAATTGTCTTATTATCTGAAACAACCCGTCCTTAGTGTACTTCTATGATTTAGGACCCTGTGATAGTTCGTACAACCATTAAATATTATTTGAATCACTTAGAGATCCTTCAAAAATTCATCATGTAAGTGGCCAACTGTATTGGTTTGCTGATTTAGTTAACTTAAGTTAATTTGCTGTCGAACAAAACGTACAAAAGAGATGATTTTATACTCTTAGGCATGAACAATTAATATAATTTCTCCTTAAGATATAAGTGATCTTTGAAGAAATATAATCATAAATATCTTTCAAAAGTTCAAGATAACTGCGAAATAAATCTTTTTGACTTGAAAACAACGCCTATCTTAAATATATAATGGCAAGTTGGTGAAACCAATATACCAAACAAGTACATTAGTAGGTACTTTTTATTTTATTATGGAAACATGACTTGTAATTATAACTATTAACGAATGATCTAAGTAGAGCAATACAAGTATATTTTGAATACTGAAAATTTACTTTACATCAGAAATTCTGGTTATAAAGTATAGCAAGCAAAATTCCGTAGGCTGTTAGAATTCTAAATGTTTCGTCAACAGTTCAACTTTAAAAATAATGGCGCTTGCACTCCCACGAAAATCTCTTGTCATTTTGATAAATTTATAACATTCTGAAATGATCTCCAGGAAAACTCTCCGTCCGATATTTTAAGGAATTCGCCTTGAGCAATCAAAGCAACATTGTTGAAATATTTAAACAACGTATGGAGGAAACGCGAAGCCAATTGTTGAAAACGCCGCACAAAAGGTGCACCAATATTTGCGCGTTCCCTTTGCTGCCTACCTGTAGAACTGTACAACTGGTCTACAGTTACTGTAGTAAAGAATACCTAAATAGAGGGTGGGCGGGAAGGAAGTGAGAGTTAGGTTTAGGAGTGGGAAACATGGAAGAAAATGCGTGGGACGAGAAAGACAACTCTTGAAAAGAGAGTGAGTGAATGGTGTTAGATAGATGTTGATATTCCGTATTTACTTTCAATGCCCACTATACTATTTAGTTTACTTATTGTCTCTTTCAAAGATCACGGGATCGAAATCCGGTGGGGATTTTTATTTCAGATTTAATTTGTTTAAACTAATATCCTATACAAAGGATAAAAAAATATTAAAAGCAATAGTACAACGCTTAAAAAATGTTTATCATTAAAATAATAATATGTGACAAGTCAAAATATTTCACCAACAAATGCAGATATAATATGTCTCGACGCCATCTAGTGGGAAATTCAGCACATAACAAAATTGGTTGTTTACAGGTGAAAAATTGTTATAAGCAGTAGTTGTTGAATGAAATACTAGTACATATTGAAATATTTGGCGGGTTATTATTATACCTGCACGGCAATCAGAAGGGTGCTGGTTCGATTCCCGTTGGAAGCATTTATTTTTACTAGGGAGATATTTTCAATTTGTTTGGGTATTTCAGTTGAATAATTATTGTAATAATAAGGGCCGGCCAGAGCCGAATGCCGCCTGGTGCGAATAAAATTTTGTCGCCCCTTGCCCCTAGATAGGTGATCACTGTAATCAATAATATTCGGATGATTTGTAATTTTACATGGTGCGGGTTTTTTTTTAATCTCAAGGGCAATGTGGACCTATTATCTATGTTTAGGACTGGTAGGTGTTAGGTATTATCAGCGCTTTGGCGCCTTGACAATTGGGGCCCTGAGCGGTCTGCTCTTATTGCGCCCGCACAGTGCAGGCTCTGCCCGCAGTAAAGATCACCATTCAGAACCGATACTTTGTTTAAGCGGCTTTAGCTGAGTTGGTGATAATATTTGTTCAACAAGGTACCCGCAAACCTTCTTCTTGCTTATCTCCGTTCCCTCTCCCTCACTTCAGCCTATACAATGAGAAAAATTGTTTTTAACCGGATTACCAATAATCCGGTTAAAAATAATTAGAAATACTAATATTTCCCCGTGTATACGCAGACCATTGAGGAGGCCATAGTCTCAATTGATTCGAATAGTTGTAGGAATATTGCTTTCAAATTGTAAAAGGTATACTATTTACGACAGTGTGATAAAATAACAAGTCTGGTATACATCTAGATTTATCATTGAAAGTTAATAGAAAAATATAGGCTACCTCGTTTGATAAGCATTAGTTAAGAATTAAATTTCTTCATTCCAAAATGGTTTAGTTTCACACGTGATTGTTTCAGTCCAGTATACCCAAATCCTAAATGAAGTGATACACCGGCAAGGGGCGAAAGTCGCATTTAGTTCAGAGTACAATCACTTTTAAGAAAAGCATTGAAAACTATTCAAAATGTATCTTTCAAACTCCCGTACCTTTTTTGTTGTTACTACTATAAATTTCACCCTTTTTACAAAGATTTTCTCTTGAAATACTCTACCAGAGTTTGCGGTAGACTAGCAGAACATAAAGGAAAGATGTTTGTCCAGAGTGGCGGTTTCATTTTCGAAGTCTAGATGCATCGTTATGAAAACAGTTAACTCAGCCCAGAGATTTTTAGGTAAAAGGCACAATACGTTTTTTGTGTGTAAATTTTGATTGATCCTGATTGTTTGTTCCTTTTGATACGGTGGTACAATATTGCTGGTATATTTTCCTAGTGTCTTGCAAATCGTGACTTGGGCAGTGGATGCCAACATGGTTCCAGTAATTGAATTAGGATCCGTCCAGGGAATCGAATCACAAGCTGGCCTCGGCCAATAATTAAATCTTTCATTCCTCTTGGAGGACCAAATATGATTTCTTTAGTGAGCAACTATTCTCTGGGCTTGTTTAGGTACATTTTTCGGAAGTTACATTACTGTTCCGTTAGATGCCTGTGATTAGTTTAATGTAAACGTACCTAGAAGTATACCGAGAAGTTATGCTCTGTGTCAAATGATACGAAGAATATTTTGTTAGAAATATTGCCACGGAACGTATTGTGGCAAATAAATTATATTTAGACTTATACACCTATCATGTATACAGTTTTCGATATTTCCACGGACATGAAGATTGGATTAGGTACAGTTGGAATAGGGAAGGTGTAATACAAACGAACATACCTATTCAGAATTCAATACTTTCAGGAGAATGGATCATTCTTATAAGATAATATGCAATATTCTTCTGAAAAATAGTCAAGTACTGTGATCCCGATAGAAAGATCTGCATTGAACTCATATTATCATTTTACTGTGATATTTGAAGCGGAACTTTTACACGCCTTTCAGGTGATGTGTTATCACTAATTGGCGCTGTGAAAATTGTAGATATTGATGATAATACAAATAAGTAATTTTTCATCACAATTTAGTACAAAAAAATCACTTTCATTGAATAGGTGACCTTTATATGTTTTTTTAAAACATTTTATTTCCTTTTACATAGTTCTTGTTTGCAGCTTACGTTCAGGAGTTTTCAAAAGTATATCAGAGACTTATACATACCTGTTTAGGTTTGCCAAAATATTTGTAATTAACTGTCATGGTTTTTTTCGTTGTTCCGCTCAATAGTTCAAACCACTCAGAGTCTTTGGGAATTAGGAATATGGTATCCAAGTTAGGGGAATATTGGATAAAAAATTTGAACACCCAGATCTAGCCAATAAATACAGCTAAATCTGATGATGGAATCTGACCAAGACAATACTGAGATTATCTTAAACTTTTAAGGTGATACAAATACACTTTTAACATATTATTATATTTACTCTTTGTATATAAAATAACATTTTAATATTTTAATGAAATAAAAACAATATATTTTTTTGTTTAAAACCACGAATTTTTATTAATTTTAAGACCGACCGGTTTCGCTACACTCGAGCATCGTCAGGGTACAAAATTAAACTAATCAATAATACAAAATGTGTCATTATATATACATACAGAGGGAGATAGAAAGTAAAACCAAAATGAAACAACAATATATTAAAAGAAAACAATTAGTGTATATAAATATTATAATAATAGAGAATAGGCATTAATAATTGTAAGGTGATTAAGGGATACTGGGAATTTTACAGTTTACAGGGAATATTCCCAGAATTGGGCTTTTTGACAAATCTAATTGATTATTCAGAATTAAACTTTTGGTTTTAATGGCTTTCTTAATTTCTAGTGCTTCTAGGTTATTCAATTTGTTACTATGGTCTTTTCTATGGAGAATCTTAGCAATCAGGCACGGAACGGCAACAAAATTCCTTCCTCAACCTTATAAATTCTTATCATAAAAATATTAAATTTACATTAGAGATAGGCATTAATTCATCCTTAAACTTCCTAGACCTATCCTTATCTCTCATTAATAATAAAATTGATTTTAACATCTTTCGGAAACCTACCTACACCGATATTGTCATACATAATACATCCAATCATCCTTTTTCACACAAACACTCAGCATTTCACTCAATGGTCCATCGCTTGGTCACGATTCCATTAACTAATATTAATTTCTCTAACGAATTATCAATAATTAAAAAAATAGCGTCTAATAATGGATACGATCCAGATTTTATTGATAGAATTTTAAGTAAAAAACTAAAACAATTAGCAGTTAAAAACTTCTTATTCGCGAGTCCACATAATATTAATAATAATAATCTTCCTTTCCAATGGCGCCGTATTCTATTCATCAATAATTTTTCTTCCTGCAGTATAGTTAACCTTCCTTCTGAAGTCAAACCGGCGTTTTATACTAACAACAATCTAGGTAAATTTTTAGTCAATTCTAAAGATAAAGATGACACACTTAGTCATGCAGGAATTTATAAATTAAATTGTAACAATTGTCCAGCGTTTTATATCGGGAAGACAACGCGCAATGTCAACATTAGGATTAAAGAACATCTTAGATGCCTAAATAGCAATGGCTTTTCAGAGTTTGCCAATCATCTTATTGAAAAAGATCATACATTCAACAAAAGCACCGGTGCTAAGATTCTCCATAGAAAAGACCATAGTAACAAATTGAATAACCTAGAAGCACTAGAAATTAAGAAAGCCATTAAAACCAAAAGTTTGATTCTGAATAATCAATTAGATTTGTCAAAAAGCCCAATTCTGGGAATATTCCCTGTAAACTGTAAAATTCCCAGTATCCCTTAATCACCTTACAATTATTAATGCCTATTCTCTATTATTATAATATTTATATACACTAATTGTTTTCTTTTAATATATTGTTGTTTCATTTTGGTTTTACTTTCTATCTCCCTCTGTATGTATATATAATGACACATTTTGTATTATTGATTAGTTTAATTTTGTACCCTGACGATGCTCGAGTGTAGCGAAACCGGTCGGTCTTAAAATTAATAAAAATTCGTGGTTTTAAACAAAAAAAAAATATTGTTTTTATTTCATTAAAATGTTAAACCACAAAGTGATTGCTTTCTACGAAAATATAAAAAAATATTTTAATATTTATTATTATCATCACCAGGTTGCGAAATAGCGTACCGCCCTACCACGGAGGTCGTTTAGGTAAGAATTTGTACGGATCAAATAAACGTTTTTAAAAAGGTGAAGGAATGGCTCAACCGTCTTCAGCGCTCAGTTCAAGTGTTAAAGTATACAAGTTGTGTGAAATTCACAGAGATAAGAACAGTACTTGAAGATGGATGAAGAAAATACGTCGAACTAGTCCAAAGTATCCGCAGGGGTATGTTATCCCTATTTTCCACACCCTCCCTACTCCATCGAAGTTTCCAAAACCACCAAACTATCATAAAATGGTTCGTTGCATACTATCAAAAGAGTTTACACTAAGGAGAGCGAAACACAAAGGTATCCCCTTAGGAGATTTTATTCAAGTCATTATTCACGTTGAGTTTTGTTCATGGTATTTTTTAGGATACTATCCGTAGTAAGAAGCATGCTTTGCAAAATATAATTTACGATAAAGAACGACTATTTATAATAAAAACATGTTTGAAATGAAAGCTTATGAGCCTCGAAAAGGTATAATTCAGTAAATTCCAGGCTTACGTGTAACGTAGGTAGAAAACTTTACGTGTGGGTAGATGCTTTAGATCGAGAACACCCTTAACAAAGGATTAATATAAAATAATGTAGACTATTTGCGAGAGACAAACAATCTTTACGATCATAGCTACAACTATGTATTGTTGTACTTCCCACATTATAATACTACACGTGTTCATACGCACTGCCATAATGAGGTTATATTATATTATAAGCATTGTTTTCATTAGATCATATACTCAAACCCTCAAAGCTAACTTAACAGTTACGTGTAGTATGGAAAATTGTAAGTTTATAAATAAATACAACGATAAAGGCTTCTATTCTAGTAACACAATAGATACATCCTACTTTCGGCGTAAAGTAAATTAAAGAAACTGAGAAGTAAATAAGGCAGGCGTAGAGAACGTGAATAGGATGAGATGATCTCTTATTAGTAGGAATGTGGGGGAGGGGGAGGGGGCGGTTGCCAGTTTATCCGGTCACCTATTCAATGGAGCCACTACTCGTGACACATATTGGGTAGTACACCCTTTCTCGAGTAGTATAATAGGATAAAGATATTTTTATACTCCCCTTTCAGAGATTTATGGCCAGCATTGTCGCAACGAAATTAGTTCCTTTAAGAATTATATACGCTGAGGGATTATTATGAGATTTTCACCCCATGTATACTCTTTGATACACAGAGAGGATTTTTATATTGAGCTTATGATGTAAATTTTTGTATTTAGTGTACGAAAGAGATTTTGAATAAATATTTTAGGTTAAAAGCAAAAAAAAAGAAGACTTGCTTATATATTTTTATTTAATGAAAATTAAAACTAAATAACAAAAACAAAATAAAAACATTAACTGGAGAATTTGCTTGCATTCTAATCGAGTCTCACAATTAACGTGAGCGGCGAAAAAGTAAACTTTTACAAATACATTTTATCAAAAATTTAAAGGGAATTTAAAAAAAGGGAATTTAAATAATCAAAATATGGTATCAAAAATTAATTAAATTAAATAAACCACACTTTCTTATGATTGGATCCCTTACACCAGCATTCATTAAAATATTATTAAGAAACATAATGTAAAAGTTCAGGCGATGCACGATAGTAACAATAACCGAAAATTATAACTTATTGATATTTAGCTACTGCTTACAAAAATATTAATAGAGGAACTCTCTTACAGTTTTATGGGGTAGAAATTTACATATATTAATAGTCAAACTTTCAAATTCATGGAAATTAAAATGCATGCACTTTCAAATGCACAAGTTTAAAACTCCGATGCAGACGACAAGCTGCATTCTGAATTATTGTTGACATTAGTCGTTCGGAACTGCACTTAGACGTTAGTAAACATCATTGAGAAACGTTAAAGTTGTTTTTTTTTATCATTTAAGACATATATATATATATATAAACTTATGATATTTAAAAACTTTTCAATGGTATCTACCTATATTTTAGTTTGAAGAAATCCCTAAATATGATCCACTTATTATGTATTTCCTATACGATTTTTTGTGGTTGTCACAATGCACCTTGTACGTATTATATCATTGTTACTTACCAGATCAAATGGATAAAAACAGGCCTACAGAAACAGATAGATATACTATTATACGATAGATATGCCCCTTTAAACAATTTGATAATGCTTTCAAAGGCGAAACAGCAAGAACTCATTTAAAAATCTGTATATATATATTTTTAATAAATTAAATAATAATATTTTCACAAAGGGTAACAATTATTTATAAGCAATAATTATTAGCCTGAAACACTCGTCCACATTGAAAAATCTCCTGATAAAAGATACATGACGCCAACGGGACTTGAACCCGTGTCCTTTCGATTTCCGGTCGACAGCTCTGACCACTGAGCTATGGCGGCTTATCTCTTATTCGCGAAATAATTCAATATATACTAGTGTTTCATTCAACAATTACTGCTTGTTACATTTTTTCACCTGAAACAACCAACTTTATTTTGTATGAGAAAGGCATTGTAAGTGCTAACTCTCTCACTAGATGGCGTCGAGACAAATTGTCTACATTTTTTGGTGAGAATACTAGAACTTGTCAAATATTAATTTTTAATTTTTTTTGGTAAACTAATGTTTGAGACAAGATTTTTTATGCATAGCACAAAGGGTAACAATTATTTATAGGCAATAATTATAAGCCTGAAACACTCATCCACATTGAAAAATCTCCTGATAAAAGATACATGACGCCAACGGGACTTGAACCCGAAAAAAAAAAATTAATAATATTTTCATACAACTACGCATATTATGTATTATAAATGTGCGTTCCTATCGCACATTTACAATAATATGATGAAGTGGACTAAGCTTTCTAAACCTGAGTAAATATTCATCATCTAATCCTTGTTGCACAGGAAACTATTCATTTTAATTAGCGTCGCTCAGCCTTGTTCTATTCGAGCTCGCACTTCTGCATCCGGACCCAAGTCATCCATTATCCAAGAACCCAACTAGTTACATTACATTTGTTCACCTGCGCAATCACTTTCAGAGTATACGAACAATTAGTTGTTGTTGCTGTATTTTCTCATTCTGAAAATCTTAATTTTTGCTGAGTTTTACTATATATCGTATCGTGAAAAAAAAAATATCGTGCCAAGAGAACATTTCTTTCTCTTCCTGCATCAACGGAGGTAGAGGTGCATACATTTATTTATTTATTAATCCATTTACAAAGGGAAACCGTCAGATGTTTTTACATTTATAAATAATTTTCACATAAAAATTAAATTATAAAAAAAACTAAGGGTCCAGCAGTACCAGCAGTATTTACAAACATTCAAAATTATAAAGAATAGATAAATAACAAAATAATAAATCAAAACACAAATAAATGACAAAATATAAAATCAAATTATATTCACTATACTAACAACAGCAATACTCACTGATATTAAACTGAACAAATTTTGAATAAAATGAATGATATGCAACCGAACAGGAATCATGGCAACAACATGATAACTTGCAGTATGTTATTAAAAATTATTAATTCTTCAATGTTAGCTAGGATATATTTTTTAAATGTTCTTGACTTACACGCAAATATTTCAATATCATTAAAATTCTTATTAAATAAGTTACAAGCTCTGATTATAAAAGCGTTTTGTCTGTTATTAGTAAAGATGAAAAATTGATTTATTTCTAGTTCTCCAGATTGGGACTCTGAAATTAATCACAGAAAAAGGCGCGAACAATCTTCTAGTTTTTTATGGTTTTAGTTCTTAATAACCAACGAGCTGTAATGTTTACCAATATTTATCTTAACATTTGATTGATGGAAAAATTTTCGTTGTATGGCTTCCATGCGCTTTTTGTAAATATTATATTGAATATTCCATACTGGAGAAGCAAATTCAAGATTACTGCGAACGTTAGAAAAATTTTCTCCTCAAATGTAATTTTACTTTCCAGCAGAACACCTAGGCCCCGAATTTGTGTAACCTTTTTAAATAATTGGCTGGTTATATGGTAGTTTTGGTCAAATTTAATTTGGTTTCTGGTGAAGGTATTCACATGACATTCATGTAGTGTTCATGTTGAGATGATTGATGATAAAGTTGACATTAAGTCTGTACAGATCTTCTCGTAATTTATATCGGTCAATAATAGAATAAATAAGTGGGAATATTTTCATATCAATGTGGAACATTTACATAGTTAAAGCATTTTATAATGTCGTTGATGAAAATTGTAAACCGCAACGGTCAAAGATGAGATCCTTGGGGCAACCCTAAAAGTTTATTTATAATCTCGATAGATTGAAAAAAAAGACTCATTATAAAAAGGGATTAAAAAAGTATATCCACCTCAAATATTTATGTTTTGTTTGTGATTTAATATATATATTCTGGAATAAATTCTTATTATATTATTATTATTATTTATGTTTGCCAAATATACTTATATATAATATATTTATGTTTCTTAAATAATCAGTACTTATAACAACGTGAAAAATATAACAAATATAAATAAAGAACATCTGAATTGTATTGTAGTGTAGTAATGAAATTGAATACCCCCGTAAATAAAATACTTTAATATTTAATGTGTTCTCTCTCTGTTATTCTCTACATTTAGTATTTACCCCTCTGAAAACAGTATTTACCTACAAGGGTATTCAGTCCATTTGACGCATTAACAAAGCGAATAGTAAATTCAACATTAAATTAGTTACGCGGTTCAGCCCGTATTTTAATAATGGCTTCTCCTTAGTTTTCTCGTGATGTTTATTATGTCTCGGCCCTAGAAATAAAGGCTGGTGTAATATTTGATTTCGGGAAACTACTAGGGTTTCCATTATGCGGTCTCATTGGACAGTGGCTAGTGAAAAGTGTCGTTGTAGAGCATACACAATTTCATGCTACTATGAACAGTTCAGTAATATAATATTTGAAAACTAGGAACGTTGTTTTGGAATATTATCTAAAATGAAAAGCATCATTGAAATAATAAACTGAAATATGTTAGCGGTAGACTCAAATAAACTGGTGTAGGTATAACTAGACACAATAATAATTTCAAAAATGTGTTTCAGCAGTTTTACGTAGTAATTATAAAAATTAATGAATATATTTTGTTTATTCGTCTTATAGCCAATATTAACATTGGGACTATATTTGTCGTGCGTTCTTATTCCTTGTCGGGTGAATGGATTGCTTAATCTTTGTTGCAAAAATAGCATAGGTTCAAAAGTTAAACTAAATCATCATCTGTTGTGATGATTCCTGGATATTAATTATTCTTCCTGTAGAACTCTGAATATGTTTCACGTAGAACCGCGGAACGTGTTGTTTACAATACAGTACATATATTGTATTAATGTAAGCCCCTAATATAATACATAGATTTATTTTTACATTTAGGGTCTTAAGAGACGTAATTACTGACGTACTTTAACCGATGATTGGTGACTTTAACTGTGACATGGAATAATTGTTTGTGGTGTATTTATTCCGTTGATATTAAATGAAAAATTAATTATATGATGTTCTGCATAATTTTAACTCTGAAAAATTACCTCAAAGGTCACTAGTTAAAGTAAGTCAGGCACGTCTCATAGCACTCTGTGCATATTCCATGTTCAGTGACGCCCTCGGAAGACAGAGCATCAAGACAGAACATGAAGTTAATCAAATATTTAAATTGGGTCATGTAGAATAACAGAAGAGTTTATAAGAGACGATATACTAGTGTTATTGAAAATATATCCATTCCTATCTGCCGACCCCTGCAAAGAAACCGTGTGATTGTTAGTTAGTTAGTTATATCAGTGTAATATAGTATATCGAAGAAATGAGTGGAAGGAGAATACATGACGCAAATGTGAATGGTAGCGGAAATCAGGGACGCCCGATCAAGTGAATCAGATACTTGAGTCGGGCCATGTCAACAGTCAATAGAAGTAATAGAAGAGTATGTATCTATGTGAATGAGGCAAGGAGTGTGTGCAAAGACCGAGTTGTTTGACGGTTCGTCCTCTCTGCCTACCCCTGCGGGGAAACTTAGTTGTATAATATATCAGAAATAAATTAATATGGGAAAGTTGTTCACAATGTGATGTCTGTAATGGGTCGTAATGTGTTTAGTTTGACGCTTCAAGAAGTTGAAGTTAATATTACAGAGGATTTTATTAATACAAATTATAAAATAAGTATCCACTCGTAGGTAGCAGATTATTTCTCCAGATTCATGAACCAAGCTTTTAGATTATCTTGAAAAATATCCAGTTTTAAAATTCAAAAAGGAACTACGTATTTTTCAGAGAATCAATCTTTTCCCGCAGTTCCGCAAATTGGTTTTGAGCTGTGAATAACTTAACCGCCTCCGGAGGAATAAAGTATCTGCCAATTCCCATCAGCATTCCGGTAGATTCGCGATGAAATGAGAGAATTTTAACAAATTAATCAAACTGCTTAATTCAGTTCCGTCTTATATCGAATTTATCTCATTGAGCACGTAAGCAAGTACATCAGTATCGGAATTATGCCAATCAAAACGTCGAACTTATTTATTTTCGCAGAGGAATTCGATTTCCCTAGTCAAACAAGACGTGGTAGCGTTGAACTCGCTAAGTTGGGCATTTGAATAAACATGTGATATAGACATGGCGGTAATTTGTAGTCTTCGCCAAGCGCCGCACGTCGGTGTTA
Source organism: Hesperophylax magnus (assembly GCA_026573805.1). Classification (NCBI taxonomy): domain Eukaryota; kingdom Metazoa; phylum Arthropoda; class Insecta; order Trichoptera; family Limnephilidae; genus Hesperophylax; species Hesperophylax magnus. The sequence goes on along the minus strand of JAIUSX010000010.1, from coordinate 7,977,354 downwards.
GCTTTGCCAGTCTTCTACGAATTGCCATCTTCTACGAATGGGAAATATACGTCTAAATTCTTACACGAATTAATGTGGTATTTATTTTCACGATGACATATTTAAATTTGTCGCAATAAATGAAATCTAACAAAATAGAAATCATTTGTGTTTTGGTTTTCAGTTCATTGTGTGTTTATTCGTCAAGCAAAATGCCTCTTTTTCTCCATTCGAAATTCGGTTGAAGCCGTACGGTAGCGAATGGTATTCTACTTTGAATCAGATAAAGTCAGGAATAAATAATCGAGAAGAGTCCCTAAGAATATATGTTTCGAATAAAAATATAATAAATAAAAAAAATCTCACCTATAATTACTACAATGCAATCCATCAAGGAGTTCAGAAATTTATAACTTTGGTGTTGATATCAAAATGTTAAGGATCTAACTATTACGTTCTAAGCAGTACCAGATACTATCCTTGCTCGGGCTATTTTTACTAACAAAGACAATAACTTCCACCCCCATAACATCCACCCACTGGACCCGAATTATTCACAAGTTAATACACTATATGAGGTAGCGTCTTAATTTGTTTCCCAAAAGTAGACAGTTCAATGTAACTACCAACCACAATAACCATAGCCGTAAACTTATTGTATTAAATTCCTGAAAGCTCTAACCTATTAAGGGGCCGTCTTTGACTTTTATTAAAATCGGTGTACTAGTCTCTCTCACATATAGACTTGGTGGTGCAAATATAATAATTTTTCTATGCATCATTGTTTTCTAGCTTTGGTATGGTATATTTTAAGAATAGTTGTAATGATAAATACATGATGCGTGATTAAGTAAAGAAATTAAAAAAAGTTAAAGCGTGCTAATTAACAGATGAAACTCGGTAAAAATTAAAGTCATGGTACTGTGGTAATGAACAAAAATCAGAGTAAAAATCAGTCAAGGTACTGTGGTAATGAACATAACTGAAACACGGTAAAAATCACGGCCAAAGAAATATTTGTTTTAAACTACTAAGAAGAAGTGAACATTACAAAAATATGTTGTCTATTTTTTCTGGCTTTGAAAAAAATGTGCATGTAAAACTCAATACAGAATTGAAAACGAAAAATGGACTGTTATAAAAATATTTGTCCGATTCTTAATGAAGTGAAAAATGCAAAAAAAATACAGAAAAGGGACGCTTGGAAGCAATTAATTTAAAATGAACCGATTTGCATATTTTTTAAAGCAATTTGGGGGACAGGCATCAGGGTTCTGAAGGATAGGCTTCAATAGCTTTCTAGTAGCCCCGGAATGTGATAGAAATGGAAGGCATACTATGTGTTAATGTATTTAAAAATAAATGAGTATAAATTGCATCCTTGCTTCATTGTTTAATATCAAGATTCTCGATCGTGGAGTATTTCAAGAGAAGAGAATGTTTAGGATGCCGTAGATAGCCAGGCGTACCAATGTATCGACAAATCTTAACGAAACTAATGTTATATTAACACATTTCAGAACATAATAAAATTGTAATAAGTGTAAAAAACAAGCATTCTTCTATCAGTGAAAAACTATAGACAAATTTGGCGTGAAATAGAAACAATATTAGAGATCTTTTAATATCTCAGATTAAAGGTGACCAAAGTTTACGGTCTAATACTTTTGTAACAGGTGTGTAACAACATGACGATAAAAAAGTTTTGTTTGCATTTAAGCAGTAAAATTTTACACGTGGCATGTAGTTCTTTATCAAATTAAGAAAACATTATTTTTAATCGATTATGTTATAACGTTTGCTAAAAGTTGTTTTACTCGTTTTTCGTAAGAAATATGTTGAAGGGAAACAAGATTACCAGGGGGAATCATGTTTCTATCTCTTTGCATTCCTTATTGAGAATCCAGACGTTTGATTCTGGGCGTACTTTCAATGTGATATTCTGCAGTTTTATTCGAAAATCTTTGCCGGGGAGGTTTTTAGGGGTGTGTTATATATAGCCTTGATGTATAGTCGTATGTTTGGAAATACATTTCGTGAGAATATGCCGAGTCTCAAGACATACAATATTGATATAAATTGCTTTGAGATATTATTCCGATGGGGTTTGAATTCTTTTATCTCGTAGGTAACTCAAAGGCACGTAAGAAAAACTATAAAAAATGAACGAATGACAATTAAATTAAATGTTTTGTAATACCCAATTCCGAACATAAAAATATTAGAACGCGAGTTAGGGATTTATAACATTAAAAATGCGTTAATTCTGATTTTGATTTCTGTATCTGATATGAAGAATGAACACATTTAAAAAAACGTGATTTTCGACAGATTTTGTGATTTTTCAATTTTATTAACCAAGTTCATTCGAAAGTAAATTACTGATAGTTCAAAAATGTTCTAAAATAATGATTTTACTTGTTATATTATTTAAAATGGGGTTGTGAGGTTTAGACCAGAAGGCTCGTGCTAGAGCAAAAAAACCTTTCTCGAAACCTTTTTTCTTTACTCTCATATTTTTCTTCTTACTACATAGATAGTCTACAATCCCAAAACGATTTTTTTACGAAAGCACAGTTCTGAAGATTGTCCGATAATTCTTTAGCCTAATCCGTCATCTTTAAACGTAAAATTTTTTATTTAAAATTTTCTATTTCGAATTTATAAAATTTAATAAAAGAAAAAAAATATATTTCCGAACAAAATTTTATAACAGAATTAGAACAAATTAATTCTTAGAAAACTTTGCCATTTATTGCGTAAAAAAGCTTTGTTTTGTTGACGAAGAATTTTAACACTTTTATTTACTTTTGAGATCTCGTGAGACTTCTTTCACATTCCTTACTATGCGAATTTTGGGCAAAACGTACCATAACTAGTCCCAGCGAGAGATCGTACGTGACTTCATATTATTAGTAATTTACGAACTTTTTCTGTATTTTACGAACGTCAATGACGTCTATACGAGCCCTCGCTGGACAACGTTTGGCCATTCTGAAGGACAAATATTGCAATATAAATACAAAAATTTGTAAAGCCACAAAGTAAATGCCTTTTACGAAATAGATTTCTTTATTGGTTAACTTGTCTTTTCCTATTTTATGGATGCATCTATTTATCCATATTAAAATGCTTTTTTCTATATAATTTTTATTCACTGAATTGGTGAATACATATTTTAGGACTTCGTAGACTGGGAATTCCTATCATCAAACGGAGCTAGTTTCGTTTTTATCCCTCAAAGAAAGTAGGAGTGCGCACGATTCACATGAACGAGAGGATGTTTTGACCTTTTCCGAGCCCTCCCGTGGGTCTCCAACAACGTCCTTGTCCGTATAAAGGTATCGGCTCAGGTATTTCTAACGCCTTCCTGTGTATATCCACACTGTTTTGTCGAAGCTTTATTCACTATATGTTCACTGCTTCATTCACAATATATACTGATGCCGGTGTATTAAAGGTTAACATCATAATATATCTATTTAAGTGAGGACGCTATGTTGTGTAACAGTAACGATGGAAAAATCTGTAATGTAAATATACAAGTTTATACGTTCTCTCTTTTAAATAAAGATTTACTAATGTTAAAAACAGTTACCTACATATATACAACAAATCGAAAAAAAAGTTACTAAATTGATTATAGAGCTGTAATTGTATTTGCTTCACGGGTGTATTTATGGTATCGGTAAATTATGATTGTAAATAAAAAAGCTCGTCTTCTTTATGGACGTTATAATTTGAATTTATGTACGAGATTTGTGATAATTTTTATCTACTGCAGGTTAAGCCAGGGGTCTAGCACAGTGAAATCGATAACATTACAATTTCGGATCGATAGGCGTAACTACAGATGATTTTATACCAATTTCCCGAGCACGGTAACGCTGTTGATATTCATACCGATATTGATAAAGCAATAAATAAGAAAACTATATACACTGACAATACTGGAGGTATTATCTATGAACTTACATTCCAAAACTTCTAAATGTCGCACAGATACATAAAATAAAATAAATTAACAATGTTGAATTGAAATATAAGCCTAAAAATGCATTAACAGTCCTTTACTTTTTGACATTAATTAATCAATCAATCAAAGATCCTTTACTTTTCGACACTAAAAAGGGAGTTAATTAGTTAAAGTCGACTTCAAAACTTGATATGTGAACAAATTTCGTTTCTCCAAGACCGAACCAATGTAGCGTCATTGACGTGAACGGATTCAACTCACCGCGTATACGACTTCTTTCGATTCTAAGAGCTTCGTTAGTTCAACTCCGTTAGTTAATAGGATGTCTATGTTGACAGTTAACCAAATTTATATGACGCTATGGAGATCGAACTAAAATTTGTCCATCGGTCGTCGGAACTTTTCTTATCAATCGTTGACCGTGCTTGCAAATATCGCTAACTGACCATAGTTGACGAATTTAGTCAATATCGTATTGACATAGGGCTTTCTCTATTGTAGAACTCCTGATCATTTATTGACTTGTACAAAAAAAAATCGGACTTATTCGACGTGGATGGTCCGATGCTCTGTAGGGAACCCGCTTGCACAGCGCGGGTGTAAACTGTGCACCCTAAAGTTTAAGTTTTGACTTACAGAATTCAATACTTCGTTTCTGTGAAAGCACTATGAAACAATACACGATTATTACTTCAATGGCGAAAACCAGAGACATTAAGTCTTTTTTTATTTAGGTTCTAGAAGTAGACGCTTGGATTAAAGTACGATAGATGGAAAAATGCTTAAAATTAATTGAATTTTATTTCACAACATGCAACATCATTAAAGTATATAACAACCTTCCACGTAGCATCAAACAAATAACCGACACACTTAAATTTAAATCAACACTAAAAACATTTCTTTTAAACAAATGTCACTACACCTTAAATGAATACCTTACATGAATTAAAAACCTCTGTTTTTTTAATTTTTTATTTACTGTTATTTATTTGTTAACATGTAATTGTTGGGTTATGTAATATAATGTGTATTTGTTGGGTTAGCTGGAAGAAATATGATGTAACCTATAAGCTATACCCTTTGTACTCTTTTTGTGCAATAAATATTTTTTTGAATTTGAATCTGAATTTTTGAATTTGAATTTGTTCTTACCTAGAGTGCATCAAAGACGTTCTTTTTTAAAATCAGCATATTGGCCTCGCTTCGGCTTTTCCAGGATCAAGGGCCCTTCAAAGAAGTCCGAAGTGGATGACCCCATTCACAAATATTGGAATCTTTGCTTGTTCCGTTTTTTTTTAACATAGCTGTAAAAGCAGCAAAATTTCGATCTTCCTGTTGTAGAGAATACATTTGTTGACCTTGAACGCGGTGGCAAGATGAAGTACGTTCCCGTTTTGTAAGGTAAGGGAATAATAATCTATTCAAATTTTCATTGTCATAATTCTCCTTTTTTATTTGTAGGAATATTTTCAAGAGCAAGTATTTGTCAGTAAGCCTGAAAATCAATTGTCGTAGGATGATCTCAGTTTAAAAGCCTGGAATTTTGCATGCAGTTGTGGAGAGCATCATTGGAAGAGTGAATGAAAGTGGGGGTCATTTACATTAAAAATTGCTATTTTTGAAACGGTCAACTAAACTATATGTAGTGTAGGTATAGGTTAATTTTAAACGGTTAACGATGTTATCATAATAATTATTTAATAAGTTATTTTACAGAATATGAACTTCTTCTTTATGTGCCGTATCAGGTCCCCCCGACGTTGGCGATCACTCTGGAAAATGTCTCTTTGTCTTGCGCTGCCCGGAATAGCTCCTCCACACTTCTAATGCCGGTCCACTCTCGTATATTTCGCAGCCAAGACATTTGTCTTCTACCAGGCCCTCTGCGACCCTCTATCTTGCCTTTCAATATTAACTGGAGCAAGTGATACTTCTCCCCTCGAAGTACATGACCCAGATATGAAATTTTCCTGATTTTTATTAATCTAAGCAGTTCTCTCTCTGCTCTAGCCCGCCTGAGAATTTCTGTGTTGGTGATCATGTCGGTCCATGGGACTTTGAGTATTCTCCGGTGAAGCCACATTTCAAAAGCCTCTAACCTGTTCATGGTATTTACTTTCAAGGTCCATGTTTCACATCCATACAACAAGACCGACCACACATAACATTTTAGCATTCTCTGCCTTAGTTTTAAGCTGATATTATCATTGCAGAAGAGGGATTTCATTTTAATGAACGCAGTTCTTGCTGCTTCAATTCTGCACCTAACCTCTACATCTGGGTCAAGAGTCTCCGTGAGGATACTGCCGACGTATTTAAATCTTTCGACCTTTTCGACATTGCAACCATTTAACTGTATCACTGATTCAGAGTGATCTAGTCGTTCAAATGTCATCCATTTTATTTTATTGACGTTGATTGTTAGGCCCAGTTGCTCACCAGCATTATTAACAAGATTTAATAGGTCTTGGAGGTCATCGATACAGTCAGCTAGTAATACAGTATCATCTGCGTATCTTATGTTATTAATGACAACTCCGTTGATCTTAAGATCCTTCTCAGTATTACTTAGGGCTCTTTTAAAGACATAGTTGGAATAGAGATTAAATAATAGTGGCGACAGGATACAGCCTTGTCGTACTCCACGCTGAATGGCAATTGCATTAGATCTCTCATTCCCATGTCTTATTTCTGCTGTTTGGAACCAATAGATACAGGTTTTTTATGAAATTCTGGTCTTTGGTGTCAACGTTAAATCCGCAAGCATTTTCATTAGGTCAGCGTGTTTTACCCTGTCAAATGCCTTTTCGTAGTCAATAAAACCGGCAAAAACTTCCTTTCTTTGGTCACGACACTTTTGCAATAGTACATCGATAGACAATAATGCCTCACGCGTTCCAAACGCATTTCTGAAACCAAACTGAGTGTCATCCAAGTCCTGCTCGCACTTATTGCGTATCCTGGCATGTATTATTTTAAGGAATAATTTAAGGACATGACTCATCAGGCTTATTAATCGATAGTCACTGCACTTCTTAGGGTATTGTTTTTTAGGCAATGTCACGAAGGTGGATTTTAGCCAATCTTGGGGTATATTCCCTGTGTCGTATATAGAATTAAATAACCTCAACAGGTAGTCAACATTTTCATCATTAAAGAGCTTCAACACCTCAACTGGAATATCGTCTGGTCCGCACGCATTTCTATTGTCTGAAGTCTTTATCGCATGAAGAATTTCTGATTTTAAAATCGATGGTCCATGCAATTGATCATTGGGAATATTAATGTCAGGTCTAATATCTTTGAATGTATCATGAATATACTTTTCCCATGTTTGTAAAATATCTTTTTCATCCAATATTAATTTATTGGAATCGTCAACTAAAAATGATGGAGTAATTCTTCTAGAAGTGCCTGTAATTTCCTTTAATTTTTTGTGAAGTTTGAATGCATTGTGACTACGACTGTACGACTCTAGTTCTTCACACTGTGACTTCATCCATTCTTCTTTGGCTTTTTTAATTTCACGTCTAATCGTTCTTTGTAAGTTTTTATATTATGTCTCATTATGTTTGTGTATACGTCTCTCATCCATTAAGTTCAAAATGTGGTCAGTCATCCAATTCTTTTTTCTAATTTGCTTATCAGCTTTCAAATTTGCATCACAAGTTTCACGTATAACTGACTTAAGGTTATCCCATTGTGTTTGTATTTCTATCGATGGATCACAAAGGAGTAGCCTAATATTATCGTTCAAAGTCTAAGATACCCTATTTCTGACCACTTCTTCATGGAGTTTCGAATTTTGAACAATTCATCGTATTTAAAAGTTATTTTTCAAGATCTGTAAAGGTTCTATTGAAGTTCTGTGATTATATCATTATTGTTCAGCTTGCAAAACTGAAGTAATAACAGAAATTGAATGGAACTTTCGGTCATGCATCTCGTACCTACGAAAATAATACCGAAGACTCGTAGAGCTGGTACAATCGTCGGGACTGTTCCCGGCTGCGCTGGACGCTTGCGAATATTTATAAGTGTAATGGCGGAGTGCTATGACCAATGATAATATAATATGAAGCTAGGACGCAGTTAATCAGTGAATCTCGTTAAAACTACGAGAGGTGCGACCGTGCGACCGTAATATGTACGTAAATCTTAATTATAAATTAATACTGATAAGCGAATTAAATTATTTGGTTTTTCAAAGACTATGCACGACCACAGTGAACAGTGACAATCGCGATAATAATTATATTTGTTGTTAATAATGATTATACTTGCGTACAAATTGTAAACGTAAATATACGGATTTTTTATAACTACAGACTAATTGTTTAAATTCTGTGAAACAACCAATCCTAAAAGTTTTCATATTTCCTAGTTGAAAAAACATATTTTTTATTTTGTAAAATAGGGTTTATTGTTTCTCTTAAGATTGTTCATTCAACTAATTATGCTTATTATTAAGGGCTTTAAAATGATTATTCGATTCTGTTATAGAAATGAAGTAATTAAGTATGGTACTTAAACATTGTTTTATTTTAAACTTCGACCAAACAGATAGCGTTCCATATAAAGCTGGGCGTAGTATAGTTTTAAATACATATATATTAATAAATATTTAAAGATTATTAAAATAGTTGAGCTGATCTTGATCTGAAATTTCCCATCGGAGGTGTGTTATTTTCACCGTTTACCTTTGTGGAGTTTTTCCTGCTCCATTCAATCAGATTTCTTCTTCATGTACCTAAGTACAAAAAGCCTGTTCAGTTGGTGGAGTAAAATTTTTATTAGATTGAATTGGGAGTTTTTCGATGGAAATATTCAAATACATATCCAATATTAGATTCGTTTCTTTCAGAATCTTCGCGAGGAGTAGCTAGTTTGTAGGCTAACAACGGAGGTCTTTGTAAAAGTCCCTCTTGTCCCCGGTAAGTAACGGAAGAATTTCAATTTTGCACCCTTCCATCACACATGCTTATGTACGTCGACATTTGAATGGTCCCCGTATAAATGGGACACATTTAGCCCCTGTAACAGGTGTGTGATAAGCAGATAGCTCCCTTTTCATTTTTCAAGTATCAAGGTAATCTTACGTTCCGTTAAATGAAAATGTTTACAAAAAGTGTATTTTGCTATAAATTTGCGGAAAATGAGAGTTCGCCCTTTGTGTGCCAGACCCCTGGGATTCCAGCAATAATGGGACACGTGTCTAGTAGCAAATTTAGGCGAATTTTCACAAAGCAGAATTGGTAGATTTAGACAGTGTATTTTTCTCTTCGTGTTGGTACTTATTGTTTCATCAGCAGTTCTTGGATGTGACAGTTATTCTTCTGGGGTTTTAGCAGATTTTTCCGAACAACTTTGAAAATTTATGCGTATTGTACTCAATTTGCAATTCTTTTACAAATAAGATATATTTCACGTAACATCATACAAGTAACGTATCTAAAAGGTCTCACAAATATTTCGGATTTATTCACTAATCGTAACAGAGAAAAACAAATTTAAATGATTGATAAGTAAGGTTGAAACGAAATAATTTTTTTGCTAAAAGGATTTAATAACATCGTCAACAAGGTTTTTTCTCATGCAATTTTTTTTTTACAGATAATATTGTCCTGATAAGCGTGCTGGTTTCTCTTCCTGGTAATAAATTTATAGTCTTATGCTACGTACTCTAAAAATATTAAAAAAATATATGATGCTTAGATATTGTCAGAATTACAAAGCAATCAATTCATGAAAGAAAGAACCTTTTACGTAAGTCAGAAATTTAAATTTCACTGTTGTTTTGATTTCTTTTTGAACTCGTAAAAATTTGGTTTAAGAACTTCATTATAAACTCATTTCTATAGTTAACCAAAAATAAACTCCATAAACTATAGAAATTGAATTATCATTTTTTAACAACGTTGCCAGCCTTTTATCCTATCTTATAAACATACTTACTAATCGAACTCATCCATCATTTGCTTGAGGAATTCAGCGTTCTTCGAGTTTATTGCAGTGTTTTCGTATTTCTATGGAAAATCATAGTTTTGTCCTATCATTCAACACCAAAATCCCTTTACCTAGATATAAAATTTGTACAGTCGAGAAAAGAGAATAATTAATTAAAAAAATAGCACAGTTTTCTTGGTATGCAATGGGAAATATACTTTCACAATATTAATTTAAGTGCTTTATCAGTTATTGCTAATACTTTATCCAAGTAAAAAAACAGATTTAAGCCAAATTCAGCAACGTTCGAAGCGATTAAAATGTTATATAATTCAGTGGCGGTTTATGGGGTTGAAAAGTGGGAAGGCACAAATATATTTATAAAGTATTGATTACATAATTGTGCTGACACATACCCACACCTAACTATTACTACAAAAAAAACTATTGTTCACGTCAATTTATACTGATAACAATTTGCAAAAGAAATCAAGTTAATTACTAGTCATAAACACAAGACAGAGATAGATAAATACTCTTCTAAATGTATCCAAATAATAACTTTGACAAAACGAAACAAACCTTTGCCACTAATCGTAAGTGATCGGTTCTACCTCGGTTTGTTCTTTTGTTTGTTGTTTAAGGCGCGCCTCAAAATAAACAAAACGCGTCCATGTCAACTTTCGATCCAATTGACTTCCCTAACCTCCTCTGCCAGCACATACTACATGATCAGCGGCTCTCGGAGGCGGGTTCTATCTCTGCCTCACTAGAGTATTATTGTACTGCGTTGTGTAGTGTGTAGTAAGTCAATTTGCGTACATCTAAATAACTATTTAAAAACAGAAGAAAAACAAAAAACTGGTTTGATGATTCACATAAAAACGACCATTCCTAGTCAAATACGAAAATGTTGTACATAAGGGTAATAAAACATGGTTTCAAATATAATTTCTTATGTTGCAGTGGTGTTTTCAATTGAATAATAAAAATATATAAAAAAGTGAAATTATCACAAATAGAATCTTGACGAAAAAATGGATTAAGTATGCTTAAACATGGAATTTGTTAAATTAAAAATGTCTTAAAAATTGTTATCAATTGCTAAATTATATATGCCAAGAATTGGCTAGTTTGCTTCAAAATTTGTTTGTGAATGGTTACATTGAAATAGGTACTCTTAAATAAATTAATATTAAAAATGAAATTATATTCTATCTTGGATCTATGGATACGTGTATTTTTTCCCATCATTATCATCACGAGAGGCCCAGCCTCCCTTGCCTCATTACATGAACCGTTTCTGAATTGTAATTTGAACATGCAGAACAAAATCAGAAATATTTTGAGAGATCGATACCGGCGGATAATATGCTAGACTAGCAGGCGTACAGATCGAGTTTCATCACAATCGTTACTAACTTAAATATTTTTCCGAACAAGTTATGCAGAGTGAACAGTAAAAGAATTTTAATGTGGCCTTTAACTTATCATGTTCGCAAAAAAAAAAAGAAATATGAAAATCAGAATTGCTTACTAATTTCTCGGTAATCAGAAATTTTTAGATTCTCTTTGGTGGTCTACCACCAAAAGTATGATGAGAAAAGATAATATCATATAAAAAAAAATTGAAACCGCTAACTTGTTAGAGAACTTAATTATAATTTTTTTGTTAATTTATAAATAATCTCTTCAAATTATTCGTGATCGTGTTAAAAACGGGATTGCAGGTCATTAACGAATGAATTGATAGGTTTCCTGATAAACTTTTAGTAAAATGTTTTGTCACGATGTCGGAACACATGTTCATAAATGAAAATGTTTTTTATTCAAGGATAGTTCAATCCCACACACCCCATAAAGATTTTATTGTATTATTATTGATTGTATAATAGATATGTGAATACAATATATATATTTTTGAAATACAATTAGGTCTGAAAGTTCATAAAAATAAACAGTTATTATGAGAATTAAACAATTCTTAAGAAATACAAGAAAATTCAAAGATAAACTATAATAACATGAATATAATGAACATTAAGAGATCAAGAAAACACAAAATAAATAAAAATAAGCAATTAAGAATAATTATGTAGGGCTTTATCTTGACATTTTGTCATTGTATATTATAAAGACAAACGCAGGTGTATGAACACGTGTTCCGTTATAATTTATTATTTAAATATTGAAGACAATATTAGTGATTTCTAAACGAAAATCTGAAACAGAAAAATCAGAAAAGGATACGGTCACATCTAGGACACGAACCCAGGACCCTTGTCTTTCCGGGACACTGCTCTACCAACTGAGCTAATGGGACCCTATCCCCCTCGGTCACTTTTAACTGTATCATATATCGAATAAGAACTACCAACATTGTCTTCATTTTTTCACCGCACATTTTTACTGGCAACTATCTTTAGTATCTAACTATCTTTAATGTCCTAGATGTGACCGTATCCTTTTCTGAATTTTCTGTTTCAGATTTTTGTTTAGAAATCACTAATATTGTCTTCAATATTTAAATATTACAATTTGAGGTTTTACTCAATAAAGTTATTCCGAAAAATAAATTTATTATTTATTAAGGAAAAATCCTGCAGTCCCGTTTTTAACAAGATTACCAATAACTTGGAGAAATTTTCGAATAAATCATCAAATACTCATTTTTCTCCGTCCATTAACTCTCATCACGATAAGCAATTTATAAAGAAATTGTGGGCCTGGGGGTTGTAATGATAATTGCCTTATAAAATCTCAAAGAAACATTGATAAATACGTAAAGTGAACCCCAAGAAAGCGTTTATTAGAATTAACAATTATTATATAAAACCCTTTTAAATAAAATTAAAAACACTTTCGCATCCAGCCCGAGTCGCTTATCCCGATCCCGGCCGTGACAAAGCGAGGTAGATTTTATTATCATCTGAGAGCAAAGGGTTAGTCATCAGCGAAAAACTGTCTTGAATATGAAGTAGCCCAGCAAGTGGTGCTCAGTGAGTCGTTCATTCGAACTTCATTTAAATTTAAAGTTTACGTTTTATAGTACCCTGATGACACTGCGGGACCTTCACTCTGCTTCTATCACGGCATTGCCTCGGAACCCACGGAATTATAATTATTTTTAAGATAGCCATTAAAAGTTCTGTGAACTACTGAGGCTAATCTAAATTCTGGCAACTAAACTATCTTTGAGTGAATCCTTTCTTTTCATAGACTGTGTGCTTTGAAATTTAGAAAAAAATATCTTTACATATTTCACTGAGTAATAAACTTCAACGAACTTTACCATTTTTTGAGACATACATAGAATAGAAAACAACGTTTTTATGCATAGCACAAAGGAAAACAAATTATTATAAATGGTAATTCTTAGCCGAAACACTCAAATAAATTGATAAAAAATTATGACAGTAAATAAATGCAGCCGTCGGGAATCGAACCCACAGCCTTTTGATTGCTGGTCCTTCTGATCTCGACCGGCAATCGAAATGCTGCGGGTTTGATTACTGTCGGCGGCATTTATTTTTTTAAATTTATATGTTTATTTCAGGCTAATAACTATTGTTTATGATAAGAAAAGTAGATAAGCTTTAATTTTAAATTTAAATATTACCTAGGAGTAAATGTAGGAGTCCTGGAGGGGAAAGTTATGACATTTGAAAAAATCATAGAAAAGAAAGTATTACCCCAAGAAACAACACCAATTTGTGACTTGCTCGCAGAGATAGAGGAACGCAAGATCCGCACCAAGAACGTGATTTTACTTAACGTTCCCGAGTCTAGTTCCAACTCAAGCATGGAGAATATCTTGGAAGATAAAAAAAAAGTTTTAACTATCGTTAGTGAAATAAATAGCGAGTTCAAACCGGAAGAAGTAAAAATTTACAGGCTTGGTAGTAAAATTTCAAACAAAATCAGGCCCATTAAAGTCGAATTTGAAGACCCTAAGCTGGCAAAACTTATTCTCTTTAATAAAAATACTTTGCCTAATGGAATAAAAATGAAACCGGATAGGACCCTCCAACAAAGAGAACATTTGACTGACCTCTGGAAGGAAATGGAGGAGAGAAAAGAAAAGGGTGAAATTGATTTGCAAATCAAACATTTTAATGGAATTCCTAAAATTATCAAAAGCCACGCAAAAAACTGATAAACAAACATAACACACTCTTAAGAATCAATGGATATTATCAAAATGTTCGAGGAATCCGTACGAAATTGCAACAACTTAAAAGGAATTCACCCACCTTCTCATATGACATTTTATTATTAACTGAAACATGGTTAAATGCAGATATCGGCTCGTCAGAATTAGGCCTAAATCAATATACTATCTATCGCCTTGATCGAAGTCCTAATTCGAGCGAAAAGTCTAACGGAGGAGGCGTGATGTTATGTGTGTCTAAAAATATCTCATCCTGTAGACTACCGGTCAAGCACACAAATGTTGAACACACTTTTGTAATGCTCAACATACCTTATAGTAAAATTATTATAGGTTGTGTCTACATCCCACCTGCATCGGATTTGCAAATATATAAAAACCACAATGAGGACATAGAAATGCTGAAATTCAAATATCCGAAAGCAAAATTCATAATTGCTGGTGATTATAATCTGCCGAACTGGACCAGCCAAGATGACATCGGATCTGCCACAAACGAAGTTGAATTACAGTGCGCTAAATCCAGTGAAATTCGTGATATGTCCATATTCCCAGGACTAACTCAATCAAACAATGTGTCTAATTCTAATAATCGAATGTTAGATTTAGTGTTTTCAAGTGATTCAAAAATAGTGGTTGAGAAATCTGACGAATTATTATTGCCTCTAGATAAACACCATCCACCATTAGATATTATCATAACAAATATGTCTGGAAGATCTCCAAACCTAACTACCACATCGTATAATTTCTCCAAAGCCGAATACCATAATATTAATGAGTACCTTACCTCGGTAGATTGGTCATTTTTAGACAACGAAAATAATTTAAATAATCAATTAGAACAATTTTACTCAATTTTAAATACCTCGATAGAGCGCTTCGTTCCTAGGGTCAACTTCACACCATCTAACTATCCCAAATGGTTTACGAGGGAATTAAAAAAACATATTAATTATAAAAAACATATCCATAGAATATATAAACATACCAGAAATCCTAATGATTACATAACTTTTACTAAATTACGTAAGCAGTGTAAAGAATTATCAATAAAATGCTATAGTGATTATGTAAGCCTAATTGAAAAAGAGGTACACCAAAATGTTAAAAAATTATGGAGTTTTTCTAAAAGTCAACAAAAAAATGATTGTGGATTTCCCAATAACATGTACTTAAAAGAAAAATGTGCCGACAGTATCGAAGGTATAGTTAATCTATTTGCTGATTCATTTAAAAGTGTTTACGACACAGATATTCGTGTCAATACGATTCCCGATATTTCAGTGGAAGAGGTATTAAATCTAAGCCAATTTTTCATCAAAAAAGAATCTATAGAAAAAGTCATAAAAGAATTAGATAGCAATAAATCTGCTGGACCGGATGGTATTCCTCCAATATTTTTCAAAACCTGTGTTAGTAGTCTGATATATCCTCTTTATAAACTCTTTAACAATTCTTTAAGTTCTGGTTCTTTTCCAGCTCAGTGGAAAAAGAGTTATTTAACCCCTATTCATAAAAAAGGAGACAAAAGCGATATATCAAACTATAGACCAATTTGTATAATGTCTGCTTTACCGAAAGTTTTTGAGAAATTAGTCCTAGATATCATTGTAAAACCTATCAACAACATTATTGTTCCTAACCAACATGGCTTCATCACAGGTCGCTCTACCTTAAGTAATTTAATGATTTATGAAAATTACATATCTGAATCTCTGGGTCTCAAACAACAAGTGGACAGTATATACACTGACTTTAGTAAAGCTTTTGATAAGGTTCGACATCACATACTTATTTATAAACTTCGATCGTTGGGCATCAAAGGTAAATTATTGAGTTGGATTTTTAGTTATCTTAGCCATAGGGTGCTTAGTGTTAAGATTAATTCTGTACAATCTTATATATTCGAGGCCACAAGTGGGGTTCCTCAAGGGTCCCACCTCGGCCCAATATTTTTCTTATTATTCATCAATGACATTGTTGACCAATTTAATGATGTAGAAGTTCTGATATTTGCTGACGACTTAAAAATATATAAAAGAATACGAAATGTATCCGATTGTCAAATTTTACAGAGTAATTTAGAACAACTTCATCAATGGTGTGAACAAAATGCTTTATTTTTGAACATTCAGAAATGTCAAGTAATACGATTTTCCAAAACTCGTTATAATATATTACATGAATATACATTAAATAATATTAAATTAATACCAGTATCACATATTCGTGACTTGGGTGTAATATTCGTTGAAAACTTGTCATTCATTGAACACATCAACTATATAACTAATAAGGCTTTAAAGATGCTTGGCTTCCTTTGCAGAACTTTAACCGATTTTAAGTCCATAGATTGTATGAGAACCCTCTATACTTCATTAGTCAGAAGTCAATTGGAGTATAATTCACCTATTTGGTCCCCTTTATATAAAGTTCACTCCAATAATATAGAAAGAGTTCAGCACAAATTTCTTAAGTACGTAAATTTTAAGCTCGGAATTCCTATTGATTACATTAATTATGTCAGTTTGATGAATCAATTGCATCTAATAACACTGTCTGACAGGAGAATTATTTCAGACCTGGTTGTGTTACACAGAGTCATTAACAACTTAATTGATAGTCCTGCCATCCTTAAACTATTAAACTACATGTGCCGACTAGGAATACAAGGCAAAATATAACATTCTTCTGTAATACATACTCGACCAACTATCAGACACACTCACTGACCAATAGGATGCATGATCTGGGCAACAAGTATGGGGGTGTTATTGATTTATTTATTGACTCCATATATAGAATTAAGCATAATCTACATCAACACTTTGTTGAATCCTACAAATTGGAGTAGCTTTGGTAAATTAGTTTTAATGATTTGTTTTATATCTAATGTTGTTGTAATTTCTTTTTTACTTTATGTTATTTTTTTTTCCATTACATTACATCTATTTACTGTCAATATCTCCTGTATAATACATATTCTCTTATTGTACTGCATCATGTATCACTTCTATGTAAAAGCCTTTTTAGGCGTATATATATATATATATATAAATAAATAAATAAATGGTTTTATTAATTTGGTCAATGTATGTGCTATTTAAAAGACAGTTCAAACGTTGCTGGAAATATCGTCAGCTATTGTTTAGACTGCCATAATTCAAATCTACAGTATCTGAATCATTATTTCAAATTTTTTTATCTTTATTTCAAGCGCTTAGTTAGATATTTTAATTTTATGTTGTTTTTAAACGTATGTTATGTTTTAATTTATATAAAAATGAGGGTTCTGTCTTCAGACAAGTATTTTAGTAAAATTTAGAATGAAAAAAAAGATTTCTGTGATGGAGTTAGAACTAATCCGCAAGATAATAAGGCCCTTTGTACATTACCAAGGGTATCACTTGAGCGTTATGATAATTCCGGCTTCTGGAATCTTGAATATAAAAGTACGGGGGAATCAGAAGAGAAGTTTCAAGTTTCGCGTGATCGTCGAGCGGAATAATAGTGCTACAGAGGAACCAATTACTCGTGAGATTAAATTCATTTTCCCAAGCAAAGTTCCGTGGGTGTGTGAGGGTGACACTGTCTCTAGACCGCGGTTTGAATAACAATCAGCGAATACTTGCGAAACTCTCTATTTCCCTTTATCAGTTGTCTTCTACCCCCTTCGGATTGTGAGGGGTGTTTTTTCTGCCACTCCGGAGGAAATTTGCAGAATAAAAGCTTGGAAGCGAATCACGTACAACAGATAGCGCCCGAATCATGGGGAATGAATTTTTAAGGACCGTCGCCTGTACAGCGTGATTATATTTTTAGGGATGCGTGAGCAAACCCCGTCCATTGAGATCCACGGGTTTTACAAGAAACTAAGCAATTTAATTAGGTCTTCATTTCGAGAAAAACAATAAAAGACCAAAAAAAAGTTTTAACCAAACTTCTTTTCTAACAATAATTTAACTTTTATTAATTTCATGTCTCACGGGACTAGAAGCCCTGGAAATCAATTAATTTACAATGAAAATTATTTTTTGAATAATTCGTCAGAAATTTATATTAATTAAATTGTCATCAAATATGCCGTTGGCTAATTCGAAGAGTAATACTTAGATATTTTTCGCGGTACATAATACAAGGTATGAAATAATTATATCATCAAAACTTTTTAATAGATTTAAAAAAAAGTACTCAAAAGAAGAACAAATATCTCCGGGTTACGAATAACCTGATAATATTTCAAAATCTCCTACTACCACCATTGTAAGCGGAAAATGTTGCTTGTGTTATGATGGAAAACTTAGCCAGCCGAGGATTTGAACACCCGACGCCTGGATGGGACCTAAATGCGATGCAAACCACTGATCGGAACGGATATGTCAATAAACTTTTTCATTTAAAATAACTTGTTTAAATAAAGCGATGCATTAAAAAGAATCACGAGAGATGGGAAGATCGATATTAGATAGCCCCCTCAGGAGCTATAGCTGAACTGTTTTCCCCCCTTTTCCAGTTCAACCGAATTGCAAAAATGCCTTCTACTGTACAGTGGACAGCAAATTGACTCACCTTTTCACAGAACATAACATAGTGAAGAGCTACCTTCAAATATAAAAACTAATTGAATATGTTATGTGTTCATATGGTGATGAGTTCACGTTTATAATGTTCTATACCTGTTGATACTTTATCCCTATTTTATATTCACAATTCACCAGACATGGGCGGGCATTAGGAAATATAATGATGATTACATAATTTTATTTGCACAATAAATTACAACTTTGGTTAAGTGTGTAAAATGATCATTGGGAAAATGAAATGTTTAATTTTCAACTGAATTAGAAGCCCTTCTTTAGTGAACACCAAAGATAATTTATACCTTTAGCGAATACGAATCGAAAACGATTTCAGTAGAAACGGAAAAGCCGTTTTCTCTGTGATCGTATAATAGTAGTTTGCATATCAGTAGGAAAGAATTAATAATTTGGAATTTAGGAGGGATTGGGTACTGCCGCAACGGGAACTACATAACCAACACATTTTCCATAGGCCACTTAAAGTGGTTTGCAACGTTTGGTGATTTAGCAGGGGTGCCCGGGTTTATGGGGTGAGGTGTGTTCAAGATGAGCCTGAGAGAGGCTGGTTTGGGGATACCCTTTAATGATAATAGTTTATTCCAGAATGTATGCAGGGGTAGTGCCATGCAATACATTCCATATTTTGAAATAAAAAAAATAAACTTTGACCACTCCAACTGGTCTCTTGACCCGTTACCTTGCGCTGCAGTGGGAAGGATATATTCTGTCCATCACTCCTGGACACATTGATCCCCATATTCATAGTCAAATCCTCAAACCTTTTACCTTCCCAGTACTTCCCCTCCTTCCTTTTCTAAAAAGACCCTCCACACAGTATCCCAAAAGATGATAAATTAACCCCACTTAGGGCCTTCTGTGTGGGGTTAATGAAAAAAAATAACAATAGTTCCCTTCGTCACTAGGAAAATTCAGAAAAAGTTCAATATACATAAGAAATTTATAAAAATCAGATCACCCTAGATACGTAGTACTTAAAAGTAAGGCAAATAATTGTTTAAAACAACAACAACAACAAAAACCACACCATAAAGTGTTTTAATATTATTACGTTAGTCCAGAATTTAACATTAATTTTATTTACTTTTAGTATATAAAATGAAAAAAAAACTATGTTTATACCACTTTCTTATCAGAATAAAAAAGTGTGCTGAAGATTATAACATGATAAGATAATTAATTAGTTTTTATTCTAATAAATAATCATAGAATAATTATTATAATTATATACTAAAAAGTTTTATAAAATAAAACAATACAAAGAACTTTAATTAAATTTGAAATGATGCCACAAACTAAATTTGTAATTATTGAAGAAGTTTTATTATAAATTTATTATTTAAACAGAATTGAACATAAGCACCTACTAAGTGAGTTTGTTATTTAATTAATGCTGTAACCAAAATACTGCAGCGATATTGGTACAACTTCTTCTGCTCAGTAGCAGAACTAAATTGTACTGGAATACAAAACAAACCCCAACGCAGCTGCAGTAGCAGACTAAAGAAAGAAATTAAGTCAGGAATACTGAACTGGCTATTAAATTAATATAAATTCTAATTATTTTTATTAAAATTTATACTTGGTAGATAAGTTTATGTTTATTTTATAACCACCTTGAGATAGTTATAAAATATAAAATAATGTCATTAATGAACATTAACAGCGTAACAAGAATTAAAATGCTTACTTTTTACTCTTACTTAAGTAGTACAAAAAATAATGCATGTAATAAAAAAAATTTATTTTTTATACATTATTAAAGTGTGTTGCTGTCATACAGTACAAGGATGGGTTAAAAGATTGAAAATCAAGGGCATGCATCTAGTTACAAGATAACATGCATCTCGTTGTACGCGGAGAAAAATTAGAGTTGCTAATTTATTAAAAATCTCTTAAAACTTTTGGTTATCCGGTTAAAAACGGGATTAACAGGTAATTAACAGGTTTCCAGATAAACTTTTTGATTATGAATATATTAACACGATGTTAGAACACGTGTTTATGAAAATCCGAATATTTTCGAATTTCGTCAAGATAAAGGATTAATTATTAAGGAAAATAAAAAATGTTCCGACATCGGAACACGTTTTCAACTGGATTACCAATAAAATGATTAGACTCTCAATATATCAGCGATACTCATTTTTTTTCGTAGGAAGCAATTACTTTGTGGTTAGACATTCTATATAATTAAATGAAATACTTTGTTTATTAACCACGAGTTTGTTTAAACTTAATTATCACATCTATCGGTTTCGCTTCAGTTAAGCTTCATCAGAATGTTTAAACAAAGTATTTAATTTAAAATACTGATTTTAATCCTAAAATGGGCGTGCCAGATGACCCACGAAGCGCGCGCATCTCTTAAGTAAATTATTCCGATTTTTTTCTGAAATTTCTCTTAAAAATATACCAAATTTTTTTAAAAATAAAATCTATTCATCAGCCAAATAAAAAAATATTTTTATTAAAATCTTTAATGATCAGAAAAAAAATTGCAAAATATGTTCCAAAAATTAAAAAAAAACACAGTCTGGTTCTGTTATGCGAAAGGTATAAAAAAATTAACATTGATTTTTTAAATGTTACTTAAAAAAATGTGGAGAGATTTTTACTCCTTTTTAAATGATGTTTTATTGATATTTTATAATAATCGCTTACGCCAATTCCTTACAACCGTTTTTTGTTTGTTTAATATCAGAGTATTTACGTATTCTCTTTCAAACCGTCCTCAGATATATTCTTTTTATTTTGAACGTTTACTGCCCATTTAACCTAAAACTAAAAAAAATCAGAGAACGCGGCAAGATATTTTATGCGAATGTAGTGGCAAAAAATGAATTCACCAAAGCAAAGTAATCCATTAGTATTGGGAAATCCTACTTTCAACTGCGGATGATGCCATTTAGAGATAATTGATTTGAATGATACCAAATCTATTAAAATTTAAAATGTCACAGAACGCCCCTGTCGGCTTATGGTCTTCCTCTAGAATTTCGAATTTGTCTAGTGATGAAGTTAGTCATGAAAACCTTCTCAACGGGAAAACGATTTGCCGTGTGAAATCATTTCATTTCGACATTGTCTTATTAAATGGGGCCTTGCGAGTCCTCTTAATATTTCAGTACTTTGATTGCTATGCGTAATACTTAGGTCATTTTTTCGACTTTATAGTTTCACGGATGATTGATGGAATACTTGTGACCTATGACTCTACATAGAATCTGCCAAGTTAATTTATATATACTTCTCTTTCCTACAACACCGTGAATATTTTCACAAAACTAATTATTGTTTTATTTAACGCACTGCACAAGCGATCCAACTGCCCAAAATCATCAAAACAATGGAATCGCAAATTTGAGGAAAATTGTGAAACTGTAGGGAAAATGGTGATGGGGAGGTTTTTGGGAAGTACCTCTCTATTTAGATCTGGTCACTAAAGACAGTTAAAAAGGTTTTATTAGTTTAGAAAGGAATAACCCCTAGGGGGGTATTCCCTCACTTTATTTTGGGAAGACTCTGCATATCTTTATTTCGAATGCCAAGAATAATGTATGAGCAAATATTCAAGTATGCTACACTTTGTAATTTATTTAACTCAATTTGGTACTATTTTCCTGTTCCAGTACCTGCGAGCATGTTATTAATTTATATTTTGAGGATATTAATATAATGTAAATAATTAATATTTTCTCATAGTAATGCTACTACAGTTTTTTTATATAACATTTTTTTTCATTGAATAATGAAGTTTCGTAAAAAAAAGTCTTATATCACCAAATATTGATACTATCATCTTGGGAGTGGTCTCAAAGTAAAATTTACCTCACTCGACCTAGTTTATAAATTTACATTTTTTTTAAATTTCCTTTTCCTCTTTCCCCAAGAATAATTTTCATATATTTTTTTGGTGGGATGTAAATTTTCATTTAAATTGGCAAAATATGACTATTATGACCAAAGTTATATGAAATAATGTCATTTATCAAACCATATTTTACCTTTATTTAAAAGTTAAAATAAGTCTGTACATGACAACAAAACATATTTAAAAAAATGCATTTATTCACTGATGCTGAATTGATCCGCGACCTTTATAGCCCAGTCAATGAAGGGAAAAAAAGACCCAATGTCGGAACTAATTCCCCGGAAGCTGAATTTTTCACAGATGTTAGAAGACCTTTAGACATGTATTTTTACAAAAGTCCCCGACTTTCCCCCTTGTGCTTCCTTCCCCACCCCCTCTTGAATATATTTGTAAAAGTCTTTCGGAATACGCTAATATCTCCTTAATGGTTTTATAAAATCAGATTATTTATTTTTTGTTTAGTTTCTAATTAGTTATTCTAAAAAATTGTATTCTTTTATTTTTGCGAGAAAAGCTATACAATCTCTACAATTTATTAGTAAAGGAAAAATATCAATTTTTAAAATAGTATTTCAGAATATATTTGCACATAACTTTTTTCTGAGCCTATTAACGAAAAAAAATAAAACAATAAAACTTGTAGACAATATTTTTAGCTATAAAATAATGTATATAATGATGGGTTTTAATTTATAATAAGGCACGTAGGCTGTTAATAAGGAGCACGGCGCGCGGCGGCTCGAACGCGCAGCGGTTCGCGGCGCAGCGAGAAATTACAAAAACCTAAGGAAAGTGATTAATTCATGTTTTTTTTATATATAACAAATTCGTCTAACGTTGAAGAGTTTTATTATTATTTACCAGTTTTAGTTCGATGGGGAGGGGGGTAATATAAATATTTTCCCCTGCCCAATGAAGCGCTTTCATTATCCACGAACCGCCGTGCCTCTGTCTGGCTAAACAGTCATCTTATGTATGATTGTTTGTAACATATTATTTAAATAAAGCTATGTGAAATAAGCCAAAAATGCCTACAACAGCGTGGGACTACCCTTTCACAACATTAAAATATTGTAGACCTTATTTTATGGCGAAGTTCTAAAAAATCTTTTGTGGAAATTCTCACTTGTTTTATTATGTGCACCTATCAACAATAAAATACCGAAACAACAAATCACTTAAAATAGTGCATAGATCTAAAATGGTTTACTTTCAAACAAGCTTCTTAAAATATACCTCAAAAAATATTATAATGATAAAACGGTTTGTAAATTATATTATATACTTATCAATATTATCTATGACAAAATTAGGCAAATATTAAAATAATTTTCTAGTCAAGAGAGTCTTCCATTTATTCGCCATACTGGGGTGTGTTCAGACATGATAATCCGTTACGGTTGTAGCACATGGCAGAGCAGGTAAATCCAGATTTTCTGCAGCCACAGTAATTTTCACATCCAGACTTGCAGCAACAGGACACCAGAGAAAGAAGGTCATCAGGAGCAAATGGTTTCAAAAATTTCTTCTTTTCACCATTTTCATTTACATTTTCATACCTCCATCCCCAGTTTATAGGGTTTAGTTTGTTTCCTAACCAAAACTGTACTTGCAAATAAACTCTCAACAAATGTTTATGATACGATTCTGAAGTCGGTGGTAGTTTTGCCAAGTCAAATTTAGATTTAAAAGCTGATTTTGTCGTTAGTCTGGTAAACTTATAGTATCGAGCTTCGTTTCAATTAGGGTAGCTACCAAGACCATACATGGCGAGAGCGAATTTTTCTCCATTTTGCAACAAGTTCTCTTCAGTTGCATCTTTTTCCAGAAATGCCTCATGTTTTTCATCATGTCAACAGCTTTTATCTTTCCTAACCCATATAAAGATGGGGTCGTATCACAGCCCGTAATGGCATGGGTAAATAGCATGTGTTTTCGAATATCTTTATGTAACATTATAGGTTTCTCTATGATGTAGAAAGTTCTTGAAGGGGCCTTTCCACCAACATCTTTACAGAAAAAAATAGATTTTCTTTCAGGAGCAAGACTTACAAGTAATACCAAAAGATCACTATCCGTGCCAACCACAATCACTTTTGAGAAGATGTTGAGTTGTTCGATGCCGGTTAGTACAATGTCAATATCGGCATCACCTGCGGCCGTGACTGTTTTCAAACCAGATTCACTAAATTCATGGCACAGTGCTTCAATCATTATTTTTGTTGTTTTTCTTATTAGATAAGAAAGCTTCCTTCTTAGTCAAACAACGTGCAGTGAAGTTTAATTCAATATCGCACGATGAGTTGTTAGCCGACCTTCGTCTTTGCTCTTCATATTTTACAGTTGGTTCTTCAGGGTATCCATCGAAAACGACAAGAGAATGTTTGCCAAATTTAGTATGGACAAAACGTGAGTATGATTTAATGATGTCTCCGTAAGTAGTTTAAGTTTGCCAAATAACAGAGTGTAGGAGGTATCCCCCATCGATGACTATTGCAGCATTTTCCAAATCAACTTCGTCATGAATACTTTCGCTAAATACTTTCGCCACACATGATTTTGTTCCTTTACGAAGGGAGACTTCATCAAAAATAGAAGGGGTCTTGAAGCCAATTCATATCCTAAGTAGGTCTAAAGCTTGCTAGGACTATCACTAATGCACAATATTCTGTTAAATAGCTGCTGGGGGTTTACTGCAACTTGTCTCGTCCTAACAGTTGCGGATTTGAATCTTGCTGGGTAGTCACCATGTCTTTCCTTTTTAGTCGTATATCTCCAAAATTAAATCCTTTCATTTTTTGCATAGCTGCCAGGCCCACCTCATAAGCGTTATCACAATTGACACTATTATCTGAAATAAACCCTGAAGATAAAGACACCAGCTCCCCCGAGAGCTTGGTGAACGGCCTGTGCTGTCTTAGCCATGATGTATATTTTCCTATATCTAGCTCATCCCTTTTCTTCCGTGATTCGCGCAGCTCAATATGCTGTTCAGTAAAATTAAATTCTATGCCGATGAATTCTTCAATGCTCTCTTGCATTTTCACGTAGTAAGTGGTTCCAAGTTTCCACTTTGACAAAGCGCTGTCAGTGATTTCGCGCCCAAGTGTCAAACCTGCTACTGAATTCATTGGTCGCATGAGACACTGCTCGATGATCATGTCCGTCCACGTACCGGACCAATATCTGTCGCTTCTTCTTATTGTAAAGTACCCATTTTCAGTGAATAGTTTATATTCTTCTTAAGTTATTCTTGACTCGAGTTGCAGCATACTTTAAACGTACGTATGTGCTGATTTTGCTTATGGTAAATGTCCTGCCGGGTGGAAAAATGGAAGCATATCAATAATAGTATTTATATTCTCTGCAAATATAAATCTAAGCATGAGGTCGATGCAATGTAGAAGGTAAAGCCACAACTTGGCAGTCCTACTCGATGATTCCAATCCTGTCTTCACTTGCTTCAGGATATGGAATCGTCTCTTTTAGATTGTCATCATTATTAACCTCCTCCATATCTTTTTTCCACGTAACTAAATCTTGATACATATTTTCTATTTGTCTTAATTTCCCATCAATATCTCGGTATTCTTCTCTCATTACGTGGACAAGAGACGCTGCTGTTAAAGTGTAGGGTTTGCCCGAGAATATTCATGTCCCTGGAGTATGTGGGTTACTGTTGAGGACGCGTAAACTGATTCCCATAAATTTCCCACATACCTTTATTTAAATAATAAGTAACAAACAATCATACAACATAATATGACTGTTTAGCCAGACCGGGGCACGGCGGTTCGTGGATAATGAAAGCGCTTCATTGGGCAGGGGAAAATATTTATATTACCCCCCTCCCCACCGAACTAAAACTGGTAAATAATAATAAAACTCTTCAACGTTAGACGAATTTGTTATATAAAAAAAAAACATGAATTAATCATTACTTTCCTTAGGTTTTTGTAATTTCTCGCTGCGCCGCGAACCGCTGCGCGTTCGAGCCGCCGCGCGCCGTGCTCCTTATTAACAGCCTACGTGCCTTATTATAAATTAAAACCCATCATTATATACATTATTTTATAGCTAAAAATATTGTCTACAAGTTTTATTGATTTATTTTTTTCCTTTAATAGGCTCAGAAAAAAGTTATGTGCAAATATATTCTGAAATACTATTTTAAAAACTGATATTTTTCCTTTACTAATAAATTGTAGAGATTTTATAGGTTTTCTCGCAAAAATGAAAGAATACAATTTTTTAGAATAACTAATTAGAAACTAAACAAAAAATAAATAATGTGATTTTATAAAACCATTAAGGAGATATTAGCGTATTCCGAAAGGCTTTAAAAAATATATTCAAGAGGGGGTGGGGAAGGAAGCACAGGGGGGAAAGTCGGGGACTTTTGTAAAAATACATGTCTAAAGGTCTTCTAACATCTGTGAAAAATTCAGCTTCCGGGGAATTAGTTCCGACACAAAACCTTCATTGACTGGGCTATTAGTTATAAAACCTAAAACCTACCCCTCAATATTTTTTTTAGCTATACTTATATAAATATACTTTTTAGCTAAAAGTAAAACTATTAATTGTTTATCCATGTTCATGTTATACGTGTAAATAACCATAGGTATAATATTAAAACGGTGAAACAAAATGATGACAAAATACCGCAATAGACCTTCACATTCAACTGTGTTCATTCCTGACAATAGACTTATAAAGGCTAAAGAATCAAAACGGCTTACGGAATATGACACTAAAAGAACGAATTAAAATGTTAATTCTCGGGTTATACGTAACCCGAGATTATTTAAATTTGTCCAATTTTCATACGCTTTTCAAATGAAATTCGCTACCCAATATTTGCTACCCCCGTACAGCATGCAGCCAGACACGTTAAAAAGAAATGGTAAAATCATTAAGTCCAACCACGCGGAACGGAAATGCCGCCGCCGTTGTGCGACGTTCAACGTAAATTCATGCTTTATATGGCTGCATGCAAATTTTACTTTACTTTACTAATAGCGAGGAAAACAATCTGATAGGTATGTAATTGTACGGTACAAATAGTTCGTACCTAGTTAATTATTTAATCAATGTTTACATTATTTGAGAAAGAAAAGATTGCCTTTGAGATATGCATGGAAAAAGGCATTTACACATAAAATGGGTAGAATAGAATTTATATGTTGCATTTTCGGTTTCCAAGAAGCCTGTTTGTAAAATTTTCAGGGCGGTTTTAGACCTCAGACTATTACGGAAAACATTTAAGGATCTTCTTTTAGGACCCTCTCTTTATCTTGATATTGAAGCAATTTTCTTTTTAATCCTTATCTAAAACAAATACAAAATTTTTGGTCATAATTTTTTTATAGAAAAGGCAAATATGCTAAATTAATCAAATGAAAGATGAACTAAATTGAATTCCAATGAAACATCTGTTGTATAATGTGTTAATTTTCATACATAAAATTATGAATAACCAAATTCCTCAATGCTTTAACGATGATGATTTTAGTTCTTAATAAACAAATATACTCGTACATAATCATGAAATCAATTATGAAAATTTACGAAGTAAACTCAATTAATGTAAAATTATTACAAAGGTGAAAAATATTTGATCTGCTTTTATTGTATAAAATTACGAATTCAATGTTTGACTGCCCCGACATTATAAGTTTTTTGTCACTTCATGAACCTCCCAAACACATTTTATTAATATTTTAATTCACAACCAAAACTTCGTATTCAATTCTGTTATGGAAAGGGTACATAAGCCGGGCAATGAGTTTATGAATGTCGTTGATATTTTCATTCTAAATCTAGAAATATACAAATCCAAATTAGATAAGCAATTTTTAGATCATGTTAATAATGAATG
This sequence comes from Hesperophylax magnus, assembly GCA_026573805.1. NCBI lineage: Eukaryota > Metazoa > Arthropoda > Insecta > Trichoptera > Limnephilidae > Hesperophylax > Hesperophylax magnus. Next base: position 7,948,923 of record JAIUSX010000010.1, on the reverse strand, counting down.
GGTAATCATAATTTAGGCATAATATGCTTAATTAATTATTCAAAAAATCTTTCATAATATAAAAAAATATATAGTATTACATCTGCATAAATTTCAAGATTTTTTTTAAGTGTGATAATTATAACTTAACATGTTATTGTATTTTTTTAGTAAATGTGACAATAATAACTAAACATGTTTATTTTATTTTTTAAGTAAGTGTGATAATAATAAGTTAACATGTTTATTGTATTTTTTAAGTAAGTGTGATAATAATAACTTAACATGTTAATTGTATTTTATGCTTTATTTTCTTTTTTTTTAATGTCATACTGTTGTTTTAAATTTTTTTTGATCTTCGTAAAAGCACAGTAGGGCGTTGATAAATAAATAAATAATTATGAAACTAGAAATGTAAACAGAATTAGATTACAGTATATGAGAAAAACAGAATCACAGATTTGCTTGATTTATAAAGCACTAAAAATGTATTAATTATGTACATTAAAAAAAATATTGTAATGCTCACTGCAAAAACATAATTTTATGAATAATGATATTTAATCGTGTACGTATTAGTATATTAAAATTATAACTAACTCAATACACAGACAAAATTTGATGATGAGAATAGTTTCCATGTGAAAAAATCCTTTACATTCATCGACATTCATGACGAAGAAATATAAGTCGACATAATTATGTTGTGTAGGTAATAATGGCAACACTCAATGATGTATTTCAGAGTCCATGCCAGTCAATGCGCGCGTAGTGCAACGTGATGATCGATGTCCGGTCATTATTTGGTGTTACGGATGGTGTTTTTACCCCTGATATTGTATTATTGCGGGAATTGCAACTTATGATTGATGACGACGATGATGTTATTTATTTAATGATTTCGCATGATTTCGGTTCGAATTTCACTAGAACTGTTCACAACAAGGTGAAATGGTTTGTTCCCATAAAAAAACATTTACTGATTATGTTGGGTGAAGTTATATTGAATTCTTGAGGTAAAGGTTAAAAGTTTTGTAACTTTATGTAATGAAATTTAAAAAAAATAAATTTTAATAGTCGACAAACATTGTAACTAGAATAAACGCCACTAATATAAAGAGTAGCATTGACTTAGTAGCGCACACCTTATCCTGCACTTAATTGTTATTACCAACATAATAACTTAATACGATACGGAAGTTACATTAAAGTGTTTGCGCAATATTGCATCGTTATGAGAATTTTCTTGTAGGTGCGATAAAAATGAGGTTGAAAAATATAATTGAGTTTGAAAAAATAAAAGATTTAATCGGTTTTACAATGTAATTAATTGTAATTAAAGTGTAATCTTATATAATAAAACATATCATCTATTCGTTTATTGACACCCTTAGAACTTTTAAATAAAATAAGTATTAGTAAATTACATGATTGCATTAAAATTAACTTTTTAATAATAATAGTTTAACAATTATTTTTACAAGCAATAATTATTCGCCTGAAACACTCATCCACATTGAAAAATCTCCTGATAAAAGATACATGACGCCAACGGGACTCGAACCCGTATCCCTTCGATTTCCGGTCGACAGCTCTGACCACTGAGCTATGGCGGCTTATCTCTTATCCGCGAAATAATTCAATATTTACTAGTGTTTCATTCAACAATTACTGCTTGTTACATTTTTTCACCTGAAAACAACCAACTTTATTTTATATGAGAAAGGCATTGTAAGTGCTAACTCTCTCACTAGATGGCGTCGAGACAAATTGTCTAAATTTTTAGGTAAAATACTTGAACTTGTCAAATATTAATTAATCTGATAGTATTATTACGCCAGCGTCTGGACGATCTAGGCCCTCTGATTGGTCGAATTAAAATTGCCTGTTTCGGGTAAATTCAGCTAACTTGAAAATTAAGACACGATTTCATACTAAAACAGGATCGCCTCATAATAATACGAGATTTCTTCAAAAGCATAGTTTCTGCTCATATAATTTTTGGATAATATCGAAGAAAATATGTTTTAGAAAGTTCATAATCCATTGGATTAATTACATTACAATGAAAATTATCCACAGTTACGTGATTATGTTTGACGTTTATAAAAAATCACGCGTTCCTTATTCAATATGGCCGATACGCACGGCTATAGATAGCCGACAGAGCGCACCTCTGGCGGTTTAAAAACGAACCAAATGAATGGCGCGAATATTTAAATATGCAGCTCACAATATTTGACTACTTAATAAGAAGATTTCTTCTGGAAGCTTATCACTTTGTAATGGCATTTTTCATTATTATTTATATTTTTTTGCTTATTAATTATATCTGATTTTATATTGACATGTTTTCTAATTTGTAAAATTTCAAAATTATTTATTTGCGATGCTTTATATCCTGAGTGAAGTATTTTAAGACCTGAATTTTTATCGAAAGGGTGATCATTATTCAAAAGATGATTTGCAAACTCAAATTCACTATTTCCATTTATTTTTTAGTTCTGACTTCAAAGTTTCTATTGGTTCTACCTTTGTAAAAGAAATTACAATCATCCCAATTGAGTTTTTAAACTCCTGATTTTTTTGTTTGAATTTTGCTATCTTTATTATTAAGAATATATTTCTTCATTGTTATTAGTGTAAAACGCCAGTTGAATAGTACCAGGATTGTTTTTATATATAATTTTAGAAGTATCGTTATCCACAAACAGAATTCTACGCCATTGTTTATTTCTATCTTTAGAAAGACCGTTTGAAGAGAATATATTTAATTTTTTTATTTAGTATTTTAACTATAAATTTATTAGAATAACTGTTATTAAATGCTATTTGTCTTCTGAATACATTGTTTTATGGTTATATGCTATTTGTTTTTTTCAGGTCTTAAAATACTTCACTATAAATAATTTTGAAATTTTAGAAATGAGGAAACATGTTTATATAAAAGCAGATATAATTAACAAGAATTTTTTTATAAACTCTCTTTTAAATATTTTCCCACTTAACTGGTCTTTCCCGTCTAACGATATTGTAATTCCTAATTATTATAAACCCAGCCTACTCTTACCCCTCCCCCCTCTTTGCACTTCTTCTTTCCCAATTGCAATCTATATTTAATTTTTGACTTCGGTGTATATTTTTTTATAAACTCTCTTTTAAATATTTTCCCACTTAACTGGTCTTTCCCGTCTAACGATATTGTAATTCCTAATTATTATAAACCCAGCCTACTCTTACCCCTCCCCCCTCCTTCCACTTCTTCTTCTTTCCCAATTGCAATCTATATTTAATTTTTGACTTCGGTGTATACACAATAAAATGTAAACATTATATTTATTTGTTGGACAATTTGCATAGCGCCGCTTTTGTGAGATATCACCTCAGGGGCGCTATATTGTAATAATCTACCTTTATATATAGATTTTTACTCTCCCGATGAAGGTGTATATATAATCTAACTTTAAACTTTATTAGATACAGTAACAGTTGTTGGTAAAGAATTACCAAATGATTACCGAAAATGATTACCCTCCTTTTATTCATTAACACGGGTACAATTAATCAATATGTAATAATCTATTATTTAAGTCAACTTTGTTATAACTATCTTTAATTGTGACAAACTATACGACATTGATTCAACTTATAGACATTGACGGTTGTAACACATATTTAAGCACTGCAAGTCTCCTATGAGCTAATTATATTAGGTACGATAACAGTTAATATCAGTTGTAGACATGTAGTCAATAATAGTGTTTCATTTGAAATAATCCATCACAAATACGTAAAAAATTTAACAACTGTCATTCTTATTATGCGTAAATTTAGCATGTTATTATTGATTAACTCCTTCCTGTTCCGTGTTTTAACAATATATATATATACTCACCCTCTCTCGGTGAATGTCCTAATATCTATCTATTAAATGTAACTGTTGTTAATATCACTTAAAATGGGCGAAGCCCAACTAAGAGCCGCCCGCAGGGCCTAGCAGAAAAAACCCGCGGAGCGGGTTTTTAACTGCTAGTTATTATTATTATTATAACAGATGTTTCTTGAACACGGGTTCGAGTCCCGTTGGCGTCATGTATCTTTTATCAGGAGATTTTTCAATGTGGATGAGTGTTTCAGGCGAATAATTATTGCTTGTAAAAATAATTGTTACCCTTTGTGCTATGCATAAAAAATCTTGTCTTAAACGTTAGTTTACCAAATAAATAATAATTAATAATAGTTTATTTCTCAGCAACAAAAATTGGATATACAATTCAATTTATCTATATCGGTATTATAGAAAACTATATCATATAAAATATAAGATGGGAACAAAATTAATCAAAGTCATACTAGTAGGTAAAAAAAAATTAAGAAATCAAAAGAGAAAAAGTATTGATACCTGCCTGCCTTAAATAAACAACAAAATGCAATATTAAAATAAAAGTAAAGTATATTGTAAAATTAAGTATAAAAAGAAAATCAGAGATTATCATGATTTAACGAAACAAAATGTAAGAAAATTATGATTGTAAGTGAAATGGAATAAATGGAAATATCAACGGAACTAAATTTATTTGCAAGTGGATGAAGCCCTTGAATTGGGGAATAAATGAAATTGTTTGTTTTTGAAGAATAAACAAAGAACAACTCTGGAAGTCTCTCGGAAAAAAATACACAATCGCTCATTGTTCTTCAGCAAGATAAGTCGGTTAAATCAAGTAATTTCATTAAATTAAAGTAATTAAGTTGTTCTATTACATAAGAAATATTGTTGGTAGTTCATCTACTTGAATTTATTTCTTTAGCCTTATAGGTATTACATAAAGCTTGCTTAAAAGGTACGTACCTAATTCTCAGGAACTGAAAATCCAGAACTACAACGCCGCGAATGTAGCTTTTCTGGGCGGTAGGTTCATTTTCATTTTTCTTTCTCCTCTTCTTTTACGGTTGCATTTAATATTAATAGTCCTTTGGCCTCGGTCTCTACCGCAGTAAATGGGAAAATGAAAAAATATACACAACGGAAAAGAACCAGTTGTCTGTTTTGTGGGCCAAGACTCTTGCCAACACATCTCAGTTCCGAGTAAAATAAAAAATACAAAGTAATGTCAATAACGATAAGCTTCAATTGCAATTTTTTTTAATTTAGTATTATTTATTAATTTTAGCAGTTAACTTAATATTAAGAAAATTGTTGAGAAATTAATATTTTTGCAAACTTAAATCCTATAATATAAAAAAAATCGCTGTGGTGAGGGAGGGATAAATATTAAAAAAATTAGTGATAATTATTTGTCGTGTGCAAAAAAAATACTGTTCCTTTCTGAATTCCGGCTCTAAGGTAATGAATTCAAGATATCTGTAGGAAATAACAGTGTGATGCGATTTATATACAAAATTCTTATACAATTTTTTTCTGAATTTTCGTGTTTTAGCAGTATCTTCCAACCTAGTTTGCCAAAATTAGCAATTGAATGCGTTCCACAAATATGATATAACAATTTTTCGATAGAATATTATCATCCTGCACTCATTTTAAGGTTGTTTATAAACGACGTCTTGAAATCGCGGCTTAGTCTTTATGATTTAGACGTGAAGCATGACTGCAAAAGTTAAAGTATGGAAACAAACAACTGAAAGAATTAAACAAAAATAATTCATCTAAATTTTACCACCCGTTTGTAAGAAACATGCAGGTAAACGTAATTCTTCCATATTCAAAGCTCCGATCGACAGTTCGTGATGGAAAAAAAACAATTGAGTTGTTGTCAGGGTTGGTCAGGCGTTTATCACGTGGAGGGCGTCCCGCTGGTGGGTGGTAGGGTGGTAGGGCGTGTGGCCGGGAGCAGGTTGGGCGGGGGTCCGGGCGGTGCACTGCGTGACAGGGCGCTGGGTCGACTGGGTAATAGCTAACTGCCGCCTATTAAACAGGATGGATCGGAAGTGTGCGACGCGCATAAATTAACCATATTAATAAGGTGGATTCATATTTTACGGATGGGGAGCAAAAATGACTGGTAGGGTGGGAGTTAAGATGACAATTAAATTCTTACGATATTTTGTAGCATTCTTCTCACCCCCAGTCTTAACTTTTAGTGAAATGTTGACTGAAACTTCTATGAATCTGAACAGTGTTTTATTTCTTTTCTGGGTTTGGGTTGTTGTTACAATATCTTCCATGCATTTCAAATTGTTTCAATAAATTATATTTTTGCTTATAGGAACTATTAAGAAGTGAGTTAGTTAAGATCTTCACAGATGCACTCATAGAGGGCTGTGCAAAGAGCTTGCTTGGAAATCCTAAGATGGAAAAGCTAGTGGCCAGTAGTCGCCAGGGCCAGTTAGAATGCTCCCAGATAAACTCACTGTTTCCAAATCTCAATTAGCGAGCTTCTAATTAGATCGACTATCGAGTCACCATTGTAAAACTCGAAGTATTAATAAATCCCTGATTTAACACAAAGAACCTATTATTTAAAATCTCCTTCCATGACGAGTTGGAGAACAATTTGTGAGAACACAACAGGAAAAAACCAATCTTCAGAAGAAGAGGAGCGAAAACCTTTAAATAGTCTATGTTAACTGCCATGGCAGGGTACCATAATAAAGAAATAGATTAAGGCAACTTTTAAAAATCATCTTTCAATTCCACTTCGTTGGATTTTTAACCTGTGACCTCTGGCTCTCGGCCAAGAACTACAACTCTTCAGCGTGGGTCATCAAGGCAGTGATCTGAAGCATTTTACTATCGTCTGAGCGCACTACACTACAGCCTTAAGGCTCCGTAGTAAGCGTTCAAAGATGGTTCGAAAGGGAGATAATATATGTGAATACGAATGTTGGAGGGAGCGCGCTAATATTAAAGACGATACCTATTTATATTTAAAACGAAATAAATTAAGCGAAAATGGTGAAAACGTTTAATAAAACATTTCTCGTTTGAAATAGAGCGAAAATATTTTTAGTTGCATTTAAAGATACACTATGATTTCTTTCATACTAATTTAATAATATTCTTTCTCAACTTTTTTTATCGAGGTTATGATTGGTAATGTTATATAATTGACTTTTCGGCTTCAGAAATGTGTAGATATTAACCTAAAAAAATAAGATACATTTTTTCAGGAACTTAAAAACTTAAAGTGTTAAAGAAAAAATCTATATAAATATTCGTTTGTTCAAAATCTTAAATCTCCGAAAGTTCTTCACCGGTAGCTTTGAAATTTTTACACAACGTTGCATTTGAATATACCTATTATATAGAATTCACCTGTGACAGGTAATAACATGCTTTTTGAAAAACAGCGCCATCTATTGGACGTAAAAACAACGCACGCAGAGCTATTTGCACAGACAGACTGAGCCAAATCAACGCATGGCGGAGTACGGCTAGTATATTATACATCGGTAAAAATTCGGAATGCGGGGTTTAAGGCAAAGGCCGAGGTGCACGTATGCGAAATTAATATCTTGCTCCAGACGGCAAAGAAAATTAATTTAATGGAGTACCCAAACACCGACTGTTAAGACTAGTTAGTAATTATAAATACAAAATAGCACAAACTCATATGGTTACATAGAAAAATAATTAAGTAAGTTATTAATTGCTAAAATGATAAACATGTTTGCAGTTAAAAATTTGGGAGGCTGGTTTGGCTACTCCCACTCCGGTAACCATTTATTGGATAACTAACACATCACATTGTTGATTTAGCAGGGGTGCCCGGGTTTATCGGATGAGGTGTGTTCAGGATGCGCCTACCCACCATCTGCGTGGTGTGTCAGATCTGGAGAGGCTAGTTTGTCGAGACCCTTTGGCCTCACCAACTGGTCTCTCGACCATCGCCTTGCGCCAAGGTGGGAGGGTTATATTACCTAGATTCCTATACATACCTTTAACCTTCTCAGAAGTACCTCCCCTCCTTTTCCTTAAAAACAAAACCACACAGCATCCCAAATGATGGAAATTATTTTCCTCAGGTCCTCCTGTGTGAGTTTATTCTAAAAAAGTTGACTTCAAAGTCACGTGCAAGGACAAACGTTCGTTTTGAAATTAGAATTTATTTATTCATCCTAAGCACTGGATTTTTCTTCATTTAGGTTTAGATCAAGAAGTCAGAAAACTAACCGAAATGCTTCTTATTTGCAGCTTAAAATCATAATTATTAAATATTCTAGACTGGAAGTGAGGTTAGGTTTTCATAAGTGAATTGAATTTATTTTGCTTTTGAAAGAAAATTTACGGTTTTCGCTTCAATATAAAGCATCAATATTATTTTTAATTTTCCTGCAAAGTTTAAAGCTCGCCTGGTTATTTTTCTATAGTGGCGAGAATTTCAAAGTGATAGAGGCGAGAAAATAAATTATAATAATTAATTTTTCGAAGAAAATTTCTTCTGAAAGCTTCAGAATCACTCTGTGATGTCATTATTTATTAGAATAATACACAAATAACTTTGTTTACATGACTTTAATATATATAATAACCTCTACATGTTTCATGAACAATGTTCACCTCATCAGGAGCAAGTATATACTAAAGTCAAAAATTAAATATAGATTACAATTGAACAGTGGAAGAAGTGGGGAGGGGTAAGAGTGGGCGGAGTTTTTCAGAATTGGGAATTACAATATTGTTAGACGGGAAAGACCAGTTTAGTGGGAAAATATTTAAAAGTGGGTTTATAATTTTTTTTTGCTTATTAATTAAGTCTTCTTTTTTATAAACATGTTTTCTAATTTCAAAAATTTCAAAATTATTTATTTGCCTTTAGTATATACTTGCTCCTGATGAGGTGAACATTGTTCATGAAACATGTAGAGGTTATAAATATAAAAGTGATGTAAACAAAGTTATTTGTGAATTATTCTAATTATAACAATTAATAAACTTAGTAAGCTTCGAACACCGTATTTGTAACTATTTTCACGTAGTACAAATTATTTCTATCAAAAATTTTATACGTTTGTTGTCATTGATTTTGAAGATATTAGAAGATTATCTATTTTCTTGAATAAATGAATGAAATGGAATCCTGGAAATTAACCCTCTTTCCGACATCCGATCGAGCTGAAACTCGGCCGATAGACTCGTTGTCGATGACAATACATTCTATAATGTATGATGGCATTCACGAATACACACGCGCAAACACACGTATTTCTCTGAAATTGGATGACATTATAAAAATTTACAGTAGGCAATGTACGAAATAAATGTCGGTACCTCCCAATTAGGATTTGGCTTCAGTGATATCGGTGTTCACCCATATTAGTCAGTCGCTGGGAAGGAAGGTTTAATCCCCAGTCAAACCATGAAAAGGTATATTGCTAAGTAAATCTATTAATGAAAATAAATGTATTTTAGTTGAAAAACTTCGTGTTTTACGGATTATTTTTAAGTCACTTATTTATAATTTATGTAACCTATTGATTAGTAAAGCCATTGGTTCACGTTAGCTTTGTTCTGTTCCTCAGGACTCATTTAATTTGAGACTGCGCTTTATTGTACGAATAGTTGCCTAGGGCAACAATACGATTTGTCTTCGGACCTTCTCACGACGACGTGAGAATTTAACGAGTGAATCGCAGGTAAAATGTTCAAATTTTCAAATTGAAAGCTCTTTATCAGTTACTCCCGATATGGTTCACCGTACATGCTGTTGAAAATCAAAATGTTGATCGCCGTGTGTTTGTGCAGTGATTAGTGTTTTATTGTGATCCGATTTTTCTCAACATCATCAAAGTGCGGGCCTCATTTACATCCGTACGTAAAGATAAGCAAAGCTGGTGAGTTCAATGATGTGCGAAATACTTTAAATATATGTTACATTACTTCACAAGTTATGATTTTATTTAAAAGATGTACTGAATTGTATGTAAAAGTCTTTTAGGTTTAAATTGAAAAAATAAAATAAAATCCATTAGCTGTCGATTCATTCACTATATTTTTACGTATCTTTTGTTAAAACCAGATCCAGGTGATCGAGATAGGAGTTTGAATGCAATTAAACCAAATTTGTATAGAATTAAATTTATAATAGTATCCACCAAACAGAGATTTTGGAGAGCGTAGGGGTCGTGGGGGGACCACGGTAGGTGAGATGGTTACTGAGTTCTGCGCAGTACTCTAAACATACCTACTTATTCTACTAAACACTGGTCATCTCTAATTTTTTGTATTCTTCTCGATAAAAAACTACTACAGTCTTTCGTCAAGAATTGCTTATGTACGAACGTGGCGAATTGCATTTTTATATGGTTGTGTAGTAGTTGTTAAAAAAAAAAAATGAGTGAAATAAATTCATCATCTTATTTACGTCTAAAAGTCTGCTCAAAGTCAAGACAATCCAAACCAAAGAAAAACGTTTATAAATAATATAATAAGTGTTAAATTTAACGGATTGTCCTGTATATCTCACGCGGTGAACGCCCGCGCCGCCCGCCGCCCAGCGTGACCAGAATACGGCCGCCCTCTGCCGTGACACTTTTTCTGCGTGAATAGACTGGTCAGTAATCACAGCCCGACACAATGTGACTTGTGGGACGCCGCTGATAAAAGTGTTGATTTTTATTACGGTCCTGATTTTTTGCGTTCTCGTTCTATGAGCGTTTTTTCCGGCCGCCGCGTCGGTGCGAGTGTGGGTTTGATGGAAAATAATAACTCATAGTCAAATGGAGATAATGGCTGATTCTGGGCCGTTGTGACGAAAACTTATTCGCTTTTTTGCCGTCTCTATTATTACAATGTGAACGATTTAAGTTACTCACGGTAAACACCATCGTTAAATTATTATTATTATTATTTATTATCTTTTAATGTTCTTTTTATTACACCTAGAATGACAGCAGTCAGATATGAATTTAACATTATATTTCTACCTTACACTTGCAAAATTTAAATCCAAAGTAGGTATATTAAACAACTATTACGCTATGGAATCCGTGAAAATCTAACTATCTAATCATCACGCCGTTTCTAATTACTCATCGGCAGTCATTATAGTAGCACAGGAAGTTGACAGTTGGGTAGTTAGTATCTGGCTATCCATATCTGAGTAATCAATATAGTGTGTGCCTTTTCAAAATTTTGATCCTGAATTATGGTCCCTCACTAAAGCGATACTGAGAGTATCATCCATTCAAGAATGTGTTAGCACAACGTACACAATAAAAATACACAAGCTTAATTTTGATTTCGATAATATTGATTCTAACTGCAACTGTGAAGATTTGGAATGTGTGAAAAACATCAAATATCTAAGTATTATCATTGACAATGATCTTAAGTGGAAATATCACATCGAAAACCTTTCAATAAGGGTAAGAAAATTTATACACATATTCTTTGAATTACTAAATATAATTAAACAACAAGACATAAGAAAAATATATTTCGGATTGTGCAACCCCATCTTAACGTATGGTTGCATTGGTTGGGGAGTGTCAGGTAGAACTATTTTAGATCCGCTTGTGTAGGCCCGGAAATCCGTTATTAGAGTCATTTTGCGTAAACCCTATAAATAGGTACTCTAGCGATCAGCTGTACATAAAATTTAAATGTAATGTTGTAATGATGTTCGTCAAAATTACATAAAAGGGTTATTATTAACGTCCACAAAAATCTAGAAAAAATTGATTACAAATATATCACAAGAAGTCACACCCGAAAGAATCTCGTGATCCCAGGGAGTAATACGGCAAAGTATCAAAAGTCGTATACGTATCTGGGACCAAAATTATATAATAAAATCCCCCAAGAATTAAATTTTAAAACATGCAAAATATCCTCCATCGGTTCAATAATAACTAAATGGTTGATTGGCTTGGGGAGGGTGGAGTCTCAAAAACTATTAAATAATGTCACATAAAATTTTACATGGTTACCTATTAATGGCTCATTTAGTAAAATCTTAATAAATATTCAATTTGGATATAAAAACATTAATTTTACAAAATTTATATTTGCCGTTAAAATTTTTAGCAATTTTAACGGCATTTTTTTCCTTCGAACGGGCAATCTAGGAACTAATATCGACCTACTATTCCTAATAACACTTTTACTTATTTTTAATATACTTATACAGTTATTGCAATATTATTATCTTGTAATTTTTGCTATGTACATGTATCTAATGTAATGTAATAATAAATAGAAAAAATATGAAAACAGATCTAGAAAAACCAAATATTTCGAATATTTTTCAATGTTTTCAATAAAAATACTTTTGGCTCTGTCTTTTATTTTTAAAGTCAATTTAGAAAAAATTAAGAAAACGTTTTTGCTACGAAACAACTAAAAGATTTCCATCTACAAACTTAAAGCATTGTAAAGCGAATAAAACGTTTTCATATCAAGCCATTTCATCACGTTGTTATTCCGACAATTAATATAATATTTTCACAGTTTACGAGTACCATTTACCATGACAGTTTGGCGGCGATAAACTCCGAAAATGAATGTTAAAAATTAATTTGGCAAATGAATCTAAGTTAGAGTTTCGCCGAGAAATGAATCCCACCAAAATAAATGGGTTATAATTCGGGAGTAAGTTAGGAGTGCTGTTAGACATAAATAACTTTTTTGAATAAATCAGGAGTTATCTTCTGCCGCTAACTCTGAAATATTCATCTGTATTCATGACAGCGCCTTGGAAATTCATATTTTTTGTGGTCCTGGTTAATGAAATATAATATTTGGATTATATTCTTTTTATGGGCACTTCACTTTGGGGAGTTGTACGAATACCCTTTCGTCTTTAACATTTAAAGCATTCATTGAAGCAATGTTAGGCTTTTATCATAAAGCTTATTTTGTGTTTTTGCCTGAAGTCTCCCCTATAACTTTGAGGTGTTTTTTTCCAAAGCAAGCATCTAGTTAGTTGTGGTTTCTTGTTAGTGTATTCATACGGCATATAAACAAACAAACGAGCTCACACTTTTAACACATTAAATACAAACATCCAACCCTGCATAAAATGCGGTAGTTATGATTTTTTGATATGCTGTAAATGACAAAAAAATTTTCGACCTCGGCCGACTTCCGGATCTTTAAAAAAATACAGAAAACAGCGAAATTTTCTATGTTTTTTCAGTTAAGACTAATTTTACAGTAAAAGTTGTTGAATGCTTTTAGTAGACTAAATTTCCTGTGATGAACAGTTTCTATAAACTTAGTAGTGTTTGAGATACAACTGTACAAAGTAGCCCAAAGTTTTCAAATATTGATATTTTGAACTATTTTAGCGGTTTTTAACTTGGTGGTTTTAACTTTAAAGCTGTGAAATAACTACCTGGGGTTAAGAAAATTCAATAAATCTGAGACTTGTGCAACGGCCTCATCGACGACAGTACAATTTGTACGACCTTCCCTTCTGTTGTCTATTTTTAGGTGATTTATGCGTTACAAAAAATTATGCCGCTTCCTCTGACAAAAGCGATGGTAACTTGTATTTAGTACAACTAAATCAGTGTCTTTAGAAATGCGTTCTTTTATTTTCAGTTCCTGTTCGTCATTCGTTTTTCATTCAGAGGCATCTTTTCCACAGTGATCGCCGTATTTATTTTGTGCTTATTTTTCTTCTGAATTTCAAGAAATTCTTTATATTCCGCGTACAAAACAATATTTTTTTATTGGTGCCCTTTTTTACTCATTTAAAGTACGCTCTAGCGTGTTTAAATCGCACTTTATGGAACGCGCGTTTTTTAAAGTTACCATGGCAACATCAACAAATTAACAAAATGTGAAGTCTAATATGTCAACTTTTAACTATAAATCTGACAGGAATATTTTAAACGTCAAATAAAACATTACAAATGTTTCAAAAATTTTATTCAGAGTTTACATTCTTTTTTACATCGTTTACATTCTAATTATTTAAATGGATGTGAAAAGAGCAGTTCGTATTATTTGAAATATTAATACCTCCGTTTTTTAAATCGGAGGAAATGCCGTTCAAATTAATAGTATTCTCGGAAGTCAATGAGGCTGCACTTCCATTAATGGCAGTTCCAATAATGTTTGAAACATTCTTCTTATTGCTAATGCTCTCTTCCACGTAACCAGTCGCCACAGCTGCCGATTTCCATCCTACTTGTCGTTGGATTTGATCAATTGTCATGCCACTATTTGCCATAATGGTAGCGGATGTACGTCGAAAAGCATGTCCTGTATATTTCTCAGGATCGTTTAATTTAAGATAGCGTGCGATTTGTAAGGGGCATGATCCAAATGTGTTAATACCAACCACTTGATTGGTGCACTTACCCTTATCATACCGTAAGAAAACCCTGCTGTACTTACATTTTGGGGTCAATGTTAAATATTGCTTCATCAAACGCACATAATTAATTGCACCACTGTCGGCAACAGTAAAACGTCGAGCCTTCACTGTTTTAGATGGTCGGATGGTAATAAGCAATACACTTCCTTCTTCTTTGTTATCATATAAGCGTAAATCGCACAATTCACGTCTTCTGCAAGAGCCAAAGATTCCGCAAATGGCTACCACCTTCAAAAATAAGTACGTAATGTCCGGTGCTTCCGTGAAAAACTTCCGCAAATCATCTTCTTTGAATACAAACGCCTTCTTAGCAACGTCATCCTTGCTAATTGCCTTCATGAATGCATGCACTTTCACAAATGATTTTAAATCAACCCCTTTATTTATCCTCAACAGACATTGCAATTTCGAATGTATGGCCCACATAGTCGATGATTTGTACTGTTCCGACATTTTCTGAAGGTAAGCAAGCACAACTCGTTCATCTACGTCTACTACGTTTTGCTCCTCCATCCATGTTATGAACCTTTCATTTTCTTTTTTATAAACGTCTTTGTATTTTTCAGGTATTAACCGCGATTCTGATTTGGTATTTAAATTATGAATGTTAGAACTCATTTTACAACACACAATAACTAGTAAAAACTGTGATGTCAACTTTTAATCTTATGTGACAGATTGCAAATTAATGTTTGTGTTTTTCATTTCCATGACAACAAGATATTGTGATGTCACATCACGAATTCATTAATAGTTCTTATTTCCAAATTTTTAATAATAATATCAATATTTATGTTTTCAAAGTGTACCAATAAAAAAAATAGCGTAAAGTATTCGTGGATAACTGGTCTTTAAAACACTTGCTTTATTTCGAGCACTCGGCTACGCCGTCGTGCTCGAAAAATCGCGCGTGTTTTAAAGACCTGTTTAACCACTTATACTTTAATATACTATTCATGAAGTTGATTGATCAATTTGGGGTTTTTGTGCACACGCACTGATCACGAAAATCTTATGTTTCAATAATGGTTATTTTCACAAATTTTTCAATGAAACACTGGAGTTTTCACCAACAAAACTTCACCTTCAATCAAACTCTCTTTACGTGCAAAACCTATAACAGTCACGGAAAATCCAGGATTCGACATTTTGTAGATTTTGGATTTGAACGAAACAAGATACGCAACAACACTCGGCTGGCGTGGGCTGAAAAGTCAACTAAGGTGGTAACTTGAAAAACGGTAGGACAGAAGTGGGAGAAGGTATAAGATGGAAAAATATAACATATGTACCAGCTTGTAATATTAATTTAAAAATGATATTATATGTACAAAAAATATTTGTGAAGGTCGATTGTATGTAGTAAAACCGGAAAAATTATTTATTATATTATATTATATTTATTATTTTAAATTACTAAAAATTACAAAAAAAATTTCGACGATGTAGCTCGGATATTAGAAATTCTGGAGTCCGTTTTAGTTTAAAATTAGAGAATATTTAGTTATTTAAAAAAGTATTGAGCATTATTTGCTAAAAAAAATAGATTTTCCTGTCAAAATGACAAAATTTTAAGAAAAGGTGAAAAATTTCGCTGTTTTTTGATTTTTGACAGATATCCAATGTCTGCCGAGGAATAAGACATTTTTTTTGTTATTACAATATTACAATTTTTTGTTATAACAACATTCAGAACCACCTATTTGATGTAAGGTAACTGCCGTTTTAAGTGAAAAAATTACTCTATTATTCGGAAAAAAAGTCATTCGCCAGTACTGTTTTCGTGTCATTTGGCAGGCTATTACGAAATAAACTATTTAATTATACTCATTCGTAGCAGAGTTTACTCGTCTGTACTTTTACAATGATCACCACCTCAACGTCTAGAAAGGGTGGATTAAAATAACTATTTTCATGGGTCTTTTACATACCATGAAATTTTTTTAATTTGATATATATCTGAGATTAATTGCTTGACAATAACTAGGTATAAACATCAGATCATAGCCCGATACCAACCAACCTTAAATTATTTTCTCTCCATACTTTGCCTAGCCTCACAAATTCCCTTCTGGGGATGCTATAGTTCCAATATTTACATGCAGATGGAGCTTTCACGCTGTATCGTATAAAATATAAATAGGTGAAATGATTGTGCAGCAAAATATTAGAAACAAAGTTAAAGAAACGCCGTGGGTAAGTGCAAATTATAAACCTATTCATAATACTTATGTTAAGCATTTTGAAAAATAAAACATATTCATTCACAGTTACTGAAATAAGATATGGTTACTCAACTTATTTTGTAATAGTAGATGAACCCAAGAAAAAGCATTATTAATTTTTGGCTGATTTGTATAGCGCCGTTGTTGTAAAAAAAATCACCTCAAGGGCGCTATTAGGTTAGTGGAGAGCAGGGGTGGATCTAACGGTCAGCATTTCAGTAAATGTTGACTGCCGCGGCATGCCGGGGGGGTGTTCCATCTTTAACTTATGGGCACGTGGGGCATGAGCCAGGGCCCCCGGCCCATGGGTGCTCCGCAACTTATGCCTATAAACAGGGCCGCCTAGGGGGGAGATGTTTCTTGTGCAATGATGAAGAATTTAACAAGAATTATATTTAACTCGCGTCGAAAAATCTACAGCGTTTATTGGTTTGCCCTCCTGCCTAGAAAAAAAACTCTCCTGCTGCGCTTTTTTGTGTCTTTCTGAATAAAATAATTCATAAACCACCCCCTTTTTCTCGGTATACCAGGTAAAAAAATACGCCTCCGGCGCTTTTCCGGTTCTTTGGGAGTGTTCAACAAATTTTCCACTCCTTTTGGTCTCGTTACTTACTTACTCTAGTAGGAGATGCTATATTTCCACAGGCTCGGTGATTACTGAGGAACTACCGAGTATGTAATAAACTAATGAGGACTAATGTCTACATATGCAATTTTATTATTTTTTTTATATCTATGTAAGTAATTATAAATATGTACACATTAAAAATATACATGTATTCAATTTTTATTTGACCTTTACGAATATAAAATATATTTTCATACCACAATTAAGAACAATAATAGCTGTATTTTGAATATATAAATAATTTTCTCACTTTTAAAGGCTCATAGATTTCTTAATCACGATTGGGTGTCAGAGCACTGTCTTGCATGAACTCCTTCAATAAACGTAAAAAAATGTAAGATCTACTATTTTTTAGTATTTCAATATTTTGGTAATAATTGAATTGGTTGACTGCCCGCCCCTGGTGGAGGGGTAGGTATGTAATTTCAAAGAAGTTGAGTTATCGGTATTATTATTTCCTTTATAAAAATCCTGATGCTGACCCTCAAACCTGAAACCGGAAGATAAAACAACGCGCCGACGCGGGGCGGGGTATGGGGGACGGAGGACGAGGGTGAATTTCATATTTCAGAAGATTATTTTTGCACGTTGGGAAAGCGATCCACAATATTATGAAATTATGATTGATGGGGCTTTGTAAAAAGTGGTTACGGAATTTATAGCCCGGCCGGGGATACGCTCAAGTTGCAATAAAAAAATATGACTTAGCGATAAATTTAACGTCTCAAATTCTTAACAAGGACCTGACATAAGAACTTAACGGAGTACCTTGGTTTTGTGAGCTAAATATGTCATTTATTTGATAAGAATTGCTCGCCATGATAAATGAAGATCAACCCAACAATGCGAAAGAACTCTTTTTACATTATTTTTACAAATGGATTCTTTGCGGGCTAACAAGGTTCTTGGAAAAAGGTACAAATGAAAATATGAGAAAAAAAATCTTTTTCTCATTCAGATAAGTGAAGCAAGGATTTCTTTATATAGAAAAAAGATGCCAGAACTTACATCTTGCAAAGCTCTTCAAGGTATTTAATTTATCTAAGTTAAAAGAGGACGGTGAAAAATCGTTTTAAAAATATGTCTTATTCTTGTCCGACAAATTGTGTCGATTGTTTTCTATGCTGTAAGTATTTATGGCTCAATCTTATCCTCCGAGTAAAATTTCCTTTCTTTAAAATGTAATTTTTTTCCAAAATTACTCGTGAAGAGCCGCAAGAACGGAACCACAAAAGATTTCATGGAAAGAATTTTGATGACTGAAATGCTGTCGCGTGTCTAAAAAACTATCTACCCAAGTTTTTAATTTTATTTTGTTATACTATTTTTGACAAATATTTGTTTAAATATAAAAATTGATCATGTAACTAATTAGGAAACTAGAAATTTCATCCATTATGCGCACCCTTATTGCATGTTGTCATCCATTTTTCAGAAAAAATTAGATTAATTAACGGAATTGCGTGATCTAAAAACCCGTCTCCGATGCAAAAGCCCCCATTGAAGTTTAAAATAGTAGAATAATGAAAAACATTCCCTTCCGTTTCCTCGATTGTTCTCGCTACTAGATCCATTAATCACGTGGTCCACTAACTCGGCCTGCCATTGGTTGCCACATTTATGAATATATGACGTGTGACATTTGTGTCGGATTAAAAAAACTCGGAATAAAATGGAAATTACCCTCACTTTGATTAAATTAATCTCGGCTTGCGTAAAAAACGCAAGATGGATAGTGCGTGGTTTTGTCTATTTATATCAATGATTACCCCGTTTGCGAAATGTTTGGTTAATTGGCATTTTAAGGTTACTACGGTTTCTGCACTACATTGTTTTGATGTGGCAATTCCTAACATAATACCACACCGGGTAATTATTTTATTTATTTATTTTTTATAATATTGATTACATTTTATGCTTTTGACTGTCCAACTAGGAAGGATTCCCGTTTTAGGCAAAGTACTGGCCAGAACGTTGAATTTTCCAGCCATTCCCCAACGTTGAATTTCTGGAGAAGAATAGATAAGACTTATTTTTAAGATCAATCATTTCGTTCCAACTCTAAAACCCAGAAGAGTTGAATTGATTGAACAGTACAAAACTAAGGACGGATTGTTTCAGAGAATTTTAACAATTAATTAAATTTCAAAGTTAATTTCCAAGTTCTGTGAAAGTCTTATTGAAGTTCTATTATTACATGAAGATATTCATTCACATTATTGAAATAATAAAATAAGTTGTGAAATTTGATGAATTGTTAAAATTCTCTCAAACAATCTGTCCTAAATGTGTAATATATTTTTGAAAACAGATTTTTCTTTACTTACAGATTAACAAATTTTTTAAACATACTAATTCCAGTTGTCGGTGCATGGGTGCATGCGTGATTTGAAACTGTATTCTTGCGTAATGCGAACAATTATTCAAGTTTTATGAACTTTTAAGCTTTTCAATTTGCACAACCGGTAAGTATAATTAGACATATAAATACATCAGACACGCGATAAAATAGGTACGATTTTTTTTATCAATAATTACTTATTTGAAATGTGTATTTCTTTCGTTTAATTATTTGACAGATCTAAATGTTAAAAATTAATGATTTTTTAAATTTTACTGATGGTGTTAATTCGAACGGTAATTCTGGCCGTCTCTCTAATTATTTGTGTAGTTAAGATATAATTTTATCATAATGAAAATTAAAAATATTTGTTTTTGATATGCAATGATCTCGAGGCAAATACAATTACAACATTCGGTGGTGTTTTACGGGTCTGCGCTATTTTATTAATAAAATGAAAATAACATAATTTTGTTTAGTAATAAATTCAATTCATCTATTTAATACTCAATACAATTGCAATGAAAACAGATAATGTGGGATCAATTTGAATTATTATTCGCTTCTGAAGAAATCAAAAAAAATATTACAAAAATTTAGCCCTCAAAACTTGGCGCCCCAGGAAGTTAAGTTAGTCGCTCTAAGCACTGGCCGGCTCCGTAAATATACGTGAAGTTTCTAAAAAAAACACAAACAAATTAAAACCAAGGACGTGAAAAAAAACACTTTATCACGTACAGTAGCTTAACGATCTACCACCCAAACACCAATTCTAATGTATTCTGTAATTGAATTAAGAGGGTGAAATGCCACAGCCTTCCGCGAAAATAATTATTTAATCGCGTTTCAACAACTTCTGCGGCAACATACAATTATTTATCATAGCGTTGATTAAGTATGGTGTGGTGCAAAATGCAATCTTTAAATTATCGCTTTCTTCATCAGGGCTTTGACCTCCAAAGCATCCGGTGGATACGCTCTCGGCTCAGCCCAAATCTGTTTTGTTAAAGGGCGTGAGCAATTTGTGGACTGGTAAACGGAGGCATCTGGGTATTGGTCAGTCCCGGAGCTATAATGAACTGCTTTAATTAGCGGTTTTTGTAAACCATTTGCTACGCCTGTACTTGTTCACCCGAAAGCATGTGTAGCCACGTTTTGATTTTTAGCATAAATGGCATTTTGGCGGTTAGCGGTATGAACCAAAAATTAAAGTAATTTCCATTGTGACAAACACCACGGTGTTGCTTTGGTGTCAAGATCAATTAAATTTTGTTAATTATTTAAGTATAGACAAAAAATCATAGCACATGGATAAAATTTTAGTCCGTACGGTTTCATAGAGCCTGAGAAAACGACTTTTAAAGTTCGAACCCAAGTCTTGCATTTGAACCGTACAACTGGAAGTTTTTCAAAATACACTTTTTGAAATATTGTAATTAATTCCATTTCAAGCCATAATTCAAAGTACGTGAGTAGCTCAGTGGTCAGAGCTGACGACCGGAAATCGAAAGGACATGGGTTCAAGTCCCGTTGGCGTCATGTATCTTTTATCAGGAGGTTTTTCAATGTGGATGAGTGTTTCAGGCTAATAATTATTGCTTATTAAAATAATTGTTACCTTTTGTGCTATGCATAAAAAATCTTGTCTTAAACATTAGTTTACCAAAAAAATAATAATTAATATTTGACAAGTTCTAGTATTTTCACCAAAAATGTAGACAATTTGTCTCGACGCCATCTAGTGAGAGAGTTAGCACTTACAATACCTTTCTCATATAAAATAAAGTTGGTTGTTTTCAGGTGAAAAAATGTAACAAGCAGTAATTGTTGAATGAAACACTAGTATATATTGAATTATTTCGCGGATAAGAGATAAGCCGCCATAGCTCAGTGGTCAGAGCTGTCGACCGGAAATCGAGAGGACACGGGTTCAAGTCCCTTTGGCGTCATGTATCTTTTATCAGGAGATTTTTCAATGTGGATGAGTGTTTCTGGCAAAGATATTAGAAGAACGAGATGTGCTATGAGCAGTTCATACTGTGTGGAATTGTTTTGCCCAGTGTCGCCGGTTTTGTTCACCAATACTACTGCACACCTTCGCTTACGCTAAGGTATCCGCACTAATACATAGAACAGATTTCTGTGCGTACACGTCCCGATACCGTTCAAAGTACCCTAATTAGGTAGTACTCCGCCTACGGTCCGGCGGCCAACATAGCATATCTCGTTCTTCTAATATCTTTGGTTTCAGGCTAATAATTATTTCTTATTAAAAAAAAAAAGATTTTTATATGTTATACAGTAGTATTGCCTACACACTCTATAACAGCTAGCATAATCCAAAAATTTTAAGTAATGCTTTAAAAGAATGTTAAAACATATAAATACAAAAATACGTAATATTCGTCATGTTGTACTTGGTATTGTTTCTTTCTCTCTCCTTTTCTATCCCCTGTATTTGTAATTGAGCATAATCTATTTTTACTAACGTATTAGTGGGTAATATATTTGTAAAACTTGGGTTACTTATTCTAAATTCCTGCCTTGGCTCTGTGTTTATGTGCATATCCCTAACGGTTTCCTTGTTTGTTCTATTTAACCTCTCTTTTTCTATTTGTGTACTGTTTTGTGTGTGACATTTATAATAATGATATTTTCTATTTTTGTACTGTTTTGTATGTGAAACTTATAACTTTGATATCAAAATACCAATGTAAAATTGTACCTATTAATTCCTACCTATGTATTGTAAGTTCCTCTCGTCCTACAATGAGTTTTGTAACTCATCGGGATTGCTCTAGCAAGAAATGAAAATACAAAAAAAAAAAAGAAATAGCCTTTCCTCACATTGAGAAGACAAGGCTTTTGTGTTTGCTGAGGGAATCTTAGCTCGATTATGAGTATGATACCCATTTTTTGGTAGTATAAAATAAGTAAGCTTGGTTAATTAACTTAATGGGAAAAACAAAATATCATTTTTATATTATCGAAGCAACGAATACTTAAAAACATCCCAAGTCGATAAAAATAAACCGGGGAAATATAAATGAGTTATTAATAAATATTAAGTATTAAACATAAAATACGCGACACTGCATCAAACAAAGCACCATCTTAATAAAAAACTCTCAGTCCCTAGTTTTAACCATTTTATTGTTTAAATACAACAGAGCGGTTTCAAATAGTTGCCAAAGTTAAAAAATAAACAAATCCTTAATGGTCTATGTTTTATAATTCAAAACACAAATAAATAAAATAGTTTAATAGTTTTTTTTAAAACTTTGAGATCGTTTGGTTGGGTATTTTGTCCTCAAATCTAAATTTAAGTTTTGTATGAAAAACGCCGCGCCGCCGTTCCTCTTAAGACAGGGAAATTGGCAGCACACTAAGGACGGGTTGTTTCGGAGAATCTGAACAATTCATCAAATTTCAACGTTCATTTTCTGGTTCTGTGAAAGATTTATTCAAGTTCTATTTTTATATCATTGTAGGCTAGTTGCTTGACAAAACTGAAATAAAAACAGAACTTGAAAAAATCTTTCACAGAACTTGAAAACGAACGTTGAAATTTGATGAATTGTTCAGATTCTCCGAAAAAACCCGTCCTAAGAAACAGCATTTTGAATATTGAATGAATAAAAAATGAATCGCTTAGGACGGGTTATTTCACTCAATTTAGATATAATAATTGATACTAATTTGAACAGTTATGTTTGCAACCAAACACTGACTGGTTGATGTAAGATAGATAAATATATTACATACGATTAGATTATATTAAAATTAAAATTTAGTAAAATGAAATTAAAAATACTGAAAATGTTAAATGTATTCTACAGCGCAGAAAATCTCAGTGGGGAAAACAAATACAATTATGTAAAATAAAATATTAATAATAGAACTTAAATAGAATCTTCACAGATCTTGAATATCAACTTTGAAATTTGATGAATTGTTTTAATTTTGTAAAACAACCCGTCCTTAGCCTTATTTAAATATAGGCTTGTCTATAGTTAAAATAAAAAAAAAATATTTTTTCACGGCGCACTAGAGTTTTTACAAAAACTGCTCTATTAAAATCATTATTATAGCAATACAAGGCTTTTCAAAAGAAGCGTCAACAATGTGGATTGGGAAAAAATTCATCGCTTTCACTTCTGGAAGTATCTTGGGTACAGTAAAACGATTCTTTTCTGATCAGTCAAGTCAAGAAATTGAAGTGTCAATGCAATCATTACTATGAATGGAATAAAAATAAGGAGAAAAGTTATTATTGTTCTTATGTTTCATCAGATTATCAGGAGACTAGAATAATAACGAATCTATAGGAAATTCTTTTTTGTAAAACATTAAAAATATATTTACTTTACCATAAGATGTTGTTATGGATTTTCATGCTACGTATAAGTTTTCCCGCAGGAAATTACCAAATAATATTTGTTTATCCGAGAAAACAAAATAATATCGTGAAGGTTAAGCAGGTATTTGCATGTAAATATTTGAACAGCTAAAACTATTACCACGCTGTTCTTAGTTCCAGATTACAGATGCTAAGCACTAGCACTAGCACTAGCACTAGTACTAGCAGTAGCAGTAATAGGTAAGCAGCATTGAAACAGCTATTGAGAAACCTGCTCCTGGTGCTCACCTGGGCCCGCGGCCGCCTCCGTGAAATGAAACATGCCCCGGTGGCAAGCAACACCTGTCTAAAGGGTGTTCCACGGTACAATTTACATTTTATACGGCAACCCTTCGCCGGAGAAATTACCACGCTGATATTACTTCATCTACTGAGGGGATCAGGAATATTGGAAACGTGCCGTGGGACTACGTTTGATGAGAATCGATTCACAAAAAATCGTTCAGATTTCGGGAACAGATATCGGTTTTCATTATAAGAAGCAAAAAATATAGGAACTGCTTATGTATATCAAGGGAGCCTGAATCCGAGATAACAAAAAAAATATAAAATTCTCAATCGTGGCTTATTCTCCATGGCAATTTCTTTATCACGAAGTCGACAGAAGTGCGGGCTATATTACGAGTGTGGAGCTGTTTCCGCGTTTGGCATCTGTGCACTATTTGGGGAATAATACTCCCAGTTTCCGAGTAAACTAAACATAAACAGTTCTAACTTTAAAAGGAAAGCCATCAATATGTCAAGAGAGCCCCCCTTTGATCTAGTAACTTTATTAACACTCAATCATTTCTAACACGGAAACAAGTTCTATACAAAACTATTTGCTAGCTCCGCACGACGGAATATACGTCCGGCCTTCGTTTTTCCTCGGACCCTTTCGGCAGTGATAAACAACCGCCGATACAAAGCGCCATCTGTTTTTTCACACACCAAACAAACATCTGCAAACGAGTCCATCAATCTAAGAGTTCGGGGAGGAGGGAGGGCCGATGGAAGAATTTGCCTACGGAGGCAAGAAACACAAACTTTCGGAAGGATTTAACGATGTGGCGATTTATATTGGGGAACATGGCGCGGAAAGCGGGCGGACGGAATTATGTATTACGTCGTTTTAGTGAGTAAACTCGCTTAATATTTTTAAAAACTTTCACGCTATCAACTTGGTTTTTTTATAATGATGCAAGTAAAGGGTTCATTTTATCAAGACGAAGTTTTTCAATATGATGAAACTAAAAACGAACCAATTTACCGTGAAACTTCCGCGCTAATATAAAAATGCCGAAGAAATTTGAATTACAGTTGAGAATAGTTCTTAGTATTTACAAAATGACTAATGCTTGTTTTACTAGATTTCCACTAAGATGGGTTCTTTGTAGACAGTTATTCCAATCTGTTTGACTTTAGCAATAATAGAAGTTGTCACTAAATACACAGAGAGTTCGGCGAAGTTCAAAGATCTGATCTCTTCGAGAGAACTATTCCAATTTGCGCTCATTCGGCCCGGGAATACCCGGGGCGCAGGAACTGTCGGCGGGAAAAAAAGAGTGCGTCGAGCGACGTAAAGTGTAACAAGTAGCAATTTATGATCGACCCGAGAACAATTCCGCCAATAAAACTCTTGAACCGAATTAACTTTCCCGTGGCCCGCCGCCGAGTGCGGTTAGGAATTTTAATCAAATCCGTGCGGTTGTTTCCAGTTTTTGAGGGTTGCTGCCATCCAAGTCTCGTGGTGTCTTTATCTCTTGTCTGTGTTATCTTATAAACTAATCTCCCCGCGGTTGATTCTTGTGACATTTTTGACAAGCTTTGGATGCGGAGGGGTGATAAAGCGGTCCGCGATGACCGCTTGGGATTTATTTCTTTTGTTTTATTGCTCCAGAACGCGTTATTCATCTTTCGCTCCTACTGTTTTTTATGTCGCCAGCGCTCCAAGTATATATTTTTCAGAGGATACTTCATCGCCCCTAAAATATTTTATTGGTATAGAAGTTTTAACCATTTTCACCGGAAAAATAACAGCTCTCTCTTGTTATGATGTCAGTACACATCAGGGGTATCTTCTTCGTGCAACACTGCGGAATTGTACTCGTACAATAAACTGTATTAATTACAGTGTACGATTATTCCATATTTCCAATATCACAGTGAAGCCTTAAACGTTAAAGGACATAGTACAGAAGTCGAAGACATTACGATAACCAAATTTTAGCAATTTAATTTTTTTATGTAAGTGTGTGGTAATGCGGGAGTTTAAAGGATTTCCACGAAAGAGACAAAGTGAACGCCCGCATAATTAACCATCTACATCAGCGGTCCCGCGGTAATTCTAACAAATGATTGCACTTCGCCGTCGCGTCACTGCAAATGAAAAGACAGAGATTCGTCTCCAGGCACTGAGAGGGAAGCTTTAGCATGTATTTAAATACTTAATGGTTACTTTAAATTTACTTTACATGAAGTACTAAGAAAGATATCTTATCAGGGACTATATTTAGTATGCTCTTTATACTTGGTTCGAACAGTAAATGGATATGCCTATTAATTCAATTGAAAAATTACATTATATACTGTTATATACAGACTTGGTGGTACTGTGAGGATCTCAATAATTATTAAAATAGAGAAGAAAAGCAGAAAGAACGCGGGAAATGATAGTTAATTTTTTTAAAAATGTTGTGTTTATTTTTAGAAAATGAAATATATTAAATAATATTGAAATAATGAAATAAAATTGTAATATTGAAATATGTAGAAATAGGGTATACTATATGTAGCTAGGGACATTCAATTTTAGTAGGGGAGGATGTAAGATAGGTTTTAGGTGGTACGCCTGCTTTTTGAATGTGACAGATCGACGTATAAAAGATGATGGATGCATCTGCTCGCTCTCTTTTCCCAACCGACAGCTAAGAAGATAGTAGTAGACAATCCGTTCTAAAGTGTTAATAAACATTCTATCCGCACAAGCGTATAATTATTGAGATGCTCACAGTACCACCAAGTCTGTATATAACATATACATTAAACTACATTAGGTTATGATCAAAAACCTTAAAAATGGCTTTTTCATTTGGGATGGTAATAATGTATAATGTTTTGACAGTTACATGAATATTTCTAAATTTCGTACATTATGACAGAAATGAAAAAAACTACCATTTTGATGAAAATAAACCTAAAATTAATAGAAAGTTCAGATTTAAATTTGTTATTTTAATTGTGCAAGTTACCTACGTTTAAATATTAGAGTTTTTGTCCAGGTTCGAGTCAAAGTCAAAGAAAGCAATAAATTATCCTGTAAAAGCTTCTCCTCGAATAAGTAAATATTCGAAAACGATCACCCCTTATCCCATTAACAACAAAATGTTAATTTTAGAATTTAATTATAGCTCTTATCGAACCACCGAGATACATTCGAGCGGTAAGGAAGTAAGGAGGTATCGAATACACCTATTAAAAGTGATGGATTTTAACGTAAGAATTTAGCAATTCAATTCCTCGTCTCCGTTGATCCTTTGCTCCCTGAAATTTGCTGGTAATTCAATCCCAAGGGGGTAGAAAAGAAGAACTCTTCTCGACTCGGAGCGTGGGCGAATTTGAAAATACCAGTAGACGTAGCTAAAGTGAACGAAAGCGAGAAGGCACTGAAGGGGTATCGGAATTCTCTCACATTTACAGGGACGGTAATGTTTTCTTCCTTAGAGCATTCTTGTTTAATTTGCTCCATAACTGGTACATTGTTGCAACATATAAACCGTGTTTCAGGGTGATATTCATAAAAGTTTAAGGAAAACATTGTGTTTTTTTTTTGGTTCATTGGCCCAAATATAAAGTGATGATATTCTTTCATTAAAGTGTTTGTCTAACTGAATCCTTATATTAAATACTTAGAGCCCACTACAGACCGCTTTTATTAAATTTTATTTTTTATTTTTTGCGCTATTGGCTCTCTAGATGCGAAATCTGTTGACAGTAACCTAACGACTGATTGGCTATGCACATGCCTTACTATGAAAATAGGCGGGTACTAGAAGGGATTCGTACCAGCTCGTCTTGATTCTTGGAACAACTGGTACAAGTGAGAATAAATACTTATTCCAAATACCTGTTCCTGTATTTCACACTTGTACCTACTTACAAGTGATGGTTTGCCATTATTTTTATTTCCCTAGATTTCGGAATGGATTTGATTAATGTGGGGTATTGCTCACTCAGTGCTGAATTCCCAAAAATATTTTTTCGAATTCATGGGGAGTGGAGTTGTGGGTTGCAAGAGAATTTCTGAGGAAAAAATCCCCACAAATTTTTTTGAGTATATTTCCGGAGTATGATTCCCACAAATATTTGCCGAATTTATGATGAGGGGGAGTTTCCTTGAGAATTTCTGGCCAGAGAAATTCCCCACATGTTAAAATTAATTCCCCACTGTAATTTTTCAAATCGATGCGCAATAATAGCAAGACACGCAACACGTCCCGCGATACTTGAGAATAAATACTAAGCAAGTATCTTTGACATATCTGTTCCAAACCTTTTTTCTAGTATATACGCTTCACTTCTAGAGGGTACGTAGAGTGAGGACAACTTTCAAACAAATATTTAAAAAATATCATTGAAGAAGAAGATAATACTAATAAATCTAAACGAAACATGAAGCAGTACAAGTCGCAGAAAAAAGAAATAGATAACGGCCATAACTAAGAATCGAACCCAGAATCTCCTGTCTTACCGGAACAACCAACTTGACCATTGGGACCTATTTATTAAATATGGCATAAATTAGTTACGAGATGATATTGTTAATTCTGATTTTGAAAGATGCGATCGACAAATTTGGCGTTAAAAGTAGGTTAATAAAGTAGTTAAGTAGGAAAACAAAAAGTGAAATTCAAATAGTTATACCTAAGAAATTACGGAAAAACTGAAAAATTCAGTTTAAAAAAATAATAAATTCTCCGTAAAAATAATTTTGGTGTGCCGTAGTTGTGCTGGTTCAATAATTCCTGTTAATTTTGTGCTGAAAACAATAATATTGATTTGCCTAATAATGCAAGGATTAGAAAGGAAAGGGGTGAAAAATGCCACAGACTTACCTCTATCCCCTTTTTGCTTCTCAATGTCTAATCCTTGGTCACAGTATGCACCCAAAATAATTGTCTCTTAAAGTTGTCCAGTGATATTCGACCAATATTCGAATATTTGCGATGCGGTCAACAACAAAAACACACTTGCGTACACTGAGGTTTGTCTGTGGTTTCGGAAATTGGATTTGGAAATAGAACGATAGGAACGCATTTTTTTATGCAACTCAACTACATACCATACCAATTATTACAGACGTAGATATGAAATCGGGGCCCCATGCATTTTTAAGAATGTTGAGTCGGGGACGCACGGAGAAGATATAGCATGATCAAGTGAACTAAACACTTATCACTCAAAATAACAAAAGGTATGTTTGAGACAATGTAATCATGTGAATGAAAGAAAGAGTGTGTGCCTAGACCGAGTTTTTTGGCAGTTCATTCCTTTTGCCTTCCCCTACGGGAAACATCGTGATGGTTAGCTAGTTAGTTAATCGTTAGTTAAAACGTTGTTGATGAATACTAAATTTAAATGAAGTGATGCATTATAATAGATACAAGAGTAAATAAAATGAAATTTACATTTCACCTATATTAATATTCACCCACACACCACAAATGAGTCCTAGGAGGCCCCGAGGAAAATAATTTCCCTCAAGACCTATCTCATCTTTGGGGATGCTGTGTGGAGGGTGTTTTTTGAGGAAAGGAAGGATGGAAGTTCTGGGAAGGTAAAATATATGAGGGTTGGGTAGAAATCTAGGGATAAGTGTGTCCAGGATTGATATAATATGAATTAATTAATTTTGAAACAAATGCAGCATTTAATTCGCCAAATAACCGAGCTCTTCATACTCTAAATAATATTTTTCTAAACTCTAACATTAACATTTTTTCGGATTCACTGCCCAAATTCAAACGTGGCATCATGTCAATAATTGAAACTGTTCAATGTGCATACAAACTGACACACACACAAACACTCACACATACATTACACACACACACCTATATACTACACACGTCACTTGGTAATTAAGGAATAAATATACCTATTAGCAGAAATTACAAGGAAACATATCATAGTTACCCAACATTAAGTATGTTATTCCTATATATTATTTCATCTCTGTAAATCATGTACTGTTTGTTTCTATAATATTAAAAAATATATATATATATTCCACCCACTGCGGCGCAAGGCGATGTGTTGCGTGACCAGTTGGAGAGATAATCGATATGTTTCAAATCCAATGGTTACTTCTTCAGAAGAAACGTATAATTATATTTTTCGTAATGTGTTTTTCCTGAAAAACAAACTATTTTGATTAAAGAATGGTGTTTACAGAGTTATATATTTTATTTAAAATTGATACAAGTTTTGGGGAGAACTTTGTCCCTTGTGGTTGGTATTTGGGTCGGCAGGACCTTTGTACATTGTATATATAATACATTTTAAATAAGTACCTAACCAAGTTAATACTTTCAAGGTTCCTGAAGTGGAAACATGATAAAAATTGTGTGAATTTTTCATGTAAAACCTCTAAAATAAAGCTCTAAAACCTGTAAAGTAAAATCTCTAGTGAAATTGTTCAGTAAAAAGTCAGTTTGGTTCTCCTCTTAGTTATGTGTATTCATCTTAAGTGGTATACGGCAGTCATGACACCAAAGTTTGCTGCCGCATCGTTCCGCGGGGACCCGCTCTGAGTTCGGGGGTTAATTAATTGCCGGCGCGGTTTGCGGGAATTATTATTTAGATTGATGGAGACATCACGGTAGCAGAGGGGCGCATGCGCTGCCCAACACCACCCTGCCACTCAACCACCTCCTTCACCTTACTCCTCCCTCTTTCCTTTTGCCTGGCAACACTTGCCAGTATTGGGAGTGGTGTAGTTCCACTGGGTTCGGGTAGTCGTGACTCTGGTGTGGTGATCACATTATGAAATAAGGTCTTAAGGATTTGACGTGGAATGTGGGAAAGGCAATACTACGGAGTACATTTATTTGTGAAGGGTTAAAGGGTCTAACGGTTCCCCGGGACAGATAGTTACTGCATTTTGCAATGCAGGTTGCCATCGGATGGCTCTAGAATCTTAGCTTCATATAGGTTGGAAATAGTGCGACGTGCGTCGGTCGCTTGCGGTAATATGTAGGTGAATGAATGAAGAACGTCGTCGGTCGACCGACGGTACGCGTGGTACTATTTCCACCCTAAATTTTGGTATTAATATAGATGTGAGAGGAAATAAAATTGCTTAAAGATGCTTAGTTTCTTTGACAATTGCTTCGTAAACTTCAGATGGTTCTTGTTTGCGTGTGGTGATCGGGTGATTAACTGGTCGGATGAACAAAATAGTTGAATGGATGAACAGTCAAATTGTCAGGTGGTCAATGTTGGAGTGGTCAAATGGTTTGGTCACTTAATGTTCGGATTAACTTAATATTATCGTTGTATTTCACTTAGTTGGGTTGTCAAATAGTAGGGTGCTAAATAATCGACTAGTCAAAGAGTAGAGTTGTTAATAATTGGGTTATTGAGCCGTTTAGTCCAATAACCTTATGGCCGGATGGTCAAAATGGCCGGAATATCAAATAATTTTTAGGTCAAATGGTCGTTGTGTCAAATAGTTTATTTATTTATTTATTTGTACACGCCCAATTAGGGCTTTTACATATGATGCAATTAAAAATACATTTGATATAATCAGAGAGTCAAAAAGATATAACAATTAAAATATGTAGGTACTAAGTATAAAAATATTAACTTAAAAGCAACAAACAGAGTAAACTATTGGATGCACATTCATATAAATTTAGATATATTGGAAATTTATAAACATTACAAAGCTATCAAGATAGGCATACACATATAATAACAATGTTTTTATAGGCTGATAGACATTCAGTACCGTTGGTGTTCATGTGATATTTATTCCCTGCATTGTGCAGTCGGTTCATTACTGAATTTATTTCATCTTTGGTACCTGCAATGTTACAATGGTAAGGTACCTTCTGACGAACCGTTCAAATAGGCACATGAAATTCAATCAGCCTAAGGAGTTCAGGGGAGTCAAACATGTTATCAACAATTTTATAAAGAAATTGTTAAATAGTCAAGCGGTCAATTGGTCATATTATCATATGATCCAATGGTAATGTAAAAACCACCAACCAGATCCCTTCTCTGACTATCCGACTATCTACAGGATGAAAGGACGATCACGAAAGAGGATCTGCCTCGGATTGTTGGCGTTTTGATTTTCTCTCCCCACAAAATTGAGATTCCACAATGGCCGCCTCCGTGCAGCGTTCGCGTTCCGGAAATTTTCTCATCCACTAAATGAATACCTGCCTATTGTGTGATTTTAAATACACAATTTGAAGCTTTTCCAGAATGGGAACTCATTATAATATACCAAAAGTAAACTTGTATACAAAAGGAATTGTATCCATTTTTCAAATGTACACCATCAATAATATTAATCGTTATATTTAACGGGCGTAGTAATAAACGTTCCGCGTTATTTAGTATTCCATCGAGAAAATAAATGGTTCCGAAGGCATGAAGGTACAGATGAAACTTATTGAACAAATTTGGTAAATAAAATAGGCATTATAACTTTTGTCAGTTTAAATTATCGGCTTTGTTAGTTACACCAACTTTACAACAGGCAGTCTCAAGGTGATTTTTCACGAAAACGACGCCATAAAAAATGTTATTAAAACTCCGGTAATAATTACTAAAATTAATCATTTTTGATTAAAAAAACTTGTAATGTATAAAGTAGTTTGAAAACAAGGAATCCTTTAAATATTAATAACCTTGTAATAATAATTGCTTCATAAACATGTTTTCGATGAACAGTTTGAATAAATTGTTAAAATTATATCAGTGAGTTATCTTTTTAAAACTCAAAAACAAGGCTTCTCCAGAAAATGAATTACTAAAACACCCAAAGTTTTTTTTACGTATTTAAAACCCGTTTAAAGTGCCTAATTATACGTGGTGATTATAATTTAAGAGTAATAGGTTGAATGGTGTCACTTGCCCACAATGTCCATATCCGATTTGGTCACAGACGGTTCGTATAAAGTCAAAACTCGGCAGGATTTAGGAAGGTTGTTTCAATGTTGGATTAAGAATATTTAATAAAAAACTTCAACATTCTAAATCGATATTTGTTGTTCTACATGCACATATTTATTTAGGTGTGGTATTTCAAATAGGAACATAGTTATCTATGTATTAATACAATCCTTATATAAACATGTATTATTTACAAAAACGTTTTCAGAATAAATCAATTACATAATTTAATATAAATTATGATTTATTTATTCTGGTAATCAGCCAAATATCTTCACTGCTACGTACATCGACGACTTTAAATTCAGGGTTTTTTGTCTGAAGAGCAGTATTATTTAATTTATTTTCCTCGTTTTATGTGTGTGTAATTAAAGTGATAGTAAATTTTTGATTGGAATTCCTTAGGGTGAATATAAAAGAAGATAACAATACCCCCTTTCACTAGAGGTGGAAGGGTTGCGAGGAAAAGTTTCTTCGAACTTATAATTCGATTAAATAAGCCAATGTGCACTGCGTGGCTGACGGGAGAAGCAAGAATTATATCAGCAAGTGAGCAACCCCAGGGCTTTGTGAGCAACCGCGGGGTGCTGTGAGCAACACCAGGATAGTATGAGCAACCGCGGAGCAACCAACGTGAGCAACCGGCAAGTGGGGGAAATGGCTTGAATAATTGCACCACGAACCAATAGTTCCCATTGTGTTAATTTTAAATCCACTCGTTTCCATACATCATCACCGCGCTGCCGTGCATTCTTTAAATGCTTTCGTCACGCTCTGTTATTCGTAGAGTTTGATCTTTGATTTCTCAATAACAACTCACGTTACATGGGGGTAGTTTCTTAATTAACAGAACTGAAACATTTTAACACGAAAAGTTAAATATTTTAACGAAATTTTTGTTGGAATTTAAAAATACAGATTCCAATAAAGTACCCACTATTATGTATCATGATATAAATTGAAAAGTACTAGGTACCTTCCAAGAACATTATAAATTTTATGGGTCATGATATAAATTGATACGTACTAGGTATCTACCATAAACGTTATAAATTGTAAGTGTCATAATATAAATTTTTGGCACTGATTATGTTCTGAATTGTCGGGGTCACCAATTTGGCACTGGTTATACTTACCTTTATAACGGCCAATAAATGTGTATAGTGTAGGTTGTGATAAAGTGAAAAGATGTAGTTGATAATTTAAGTTTATTGCAAACACGTTACACTATTACACGATTTGAATATCAGAAGGATTTAGTAGGAATCAAGAAATGTCGACTGCCAGGGTAGACCGGAGAAACAGGAATATTTGGTCGGTAATGAATTGGCAGCGAGCTCTGTTTTTGGGTTGCCATCCGTGAAACAGTGTTTCCGTATTAAAATATTATTTTAGGCTGGCTGACGGTTCTTGACCCCACATACCTTCCCCCCAGTGTTAACGATACATAAAAGAAAAAAATTAGGGGTTCTAAAAAAAATATATCACAAAATTTGCATGACGTCGGTTACATAATATAAACAAATTCAATGTGTGACGTCATCGCAAAATAACATAAGCCTATGCGTTCAGAAAGATATATCTTAAATGGTGAAGTTACTTTGTGAATAATACATTTATATGTTTGTGAACGCATTGGCATGAACAAATTCCTACATAACTAATAATAACATTATTTGAAAGTTAAATCCTTTTTAAAAATATGTTGATATAATTACATGTTCGGAGCATGTACTGCATCTACGAACTGTATGTTTTTATTGGAGCATTTACTGCATCGACAAGTTTTATATTTTGTATTTATTTTCAAAACCAAAAGTTGCAAACAGAGTGCATTTAAGACTTTAATGTTTAAAAACAATAAATGGTATTACAACATTTGACAAAAGTGGTTATTATTTAACTTATCTAAACCTTTTTATATGGTACTGCATCTACGAACAGTGTTGTCGGAGCATGTTATGAAATTAAGCATAAGTTAATTATAAGATAAAAAGTAGGAATCTATTTCCAGTTGTATATATTTTTAATAATGCATCTACAAACAGTGTTCGGAGCATGAGTTGTCAATTATTGAGTTATTTTAAAGTTGATTATTCTAAATATTATTTATTACATATTTAAATAACTACAAATTTGTCTTATAATATAGGAACATGATATCAATGTATAAAGTATGTACAGAAGTGTTTCTTCAATCTTTGAACAAAATGAAACGACTATTAATGTCTCTATATTATAAAATTATTTATATCCGTGTTATGGAAAAAAGAAAAAAATACATATTTAAATGTTTTTGTAAAAGTACATATAGCAATAGCATGGCTGTGAGTACATAAATCTAAATCTTTATCTTTGAGATTACAAGATAATTAAAATTATAACAAAACAACTGTCATATGTTCGTAGAATGTGTTTGTATAGATAATATTATCAAATGGCTATGTTTTCTTACGAACAAATGACAATGGTTCAATTCTGTAAAGAATAATACATATAGGTCTCAACGACATGTTACATCAGATGCATGATTGGGAATATTTGATGTAGCATGGTTAAAAGCATTTATTTTTATAACAGAGTCATCACATACAGTGGTAAGTTATTTCTAAACAAGGTTTATACAAAAGTTGTCGCATATAGCGAAATGGATAATTATCCTAGAAAATATATGTATATGAGTTTGCACTATAATATGGTAAATGAAAAGTTAGCTAGGTAACTTTGTGCGATTACATGATATCACTTCATGGTTTTAAAGGATGAAAGTATTCATCGTAATAAGGTTTTTTATAAAATGATAAAAAAACGTAGTAATTTGCAAAGTAATTATAATAAGAAAGGTCAGGTTTTCATCAAGAACTTGTACGCTTAAATATTATGGATGTAACAGTAATTTAAAGAAAAATAAATGTAGGTATATGAAATTCAATCTTTAAATCGATAGCAAGAGTAGATTCTTAATCAATGTTTCTATCATGAGTTACAGAAAATTTACGTGTAAGAAAATTATGCCTTTTTTATGCATTAGTATGTACCGTATCTTTTTGGAAAATGGACTTGTCGACCTGATCTTGTTGTTGTTTTTGCTTCAGGTGAGTCTGGAATAGATGTATGATCTGGAACATTTTCCTCGGTGGGAACGAAGGCTGGTTTCAGGCGGTCTATCGAAACGCGCTTAGGTTTACCTTTAATGGTGATGACATAGGTCTTGTCATTTCGTTCCTCGACCTTATAAGGTCCCTCGTATGGGTTTTGTAACGGTTTTTTAACACTGTCTGTCCGCAGAAATACGTGCGTAGAAACGGGAAGTTCCGAGTGTACAAAAAATTTTCTTGAGCTGTGATTAGAGGTAGGGGTTGATTTAATTAATTCAAATTTCCTCTGTAGACGTCCGATATAAGTATCGGGTTCTTCTCGTGGAGTACTTGTGAAGAAGTCGCAGGGAAGTTTAAGAGTTCTTCCATAAGTAAGTTCGGCTGGCGAACATTTCAATTCTTCACGAACAGTAGATCTCAGGCCAAGTAATATAAGTGGGAGGGTTTCCATCCAGTTTTGCTCACCACTTGCCATGAGAGATGCTTTTAAAGTACGATGCCAACGTTCTATAATTCCATTCGCTTGGGGATGGTACGCTGTGGTTCTTAAGTGTTTAATTCCGAATTTCTGAGTAAGCTTTTTAAATAAATGGCTTTCGAATTGACGACCCTGGTCCGAAGTTAAGGTTATCGGTACTCCATGTCGTGCGATCCAGTGGTTCGTCAGTGCTGAAGCTACTGTCTCGGCTGTAATGTCCTTTAAAGGAATTGCCTCGGGCCAGCGGGTAAATCTGTCTATTATAGTTAATAGGTACTGGTACTCGTTGCAAGCTGGCAATGGGCCTACGATGTCAATATGTATGTTGCTGAAGCGATCTTCTGGTAATAAATACGTTGCCGGGGGGGCAACCGTATGTTTGGAGATTTTTGCTTTCTGACAAGCGATGCAGTGTTTCACGAAGTATCTTATGTCAGCTTTCATGTTTGGCCATACAAATCGTTGTTTGATAGTGTTAGTTGTTCCTGCAACGCCTGGATGACATACGTCATGTATGCTCTGTATGACAGTTTTTCGCATGTCTAGTGGTACAAAAGGTCTGACATGACCTGTCGAGATGTCGCACCATACTGATGTGTCTGTGCCAGGGATCACCATTAGTTGTAAGGATAGGGAGGAGTCATCTTTTGCCTTACTTAATTCGTCGTCTTGACTCTGCGCTTGTCCCATTTCCTTGTAATCAATAGTAGGACTGTTAATCTCTTCGACCCGAGATAGAGTGTCAGCTACTGTGTTTTGGTGTCCCGAAATATGCCTTATATCTGTAGAAAACTGCGCAATAAAATCCAGTTGTCTCTCCTGGCGTGGAGAACTAGACGCTCGTTTTTTATTGAAGGCAAAGGTGATAGGTTTATGGTCAGTATAGATAGTGAATGTGCGACCTTCTATGTTGTTTCGGAAATATTTTACAGCTTCGTAGACACCTGTTAGTTCACGGTCGAATGTGCTATATTTACGCTGCGGTGTTGTAAATTTCTTAGAAAAAAATCCGAGAGGTTCCCAAGTGTTATTTTTAAATTGTTGTAAAGAAGCTCCAATTGCCATGTCGGAGGCATCTACCATGATGGCAATTCTTGAGTTGGGATCTGGATGTACTAAGAGGGCTGCATTCGCGAGTTGGTTTTTACAATCATTGAATGCTGCTGTCAGCTCCTCGTTCCAAATGAGTGAACGCTTGTCGTTTTTCTTGTATCCTTTTATACAGTTAAATAGTTTTTCTTGAGTGTTGATGGAATTTGGGAGGAACTTGCGATAATAGTTCAACATTCCTAGGAAGCGTCTTAATCCGTTGGCAGTTTTTGGCAGCGGAAAGTCGGTAATAGCCTTGACTTTCTCTTTGATCGGTGTCATTCCCTCTGAAGTGATTGTGTGACCAAGAAAGTTAACAGTTGTCACACCAAAATTACACTTTGAAACGTTTATAACGAGGCCATTATCGGCGAGTCGCTTAAATAGAGTATCCAAATGTTTCCTGTGTTCTTCTTCATCTTCTGAGGCTATCAGGATATCGTCCAGGTAGACAAAACAAAAATCAAGGTCTCTGGTAACTGCGTGCATAAATCGTTGAAAGGTCTGTGCAGCATTTGAGAGGCCGAATTGCATAGATGTGAACTCGAATAGGCCAAACGGTGTGATTATGGCCGTTTTAGGGATATCCTCTGGTTCAACTGGTATCTGGTGGTACGCTCTAGTGAGATCTATAGTGCTGAAGATTCGTGCCTTCAGTAGTTTGTGCGAAAAGTCGTGAAGTTGCGAGATAGGGTATTTGTCCGGCACAGTTTTTGTATTTAATCGCCTGTAATCACCGCATGGTCTCCACTCTCCATTGGCTTTCCTCACCATGTGTAATGGGCTTGCCCAATTACTTTTAGATGGTCTACAAATTCCTTGTTCCATTAAGAATTTAAATTCTTTCTTAGCAGCTTCCAAAAGGGCTGGTGCCAGTCTGCGGGCACGTTCTGTAACTGGGGGTCCTTTGGTCTCGATACAATGTGTGACCGAATGTTTTCGAATTTCCGGGATTTTCATATTTGGTCTAGTTAAACATGGATATTTATTCAAGATATCGCCGTACTTTTGTAATGATGCTATTGTAGAGATGCCAGAAGTAGGTCCTTTGAAAGTGGTGCCTTTGATGTGTAGTCCTGTCGATTGATCCAATAACATTGCTTTCTTTAAATTCACCGTCAGGTTGTAGTGATGGAGGAAATCAGCTCCGAGTATAGCTCTTGATACATCAGCTACGATGAAGCGCCACTTCATTGCTCGGCGTAGACCGAAATTGAGTTCTGTAATTTTTGTGCCATATGTTTTAATAGGGTTACCGTTTGCGCCATATAATGTTGTTGGAAAATTGTCAGAAGTTATGTATTTCGTACGGTAGTCTTTGTTTCTAGGAATAACAGAAACATCTGCACCCGTATCTACTAGAAATTTCTGTCTGGTTTCCAAATCGTAAATGAAGAGACGACAACTGTTGTATGGAAGTTCACACGTCCCTACTGTGGGCTTCCGTTGGCGTTTCCCGCGTTCGTGCTAGCATATGTGCATGGCTTGTAGCACCGGTAAGCCTTGTCGCCGTACCTTGCATGCGGTTGGCAATATCCAAGATTCTTTATAGGAGATTTGCCGCGAGACCTGGACCTGGGTCTCCAAGCGGTAGTTTGCCGAGAAGAACTTGTTGGTTGGGAGTAATCTCTTCGACGTGGGCTTTGGTACCTGCGGCCACGGAAGTTGTGAGACTGGTCGTCGTTCTGATTGCTTTTCGACAATTTAAGTTGTTTCACTTCTTGGGTTAAAGAAACAATCTGGTCTTGTAGATTTTGTAGAATGGTGTTTAATGCTGATTCGGGATGCGACGGGCCTGGTTTGTGGTTTTCCTCCACCGCGCTGCATTCAGGTTTCTGATAGACCTCTAAAATTTTATCAGCGGCCAAAGCTAGCTGATCTATATCGTTGTCGGGGGGGCAACCGTAAGTAAATTTGGCTGGTGTTATACTTACCTTTATAACTGGCCATTTAATGTGTATAGTGTAGATCGTGATAAAGTAAAAAGATGTGGTTTGATAATTTAAGTTTAATATAAAAACGTTACACTATAACACGATTAATATCAGAAGGATTTAGTAAGAACCAAGAAATGTCGACTGCCAGGGTAGACCGGAGAAACAGGAATATTTGGTCGGTAATGAATTGGCAGCGAGCTCTGTTTTTGGGTTGCCATCCGTGAAACAGTGTTTCCGTATTAAAATATTATTTTAGGCTGGCTGACGGTTCTTGACCCCACATATTGATTCGTACAAGGTACCTACCACAAACGTTATAAATATTATGTGTCATGATATAAATTGTACTTTTAGAGCAGCTGACTTTAGATTTGATTATATGTAGTATTTAATTTCTGCAAGAGAAGCAATCATTATATTATTAATATATACGATCAAATTATATAAGGTGGAGCAAAAATAATCGCCCGATGTTCTTTTGGTGTAATTTTTTTTTCAATGATAAACTTTGGTACTGCTTAAAAAATTTGTTTATTTAATCTATTAGAATTTATTCCATGAAGTTGAAAAAATGATATCGGCCAAGTGGCGCCGCCAGAGTTGATGACCATACGGGCCCGTTTTATGGCATTTTCCATCACTCTTGCCAGAATTTCGGGGTTAGTCAGGCTCTCGCATTCCTAGCGAATATGCTCATTAAAGGATTCAAGAGTCTGAGACTTGTTGACGTAAGCCGGCGACTTCAAAAATCCCCATAAAAAGAAGTCTGGAACTGTTAAATCGGGTGATTTGGCCGGCCAGTGAAAATCATCAAAACGAGAGATTAAGCGGTGCGAAAATGCTTACTTCAGAATATTGGTTGTAGTTCGAGCAGTGTGCGCCATTGCACCGTCCTATTGGAACCACATATTTTCCAGTCCCAATTCATCCAATTGAGGAAATTCGGTAATCATGGCGCTGTAGCGCGCGCCGTCCATAGTCGTCGTTTAGCCCGCGGCGTGCTAAAAAAATGGCCCCATGACTCTTTCAGCGTAAACAGCATACCACGCAGTAACTTTGAGCGGGTGTAATGAAACGAAATATAATAAACGCAACCTCCTGCCTGCCCCCATTGTGCAAAAGACCATCCTGTAATGGCTCTTTGTGGGTGATATTCGGATTTTCAGTGCCCCAGAAATGATTATTTTGTTGATTCAAGTAACCGCTAAGATGGAAATGAGCTTCATCGCTCTGATAATTTTCGATGAAAAATCGTCCACCTCTTCGTTGAGATTTAGGATGGCTCGAGCGTAGGTTATACGCGTTTGGTGGTCAACAGCTGACACTGATGCTCTGTCTGCACTTTGTAAGGGAACATCTTTCACCAAAATTCTGCGTTCAATTGCGTGGCACGTCGTCTGGTCGATGTTCCGGGCTCATCTTCGACATCTTGGGCAACAGCAGCGATATTCTCAGCAGAACGTCTGCTCCGGGGGCGGTTAGCCTTGGAAACATCTCGTGTTGTCCCAGTCTCTTCAAGGCGAGTGGCTAAACGTCGCAGTGTTTGTCCAGTTGGTGTCGGACGGCCAGGAAATCTGCGATGAAATTCACGCTGCGGCAACACAACCGACGAATTGTTGCGCAAATAAAAGGAACAATTATTCCGCGTTCCTTTAAATTCATTTAATTTTTATTTCGATGCATAATATGTGCATGCATGTACTTTGTTGTGTGAGTAAGTGTAAGATATAATATATATGTAAAAAAAAATAGAAAAATATATATTAACAGAAAACTTTCAAACAATAGTTCGAGCGTCATGAAATGTTACGTTTCCAAGGAAACACAATAATTTTCAGCCAGCAGTATCAATTTAATCATTAATTATTAGGGAGCATAATTTGTTCAATATATCGATTTATTTGTCAAGAATAAACAATAATAGTTCTGAATGAATTGTATCTGCAGCGTCGTTTTTGCGAAAAATTACCTCAAGGGCAATGACAACATTTAACAATTTTTAAAAAGGCAATACATAATTCAATACTTATAATTTTTGCATAAAATAAATAAAAAAAATCTAAAGAATGTTAAACCTGGTGTGAAACCGTTTATAAATAAAAATAAAACAATTAAAAGCTCTTATTAAATATTTTTGGTAAATAAATTCTTATAGTAAAGGGTGTGTTTTTTAGCATTGCACCACTTGGTCAATATAAGCCAGGCTCGCGGCAATTCCAATGGAGGGAATAGTGCTGTCAGAATAATTGCATTCATTGTTCGAGAACGGTCTTGTGGGTGTTTACCGAGCCTCCGGGGCGGCACGCGATCCGCAATATTTCAACCCCACTTCGATTAATACGTCTATTGTTATCAAAACGTATAATAGTTAACTGCAGATGAGTAATTTCCCATCCGCCAATTCTTACCGCCCATTGACATGCTCATTATTGTTTTATGGAGCCATCGAAATTAACGTTTCATTTCTTAATTTAGTTATGTGTATATATTTTTTAACGCTAAATATTTTATGGATGTATTGTGACGGGTGCCAAACAATATCCTGACGGCCTTTCCTAACACTGCATTGAAGGTACACCCACCCTGTCCCACCCCGGTATAGGTGACTTATGGTCACCCCTTCGGAGCTCTCGCATGAATCTAATTTTTTTGAATAAACGGCTCTACAATTTATATAAATAAAGCTAGGCCTTCAATGTCCCCGCATACGGTGTTATGAAGCGGTATGCGAGCGCTTACAAGTACTAAACTAAGGACAACACAGAAAAATAAACAACAAAACAATCAAGTTCAAGTGTCAGGCAGATAGTTGGTGGAGGGGACCCACACTCCAGTACCTGTAAACACATAAAAGTAAAGTAAACAATAGAGTGACGGGGGAGTTTTGCC
The DNA here is from genome assembly GCA_026573805.1 of Hesperophylax magnus. Lineage (NCBI taxonomy): Eukaryota > Metazoa > Arthropoda > Insecta > Trichoptera > Limnephilidae > Hesperophylax > Hesperophylax magnus. The sequence continues at coordinate 7,906,383 of JAIUSX010000010.1, read as the reverse complement.
GAACCACGACTGGCAGTCCTGTTGAGAAATTGGTGGTGGTTGGGGCGACTGGTGCAGGTCAGGACTTCCACACCCCTTAGCCGACCACCCGGTGGTGCCCTGAAGATAAGAATTGGAAAAAGAGGGATAAAACCCTAAAGAACCTAGGGGAAAGAAGCGTCAGGAGGTCGGAGGCAGGGTGGAGGTTACCCCAGCCCGCACAGTCACCCCTCTGACCACCAACGCTCATCAGGGGTGGCGCAGGTGATTGGTGGAGTCCCCCGGTAAGAAAGAATAATAAGAAGCTCCAGTCGTGCATGCGGGGACGAGGCCCGTTATCCAACCCCTAATGGGGAAAATAAACAAAACAAAACAGACAACGGAGTTCAGTTCTCGCCTGTAAACTCGTTGCTGTTACTAAAAAAAAGAAAAGAAAACCGGAAAAAATACATGTAAAAAGAAGAGAAAATAAGAGGAAAAATGAAAAACAATAATCAATCCAAAAAGTGCCACATAAGGGCAACGGTAAATAAGTAAAAACAAAAGTAAAGATGTAAAAATAAGATCTGCATGGTCTGTAGAGAGGACAGTAAGTATTGAATAAGAAAACAAAGTAAAGTAAGAGAGATAATTAGTAAACACAAATATATAAGAGTGCTTACAGTGTCTGTAAAAAGAAAAACAGTGTGTTATCCTTAGACAGGGAAAAAGAAACATATGAAAAGAAAACAGAAAATAAGAATTAAAAAGTACAAGACAAGTTAATTAAAAAAAAAACAAAATATAAACGAATGGAAATCTTCTGCAACAGCTGGTACAGTAAGAAAAAGAAATAAGATAAGAATAATAAAATAAGAAAAACAGAATAGCATATACAATAATGAAAGAGTTGTAAAAGAATAAGTCATGGAGCAGGAGCAGTACACCGGGGGTTCCCAATTATTACACTAGTCAACGACTCTAAGCACAGGCCATCTCTCAACCCAGATCCTAGTAAACTTCCTCAAGCATTCGAAATTCACACTGTTAGAAACAAGATCGGTGTTCCACACCGGTCTAATGGGGACATTCAGACCTTCTATCATTTCGTCTCTGGCATCCTTCAAAATCTCACAGTGCCACAGAATGTGCTCAGCCGACTGGTAATTATTGCCACAAGCGCAATTAGGGTGGGTGGACAGGGCAAGGCTGTGAAGCCTTCCCCTGAATTCCCCATGTCCTGAAAGGAGCTGCGTAACGTGATGGTCCAGTTTGAGGAAGGCCCCTTCCATTCTGAGTTTAACTGAAGGGAAGAAGGAGAAGGTCCATCTTCCCTTGCTTGACCTATCCCAACGGACCTGCCACTCTTTGAGCGACAGGGCCCTCATCGTTCGGAGCAGTCCTGGGAGAGTTCCTGGTCCACCCGGTGTCAGAACGACACCAAGGTGGTTTGCCGGGGATCCTCGGATTAATCGCTGCTTCGCTAACACTTCCCTAATCTCTAGATCAATTGGTAGTACACCACCCAAAATTGGCAAAGCGTCCGAGGCGACGGTTCGATATGCCCCAGATAGTGCCAGCAGGGGAGTGCGTTGACCCCTATTGAGAGCTAGAAGTATTAAGCAGTTATCCAGGCGGTGCTCCCAAACAGATGCAGCATATGAGACTTGCGCAACATATACCCCCCTGTAGAGAGCGTGCAGAGCCGGTCTGCGAAGTCCCCACTCAGCCGTGGAGATTCTTCTTAGCTTCAGGAAAAGTGCCTGAGCCCTGCTGGATACATCTTTGACATGAGCCAGAAAGGAGGACGATCGATCTAGAGTGACACCTAAGTATTTGACGTTATCCACAAATTTGATATTAGTGTCTCCCATACGGATGGTAGGGTTTTTTTCCTTACTGAAAGAACCCTTCATCAGGAGACCCATTGTCTTCTGGGGAGCGAAGGTCATTTTATTCCTCTCCCCCCATTTAAGGAGGGTGTCCAAACCTTCACCAGCCTTACGTTCAACTTCTCTTCTACTGTCCCCAGAGACAAGAAACATTTTATCATCCGCATAGTCGATCATGATACATCCTTCAGGCAAGGGTAACCTAGAGGAGTCATCGAAGGTTATATTCCAAAATTCAGGACCTAGGTTGGAGTCTTGAGGGCACCCCATATCGGCTTCGCGTTCAATAACGGTGTCGCCATGAGATATAATGATGGTGCGGCCCGATAAGTAATTGTCCACCGATTTAAATAAAAGTTTTGGGCAGTTCCTATTTTTAACCTTGATGCGTCATGTCCCACCACGCGTAGTCGAAGGCACCAGTGATATCGAGGAAGATTGCAACTACATACCTCTTAGTACAAACCTTCACCCAATTAAGCGCAAACGACATGGCGTGCACGGTGGATCTACCGGGGACGAAGCCAAATTGAAGATCGCTGGACGGGGAGAGTGATTGTCGTAGTCTATGCCGGATAAGTTTTTCCAGGATCTTGCCAAGCACTGGAAGTAAGGTAATGGGCCGATAGGCCTTGACATCAGTTAGTGGCTTGCCGTTCCCCTTATGTATGACCCTGAGCACGCCTCTCTTCCATTCAGAAGGGAAAACTCCTCTTCTCAAACACGTTTCCATCACTTGGAAGAGTTCCTCCCTAGCGTGGATCCAGACTTGCTTCGCTATCACACCGTTGAGTCTGTCATGCCCTGGTGCCTTCCTAGGACCCAAACCCTTAATTATTGAATCAATTTCTGCTCTAGTGACTGGAATGACTCTATCCTCTTGGGCGAGGTCTCTAGGTGGAAGCCGTGCCAGGTGTCTTACCTGTTTATGGTGGTGACTTTCCCCAATAACTGATTCTACAGGAACTAACTTGCCCAAAAGTGTGTTGAGAGTAGAGGCCACGTCTATCGTCTCAGCGTTCCTACCTTCTGTGATCCCAATGAGACTAGACAAATACCGATCCGATCCTTTTCCGGATTTTTCAATTGCGCTGTGGATTTCCCACGGGTTGGCGTTGCCCACATTATTAACCCAATTATGCCAGGCAGCTCGTTTCGCAGAAAGTACAGCGTGTTTAAAGGTCGCCCTGGACTTTCTGAGTTCGGCCCAGAGAGGGGCTGTCTCCTCCTCCGTGTAGCAACTCCTCCTGGACAAACCCAGTGCCCTATAAGCTCTCTTATAAACTCCTTTAAGCGAAGTCAGCTCAGGTGACCACCACGTCGTCCGGATAATTGTCTTTGGGTTTGTTCTGCCCAGAGATGAGTTGGCCGCTGATACTACAGCCGAGTTGAAAAAATTCCCCAAATTGTCCGGATCGGTAGCTGCTACGTGGTGAAAATCCCTTAATGTATCTCGTAGAGCTTCCCCAAAGTTATCCCAGTTCGCCCTAGTGGTGTTGAAATTCCAGGAGGATCTTGGAGCTTCGGTTTTCTTGACACCAATCGTAAATGTGATAAGTCTGTGATCCGAATTTATTGCGCATTCGTGGACCATCCATTTTGATATCCTGGCCGCAACTGATTCAGAGCAAAGAGTTAAATCAATGTTGCTCTCTCCCATATGGTTTGAAAAAGTGAAAAACGAACTCCGTTCGTTGACGATACAAAGGCCTTGCGCAGCAATCAGGTCTTCGACGGCATCAGTCCGTGATCGTACTGAATGAATTTTATTATTGTCAAACCATAGTGGAGAGCGAGCATTAAAGTCACCTCCGATAACTATGTTACGACCTTTAAGCGCGTTTAGGGCGCGTGTCAGACTCAGGATATGTGGTCCTACCGGGTTCCCCCATTTAAAATAAACTGAGATCAAATAGATCTCAGTATCAGCAAATTTAATACATACACAGGTTTGGTACTCATTGGATAGCCCGGCCAGAAGGAGGGGGCTAATCAACGAAGTGTTGACCAGAACACCCGCCCCCGGTAAAGAGCCGACCTCGAGTACCGCTCCCGGAAAGTCAATAGGAGTCTTACCTTCCCAAGTGTACTGTTCCTGTATAAGCACGATGTCGATGTTTAGGTCAGACATGACCCGCAGCACCTCCAGTGTGGCCATCCGGGAACGCTGTAAGTTAATCTGACCTAGGGAGAGGAGATTAGCAGGAGCCATAGTCAGTCATTCTGACTTGTGCGTTGATTGCAGCCAGCTGTGCCGGACAGTCCCTATCCCCAGTAGGGTGGTCAGCTACCTTCCTGAAACGAGTACAGGTAGCACAGACAGCGGGAAGTGCCTTCTTGGGGCAATCCTCATGACTGTGTCCCACAGCGGCGCAGTGGCGACAGGTTTCTTTATCCTGAGAGCAGGACTTACTGATATGGCCGTACTGTTGACACTTGAAGCATCTCGTGGCTCCTGTATAATCGCGAGTGCGACAGGCATTCCACCCAAGGAAGCACATTCCGCTATCTAGTAAGACCTTGCGAGCGGCTGGATGACAAGTCACCACCATATTCATGGTGGGAGTATCTCGTTTACCGAAAAGCGAAACTCGTCGCATGGTCCGAAGGTGATCCTCCAAAGACAGTGAAGTCTGGCCGGATAAATTGTTCGCAAAAATCTCGGAAAAGAGCTCCTGATCTGCGGATTGTTCTCCTTTAGGCACATTATAAATTACAATTTTCGGAAGTCGGCCCAGAGGGTTGATCATCTTCAGACCACTTGCTGCGAGTTTTGCTTCGGCTTTCTTAATGTTCTCCAGGCCCTTTTTATCTTTGGCTTGAAAAGCCATACCGGCGCCTTTGATCTTCCTAGATCGTACAATTAGGAAGTCATCCTTCTTGGGATTAAGGATTTTTTCCAGCGTTTTAAGAGTTTCCTCCGAGGTTTTACCCTCTGGAGCATCTGGGTAGAATAGAACTGTAAGTGGCTTCTGGGGGATCGGTCGCTCAAAGCCATTTATTAAAATCTTTTTTGAAGCTGGCAAATTTGCCGCAGCATTTGCGTATGACATAGTTTCCTTGGCAAGAGGGATACTAGGCATGACAGGGCGAGTTTTTATCGCCTGATCCAGCTTGGACGAAAGCGCTGACTGTGCACTCAGCATTTCGTCTATAGTAGTGCTCCTAGTAGAAAGTGTATTTAATTCCAGCATAAGCCTTGTGATGTCCGACATCAGGTCATCAAGGGTGGAGTTAAGTGAACTTTTAACAGTCTTGTTCAGTTTGTTCGTGCCATCCATTAAGATGTTTCTTATTTTTTGGCACTTGGCCAAGGCTGGGATTGCCTTCCATTCTTGGTTGCCAGGAGAATCACTGTAACGGACCCGTTTCTTGTTCTCCGCATTTGGAGTCGTAGAGGGCGCAATGGAGGGCATTTCACACGTGTCCGCCGAGAATAGGGTACGACGAGTAGGAGGTTGATCAGAGACTGCCTCACTGTCTGAGTCTATTATTTGTTGTTCTCTCTGGGACTTTGTTTTTAGCTTTTTCTTGACCTTAGAAGGCCCGGCAGTCGGCGATCTTGAACTGAGAATAGCTTGAATCTTTTCAATGATGTTTTCCCTGTCCCCCTGTGATCCTACTGGGTTGCCAGCGGGACCATCAGAATCTACGGACGAAACTGAGTCGGCAGGCATTTTTCACCAAAAATGGGGTAAATGAGAAATTACCCCAAATTTGAAAAAAAAAAAAATATATCCCCAAAAATGGGGAAAAAAATGGGGAATTTTTTTGGTCAATCTGCCCTTAGATCACTATAAAAGTTGATATTAAGGGTAGATAATATTACACTGAGACTTAGCAAGATTTATTATTTTTTTAATTTTGTTAGTACCCCTCCACTTGATTGAGAAATTAAATTTAAGTATATTATTATCTAAGTCCACTTATTAATACTCCTCTTCGAAAGGATTAACGAAACTAAATTAATTTTTGAAAAGGAAATGTCACTGTCACTAAATAAAATTAAATTGTTCTTAACCATACCAAATAGTCTAGGAAGTAATCAAAATTCTCATTGTTCCTAAGTGAGAGGACAGTCCTCCAAACAATTTTTACATCACTGGCTGAGATTCAAGCTGCTGCCACACGCAAAGCTCACATCAAAAGTTAATGTACAGCGCATCATCTTTTCTACCGACACACGACGCTATCAAATATTTCTTCCTATGGTAGGAGAGGGGGTCAGTTGAATTCGAGAGCGGCCGAGGAACATAATTTCATCTGTCAAAGTGACAACTTTACTAAGGGAACACAGAACTTAGTTGGTAGCTCCGTAATTAAAATGACCCCCTCTCCTTTTTACGGCGGAGAGGGGGACGCATAACTTTTCAAATATCGCTTCGGGAGCGGATACGTAAAATAAATTCGGTTAGCGAAGTTCAGAACCACACTTATAGCGCGTTATCTTTTTACGTGTGTCGGGTCTGTATGGGATTGTATGGCGAGCGCTATTGTGCTTTATATTATCTGTTGATGTGAGCTTTGCGTGTGGCAGCACCATTATTCGTAGATTGTTCTAGAAATTACTGACCACGTGCAAAACAAAGAACTCTAATAGAACTGACAGTAGACTACGCACAGAACAACCAAGACGATCACTAGACGCAGAAATAAATTCTGCGTCGAATAAAGTATGTGACGTTGTCGTCCACTATTGTATTTGGGTTTAAAAACGCCAGAAGGGCGATTTTAAATAAAAGGACACAAATATCTCTATTATTAACACAGAAAGACACAAGACACTGAAAAAAACAGGATACAGGCAGAAAGCCCGTAAAAAACTGCACCGATTGGCGCTATGCGGGTTTCAAAAACTTAATTCGTTGCTGGTAATTGGAAAAGGTTATTGCGGAGCAAGATTGTTGCGTGCTCTCACGTCGAAGGTGAGAACTGATGAACAAAAATTTAATTTGAACTAACACTGCAATCAAAAATTTCCCAATACCAAAGGACAATTGAAAAATTATTATATATTACGTTGTATCCCAGTAAAATAATAGAGCTTTTACGGGCGAAAATAGAATTTTTACCAAAGAGGTCAAAAATTCAATATGAAACTTTGAAAGTAGGTAGTTTTGCAGAACTATGGGGCCCAGAAAAAAAGACGTGCAAACAGAAACCTAGGAAAAAAGTATTATTGTTGGAATTGGTTTTTAAATCTGTGTTATTTTGTTTTGAAAATATCATCTGTTAATTTAGCGATATACCACATTTTGTAAATTAGGTTGGGTAAGATTAGGCTAGATCAAGAAATTTTAGGCAATTGATTTTTTTAGTATTTTGGGTGACAAAATATCAAGTTGAAATGACAATATTATGTGATGCATTGTATAATGATGCAAGTATTTGGACGAATGACTTACTTAATGAGTTAATTATTTTTTCTATGCAATGGTAATGATACCAATATTTGCCGATTTTACGATAATTAGAAATCTAAATTTTAAAAAATTGCTGTATGAAGTGACATGCCTAAAACATATATCTTATTTAATGGAAAATAATGAATTTCAATAGTTATTTCGTTTATTTAAAATCATTTCTTTAGTTAGTACTCTTGGCGGCCACTGTTATTGATGTTAAAATTTTAAGGCTAGTTTTTTTCTTCGCTTATTTAAACAAAATATGAACGTACGCTATTAAAAGTTCTTAGAATGTTAGTTTGGGTTTTATTAAAACATACAATATTATCAGGGTTAATGAGCCTGAACGCATTGTTCTAGGCATGGCATTATTCCTGGGTCTGAATCAGGCAAATATTATACAAAATACAAATAATCGTACTATAGACTTATGTTTTTCAAACTTAGAACGGGTTGTTTCTGAGAATTTGAACCATCCTTTAAAATTCAAAGTTCATTTTCGGGTTCTGTGAAAGTTCTGTTATTATATCATTATATGCTAGTTGCTTGACAGAACTCAAATAATAACAGAACTTTAAAAAATCTTTTACAAAACTTAAAAATTAACTTCGAAATTTGAAGAATTGTTCAAATTCTCCAAAAAAACCCGTCATTAGAGTCACTAGTAATTGAAGAATGTAGTGAACCGCATCCTCCTCTGCAAGTTATTATTTCTAATGTACATGTACTTGTAAAATGTCTTTCAGCTATGTTTTTTTTCAAAGCTGATTATGAAAAAAGTTGTAATTATCTTCACTCGTATGATTCGTCATCTATGCAATATGTTGATATCAATATAGTTACTAAAAGTTTGTTGAAATAAACTGTTTTGGAAAAAGCTATTATTAGCATGTATATTCCATCCATGAAGTGTAGGCCTAACGCATATCCGAAATAGTACTCCAAAGAACTGATAAATCTCCTAATCACCAAAAACCTTAAAATAAATAATTTAAAGATTTTAGAACGTCTAGTAAATGTGCATGACCTGCTATCTTAACTATATAAATGAAATTCAGAGCTCCATAATAAATAATATTAGTTAATTTTAGAAATTACTTTAAATCACTCGAAGAAGATGATTCTGAATTCCCTTGCATTGTGCACCTAAATGGAAGTCATTGCAATAATACTGATATAATTTTTTAGTTTTATTTATTTCGAAGGAACATAATTATACCGAGTCAGTGGACATCTTTAGTTTATCACTTAAAAAATACAAGCAGTTTAGTCATATATTATAAATATGTACCATATTAATGTATAATTTTTACTATTCGTGTGTAGAGGCCCTAAAAACGCATTAATAAAGTAATAATATTTTTTTAGAAACAAGTCTTTCAAAGCATGGCGCGAAGAAAAGACGATTTTTTGTTCCAAATATCTACTAAAAATCCATCATTTTCTGTTTCTTCTTTTTTTTTTAATTTCCCGAAACTAAAATATTTACTTCCCATTATTATCTTACTAATACAAAGTGCTTTTAAAACAAAATGTGCATATTTAGTGTGTCCCTATTTTGTAAACATTAACCCTTAATTTCATCGGATTTTTTTTTAAACATATTATTTTACAAAATCATTCCCTAATATTTTTCTCTGTTCGACGTACCTGTACGTCATTTTGTAACTATTATCACACAATTATGTAACCCTCGGTTACTAGGCTGAAGTCGCAAGGCTGAAGTCACAAGGTTGTAGTTACAAGGTGGTGGACAATTCCCTCGGGTCGCTTTCTCGTTCGTCTAAGAGCGTTTAGTAAATTAATTTGATGTTCCAATGCAGGTAGTAAGACAGCATCTGTCTACCTGATAATAAGGTGGCGGATGGAAGGAAAGCTGACGTATTTATTAATGGCTAGCGGCCATTACCCGAAGTTGATCAGGATTCAAAAAGGTACATAAGAAACTACCCAAGTTACCAACATTAAAAAATATATATATCGAATCCTTTCTTTCTTCGTGTAGTTGAGGAGAGTTTATGGCGATCAAAAATGGTATTTGAAGGTTATTTATTTCAGCCAGCAGGATTTACTTGATTCAGAAATAGTATGACAAATTATTATAAGCACTAATTACTCGCCTAAAATATCATTACAAATTGAAAAGTAAAAATAAATGCCTCCGACGGGAATTGAATTCGCACCTTCTGATGACCGGTCAGGTGCTCTGGACCACTTTTGTTATCCTTTGCGCTATCCATAAAAACCTTTTCTTATAAACATTAGTTTAAAAATAAAAAAAAATAATAACAGAAATATTATGCCTCCTGAAAAGAAATTCTTCACTATATTCAATTGTTTGCATTAAATCATATTATGTTGTGTCTGCATTCTGGGAAGGTTCCTAAATACTAATTACATATTAACATGTAACTAGGCTTAGATCGATCAAAGCGTGATGGATCGTTCGAAGAATAGACAATCGTATTTTAAATATAATCTAAATAGATAATGACTGTAAAAGAAATTCATTTCAGAAATTACGACATTTTATGGCAATGAATTGTAAAATAACGCGTGTGGACGAAACTGTAAACATTTTTGAAATGTGTTGAATAACAAAATACACATAAATAATAATAATTTTACATAGAAAATTCATAATTTATTGGTTTTTGAGCCACAATTGGCCTGTTTCCCACGTTATAATCATCGCTTAGTAACTACATCAATTATTACGATTGTTTTGCATTTCGAATATAATCGCCTGATTTTATGGATGAATACAATTAAATTATTTATGAACTCCAATTTTTGTTAATCTGGGGGTTGAAATTGCAGATTCGATATCCGCCCTGCCCAAACTACGTGGAAAAGATTTTGAAAATTCTATTTGCCGTTGAAAACAACTTTGAAAAGCAGCTCCACTATACGGCTAATGCTAAAAAAAGTATCAAAAATATATATCTCTTCTCTAAATAATATAAAACAAAGTCGGCATCCGCGTCTGTCTGTTTCTGCGCTTAGTTCTTCTAAACTTTTCATTATGATTTAGAAAATTTCTTTCGGAAGGTTTTTACATATATAATATGCATTTATATTTATAGAAAATAGAGAAAAATCTATGTTTTGTAATCAAGTGGAATTTTTTTTTGCTAAGGTGGGTTAAACCTTATAAGATAAATCAAAATAAAGCACTACGGAATTGTATGTCTTAAAAAGGCTTACGAAAAGTCCGCAATGGTATATGTACATTGAGTCGCTGACAGACCTGAATTGTCAATGCCAAGTTGCGATGCCTACTCAGCTATTCCAAGTACAATTAATTTTGTGGGTAACAATTAACTCACTACTGACTATTATCATAGAGACCTCATACTTCGACTTATGACAAGCCTAGTATAAATTAGTTCAACTATTGTTACACTGGTTTACTTTCCTTTTGAATTATGCATTGTCTTACTGCACTTATCTTAATAACTGCATCACTTGCAATAGTGTTTTGGTGTACACATTAATTGTTCTTTAATTTATTGCTATTATTATCCTGTTTACCATTGTACGCTTGTAACTCGATTATCACTGTATTGTAAAAGACATTTAATGGCGTTTGAATAAATAAATAAATAAATGTCTATTTCCTAAGGGTAACCCCTAGCAACGCCGGGTACACGTCATCTAGTATTTATTTATATAGTTTTTGGTGTTATACTCAAAAAGTTAGAGTGAGTTAAAAAATTATCTACACTTTCGAAATAACAAAGCTTCAAGGTTGTTATAATATCTTCTTCGTATGTGTTCTTACACTAAAATTACCTACATCCATTGTAAAAAATGTGCTAGCTTTTAATTAGGCATCTGGATTACCACATTTTAAGGTAGGTAACTAATTGATAAGGTATCGTATTTTGTTTGTCCCTTTTTATACTCTGATATATTTGTATTTTTCTAAAATTAAGAGAGTGTCATGATGATAGTACTTTTACAATAATTTTACTTTCACACTAACATTTTGCTGGACACTTGGATCGAGTAATTTAAAAGTAGCCTACTCGTGTGACGCACGAAGAAGGAACAGGACTTCTCAAACTCCACCACGGACGACAAGATTCAGCGAGCTCGAAAGCTTCTAGCAAATAGACTATAGTTACCATTGGTGAGGTAGCGTCTTCTTCAAACATCAGTCATGGTGTACCAATTTTGAGGTACTGAAACGTTCTATACGAGGTCGTCGCAATTTCCTCACTGACTCGGGAGCGGTGCAAAAGCATAGTGCTGCAATTGGATGTTCTCCTGCGTTTAAATATGTCGTCGAAACTTGTTCCACTAAAAGAACGTGATAAGCAGTGCGCGTAGACCGGAGTGGGTAGTTTTAGGTAGAACGTTGTTAGAGGTCAGTTAAAAAAGCGGAACCCATTTTTTCGCTTCATGTCTCATCTAAATATAATACATCGATGTACAAAAATGGCTTCGTCACCAACCAAAACCTTCTTCTTGGAAGAAATAGGCAAGTTTATGGACCCCTTCGTGTATGTAAATAAATGTTGTGAATAATTTTTGTTCATTGAAAATAATATCAACGACTCTTAAACGAAAAATGTGAAATAGAAAAATCAGAAAAAGATTCGTTCACACCTTGGAAATGAACCCAGAACCTCAGCCTTGCCAGAATTTCGGTCATATTTAACTACTACTAAGAACTGCAAACATTGTCTTCATTTTCTTAACGCAAATTCTTTGCTGTTAAATTTATATTTGATCAATTTTTACTTGCCCTAGAAATATGTTGCTCAATATCAAACAATACGCAAAAGAAATAACCACTTTTGGTTTGTTAAATGATTTTCTTGCGTCATGTTTTTTTTTCTAACCATTTTATTTTTTTTTAACCATTTTATTTTCTTTTAACCATTTTATTTTTTTTACGTGAGAGAATGCAACGATACCAGCACCAACCCTTCCTACTGGAAGGGGAGTCCTGTAGTGGTACGCCACTACTTCATTCGAACGGAATTCTAGAAGTTTCGGTTTTTCCAAACAAGCTTCTTGGATGTTCTTTTATTTTTTATTTATTTGTATGGAAAATTCTACATAGCAACCAAATTGTTCGAGAAGCTTCTTCACCTTTTAAAAGCGACAGCATGAATAATCTAGTCAGTCAGTCATCAATCCGCCATCAGTTAACAAGGTGCTCAACGAGTGATAATCCGCGCACCACCCGCGCACCATCATGACCACCACGAGGACACGCAGCCTTCTCACTGGTCTACTCAGCTCCCGTTCAACCGCCTACAAGGTCCACCGCACCTTCGGCCTTCCCGTCAGCACTGGAGTACTGATTGCCAAGATCGCCAGTGCCTGACAGACAACGAGTCCGGTCACCAGCGCCCGGCGTCGACTCACAGACCCGCGCTTGACCTGCCATCACCGCCTGCATCCGGAGAATACTACATCTGTCCTACGACATCTCATCACGGCTACCTGACTCACAAATAAACACATGTGACCTTCACCACACGACTTTCATTTTGTGCCTTCTCACCAGATCCCTAAAGTAATATGAAAAAAAAATAACACCCTACTAATTTAGTAAATTATGTCATTAAAGAGTCATATTATTTAATAAAGAAAATTTCTCTTGCTCTTGTAATTTATTTTTGTAAATGTTGTGTTTTTAGCAAAAAATTTTTTTTTTGCGGTGCTTGTAAATCTCGATACGAGTTTCATTTAAATTCTCTGAATTTCTCTCAATTCGTGTTTCTTATTATCACATGCTGATGAATATTTCTAGTACTTATTATATCTGTACTTTAGTTAGTAAAAATATAAAATGCTGATGGAAGGTAAAAGAATATTCGCCATCAGCAAACTTCCATCATTGTACAAGCAAAAATATCAGATTTTTATGAGCAGGTAGAATTACAATTTTGTCAGGTTAATCGTAACCCGAGAATTTTTGTTTTTTTTATAAGTATGAAAAGATGGCAGATTTAAATGATAAAAATAAGTATAAGATGTAGTTTAGGTAGGTATATCTAATTGAATCATACAAATATGAAGCGATTTTTCATTACGTCTGCGGCACTTCTTATCGCCGCACTGTTCTACGCAATATACACCATCTACGCTACTCGTATCTACATGTTCTACACAGGAAAAAGTTAGTAGGCCGGTGACACTCGATTCCCTCATTATAACAACAGTAGTAAGTTCGTAAAGCCGCGGTTGAGCCAGTACTGTACTGCGGTTATACTGTGCCACCCTGTGCACTATGTGTTCAGTGTGCACCCGATACCTGCGTATGTTCTGACGGAGTGCAGTGGCGTAACTGTGTTGTGTATGACCCCTCACCGCAGGGTGGCAATTTAAAAATAAATATGAACATCATAATTTTTATGTTGAGTTCGGGCATTACTTCAGCATAGCGTTAGTCCATTTACTTTTCGTACAGCCTCTGCAGATGCTTTCCTCAACTTAGTCTGGGGCAGACGATTAGACATCTTGCGATTGAAAAACAAAACACATTCAAAACAAAATATAGAGTATTCTAGCTGCTTGTTTAAACGTGCTTTGAGAGTAGCCATAACTAAGTGGAATATTACCTACACCAATTGTAAAAAAATGCTTGCTTTTAATTTGGAATTTGGGTTAATATATCTTAAGGTAGGTAAATAATTGCTAAGGTTAAGGCTAAGGCTAAGGTTTTATCGAATCAAGACCCCGTTATCACTTAACTACGCTACAGACAACAAAATCTTGGAAAAAGTCAACTAGGGATCTTGGAATTATGTTTGACATCCCATTAAATTTTGTAAATCATGCACAACAAATAATTAATAAAGGCAAGAAGACATTAGAATTTATATCAGAACTATCAAACAAAGTTATAAACATTTTCCCCAAGTCACAGTCCAGAGAGACAACAATGCCGCTCGTGTATGAGCATGCAAGGTTGTCCCGTATCTTTTCATTATCACATGTCACCTGAGAAAATACACTGTGTTAATTACAGACTTTTGACTGTCGTTTGCCGTCCAAATACGACTGTAAAATCTTAATTTTAAAGGCCATTATATACAAGGCAACGCCATTATTATAATTGTTTTATCATGCTATTATGTACATGTGTTTGAAATATAAATATCAGACTTAATATTTATGTTCGAAATTGGAAATGGTAGTATATACAGTAGGAATTTACTTAGCGTCTTTGAATTTCATTTACCTAAGAGCGCAAATAAATCCAAAATCATGTTAAAATGTACCTATACCAAGACTGAGCATTTCAAACACTCTCTTGCACCTAGATTACATGAAGTTAGTAATAGATACACAGATGTAGCGGATCTATTTAACTGCAGGTGATGAAGGTTATAATAATAATAATAACATGGAATTTATATAGCGCAGTTTAGTGTCATTTCACTTCAAGTGCGCTTAACTACTCGTTTAACAAACTTATTCCTACAGTGTGCCTTACCCAATACAGATCTAATATTGTAACAATTAATACACTGTTTATACAAAGTGATGACAAAACTTAGAATAACAATAACAGTAGGACAGGACAAAACACGAATATTAAAACTAAAACATAACATAAAACAGGAGGCAGTTTGTGCTCAGAAATGAGAATGTTTTGAGCAGACACTTTAAAAAGGTACAATAAGGAGACAACCGAAACCAAACAATTACCGGAAGTTTTAGAATATGGCTTATTATAAAATATTGAAAAGAAGTTAAAATTTATAAATGGTAAGATTTTTTAAATAATTTTGTTTTTAAAGCTCGTTTAAATTCAGCCAAATAAGAAGGCTATAATATTATATCATTGCTATTAATACTAATAGAACCTAAATCTACTTATATAAGTTTTGTATGTACTTGTATCTCTTAATTTTATTTACGTCTGGAGTTTCTGCTAAATTTTTGATAAAATAAAAAAAAAATCACTTAATAATTTCTTTAAGAGGTGATTAATTTTTTTGAGGAATACCAAAAATTTAAAAGTTCCGCCCCTGAGTTCTAAAGAACAATAATTCAAGGCGGCAGTTTCTATAAATCTTCCGCAATCGTAAAGTCTATAAAAAAATCTTTGTGATCAAATTCCTTCATGCGCAGTTTATTCATTCGTGAGTGAAATGGTGTGTGTTCGCCGGCATATATCAAGGGATTTATTTGATTAAAAAGACGGAGGCGGCGAGAGTACGCGGCACGCGGTACCGGCGGCGGCACCTATTGAAGGCGGGAGACACGGGACCCGGTAGGTACCATAAGCACTTGAATAAATCGTACCAACTTATTTTCTATGAACTTTTAGCGATTGGGTATTATTGTCTATGGTCCTGTCATTGAGTGGCTCGTTGTACAACTAAGCGAATGAATAATATAGCGATTTATTATACGCACTATTTTCAAAATTTTAGTATTCATGGTCTATAAATGAAAACTAAATGAACCTCTCGAAAATTAATAATTAATTCTTTTAAATTTTTTCTATATAATATTTGTTTTCATTGGGTACTCCTAATTTTCTCACATTACTGAGATATTTAATTATTTGTCCAACATTAAGCCCAAGCCCAAGAATTTGTATTGCACAGTAATCAAAATTGACTGCAAATTTATGTGTGTCAAGCTGTAATATTTATTTTCATGCAACATATGGTGTTTATCAAGGGTACCTATAACTGTGTGTGATAAATGATTGCAAATAAATCTACTGAATTACAGACTTTTCTCTTCCTTATTGTGTGCATATGCACAAGCAAGGGTAGGTAGTTTCAAGTGGAGGGTTGCTTTATGAAAGGTGCATATGATTATTATTTCTCGGCCTGCCGCGTTGCCATAATTTATATTTTTCGCTTTTATTTTTTTAGAGCATTAATTTGATTTCCTCAATGGTCGAGGGGTAAGATCCTCGACGAATATGAAAGGTTGCAAATAACTTTTATTCAATAAATTTATTCTTTAATTAATTCAATAAAAAATATATTTATAGTTTATTTGCGGCAAGAGTGGAATATTCTCTCCGTGGCGCCCTGACGAAAGACCACTCTTCAGAATCGTGGCATTGCTTGAAATGGCTTAAGATATGTCTGGTGACCAGATCTGTATAGCTAAATACTTACCCAACTACTTCCCCCGCTACCATTAGCCTAGTAAAATAACCCAAAATCATTAAAAGTCTCCCATAGCTACCTAGTAGGTAACCTAATGAAGATTATTAATCTAATTCAAGACCACCGTTTAGAATTGACACCTTCCCAGAAATGGCTTAAGCCATATTTGGTGACCATTTTCCTCTCCTCCTCACCATCCTCAGCCTCAAAACATATCCCAACTAGAGATGCCACAGTCTCATGGCTCCAGAAGTTTGAAGAAGTTGGAATTGTTGTGCGGGATTCGCATAAAAAATCCGTTGGTTTTGTTTTTATATTCCCATCATTTTAGAAGGAGACAGATATTTTAATTTCGAGGAAAAAATGTAAGTGTGCAAAAGCCCATAAAAAGTTTAAAGAAGACACTCCTAGATACCCTAATGAAGAAAATCTAATCCAAAGTTTAGAGTCACAAATGACGAAGTGTTGTTTCATCCCCCTAGAAGTGCGCGAGGAGGGGGTGGGGGTGGGTAAAAGATAAAATGCACAATGACGCTCAATTTCAAGTCCGCCCCGGCCGCCGTTTATTTATTCGGACATTTTCTGCGAACTTTTGTCAGCTAGAAAGATGTGGCCAATTAGGGCAGTTGATGGTGGTCTCGGAGCGGGCCATTACTTTACAGGCACTAACCAAATTACCCGCGGGGCGGACACACACAGTGAGAAAAGGCGACTGACGCGGGAGAGGGATGCGGGCAGGACCGTATTATACGCAGCCTTAAAACCCGAATTTGTACCGAAATATAACACACTTTCCTTGCACACTGTAAATTTTTAAGCTCTGAAAAAAAAGTTATTTTTTAAAGATAATCTCTATTCATTTGCAGTGTTGAAAAAGTAATTATATGCAATTCCACCAGATTCATAGAGAAAAAAATCGATCCGCAAATTTTAAAGGGCACTTCTGGTTTCTGACAGCGTTTCTTCAAATGTTATTTGAGATTTTCGCTGTATTTTAAATGAGTCGTGTTTTATAAAATATTTTTTAATACAATATTTTGAAACATAGCCAGGCCTAAACAACTGATAAACGAATGGTCGCTAATTTCAGGAGTTTTCTAAGTACCTCCACTTTTAGTACCTTCATCTTTTTCATCAGGTTCACGATGTCTTTACCAACATGAGATATATGTAGAGTTTTAAAATATTAATTTATTTGTCAAAAATAATTTAGTAATTTTATTATAATTCTGAAAAGAATTTGTAGTGCTATGGGCCACGTTAAACTACAAGAATTCCCCGATTGTTTGTCAATATGACAATCAGTGTATGATTTCATACATATGTTTTTTATCTTATTATGTTATAATTGTCCATCATAAAAAACACGATATAATTATGATATTAGAATATTGCTTCTTGTTTCAGAAGACCTACCCAGCCTCTCATTCATATAAAGGAAGAAGATTACTTCATATGAAAAATCCTTGAACACACAATAATATAGTTTTTTTAAAATCCTCTGACGTGAAGAATATTAAAAAAAATTATTATGTATTAATTCCATTATATGTGTGCATATTTATTAATTATAAACACCTTGGTGGGTTTTAATATCTTATATATTTCACAAGTTTTACTGCATAATTCAGTGATAACAGGAGTTTTATAATGTTTAAAAAATCAACAACAAAAAAACTTCAAAAAAGAACATAAATACATGGAACATATAATTTTTTTATTTAAATGTATAAAATATAAGAAAAGAGAAAAAGAAGAAAAAAAACAATTTTAAAAGTGCAGATGACATAAAAATAATTTAAAATAAAAATAAATTTACTATTGCTACATAAAAACATCATTCAGGTAAGCCTTATACACTGGTAAATATGTCCATATTTGAAGTGAATTTGTTTCCAAGTGTATGAAGGCGAAAAATAGGTATAAGAGTAGAACTGAGCTCCATTAAGTTATTTGTCTATCGTTAGTACAAAACCAGATCCTCCTCTGTCCTTTGTGAAAGAAAGTAGGGATGCAGACTCTCCGAAGAAAGGACTATTGTGTGGAGGGCCCAACACCAGCGAAGGGTGGATTATTAGAAATATATTGCGCGCAGTCCGCCCGACAGCTCGTGGCTCTGCGGGATTAGTGCAGAGGAGGCTTTACTAAACCCCGAAGGAAACAGGAAAAACTGCCTCTTGCTTGTCACGCGATAGACCAAAGAGCGCCAAAGTGGTCCCATATTGTCTTACCCCGCACTTTAAAGGCAGTTTCATCGCTGGAAAATACCTTTAGACCAAAGTCCTTTAGACCGAAGCGACTTTTAAATGTGAATATAAAGGATTCAGTAGATTTAAAAGGCTTATAAACCTTTGCAAGCAAATTGATCCAGATATCCTAATATATTATAAGCATAGGAGAAAAACTTTTTGTGGCGATTACATTATGTTAATAAAATTAAAATAGCATCCACGTACTTTTGCAAAATAAAAGCACCTTATTTAAATAAAAACAACTGTTAGTTCTGTGAACAGGAGTAGACTTCGCCCTTTAGTAATAATAATTTTCACTAGGCAGATAGGTATCATATTATATACCATCCCATAATACTGAAAAAAAAATGCTAGACAAAATTAAAACGATGATCTCATATTTGAAAAAAGAATCTTTACTGAAACGTTCAAACAAATTTACAGACGGACGAATTAAAAAACAGTCGAGTCAAAACAGGAATCCGCTACGTTCGGTCAATTATGAAATATTTTTATATCAAACCCATTGCATTCGAAAATCACACAAGGGAAAAGGTTTGGACGAAACTGGGATTTAAACACCGGGATCTTTCACTAGCTGGGTTGCTGTTACCTGTTACCACTGAGTTATCGCAGCATCTTTCATAACTGTGGTGCTCTTTCAATACAAAATATGATGAATTCTTACAAAACATTTAAAAAAAAATAAACGTAATTAAAAGATTTATTTTATATTATTTTTTGTTTCAATATTTTATAATTTCTTAATTAGCATTAATAAAGAAAATGTTTTTACGCTAATGAATTAACTATTGAGAACATGAAATATAAACTCTTTGTTGGTGATAACGAGGAAAAATGTTTCTTCCAACAAGTAAAATAATTCCCAGAAGACGGGGGAGGAAATTAACTCATACCCGGTATACGTTCTTATTTAACAAGGGAAAATTTAAAAAACACAAACACAAACAAATATGGCTGTATCTTTCCATAAACGCTAAAACATAAAATTGTTGTGTAAATGAGCGCAAAGTATTTTTTACCTCCCTTTATAATAACCCATACGTTATGTCCCTAAAGCAGAATTTTCCGGGCGATAAAGTTTCAACCGCTTAAAATTAAATGTACCATACAAGTTTATACTGAACACATTTATTAAGAGGTGCCGTGAAATGAGAAGAATACAAGTGAAAACACAGTAAGAAGTTCCCGGGAAATGCGGCTCTCGAATAGCGGAGAATACCCTTTAGGAAAACTTGTTTTATTTTGCAAGACATCTGCATCTTCAAAATACTTTTATTGCAACGTTTAGAAATGGTTTGCGAATTTTCTATTAATGGATTGCATCTTACGAATTGTGTTAAACTAATTTGCGTAAGTAATAAGCAAAATTCCCCTTTATTTTGTGTTCTGAAATATCATTTTAAATTTTAAATGAGTTTATGTGGTCATTTTGTTGATCTCTCACACGGAAGAATGGCTTATGGAATGTACGGAGAAAAATGGATCTTACTAATTTATTAAGAATCTCTACAAATTATTGGTGATCCGGTTAAAAATGGGATAGCAGGCCTTTAACGAATGAATTGACAGGTTTCCTGCTAAACTTTTAGTAAATTTCGAATATATTATAACGATATGAGATTAATTCATTCGTTTCTGTTATTCTTGGTAATTGATTTGTTAAAGGCCTGAAATCTCGTTTTAACCGGATTACCAATAATTTGAAGAGAGTCTCAATAAATAAGCAATCCATTTTGGCAGTCTGATTTCATGTCACTTCCTCGTAATGGGTATGTTAATTGTGTATTTGAATGTACATAATTTTGTCTGCAAGTTATTTTTTTAACACGTTGTTTATTATTTTATGCATAAATATGATCGCATTCACGGCCAGCACCTATTTCATTGTTAGCCAATTTAGTTCCTTAAGGACGGGTTGTTTCACGGAATTTGAAATTTTTAAAGTTGATTATCAAGTTCTGTAAAGTACAATTCAAGTTATGTTATTATTTCAGTTTTGTGAAACAACTGGTCAATATTGATATAATAACAGAATTTATAAAGAACCTTCACAAAACTTGAAAATCAAGTATGAAATTAGATGAATTGTTTGAATTCCATGAAACAACCCGTCCTTATATTTTAGTTACTTTTGAAAATATATTTGAATAATAAGTATTATTCTCATTACTCTATTTTGGAGAATTTGCAACTTATTTTGTTCTCTGTCGTTACACAAAAGAGTATCGTTGAGAAGGAGTTAAATTGTGGAGCAATAATGGAATTGTGTAAAGATCTTATTCCTAATTCTCTTTCTTACCCAGCATGCTTGTTAAATAATGTTCGTTTTCATATAACTCCAAAGTATTTCATATCAGTAACATTTTCAATAATTTCACCATCAATCTTAATTTTCCTTTCACTGCACGTCTTCTTATTATTATATCAGCGATCAAAACTTGAGTGAGACTTTTCCTCCACCGTGTAAGAATTCTATCTGGGCTGTCGTAGGTCTAGGCCGCCATAGAGACGATGCTAGTAGGTATCTACGGCAGTTATCGATCCGTTGTCTAAACTTTTTCTAGAGCGATATTAAATAACATGGGAAATGGAAGAGGGTCTTGCCTCGGGCCTCACTGCCATAACACTCTCGTGTCAAATCTTCAGTTACACTGGCCATTGCTTCAGCTCTAAAAATGAGATTCCGCGTGACTCAAACATACTAAGCCTTTTCACTGCTAGGAGATATGAAAAACTTTTTTCATAGCAGAAGATTACCCAGTCTTTTAGTCTGACGTACAAATCATAAACATGAATGCATTTTTCAGAGTGGAAAATGAAATAAACGTGACCACTTAAAACCCATGTAAAAGGGTGTTCTTCAATTCGGGCTATAACTAAACATTACCCCATTTTCCCGCAGGTGATGCAAGAGTGATAAAACATACAATTCTTCATTGCTACAATCTAATTGCTTCATTAAATTTTCTACATCTTCTCGTAAGTCTTCTGTTAATGCTGCCGACGCTTAACAGGACTTGATTCCAATATTCGATGAATTTGTTGAATCCACGTCTTTTTTTTTTTTTTTTTTTTTTTTTTTTTTAATTGTACAACAGAACATTCATTCCAGTTACAGTACAATTTTACATACAGTAAAATTTTACATCATATCAGCATTTGGGTAAGTGACTCTTCAATAATTGTTTTAGGTCATTTAGAGAACAGTCATTTACATCCAAATTCTTTGCTAGTTCGTTCAACAGCACCACTCCCCTCGTCATGCTATGCTTTGCCAGGACGTCGGTTTTGCCTTTTGGTACTCTGAATAAGTCATGGTATCGACTTCGGCTGTAGTGGTCTGGTACATATAAATCATAACATCCCAAGAGGGGCTATCAATAAAATTGTTCCAAATTTTGAAAGAGTACCTTTCCTAAGGCATCCCTGACAATATCTTCTATTCACTTGCGTGTCATATACATTCTCATGAAACACATCTCATACGTCCGCTACACACGTTAAATCCGTCCGAGGTCCATTTTCTTATTGTTGTTCAATACGGAAGCATCGGACTTGTATTGGATGGATATTCACACTTATAATAGGATCTTACAAAATTGAACCACACATTGGCCGAATGAAGTTCTGAACCCACGCCACTGGCTACAAAAGTACGACATACTATATGAAAATGTGACACTGCGCAAACATCCACAACTGTTTTAAATCGAGCATATTGTTGTGTATTAAAAATTATTTAATAGAGTTTTAAATAGATGATTTAAAATTATGGTCACTAATTTTGTTATTTTTTATTGGGTTAATAAAGTAACAGTAATGCGTATTTTTAAAAAAATCAGGACAGGAGTATAAGCATACAAAGTTTGGTCCGCACTAGTTGTCAGAAAATTAGCTGACGACGCTAGGATGAGGTTGGGAAAGGTGGGGTTGGGTGGGACTCCCACAAAAGAGACATCTAGCCTTAAGAGACTGTATACAAAGCAGTTATTAACATAACAACTTCACTAGGCACTCATATTAACTTAAGCAGTGAGGGGTGAACGGGCTTTCAATGGAAGTTTCGCCGTTATTAAAATGTTAATTGAAATGTGGTCGAAGTTGCAACGCCTAAAATTAGATAGTTAAAATTTTAATCTGTTCGTTTAGGAAATCCAAATGTTTATTTTATTTTTAAACTTAACCCTTTAACACCCGCATTATTGTTTCCACGTATAAAAAATATGTAATGATAGATAGTATCTCTATAAAATTATTTGAAATTTTTGGGTAATTTTTTTATATTTTATTATAATTTGGCTTAAAATTGGACGTTAGAAGGTATTTTTAAAATAGTAACGGAAAATAAAAATAACATGCTAATAACCTTTTATATCAAAAATCCACTTTTACGGTGTAACGATAATCTCCAAGGTTTGAAACAAAGCAAATTTTAATTAAAATTCATTCAGAAATTAGAAATATATCGACGATAAAAATCTTTAAAATTCACCATACTTGTCAAAAATATGCGCGTGCCCCGTGTTAATTTGAATGAACGTAGTAATTCATTTACAATATTCTGGAAAATAACTGTGATCAATGCATTGAACTGATATTATAATTATGGAAAATTTGTAGAAAAAATTGATATCTCACATTTAATTAAGTAATCAATGACGGCAGAAATTCGATGGAACGCAAAATCTACAGCTATCAAAATATCTACCGTTTTTGCTGCGGGAAAAAGGATTGCAACCAAGCGGAAAAAAATAGACGCCACAAAGAAAACTGAAGAAGACAAGCATTAAGAAAACAGAAACCTGACTTTCTAAATCGCTACAGTTACATTAAAAAAAAAGTTCCTGTTAATTTTAATTAATGCTGGGGATGAAAGGGTTAAGACTTTAGGCATGAGATATAATCTATACCAATATGGTATAAGCAACATAAGCGGAAGACACAACTGAAATATGATAAATATGTCTTACAATAACCGACAATTTTATAAAATGTTCGTAAAAAGCATTTATTTAGATGATTCTAATACATAATATATTATATTATTTATACTTAGTGAAATGTCATACGGTTTCGGAAGATACTTCTGACCCAGGGCAGGACATCCAACATGCCTGCATTTTGACAATCTTTCACATCCAAAAATGACTTTTGTAACCGCTACTTAATAAAAATATTCAAATGCCTACAAGACATTTCGTATACAATAAACTTAAGCAATGAGTTGTTTCACAGAATTTGAAAAATTCTTCAACTCTCAAAGATAATTTTCAAGTTTTGTGAACGTTCTACTTAAGTTATGTTATTATTTCAGTTTTTTTAAGCAAATGACCTATAATGATGTAATGCAGAACGTGCAAATTAACTGTGAAATTTGATGAACTGTTCAAATCCTACGAAACAACCCATCCTAAGACTCTGTTATAACCGTTTAAAGAAAAGAAAATTACTGAAATTGGTTTAAAAAGGAAATAAAAAAAACCTATTAATGAATGGACGTAGGTTCCTGCTGCGAAAATATATAAAACACGACCTTTATAAAATAGAGTAAAAATCTCTCCACATCTGAGTTAAGTGGCACTTAAAAAATCACTGTGATTTTTTTCATATTTATAACGTTTTAAATAAATTTTAATTTTTCGGAACATACTGTGCAAGATTTTTTGTCTTTTGTGGGAATATCATATAATCAATAAATAATAACGTTATAAATAAGAGAACCAGATGTGTTTTTTTAATTTTTCGGTACATACTGTGCAAGATTTTTTGTCTTTTGTGGGAATATCATATAATCAATAAATAATAACGTTATAAATAAGAGAACCAGATGTGTTTTTTTAATTTTTCGGAACATACTGTGCAAGATTTTTTGTCTTTTGTGGGAATATCATATAATCAATAAATAATAACGTTATAAATAAGAGAACCAGATGTGTTTTTTTTAATTTTTCGGAACATACTGTGCAAGATTTTTTGTCTTTTGTGGGAATATCATATAATCAATAAATAATAACGTTATAAATAAGAGAACCAGATGTGTTTTTTTAATTTTTCGGAACATGCTGTGCAAGATTTTTTGTCTTTTGTGGGAATATCATATAATCAATAAATAATAACGTTATAAATAAGAGAACCAGATGTGTTTTTTTAATTTTTCGGAACATACTTTGCAAGATTTTTTGTCTTTTGTGGGAATATCATATAATCAATAAATAATAACGTTATAAATAAGAGAACCAGATGTGTTTTTTTAATTTTTCGGAACATACTGTGCAAGATTTTTTTGTCTTTTGAGGGAATTTCATATAATTAATTTTTCAACTCGGCACCTGAATAGAGATTATCTTAAAACGCTAATCAGAAACCGCGCCCAAGACGAAATGCCTGTTCCCGTCAGCAAACACCGCCGGAGAGGCAGTTTAATGGATCAGTGTAATTTGGCTGATTGATTATTAATTTCATTAATAATCACCGCATTCCGGTATCGTAAGTAACGCATAGCTGAAGGCATTGATCTGATTAGCGAAATTAACTAATGAAATGTACATACCAACACATAAACAGCGGTGACGTGAATAGCTTTAGTTAACTTATTAAAACTGATTTAGGATCTTAACGACGTGTTCATGACTTGAAAGGATTAACTAACATAAAGTGATATTGACTTTTACAACTAACTTGAATATTCTACCCGGTTTCGCCCGAGTTTTAATACGTTACAAATTTTTTTCATTGTAGGCATAATTGAAAAAGTTGCTTAAATAATAATGCCTTCTTAAAACTATTTTCTTTTTTTTACAACTAAAACTAAACTGTAAACTGACCATTATATTGTGAAAAGAATTCATAAAGTATATTCTTTGAATTAAAACTAAATTGTCTTCATTTTTCTCACCGCACATTTTTATTAGCAGCTATCTGAATTTGAGTTTCAAATTTTCGTTTAAGAACCGTTTCATTTTTCTCACTGCACGTTTTTATTGACAGCTATATTTATGTGTGATCGCAAGATTCAACCCGAACTAAATGCAATCTAGACTGTGTCTTTGGACAAATATATTTTATTTTAATTTTAATGTGTGACATCTATTGACTTTTTCTGCAAGTCTAGGATAAATATTTTTATTTTTTGGAATAACTCAATGAGTAAAACCTCAAATTGTAATTTTTAATTATTGAATACAATATTAGCGGTTCCTAAACGAAAATTTGATACAAAAAAATTAGACAAAAGATAAGGTCACATCTAGGACTCGAACAAAGGATCCTTGCCTTGCCGGGGCACCGCTCTACCAACTTAACTAATGGGACCTTATCTCCTTGGGTCATATTTAACTGTATCGTACTTCGTATAAGAACTACCAACATTGTCTTTATTTTTCTCACTGCACATTTATATTGGCTTTATATTGTCTTCAATACTTAAAAACTAATTATTTTTACTGTACATACTGCGTTATGGGTTGGGCCAGTTAATATTTGAATTAAATTTAATGTTCTAGTTTGTATCGTAACGATCTTTATAATTTTTAATTAAATTTTATCAGAATCTACTTTCTGAATATTCGTACGTATCATTAACATTCTCCTCATACAGTGTTAATTTTTAACGTTTTTTCAAATGAAAAGTTAAAAGATAATTGAATTACATGTCTGTATGCTATTTAGTTTGTTAGGTTATTTTTAAAAATATTACAATGAAAATATTGACATAAATCCTTAAAATTTTTTGTAATAAAATTTTCCGTAAACAAATAATAGATATTATAATTAAAAATACACGCTCCTGTAGGTAAGAAAATGTTGAAATTGAATTATTATAGTAGCCTTTAACGACTGAAAAGCTGGAATAACGAGTGAATTCAATAAAAAACTTTGCTAGTCTAAATGAATTACATGTGAAAAGGCAGTTAAGCTATTAAAGTTTATAGTTAAGAATTTCATTTAAATTAAATCCTTATTTTTTGTTTTACATTATTTATTTAATTATCATTATAATAACTTACACAAACTACCCATATAAATCACAAGAGTCACGTAAATAATATAATTTCACATAATTTTTGCGGTATATTTTAATTAACAAAATTTGCTCTCTGGTTTAGGATGCCTTTTTTAGGACAAAATTTGTGTAGGAAAATCTGAACAAAAATGTCATATTATTATGAAAGTTTTTTATTTACTGTCCCATTGGGGACCTTTGCGTTGGACCCATTCACAGCTTCACAGCTTCATTACTTCACGACTTCATCGCTTCACGGCTTCATCGCCGGACCTGAAGTGTACCGCGGCCCCCGGGGCGGTCGTCGCGGGAAGCTTTCATATAAATAATAAAATAATATGAACATAACAAAACATTAAGCAGAATTTGAGAAAGACTCCGACCTTTTTGTAAACAGTACATTTAGGAATTGTTATTACGAGATGTTAATAAAAACTTTACTAATGAATAAAAATAATCATCCTTATTTACGTGGGTTAGTTCAAGGAAAACAAATATCTAACAGTAAAGAAAAATAATAGAATAATATAGCTAACAAGCGAAATTTGGTATATCTTATACCAGTGAGAAATTGAGCTACTCTAGAATGAGGTGTGTATTTACTTTTTATTATTTTAACTCAATTCTCTCTTTAAAAAAGTCTCAGACAGCAGAGTCCCTAGAATCAGCGCAAAACGAATCCTTAACCCAGTACCTACCACTTTGCTACGTGGTTTGTCAAAGTAACGTTGTATTTGTCGAATATGTTACTATAATGGTTTCCAGCACATGCCTGAAAGTTGGACGTCGCCGGGACCCTTGTCACCTTTTTAAAGTTCACACACTTTCCCTTCCAATATTGTGTAGATAACTTAAGATCGCAAACATTCGGTTATCACACTCAAATCAATTATATTAAATTTTAGAATCTCCTACTACCACCACAGTAAGCTGAAAATGTTGCTTGTGTCGTGATGGAGGATTTAGCCAGTCGATGGATTGAACGCATGACGCCTGGGTGGGACCCAAACGCGATGGCAACTCAGCCACTGACCGTTGAAAACCGATCAAAATCTAGGTACTGCGTTTCTATTTATGATATCATTTCTACTACTTTTATGGAGCCCTCTTCTATAAACCATTGTCCTGCGTTGCGGTACATGTTTGGCCATTAGGCAGAATCAGATAAAAACTACAGGTTTAATTAATCAAATATTCGTGTTTCGTAATTTTGAGCGTAAAATATTACTTTATTTTATTAGCTAAAAGACTTTAGCTCAGATAGCTTAAAATAATATAATGTACTTACTCTTCATCGCAAAAATGATTTAATCCTAAGTTAACAAAGCGCATTGATTGCACGTATGGATTAATGATATCTTATGCAAGGCCCACACTAGCACTTTAGTATCATTATAATATATAGGAATTGAGTTCGAAGAGCGGACGTGTTTTAACCGCTCCGGTTTGTTTAATCCTTTCAGAAGGTTTCCCTTGCTAAGAGATTGCTGAAAAATATTCAGCATCCGTGTTTCATATAGTGTTTATCTTCTTATTTCACGAAATGTGCGTAACTTTTACCGTTTAGCCGGAATTTGCAATTATAATAGCATTTTAAGCCGATAAAATTTGAAAAGTGAAGCCACAACAAATAATCTCAATGCAGTCGGAGATTTTATACCTGACCCCTCAAGTGTCAAATGGTGTCGGGATGTATGGGACCTCTTCGACCGAGGATATCTACCTAGAAAACAGATAAGCCATATTTTATTTAAAATTTTTGTTTTTGTTTATGTTTTTTGTTTCAGATGACACACATACACTTCACTTTGACTTTGGTTCAAGATTTTGTTTATGATAGCCTGCGATAAGCGAACCCTATAGGTATGAGACAGAGGTATGAAATTGTCGGATCACGACAATAGAAAAAATTGTAATTTTTTTGTTGGATTTTATTTAGGTATTAGAGCCAGGAAAGACTCTAAAAGGGTCGAGAAGATGGCATGAATAGCTAAGAAGTGACTAGAGAGACTAAAATAGACTAGGAGAGATGAGGTGATTTTGCACAGGAGCGGCGCTGTATAAATCGTCCAAATATTATTATTGATAGAGACTATGATAGACTTGTTGAACGTTACAGCGGTGCTGCCAAGGTCTGTTATCTATGTGAGGATATTATGTCAGCGCTCTTTATTAGCAGCAGACACATACCTGAACGGATGACGAACCTCGTGCTGGCACTGTTGGTGGATGCGGTAGTCTCTCTCGCTGCAGCAGCTGGTACAGTTCCTTCACCACCTAGGATTCTTGCAGCAGAGTCTCCATCTTCTATCTTCGTCGAACGTCACAGCGGTGCTGCCAAGGTCTGTTATCTATGTGAGGATATTGTGTCAGCGCTCTTTATTAGCAGCAGACACATGTCAGCGCTGTATTAGCAGCAGAGACATACCTGAACGGATGACGAACCTCGTGCTGGCACTGTTGGTGGACGCGGTAGTCTTTCTCGCTGCAGCAGCTTGTACAGTTCCTTCACCACCTAGGATTCTTGCAGCAGAGTCTCCATCTCCAATCTTCGTCGAACGTCACAGCGGTGCTGCCAAGGTGTGTTATCTATGTGAGGATATTGTGTCAGCGCTTTATTAGCAGCAGACACATACCTGGATGGATAACGAACCTCGTGTTGGCACTGTTGGTGGACTCTCTCGCTGCAGCAGCTGGTCCAGTTTCTTCTATCTTCTATCTTCATGTCAACTGTTCCTGTTCTTCATTTTACTTTACTTAACTTCACTTTATTTTGGTAATATTTATATATTTTTTAATACCCGCATCAACTGTAAAGCGCCCCTGAGGTGATAACTCACAAAAGCGGCGCTATAAAAATTGTCGCATATTTATTTTTATTTCGTTCAAGGTTCGTAGAAAACATACTTAACAAGGTTCGCTCATATAGGTACTTTTCGGAAGAAAAAAACGAATCGGGCCGCTCGAAAGCTCGTGACGTAGCTCAAAGTCCAGTTGAAGTCCGAAAGGTGGAATATGATACTATTTATTGGTAAAAAGTTAATTTACGCAGACTTATGCTTGTACATACGAGTCGAATTAAAGTCAATAAAGTTTGGTTTTTAACAGAAACAATGTGTTAGAGAGTAGTGACACAATATAGTTACAACATGGTACACAGTAGTAAAGGTAGAAATTGTCTGGGACCTACGAGGAAGACATGACGCTATTAAATTGTCTGGGACATACGAGGAAGACATGACGCGACCAAGTGAAACAAATACTTTAAATATAAATAAACTTTTCAATTCCTTACAATAATAGTATTTCCACCTTTAAACTACAATCTGTTCTCAGGTACACTAGAATTTGCAGCTTTAAAACTTGTGAAGAAATATGCCAAGCCCACATATTCTATTATGATAGTATAGCGCTCGTCTGCGACTAGCATTAAGTTGATCTAATAGACTTGTAGATTATCCCTCCTTTATTATTATTTAATCTAACCACCACGACCTAATATTTTATTAGACTTTATATATCTTCAAATAATTGATTCTTGTTGATTATATACCTTCTATCTACATACTTTGAATAAAAATAAGACATGGTATCATTGAAAATTGGATCAAATTTCAGTTCAATTCTTTAAAAAGATAGTTTTGAAAATATAAGCAAATGCTTTTTAGACGGGAATTTTTGTATGGCAGTGCGCCGCACGGATTTGCAGAAAATCTTTATACAAAAAAACGAATTTTCGAAAACAAATTAAAAATCGTTTTTAGCCACAACAACATCAATAATGCCATTTTTTGTAATATTAGCACTCTAGTATACCCAAAAGTCACGAGCCGCCACTTGTTATAACATTATTTTAATCAATTATTTCAAGAATCGAAGCCACCTGGGAATGCACATGTATATAATATTATTATTTATTATATAAACTTATAACAGATGAAAAAATACAGATAGTTCTTAAGGCGATGCACCACATAGTTTAACATTTGGTTTCGGCCTTTGAGATTCGTATAATTTTAAAGTTGTCAGATTCCCGCAGAGTTACATGCTTCTTACAAAATAAGTTGGTTACTCCTTATGAAGATGTTCAATTGTCCGCTTAACACCAGTCGAAAT
Source organism: Hesperophylax magnus (assembly GCA_026573805.1). NCBI lineage: Eukaryota > Metazoa > Arthropoda > Insecta > Trichoptera > Limnephilidae > Hesperophylax > Hesperophylax magnus. Next base: position 7,875,654 of record JAIUSX010000010.1, on the reverse strand, counting down.
TTTTGATCACCAAAGAGTGTGTTTTATTTAATTTTGTACAGTTTTGCCATAAATATTTAAATGTTATACAATTATTTTCTTAAGATCTTAATTTCTGACATTATACAATAAAACCATCACCGAAGACGGGAAGAAGGGTGGGGACGAGATGTTGAACTTTACAGTAATTTTTATAAGCCTGATAGTTTTTCTGAGCTTATAAAAATACTATTATTTTAAAGGCCAAGATATGTTCTATTCTCAGCATTTAATCAAAGCATCTAAAATATTTCTAAGCGATCACATTTTCACACCAAAAACATTTGATTTTGCATTGATATGTAATGCTTCGCCTTAAAGCTAATAATATAACGTATTCATTTTAACACCGCCCACATATGCCCATCCTTCACACAACAATTCGTTGATGCCTTTCATACTAAAATGAAATATAAGCATGTACACCTACGTCAAGTGGTAGTAGATACTTTTAAAGCCCATCTGTTTCTGATCGTTTCACATTGTTGAAACTTATCTAGAAATTTAATGTTCCCATGTAACAGCTTTGTGAAACTATCCAATACGATTCCGGCTGATTGTTGTGCTGATATGAGATTGGCAGCGCGTCTCGTGGACCAGCCTTTTGTCAGACTCGCTCTGGGAATATTGATGGCTGTATGAAGAAGGTAATTCAATGAGACACCTGTCTACATACCGTATTCCTGCTAAAGTAAGTTTGATTGTTAATCATTACCTGTATCTATAAACTCCTCTTTGCCTTTTCAGAAATGACATCTAAGGCTTTTCTTACTATTTTAACAAGAACAGCTCATTTAGTAGAGTGATTAATGTTTTTTTCCATGCAACTCGTGTGCATTGTGTTTTTGCAGATACAAACTAAAAACAAAGGAAAAATATTTTTTATTATTCTGCCGACTTCAGAAAACTTACGAAGAAAACAACCATTCTACGAGTACTACAGACACGTTTAGGTAGGTAAGTGGTGGAACAGTTCTGTTTGTGGTGTATCTATTTATCCATTTCGTTTTAAGATTCTATATATATGTGGTTAAAAGGTACTTGTTTTCTTATTTGAGAGGAAAGTTGATATTTCAAAACTCCATAGCTAACTATAGAAATGACCAGAAAAATGTGAAAAGTTCGATTTTACGATTTATTTTCAAAAATTGATTACTTTTCATACAAATTAGATTAAAATATATTCCCAAGACCACTGGTTAGCTCGCAAATACAATTTTCACATTTTTTTATCAAACTTTAAAAAAAATTTGAATTAATCCAACATTATTTTACCTCTCATGATTTTTTACTGTTAATATTTTTAATACATTTTTTTCATTTTTGATGAATCAAACATTATGTACAAAATACATTGTAAGCTCAAATTCATAAATTTAGCCCTGTAATTTCATTGATCCAATCAATATAGTGGTCTGGCCTGATGTAGCCAGAGGGGAAGTCAGTATCGCAGCCCCTAGTGTCGCCAAAACTGACTAGACCCAACAGGACGGGTTCTCCGCTCTCATTCCACCCTATCAATGGTCCTCCTTGATCTCCCTAAAATAAAAATAAAATTAACGATATTAAACATATTGTATACGCCATAAACCCTTCAGACACTATTCTAGTAATTTTTTTTATCATGTATGTTGTTTTCATATTAGTTCTTACCATACATAATAGAAACAAAGGAGATGAGCCGGAACCATTATCAGTATGAAACCGCGCACTTTTAACTCTCGCCAATATGGTTACTAATATTATTGTAAGTTGCATCGTTTCTACCTACACACCAAACCACACCGAGTAAATAACATTTTATTTATTTGCATAATTTTAGAATTTATGAATTTTAAATACTGTTATACGGTATATTTGAGACACTTTCCTTAGTGGTAGATATATTCAGTGTTTTCCTAATGAAAGACCACAATTAAAAATGTAAATATTGCTTGGAATGACTTCCGGGCATAAAACACAGCAGTGTTTCATGCCCAGATTTGAATAGTTTGGTACTTCCCCACCTTCCCGACCATAATTTTACCCAATCTCCTTCTTCTCTTCACCACAAAATACTCCAATTGATTTGATTTGATGCCATAGCCTCATTAGCTCCAGATGGTTGGGAGCAGTTGTAACTATGGGCGGTACCTACTCGCATAAAATATACGCATGACTTTCATTGGCTCTGCCGCATTGATAGCACAGGTCTGCGACTTTTTTTTCTCATTAAAATAAGAGATAATTCCCATGTATTTTTTTGCTGAAATCAGGAAAATTATCGGAAAAATTCCATCAAGTAAGGTTTTTCCGCAAAACGCAAAATACTATAGGATTTCATATTTAAGGCGCAAAACGGGGTTTATTGCCGAAATATATATTTTTTATTAATTTCAACTTATTATAAGATAATGTTACGTTTTATAGACTGAAACAAAACGTTTAGTAACTCATGACGATACAATTAGTAAGCGTTGAATCATATATATCGGGATTTTCCATAGTAAGTATGATTAGAGAATGCTGGAATTCCCAAGGTGCCCACTCTTTTCCATGCTCTTTCATTTTTTTTTATTTCTGTTCCAACTTTCGTAACTTGTGTTTCAAAAATGACTTCAAGAGGTTGTGTAAATTCTTCTGAGAATTTTTGCTATATTTGTGGTGAATTTGTAGTGAAAAAACAAGAAAGAAATATTACTGATTTTGCTAAAAAAAGTGTACCTATTTTGCGAATTTTGGTGTAGTTTGTTCAGGGTGTGTTGAAGGATTGCGGTCAAGTAAAGTTAAATCTTTCCGTTTTGGTGTTCCCATGATCTGCAGAGAGCCTTGAAACCACAGCTATAACTGCTTCTTTTATTCGTGCAATGTGCAGGGGTGTAGTACCAAAAATAAAAATAAAATTATGTTACCCAAACATGGATTCGGCACTCCGCCCAATCCCTCACAGACCTGACCTACACCACAAGCACCCCAAAGCCTAGACGATTTGCCATAGTCAGAAAGTGAATCAGAAGAAAGTTCTAGTGACGAGTTTTAAGTAGGCGACTCCAACGGACCTCAATAATTTTCTCAAGCTGAATTAAATAAAAAAGCAGCTTTATTAAGATTTATAATTGTATATAATGTAAATAAAATATTTTATATATTTTTTTCTTTTGAATATTACCTACAGAAGTAGTGTAAGGCGGGTTTTGCCTATATTTTAATTTCCACTTTGCGGAAAATCCTTACGTGATATGTCGAAATGGATGGCATTCTCGAATTCACCATACCGAAATACATTTAATTCAATCATTACTATTTAAAAAAAAGTGTCAATTTGAAGACTTATGTAGTCCGTGCAAATTTGGTCCTGGCTCAGATACAGACGGCTCGCTTTCAAGCCCTATCTCTTTTTGTTCCTAGTTTTTACGGTTTTCACAATATTTTAGTACAGATTTCGTGAACGTTATATATGGTGGTAATTACCCTGCACATGTTAAGGTCTCCGGTACTTGGCCCTCTAGTGCAAATTGTTGCATCGGTAACTGCCTTGCTTCCATAGTACTCGGTGCACTCTTCATTGGATATTATAGTCACATTTCCAAAATGCAAGGATGACTGTGTTGATATATCTGTAGAATAAAGTAATTATGAAATATGTATATTATGAAGATTTAAATTGAACATTTTTGGCATAACGGAAACCTTAATACCCTGAACCTAAATATTCCTTTTTAATTTTGCATTTAAAACAACGACTTCATAAAGCGTGCATTTTTCAATGCTCACCCATTTAGAGGTCTAATATTGTCTAATATAATACTAATATAATCTTAAGTCGTTTGACGCTCCGAAGTAAATTGATTTTATCGATTCGACTAATTTAAATATACAATTCAAAATTACTTATTCACAATGAAATGCACTTTGGTTTTATGTATAGATACATAACAAAGATCGAATATATTTTAGTAGACGTAAAAAGTGTACTTTAATTATTATTTTTTAATTCGTTTAGAATTTAGTAGAATGAAGCAATGATATTGATGTCAAATCTTACAAAAACTCTTTAGGTTCAAAGGTTTTTAAACAAAACTTTCATGTTATTTGAAAGTAATAGGTTACTGAGCTCTTTAAAATGTAAGAGAAATCTAAAAAAAAAATAATAAATTTACTATGAAAAAGTCTTGTTCTAATTTCATTCTTTTTGTTAATTTTTATTTAATCTTTTGTGAAAAATTATAAAATAAACGTCTTCCTATTTAAAATAAATATTTCATGAAATTCAATAAATGAATCAAGTATTTCAAACTCAAATTTTTGTTATCTTTATTTTTATTATTTTACGATAGGTACTTATACATTTTACAAGAAAATAAATTTAATGCGCTTTTTGCAAAAACTCTTTACCTGAATTACTCAATTTTCCATATCCAGAAATTTGTGCGGTAACCCCAACAAAGGGGTTGCTAATCGAATCTTTCCCCAGCAGTTCGATGGTACTAACTCTATCTGAAAAAAAAAACAAAAACAGGAGATTTATAATAATATAGATAAGTACCGATGCATGTTTTCACACAGTGAAATAAGACATCAGTTAAAGACAGATTAGCAATCATTTTGAGGTACGCACCGGGCAACGCGCCCTTAATATTATGCCAGAACACGCCAATCGTAAAGAAGGGAAAAGTCTGAATAATGTTATGCGGTATTTTATATTATGTACAACAATTTTATAAAAGTAAGAGATTTAATATCCACGTAACATAGCTCTGCTACCTCGTCAGGTTTTTGGTTTCACGCAAATTGTTTAATATTCTTTTCAAATAGTCAAAAAGTTTGAAATTTTCTAACTTTTTCAATACTTTTTCTTTTGAAATTGTTCACACTGAAAATATGAGTAAGCTTTTAATTTTTTATGTGATATCTAATAAGATTGCCCCTGTCTGTGCAGTGTAAAAGTAGGGAAAGTATGTCGCCACCTGGTTTGGAAGCGGGTTAAGGTAGCGGCGGTTGGAATGGATTAAGGCGAGTCTTGAAGAAACCTGGAACATATGGAGGAAGAAAAACAGATGCCGATAGCTAGTTCCACATACGCTCTTACTTACGTAAAAACGAGTCGAAGAAACGACCCGTTCTCATGAAGCCAATATAAACTGTGAACGGGTGTTTCACTAGTGTCCTTCGAGTTTCATTCACGGGCACCAGTCTGCGAGGTGATCAATGCTGCTAGCTCATTAAAGCAGGTTTCATTAAATTACCTGTACAACAGATCGATGCCCACATCTCTGTGCATCGGTTTATTAATACCAGATTGTCATCAGATACACCTGGTTTGAACAGAATCGAGTAGATTTATCAAGTATTGTGGGGCTCCAGCCCAGAGGTGGCTCCCGACTAACGTTGTCAATTTATTAGTATTTTTACGTCCGACGAAACTGAGATGACGGAGCCCGCAGCAGGCCCCTCCTGGGCAACAGGACCCAGTCCTGCCCCCAGGCGCCCCCCCATAGGCCCAGCGTCGGCCTACGTGGCGCCTCCGAGGCCCCAGCAGCCGATGGAGACGGCTGCCCCCCAGGATGGAGGCTGGACGAGGCCGTCCAACCCCGCAAAGAGGCCCATGTCCCCACGGGGACCACAACCGCTCCAGTGTGGCAACCGATTTGAAGAGTTGCCCGAGGTAAGCGAATGCGCCGGCGCGCCGCGTAATAAGCGTGCCAATACTAATAATTCTTTCTCCCCCGCAGGTACCTGAAGGAGAGACCGTGTTCCCCCGGTTGTGATGACCCTGGGGAACATGACACACGCGCAGATCACAGCTGCGGTCCAAGGACATCTGAGGGCGGGTAAGCTCTTTACTTTTAGGTACAACAGGGGCGGCACGGCCAACATCTTCGTGCGCACGATGGAGGACCATCGCGCCCTCACCAATGGACTGCGAGCGGAGGCGCGCGGCTTCCACACTTTCACGGCCGAAGCCGAAAAAATGAAGAAGGCCGTGATCAAGGGCCTGCCACTAGTAGAAGTACAAGACATCGCGGCGGATCTGGAATCGCAAGGATTCCCAGCTGTGAAGGTGGTCAAGATGACTGCCTCAAATGAGTATCCCATATACTTAGCTCACTTCAATAAGGAAGTCAACATGGGACAGCTGCGCGCGGCCGTCAAATACCTATGCCACTGCCGCATTCGACTCCAGAAGCACAGGAGTAATCACCTTCAGCACGGCACCCAGTGCTACAGATGTCAAGACTTCGGACATGGGTCCCGAAACTGTTCGCACACAGCAAGGTGTGTAAAATGCTTACTGGAGCATGCTTCGGCAGAATGCCCCAAGAAGACGAGAGACGAGCCCGCCGCATGCTGCAACTGCTCAGGCCCGCATCCCGCCAACTACAGAGGCTGCCCCAAGCGGGTAGAGTACGTCGCCTCAATCCAGCAGCGACCTGCCAGAAGGACTCAACGCCCGCTGGCAGAACAGAACCCGAGCAGGCCACCTCCTCAGCCGAGGACGGATGGACGCACATGGGCCAACGTAGCCGGAGGCACCGCCCCCGCCCAAGAGCAGCGCGAGACCGCGCCGCCCCCACAGCCCCGCCCCCAGCCCCGCTCACAGCAGGAGCCCGTGCGCGCGCCCACCACTACAGAGGACGACCTGGACATCATGGCCCTGCTCCAAGGCCTCCTGAGGATGCGATCGCAGCTCGCCCGCTGCACATCAAGAGCAGAGAAGCTCGTCGTCCTGATGGAGCTCCTCACGACCACCCTCGATGTCTAATCCCGAGAAGGTGAGAGTCCTCGTATGGAACGCATTTAGCGTGCGCAACAAGACAGACGAACTGCTCGCTTTGGCAAATGAATTAAACACCGACATAATTCTCTTATCAGAATCCCACTTGAATCCAAGCGTACCGCTGAGAGTGCAAGGCTTCGAGATCTACCGAGACGACCGACAGGGAAGATCAGGCGGAGGAACCGCAATATTCGTTCGACAATCAATGACGTCCACAAGAATTCCCACTCCGAAGTTGAAGCACGCTGAAGCCACGATTATCGAAGTCACCATAGAGGGTAGAGCGCATACCATCATCTCCGTATACTGCACCCAAAGTAACCTAGTGAGAGAAGATCTCAATAAATTGCTCAATCTGGGACCAATCGTTGTGATGGGAGGCGATTTGAACGCCAAACACAACTACTGGAATAACTACAGAGGTAATGCGAACGGAAATACGCTCTTTACACACATGCAGACAAATACCTATGCGATAATGGCGCCCGACAGACCTACGTACTACTCGCAACGCTCTAGATATCCGAGTACATTGGATATAGTACTCGAGAAAAATGTTAAGACAATATCTCCACTGCGCACATTAGACGAGCTGTCTTCAGACCATCTGCCCGTGTGCTTTACTATAGGCGGCACAACTTCAAGGACCCCCAGAAAACAGTGCAATTATAAGGATGCGGACTGGGAAGGATTTAAAAAGGAAGTCAACGAACGAATTCATCTCACTTCGGGAACTCTGCGCTCGCCACAAGAAATCGACGCAGCTACAAGCACTCTCACAGAGATTCTTCAAACAGCACAAGATACACACATTCCTCTCAAAGAAGTACATTCATACACGATCAAGCTTCCCGAGCACGTTTTATCGCTCATCAAGGACAAAAATCGCCTGCGACGCATGTACCACCGCACGCGTGACGAATACTTCAAGACAGCGTACAACTGCCTGCAGAGGGAAATCAAGACCGAAATCGCAGAACTCAAGCGCGAACTTTGGGACAAAAAAGTCGCGTCGCTCACGCCGAAGGATAATTCATTATGGAAAATGGCTAGCGCGCTGAGACATAAAGATTTCACAATCCCCCCGCTACAGAAATTGAACGGCCCTGGGACGGCTTTGTCGCTACAAGAAAAAGCTGACACACTCGCCGACGGCTTCGAGAGAGCCTACGCCGCTACAGACGGCCTCTCCGACCCGGCTACGGACCGGATCGTAGCTGACTCTCTACGAGATTTGAACGAAGCAGAGCAGACAAACGCTGAAGATATTCATTTCACAACGCCGAGCGAGATTGCGGTCACAATCAAGCGACTCAGAACGAACAAGGCGCCGGGAAGCGATCAAATTCACAACATTTTACTCAAACATCTCCCTCAAAAAGCCATCATCTACACTACAAAACTGTTCAATGCCTGCCTCATGACTGGGCATTTTCCCCAGATTTGGAAATCGGCGACCGTGCTGCCATTCGCAAAGCCGAATAAAGATAGAACGCAGCCGACAAGTTACCGGCCGATTAGCCTACTATCTACGTTGAGCAAGGTATTTGAACAAATTATACTAAACAGGCTTGTCCCACACCACGACGAACACAAGACTTTGCCAGACGAGCAGTTCGGCTTCAAAAAGAGGCACTCCACGACCCATCAACTCACCAGAGTAGCGGAATACATCGCAAGAAAATTTAACGAACATCGCTTCACCGCTGCTGCGCTCATCGACCTAGAGAAGGCATTCGACACCGTATGGATAGACGGGCTCGTGCATAAGTTGCACCGCACTAACACGCCCATATACCTAACGAGACTGATACAGGAATACCTAAAGAATAGATCGTTCAGAGTGTTCATAAGGAACGTGTTATCTTCAATGCGTGAGATTCCAAAAGGCGTGCCGCAAGGAAGTTTACTGGGACCATTTCTCTTCATTCTGTTCACCTACGACATCCCCCGAGACGAGAGATGCAATCTGTCTATCTACGCAGATGACGTCAAACTATACGTTTCCTCGCTGAAAGCGAACATGGCCGCGATTTATCTACAGAGGGCGCTCGACGCGCTCGTAGAGTACTACAAGAAATGGCGCCTGAAACTGAACGAGGCGAAAACCGAAGCCATCATGTTCACGAGAAAACGTATAAATAGAACACCTGACTTCAACATCGAAATGGGAGGACACAGCATTGAATGGAAAGATGAAGTTACATATCTCGGCCTGACCATGGACTCCCGCCTCAACTGGAAATCTCACCAAGCAAAGATGCACGCGCGCACGCGAAAAGCGATCGGCATGATGAAGCCAATTTTCAATAGACGGAGTCCGCTACTTCCCAAAACCAAACTCCTCGTCTACTACTCGCTCATTCGTCCGGTACTCTCGTATGCGATTCCCGTATGGAGCAGCATCTCACACACAGACCACAAGAAACTACAGACACTTCAAAATCTCTGCATTAAAATCACATACAACACGAGACTCAGAACAAACTTGAAGAGATTACACGAACGAGAACAAATTCCAACTCTATACGAATTCACACACAGACTGACTGCACGCTTTTACAAATCACTCACACTTAGTAAAAATCCACTAATACGAGACATAGGACAATACAATGCTCCGAGCGACCTGACATTCAAATACACACACAGACTACCTAAACACATCCTCATGGACCATGACCACATATGGTACATACCAGAATCAGACGCGGACGAATAGCGAGCAGTAGGTATTTCCTAAACTCCCGACTTTCCTCCTAAATATATAATGTTTATATATCTATTTATATATTTATATAATATTTTATAATTTGTATGTATATGTATGTTTATTTTCTATCCTCCCATAAGTATATATTCAAATACATTCAAATACACACACAGACTACCTAAACACATCCTCATGGACCATGACCACATATGGTACATACCAGAATCAGACGCGGACGAATAGCGAGCAGTAGGTATTTCCTAAACTCCCGACTTTCCTCCTAAATATATAATGTTTATATATCTATTTATATATTTATATAATATTTTATAATTTGTATGTATATGTATGTTTATTTTCTATCCTCCCATAAGTATATATTAACATAAAAACAGACACACACACATACATCTCAAAAATGCAGGACATCATATACCGATGTTACTGAAGGCCGCATACGTTTCAAGTTGACGTTCGGCCGCTCCTTCCGGGTAAGGTTTTCTGCGATTTTCCTTACTCCCAACGGCAAATGCGGAAGGACCCCAACAATAGGGCGCAGCCGAAATTTCCCCCCCCCCATTCCCAACACAACACAAACAGACACGTATGTAGTATATGGCCGCTGTCGGTCGCTGGTGGTGCTGATGCTGGATGAAAACATGCAATTTTAGTAGGGTTTTTAGGTAACAAATTTTTTCCCTACCGAGAAAATACAAGGCCTCTAAGTCTATAAAAGCCAGGTAACATTTGAATAAACCCATATGAGGTAAAAATTGTGAGGCGCATATGACGCCGTTCTATTTGTATAAAGAACATTAACTTTAAATTCAGTAAATTTAAATGATTCACCACTTCATGGAATATAAGAATCTAGAAAATGAAAAAAAAAAAAAAAAAAAACAACCTCAAATAACACATCTGCCCTGATGATGGACACTGCAATGTTGTCCGAAACGTTGGCTAAAGAAGGAATTAGCGCAACACGGCATAACACCCCAAAAACAAATAGCAAAAAAATATATATACCAGTTAAATCGACTTCTTGCTCCAGATCTATGAGTCCAATATCATTGTTAAGGTAGCTGGTAGAGTAATTTTCATGGGATATGAAGATACGGCCTTCTATTCTGATATTAGCATCATTCATAAACGAGGAGCCAAGCAATACGGTAGATACAACATACCTGAAAAAAAAACACTTTGAATATCACTAATATTACTTTAAAAAAAAGTCTTGAAAAATTTCAGTGCGTGGAAAATAATGGCAGCATGGGAAATCAACGCTTTCTCACACCCTTCTCCATTCGGAGTAAAACTTACAAATATGTAAATACAATTTTTTTTTTTATTTCCCGAATGGTTTTGTTATTTTAAGGTATTTTCATGTGTGTCTTAAAAAGTTCCTTATATTCTAAAAGTGCTACTTGATGTGAGATTTAAGAAGAGGATAGATTTTGTTCCACATCAAATAAACAATTAAACATAACAAAAAAGCAGACCAAACATTCTTTTGTATCTGTTCTTGTGATAACATAACATTTGAGATAAACATTCGATCTCTTGTTGATGTAAACTATATAGATTTGATTTATACTAGGTACCAGTCATTTAGGTAGGTCTTCCACTAAACTCAGTATTAAAACAGATATATAATTAAGAAAGAAAAGAAAAATAAAAATCTCCATGAATGGGAAACAAAAAAAAATTCTGAAAATAAAAACTAGGAATTAAACCCAGTTCATCTGTCTTACCGGAACAACACTCTCCCAGTTGAGCAACTGAGATCAAGTTATTTTTAACGATTGATGTGTATTTAACAGTTAGGTGATAAACGCTTGGAAATCCTTTAAATGTGATTTCTCAAACAAATTAAACGCCACGATTTTTTGAAAAACTTGCGATTTACCAATCTCTTCTGACCTTATAAAATAAAACATTAATAAAATTAAGAGTAAAGGATTAAAAGAAAGGATTTCGATCATGCCCATCGCTACTGTATTTACACTCGTTTACTTTTCCGTCTTGTTTCATCCAGAACACTTGCAAACCATTAAATATCTTGGAATCCTCATGTTCAATACATATTCTACCAGAAGTAGGCTGGTAGTTCGCAGAAATCTCATAACTGGGTGGTTCACTTACCCCTTAGTACATTGAGCAGATGTGAGAAGCCAACGGGGGCTAATCAGTACCCCCGAACACTCCACTATGTCGGACATGCTTCTAACACCGAACAGAAAGGCCTGGTATGGGAACTGATTTGCTGCGGCTGGTAGGCCATTGATTATTCGGCTTTCTGAAAAAAAAAACAGCAAAAGAATAGACAACAGATACATTCAATAAAGTTTTAAAACTTGCTCTGAATTTAGTTATTTAAAAATTCACTAAAACGAGAAAGAACTAATTAAAAAAACCTTTTGTCACAATGCAAGATATATTATCACTCGAGTAATCCATATCTAATACACGATGTATAAATCCATACACGATGCCACAGCCTTTCTGTCTATATTCCGTGCATAATTTGTATTAAATAATGCTGTTATAATTTTTAGATAGGTTAAAAAATGGCTTTCATCCTAACTATGTGTCGAAATTACTAAATGTTATTTGACGAAAAAGATAATGTTGTAGGAAACCGATCTTGGTATTATTTTATTTGCAAACATTGTTGTCGTAATGTAAAAAGCATATTTACTACAATTGAGCCAATTTTCGTAGTTTCACCAGAAAGTAAAACATTGTTTTTCTCAAAATTTTTTAAAAAATAATAAATAATTTTTGAATTGCAGCCGAAAGCTACCAAAGTTTCATCTTCATTCTTAAGTTGCAACAGTTACAAATATAAAACTTACCTATTCCACTTTGCGTTTCTTTGATAACATCGTTTGTCGAACCCTTAAAGAAAACAAAAAATATGTTTTTATCGACATGAAAATCGAAAGATTACAATCGATTTCGGATACCAGATGATGAGATGAGCCGTCCCAGTGATTTTAACACTATCTTGTTGGGAATCTCCATATTTTTATCTTGCGATTCATAATGTAATTCTGCAGATTCTTTACGATGGATAGTAAATTTAAATTTCAATTTAATTAATAAATGACATAAGAGCATCATAAATTGCTATCTAGCATTTAGACACTGTTTTATTGTGATAACTAGGTACGTTACCTGTTTGACTTAGGATTGAACCTTCCTCTTCAAGGACTGAATAAAATGAGTAATCCTTGCTATCGCTTAAGCCAAATCCTACCGAGATTGATTTCCTTTTTTTATCTGCTGTAAATTTTCATTACATCATTCAATTTCATAGAAATGCGTGCGTGTGTGTGCAATTGTGCAATGCATAAAGTTGGTAGAATGCATTGTCATCGACAACAAATCTATATCTGCTCGTTTTGAGTTTCAGCTCGATCATATGCGGTATGTGGGTTAGTTTCCATCTTAAAGATTCCACTTCATTCATTTATTCAATCAAGAAAACAAAATCAAAATTCAAATGATTAAAAAAGCAAAAAATTCCCCGGAACCAACGATTAACAAATCAATTTTCAATTTCAAGTACCACCAGAAAAAAAAATTGTAAATAAATTTCTGGAATTTGTAGCTGTTATGTGACATGTCTTTTTATACGCTTAGCAATAATCGGAACGCGGCAACTTCTATCATGATTTTCAGTAAAAATACGAATAATTTAAAAAATATTTTTTTCGACACCTCTAATAAAATGTGATGATTTATATCATGTAGTGTGAAGTAGTGTTACGTTTTAAAAAACAGTGAGCGTTACTGCATATTATTATTTTTATAGTTAAAAAAAATTAAGCTTTTCAAATTTGCGTAAGTACACGCGTTTCTTTTGGCAATTCACATGAAGTATATGTATATATTTTTTAATTTACCGACGATTTAATTAGATTAGTAAGTGCACAGATAGTGAAAGACGCAGAACATCAATTCAAAACCATGTTTTTCCGTATGATACACTATTTTAAACAAATATTTCGCTATTAAGTCTTCATTTAAAATGAAATATTATGTTTGCTGGCAAAATGAAAAAAGTTTGTCTTTAGTTAGTGTGAATTTCGCGCAATTGGAAAACTAGACAACGTTATTAAATTTTTTATAAGACTCATAAGAGGCTCAGTTTTCCTTTACAAATTTGAGGATGCTATGTGGAGGGATGGAGCTTGAATAGTCTTACATTGTAAAGTGGCAGGAAATACAAAAGTTCGATAAAAACAACTCGTGAATGCTTTAAAATTTCGTTTCATTTTTCCGAAGAAAATTCATGTGGCAAGGTTTATTAAAAATAAAACTCACCGTTACAAAAACCGCTAACATAGAAAACACTATTAGAAACTTCATTTTGACTGTTTATTTACGAAATCTATACAACTAATGACTAAAAATAAAAATAAAAATCTGATTTAATAATATGACTTTATTTTATCTAATCTGTTTTTCTGATTATGATTACAGACACCAGTGTGATTTATAATTAATCTTTTATTACTTTACACTAATAAACGCATACTAATGCGTCTTATTTAATACGATAAATTAAAATATATTATTATCATCTCATCAAATATTTATAATTAACAAATATAATCTTTTGACGTGTCTTAGAAATAGTGTTTGTACCTGGTGATGATCTGGCTTGTAAGCCACACAGACCATCAGGGAATAATTAATTCCCTATGAAAAAATGGGTTGATAACAAAATTCACTCTGCAGGAGACGTAACAAATCATCCAGCCACCAAATACATAAAAACAGAGGACTCACCGAATATATCACTCGCAATGAATTTGGCGGCGATTCCTTAATCTCCAAATTTGGCAGCGGACGGCAATCAGCATAATAACACTTGCATTTGCACCATGAACAAATAATCTGTCACGACCAGCTTTCAAGAGAGTAGAATTTAGAAAAATATTGAATTAACATATTGTAATTCTAAAAGTACTATCACTTACTTGTGACAAAAATATTTAAACTCAGAAGATGACAATCAGGACTAGTGGTGCCCTCTCTTGTCAAACAATATAATTAGGATGAATCCAGCTGCTTAATGCATAGATGACTGTAATTCATTATCACTTACCTGCAGAGCAAAATCTATACAAAACTGACCAGAGCCTGATCCACTGATCACCACTATTTTTAATTTTAATTTTCAAATTTGATTTCAAACTAATTTTAAGGCTACTGCTTCTCCAGTACCTTTATTTTTTTTGCAGACCAGGGATGCACAAAACCGCAGCCCGCGGGCCGCGTAGGAACGCAGGCACTTTAAATTCGGCCCGCGACCGTATTTCTATTTGTCAAGGTATTTTTTAAAGAAAGATTTTAAGAAAGTCCACCCACATTAGATTTATATAACCCAATTAGAGTTGTGGTTGAAAATTTGCAAGCCGAACCGATTGATTCACAAAACGATGACAATCTTCGTTTTAATTTTAATAATTGTAATCATTCGTTCTCATATAGAAGAAAAATATGTATTCTTGGTATATAATGCACTAAAATATGGAAGTTTGTTCTAGTAAACTCATATATTTATACAAGCCAACATGTTCAATTATGAATAAAACATTTTAAAAATGGTAATGTGTGAATTATATGTACTTCGGTATGATGATTTCGTGAATGTCATCCATTTAGACGAATTCTTTTCAAAGTGGAAATTAAAATATATGCGAAACTCGCCTTACACTACTTCTGTAGGAAATGTTAAAAAAAAATGTAAAATTATACAAATTTAATTAATTTTGACAAATTTCATTTTTTAACTGTCAATATTTTAAAAACATCTTTTTTCTTCATTGTAAGCATCTTCATTCAGAAATTTAGCCCAGTCATTTTGTTGATCCAATCGATATAGTGGTCTGGCCTTATGTAGCTAGAGAGTCAGTATCGCAGCCCCTGGTGTCACCAAAGCTGACTAGACCCAACAGAACGGGTTCTCCGCTCTCATTCCATCCTATTAGTGGTCCTCCTTGATCTACCTAAAATAAAAATAAAATTTAAAAATATATATTTTTTTTTTAAATTCAACTTCTCTCTTTGTTTTCTATCTTATTGGAGGTTGGTTGTCATCATGATGATCGTCATTCTATATGCTGTAGCCTAGAACAACTCAGCTATTTGAATGCTGGGGTAGAAAGAACAACAGTGGTTTTATTAGCAGTGTTTAGTGACCAAATTTGAATAGCCTTGTACTAACCCATTATCATTTTACCCCATCTCCATCTCTTCCCCCCTACCTCCAGCCTCATAAAATACCCCAATTGATTTGATGCCATTGTCTCCCTAACTCAAGATGGTTAGGAGCAGTTGTAACTTAGGGTGGTATCTACTCCCCTAAAACAAACGTACGACTTTCATTGGTTCTGCCGCTTTGATAGTACGAGCAGTTTGGTCGTAGTTCGGATACAGTGGGCACGATTTCATGGCATATTGTTTCTATTTTCTATGATCCTAACTATATCTTTCTAAAGATTTCGTGAAATTTACTCAATCTTCGGTGGTAATTACCATGCACATGTTAACCTCTCAGAAAAGGACTTTTATTTACTTTGTGTTCCTTTGCAAACTGTCAAAACGCGAAAATTTTTGTGTTATTCACGAGTTTTGTTAAAAGCTTCATAACTCACGTTTTGGGAAACGTAGCCTCATTCTAAAAAATGTTTTGGAAAGATTATGAAATTCACTATCGTATTGTTTTGTTATACGTAAATATTTGCGTGTCTAAATATACATTTTCTGAAAACGTCAAAAATATGTAAAAATCGCTGACCATTATTTCAAAGCTGTGAAAAATGTACTTTTTTCTGAGTATCATAAAGAAATAACACTTTATATATTGAAGAAATATAATTAAAAACTATTAGTCACCTCAAAATATTAACCGTCCAAACTAAAATATTTTTAATAAATTATTTAAAAACGCAATAAATTATGAACGAACAGGATGACAGATTCAATCGACTCAGATAATGCACCTCAACATACCATATATATTCTTGAATGCAGACGCGTAGCGTTATTCATTATCGATACTCTGTTTTTTAAATCATGGCAATCCGTATACTAGTGATGGAAATAAATCGATTTTTGTAAAATCTCGCGCGTTTACGTGAAAAGACGTACTAATGTCTTGACCGCTATTATCATATTTACGTCTTTTGACGTTCTAATGTTCCGAGTGGTTAAGGTCTCCGGTACTTGGCCCTCTAGTGCAAATTGTTGCACCGGTAACTGCTTTACGTCCATAGTACTCGGTGCACTCTTCATTGGATATTACAGTCACATTTCCAAAATGCAAGGATGGCTGTGTCGATACATCTGTAGAATAAAATAATGATTAATTGTGTCATTTTTGATGATTAAATATATTTTTTTGATATAACTGAAACCCTAATACCCCAAACTTTTTAAATTTTGTATTGAAAGGAATTTAATTTAAAAGTGTGTGGTTCGTTCAGGTGAATGAAGCAGTGATATTGATATCAAGTCTTACAAAAACTCTTTAGGTTCAAAGGCGTTATAAAGAAAATTTTCAAGTTGTTTATAAAATAATAGGTTACTGAGCTCTTCAAAATATAAGAAATGTGTTTCGAAAAAAAAAAACAAAAAATTATAAAAATCCTGAGGGTTACAGCGTAAGTTTATTAAATACCAGGAAAACCACTTTCACCTCTCTATTGTATTTGACTTTATCTTAGGAAAGTCTTGTTTCATATTCCATTCTGAATTTTCTCTATTTGTTGTCATATAACAGATTTTAGCCGCAAAAGATCCTACAGTTGCCAGCCTGAGAGCGGGAATTATTCAAATTAGTTGCTAGACCAAACGTAGTGAAGAACGCGCAATACATCCGCTACAGTTCCCCCACCCCCGGCGACCCTACGCCCCGTCCCCCCCGCTCGCGCGCCGACCTCTGACCAGGCTGGACGTGTGTTCGTTTCGGCTCCCGCGTTCCCAATTTGCACCGCTCCGTCGAAAGCAATAACGTACGGAAATGGCGCTTTGAACATCGACAGGCTGGCACCGTTTGTTTGAGACACGGCGCTCAGTCCTGCAAATCAACAGGATACCCGACAACACCATGCTGTGAGTCTCTTACATTTCCTATTACCCTTGAATGTGTCCGCTAATAACCTAAATTCATCCACGCTGCCTGCCGATCTAGAGAGAGTGAGCTGTTAATTATTTCCCAGAGAGAGATTAGGGAACCCTTGTTGATAATTCCAGTTTAGGATGTAATAACCTGTGTACTGTTGTTATTCACCCATGTAATGTCCTTTAGCCGCTCAAATACAATGCTAATTCATAAAAACCTAACCTCTTTCATTTGGGCATAACAATCGTATGGGAGTGTTTTGTATAGACGGTGGGATATGGATTCTCGAGCCACGCGCTGACCCCGAACCCTGACTATGAGAGAGACGTCTCATGCCCCGCTTCTGAGCTGGCCGAGGGTAAGTCAGGACCCCCCCAGGTCCGACGCGCGACACTGGCGACCAACTTAGGGGCAGAATTTTTTTTTTTAAACATATCCTTCCCGACTGCACAGAATTACCTTTACGATTGTCCCCAATTTGAAAACATGTACTATGCAATTTTGTTGCTAAGCGCATTTTGCCGCGAAAAATAACGGTAAGAATCTTCTCGAACGAATAAAAGAGACGCGCGAAATTCCCGCCAAATGCTGTGATAACGAAAGTTCGAACATAATGTTTTTGTTTTTTTTCAATAACATAGATTCTGTATTCTTTGTTTAACAAAACAAACCCACTGTTTTAATTTCGGCATAAATTGCACCGTAATAATAACAGTCAGGATTTAGAACTGTGAAGCCAATTTTTACACCGGAAGTGATTTTTTTAAAAAAAGCACAATACACCCAACGGCCCATCGAAGCTGATTTCTAAAAAGTATATCAGCTACAACCTGTAAAACACAAGTAATTCTTTATCCCGATTAATTATATAGGTACGGTGTTTGTCCATATTCTTTTTTCAGCATTGACTGTTATAAAAGTGATTTTAAGTGAATTGTTTCAAATTAACTTCAGAAGTGCAGTGTTTTTTTTGCAAAGAAGTGCTTTCTCGACGCAATAATAAGAACGTGTGTTCAATCTCACGATTTAGTGCCAGTAAATGAAGCAAATATAAAATCTTTCCATCAAAAGTGTTTTTTCGCTTCTAAAGTGCTGTTTTTTGTGCCTTTTTCGTGCCTTTCCTCGAGTGCAGTGAATATAAGTGCGAATAGTGCCCACAAAAATTAAATAATGCAAATCCTAAAGTGTCCCCCTGGCCAAATTTTCTTCAAAAAGACTTAGAAGAATTTCGGAGTTTTTTTTTTCCTTTTTTAAACCATTTTTAACAATGAATTCCAATCAAATGGCTACATCTTTGGACATGGGTGTCATTCCCAATGTACACAACTTATCCAAAGTGCACCTACAAGCCGTCTTAAAAGACAGAGGAATATCACCACTAAACAAATCAAAGTCAGCATTGAAAGCATACGCTTTGTTATTCAACAAGAAGTTCATCAGGAAAATAAACCTATCCGTTGCAAATGAAGTCAAGGCACCCAATACCCCAGCTTTGGAAATCCCCGTTTCTAACAAAGAAACCAGGACACATGTTACAGTAAAACAAGACAATGCACCCATCACGGCACAAGAAAAAACATACGATCTCACTCCTTGGAAGATCAAATATAACGGTGTTTCTGATGTACTGGATTTCATTGACCGAATCGAAGAAACGGCCTCAATTAAAAATGTTCCATTTGACGTGCTGCAGAAAAACTTTATAGAACTAATATCTCCAGAATTAATCCCGTGGCACCGAATACAAAAATCAAAATGCAAGGACTGGAATAAACTCAGATCAGCCCTGATCACTAGCTTCGGCAAATCAGAGGCCCAACACAGAATTAAATTATCGTTACTATCCATTAAACAATTAGTAAACGAAACTGTGGCAACATTCATAGAGAGGGCCGAATCCATCAACATCAAACTTTCCCACCCTGTCTCGGAAGCCGAATTATTACCAGTTATAACTGATGGCCTCCTACAAAGATATGAAAACATTATCACCTCACAGAAAATTGTGTCGTTGGCCCATTTAAACGAAGTTTGCCTCATTTTGGAATCCCACCAAGACAGGAAAAACAACAAAACCACCACGGACAATATCACTGTACCAAGCCGTCCTTCTGGATTAAAACCAGAATTTGACAACAAAAAAGTTTGCTCCTTTTGCAAAAAAGTAGGTCACCTAGCTACCACTTGTTTCAAGCAGGCCAAATTTCTGGAAGCTAAAGAACCCAGAACCTTAAAGAGACATCGCTCCAGGGATCGTTCTCCTCCACGCGACGAACTGCGTGAAATTTTCAAAAAATCAAGAAATAACATGGAAAGGTTGCAAGACCCTCACTTTGTTAAACCTCAAGTGGATTTCTCTAAACCCCCACCGAATTTTCATGCGAGAAAACCAAAAAACTAAATAATAACCTCTCAGGTATTCATTCTGTACCAAGGTCTAAGGAATGGACTGATTGGTTATCACACATTAAATATTT
The DNA here is from genome assembly GCA_026573805.1 of Hesperophylax magnus. Taxonomy (NCBI): domain Eukaryota; kingdom Metazoa; phylum Arthropoda; class Insecta; order Trichoptera; family Limnephilidae; genus Hesperophylax; species Hesperophylax magnus. The sequence goes on along the minus strand of JAIUSX010000010.1, from coordinate 7,855,552 downwards.
TAACCAGACCTTAAATGTTTCTTCGGTTTGTTGCAAACAAGCTAAAGATGGAAGACCTTATGCCCTTTTCTCCGTTAACAATGTCCCCTTCTCTGGACTACTAGATAGTGGTGCATCTGTTAGTTGCCTTGGCAACAATGCCCACCTGCCTTTTGTTAACAACGGTTTTAAAGTTTTTTCCAAACCTACACTCGTGACAACTGCGGACAATGCTCCCCAGACAGTCATCGCTACTCTGTCATTACCAATTAAATGTAACAATAACACAGTTACAATTAACTTTCTAATAGTACCCTCTATATCCCAGAATTTCATCCTTGGCGTTGACTTCTGGAAGGCTTTTAACGTTGCTCCACAAGTATTTAATACTCTTGGCCAAAAACCTCCGGTCGCTCAAGTTGGTGAGATTCGAACAATAATACCTCACGAAAACCTAAGCACTGACCAGGCTCTCCAATTAAAGGAAATGATCAACAAATTTGAATCAATATCTTTCGAAAAATGCGGACTGGGTTTAACTAATTTGGTAAAACACCACATTAAAACCAACGGCCCACCAATCAAGCAACGCTACTACAATTTAGCCCCCCAAAAATTGAAACTTTTAGAAAATGAACTTGATGAAATGTTAAAAATGGGAGTGGTAGTTCCCAGCAGAAGTGCTTGGACCAACCCAACCCTTTTGGTTTCAAAAAAAGACGGCTCTGCACGCTTTTGCCTCGACAGTAGACGATTGAACTCTTGCACTGAAGCCGACGCGTACCCACTGCCTTTCGTGCACGCAACTTTAGACAAATTACGCAACGCCAAATTCATTTCTTCCATTGATCTAAGCAAAGCTTTCTGGCAAATACCTTTAGATGCGGAATCCTGCGAAAAAACTGCTTTTGTTGTACCTGGTAGGGGAATGTTCCACTTTAAAAGGCTACCTTTTGGTCTAAAAAATAGCCCCGCCGAACTACAGAGGCTGATGGACAAACTATTCGGCCCTGAAGTTGACAACAACCTATTCTGCTACCTTGATGATCTCATCATCGTTAGTGACACCTTCGAAAAACACCTGTTAATGCTGGAAAAAGTTTTTCAACAACTTAAATTTGCTGGTTTAACCATCAATTTAAAGAAGTCTGAATTTTGTAAGTCTCGCCTGCGTTATTTGGGATTCATTGTCGACGAAAAAGGTCTGAGAACAGATCCTACTAAGGTGGAAGCAATGGCAAATTTCCCCCGACCCAAAAACGCGAAAGAAGTCAAAGGTTTCCTTGGACTTACAGGTTACTATAGGAGATTCATTAAAGACTTTTCCACTATTTCGGCCCCATTAAACAAAATTACTGGTATCCGTAAAGGTATCAGCAACTTTCGTTGGTCTACTAAAGCCGAAGAAGCTTTTACGACTTTAAAAAATGCTCTTCAAACAGCCCCTGTCCTGAATTGTCCTAATTTTGAACTACCTTTTACCCTCCACACGGATGCTTCTAACGTAGGGATCGGTGGAGTCCTAACTCAGGAATTCCCCGATGGCGAACACCCTGTAGCCTATTTTTCCCGCACCTTGAATAAACACGAGAAAAATTACGGAATCACCGAAAAAGAGTTACTGGCAGTATTGGATTCTGTTCACCATTTCCGCGGTTACATAGACGGTAGCAAATTTACTGTAGTCACAGACCATAGTAGTTTGAAATGGTTGATCTCTCTAAGTAATCCCTCCGGCAGACTCGCTCGCTGGGCTTCTCGTTTGTCCCAATACACTTTCGATGTCATCCACCGTAAAGGTGCGGACAATATTGTCCCAGATGCCCTGTCAAGAATTGAACTTGCCGCATTAAACATCGATACAATTGCCTCTACCCCATCCACAAAAGATGAATGGTATCTCAAAATCTATGAAGGGTGCAAAAACAATCAACAAAAGTTTCCCAATTTTATTATAAAAGAAGGACAACTATATCGCAATTGTAAGGCCCCACTGTCCATCCTCGAAGATTACTCTTGGAAACTCGTTGTGCCCCTCGAAAAGAGAAAACAAGTAATCATCAACAATCATAGTGCCCCCGACTCTATACACCCAGGAACCTTCAAGACGTATAAAAAGATTTCCTTGAAGTATTACTGGCCTGGTCTTTTCAAGCAAGTTCGCAACTACATCTCCAAATGTGAAACATGTAAAGCTTACAAACATAGTACGGCACCCCCTGCCGGCCTAATGGGAAAACCCAAACGTGCTGATAGACCCCTCCAATCGTTATCTATGGACCTCGTCGGACCTTTTCCCAGGAGTTATTCTGGACACATGCATATACTCAGCATTGTGGATATCTTTACCAAATTTTGTTGGATCTTCCCCTTAAAAAGAGCCAACGCTGCCGCCATTGTCAAACTTGTGGAAAAACACATTTTCATACCCTACGGAACACCCAAAACCGTAATAGTTGACAACGGAAAACAGTTTATAGCACAGGAATTTAAAGATTTCCTTGCTAAATACGGGATTAAAGATATTTATTATAATACCTTGTACACTCCCCAAAATAACACTGTCGAAAGGTATAACCAGACTATTAACACAGCTCTGGCCATTTTGGTTGACAAAGACCAACGTAATTGGTGTAAGAATTTAGATAAAATTCAAGCTGCCATGAATAACACTGTTAACCTAACCACTGGTTACACCCCCTTCTTTTTAAAACACGGTATGGAACAGGTGGTACACGGTTCATTGCACTGGAACACGAATTTCCCCACGTCAACCACCTCCACAAGCAATCCTGCCGTTGATTACGCCCATCGTTTGGAAGAACTTACTGCCATTTATAGTGAAGTTACTGATGCCCTATTGCTGGCCCACCAAAAAAGTGCGGACAGATATAACCTACGTAGGAAACACATCACTTTTAATGTAGGCGATGTTGTCTGGAGAAGGAATAACACCCTCTCTCAAGGAGCCCTGTACTTCTCTGCCAAGCTGGCACCCCGTTTTGTCAAGGCCAAGGTTGTAAGAAAAATATCGGACTTAGTTTACTACCTGTCCGACTCCTCTGGCAAACATACTGGTAATTACCATATTAAGGACATTGTAAAGTCTGGAAGTGAGGAGACAGTTGAAACTCCCCCACCACCCCAGCAACTTTAAACTAACCCACTGTGTATTATCACAAACTATTGTAAGCTATGAAGTCTTACCATAATTAGGCGTGTAAAGTGTCAACTACATGTCAACCTATTCGTCAAAAACGAGTTTAACCCACCTTTGTAAATGAATGTATATTAACATATTATGACCATGAAATATTATTCCTGTAATAACGTTCTTTCCCTCACGACAATCGTTTTCTCCCTTTTTACGTTTTATTTTCTCACCTGTTCTGAAACTGATCATTTTAGAATAGAGACACGTCTTCGAGTTACAATCGCCGGGAAGTCGCGAACCCGCTTTTGCTCCTCAACTTCTACACTATGCAATGTTTATGTCATGTCACCCCATTTTCGTTTCATTTTTGTTCCCTTCGTCGTGTTAGAAAGAACCACCCCACTTTTGTTTTTGTTCCTTGTAAAATAACGATTGGTAATCACTCATAAGAGTGCCATCCAAAAGAGTTCGGATTTTGTAAATTCCAAAGTGTTAAATACCGACCCCTTTTTTTTAAAAAAAAAAAGAAAACCTGTCAAGTACAGCCATTAATTCTTTCTTGTCCAATTCAACGTTACCTTGAGTATGTAAAACCCTATAGTGGTCTCAAAGGCAAGAACCAAGTAGCAATTAATCACATAATTGTCTTCTTTGTATGTATATAATTTTTTTTTTTCATTTTTTTTCAATTTTTTCCTTTCAAAAATTGATGGCGTCCTACCCAAGCTCACATTTACCAAAAATAGGATTTTGACACATCCATTTTGGGAAATTGTATTTATAAAAGAAAACCAAATGTCGGTCCTATAAAACCACATACAAATAACTGGACTCGCTTCAACTAAAAGTATGTAAAACCCATTAAGGTCTTTTATTGTATGACGAGATCTCGATTTTCTTTTCTCTACTGTTACGTCACGTATGTCTCGTACCTCACGTTTCAACCCTACGGGACAGGTTAGTAAAACCTTACGGTTATCCTGATCTTCAAACGCAAATAATTATATCACAACGTAAATCAACAGGACTTTGTTCGATCATCGTTGCATAATATAAACACCCAACCTTTGTCTCACCATTTAACCAAGTGTTTGCAACCCAATTGCACGCTACAACGAACAGTATGTAAAGCCATTATGGGCCTGTTCCCACCCATCGCTCGATGTAAGTAGAAATACCTTCTACCATCATCTTGCACCTTGTAACACAATGAAGTAACATTAAAATTGTTTATCTTCTCTATTGTTCCATCGTACGCCCCTCCAGGCTACGGAGTTAGTCAATCTAACAAATCTTTGCAAACAGTATCAAATGATACTGCTAGCTTTTGTTGAATTATATTTAAATGTAAAAATTGTCACGCGATAGGAGAGATCCTTACAAAATCCACCACTACACGAGAAGTTCGTTACAATTACTTAATACTTATAACCATGTGTTATAATTTGGTCGTGTGACATTAATTTGCCATGAGTACCGCCTTTGTGTATAATTTGGTCGTGTGACATTAATTTGCCATGAGTACCGCCTTTGTGTATAATTTGGTCGTGTGACATTAATTTGCCATGAGTACCGCCCTTTGTGAATAATTTGGTCGTGTGACATTAATTTGCCATGAGTACCGCCCTTTGTGTATAATTTGGTCGTGTGACATTAATTTGCCATGAGTACCGCCCTTTGTGTATAATTTGGTCGTGTGACATTAATTTGCCATGAGTACCGCCTTTGTGTATAATTTGGTCGTGTGACATTAATTTGCCATGAGTACCGCCCTTTGTGAATAATTTGGTCGTGTGACATTAATTTGCCATGAGTACCGCCCTTTGTGTATAATTTGGTCGTGTGTCATTAACATGTCATGAGAACCGCTTTTGTGTATAATTGTGTACAACCCTGTACACGAGACGTGGAGACGTAATAATAATACTTACCGTGATTCGTGTGAACGACATAATATCGACATCGTCATCTCCTTTAAGGAACTGTTTTTACACTCCTTGACTTCTGTCTATAATTGAGTTGTACCTTGCATATACTGCATACTTGTACACTATACGTGAAGACGTTACAATACTCACCATGAATCGTGCGAACGAAATAATATCAAACCTTTATATGTGAACTACGTAAGTATTTCACAGAAGCCTCTTTGTTCAACGCCAATGCCCGTGGACTTCCTGTTTTTGCTGCTTTCCAAAAAGAAAAGAAGCCCAGGAATATCTACTATCCCAAAAGGACTAGTTTTCAGCTTCACTGTCAATTATGGGGCATAGTGCCGCAGGAGTTAATCGATGGGCACAAAACCACTAAACTCGTCGTCTGGGAAACGAATAAGAAGAATCCCAGGTTTGTGAAATTGGAACTAGGGTCTGTCTTTTCTCACAATCATGTAGAAGTTTAAAACGACCCCTAATCTTTTGCCAAATACACGCAAAAGATTAGCCTCTTTAGTACAATGTGTATTCAAATGCGGTTTAAAAATTAATCCACTTTATTAAAATGTAAAGAGTCAGGAAATCTGCTGGTTGAATATGTTTCACTCTCACATAGAGGTTGAATTGGAAATTAGTCCAGTCTCTAGCAATTTCGTAACTCAATTCCCGTCCTTTTTCCCCCCTCCCCACCCCATGCCCTCAGGCAATATGTATGAAGTGGAAAATCTGTTGTCGACCATATTTCGCCCTCATTTCGAGTTCGAATCGGTAATTGTTCCGGTCACCAACAGGCTTCCTACCTCACCTTTCACGTATGTTGTCATTTTTTTCTCTCCTCAACGAAACACATTCATGAATTTTGAATATGTATGATACGCACTTGGCGTATCGTCTGTCTTTTCTGACAACCTTTATTCATGAATTAGTTTCCCTGCTGTTGCCGTGACTCGTTCACGAATTTTTTGTCTTGTTCTTTGAAATCCTACGAAAATGTTACCACCTGTATGTTAACATAGGCCAAAGAAGGCCGGTTGTTTTTCAACCAAGACAGTTTGTCATTCGGCAAACACCAAGTCATCCTAATAAAGGATAATGTTTATGTAATCAAAACTAGTTAGGAACCTCTCTCTACCTCTCTCTCACACTCTTCGTCACTCTCCGGACCCGCAGCTAAACCTCGTTTGTTTATTTTTTCTGGACACATTTTGTTTCTCTCCAAACTTTTCTTCATTGGTCCCTAGGCAGGTAAACTTCAAGAAATTTGCCTTAATAATAATTCCCCCCGGATTTAAAAAGAAGCCCAGGCGGATGTCATCTCCGGCAGCCAAGCTGAGCCTCACCTCCTAGCAGCCTGCGCTGTGGTTACAAAGGCCCCTCGACTACTACTCGCTACACACTTGTTCCATCTTGTTCCTGAAAGCACAGACAATACTAATCATATGTATGACGTTTGTCTCACCACTGCAAGCCGAGTTGTCCCACTATACTTTATGACACTCTGAACTACCTTTCGGACACGCTAGTCCCGGAGTTCAAATTTCTTGCCCTCAATGCCAATGCCAGTTATACCGTCTCTTGCTCTGTCATGCAGTGACACATACCAGGTCATGGGTGAAACATAATTACCCTTTGCCCCTCCAGTAAACACAAACTGCGCATCTCTAAAAAGTTATCCTGAGCTACATTATGCTCCGATAACCAACACATACGATCCGTGCCCACCATAATAGCACATAGGACTCGTACTGGCATAACTACGGAACCTGGACTACTCTCTCCAATGACCACTGTAACCATAGCCGCAGCCCCGCAAACCACAGCCCCACTTCGCAAACATCAACGCCCACAACGAAGCAAAGTGTTTTTTTTTCCAAGACCTAAGTGTACTCCTGAGTGTTATCTCAATGGGTCAGATTACAGTGATAATGTAATCTTTTAGAGTCAGTGAAATCCCGTTTCCTTCGCAACTCTTCGAAACCAAAAAACCAACGCAACGCAAACTTAGCTTCGAGACCAATGAAACCCTAGAATCACACCTTAACATTCCGTCTTTTGTTTTGTTTTTTCAATTGTATAATGTTGTCTATTGTTTTTTCAATTGCATAACCATGCCCTTTTGTTTTTCAATTGTATAATGTTGTCTATTGTTTTTTCAATTGCATAACCATGCCCTTTTGTTTTTCAATTGTATAATGTTGTCTATTGTTTTTTCAATTGCATAACCATGCCCTTTTGTTTTTCAATTGTATAATGTTGTCTATTGTTTTTTCAATTGCATAACCATGCCCTTTTGTTTTTCAATTGTATAATGTTGTCTATTGTTTTTTCAATTGCATAACCATGCCCTTTTGTTTTTCAATTGCATAACCATGCCCTTTTGTCTTTCAATTGCATAATTTTGTCTTTTGTCTTTCAATTGCATAACCATGTCTATTGTTTTCAAATTGCATAATTTTACTTGTTGTTTCCACACCTGCTCTCTCCCCAAAATTTATTTGCTCCAAACATGCTATGTACCCTTCCTCATTTCTCCCCACAAATATTGTTACCTAGCCTATGGCATAAGCTAGTCATTATGTTTTAGCTAGGCATCTCTCTGGCCATCCAAGTCTCTCAAACTAAGGGCAACTCTTGTTTTGTCAAAAAAAAACCCCAAGGGAGGCACATAGAGGATCTTTTAACCCTGATGCTCCATTACCACGTCGCCTTTTTTACGAGCGCGGGGGGAGGTGTCATATAACAGATTTTAGCCGCAAAAGATCCTACAGTTGCCAGCCTGAGAGCGGGAATTATTCAAATTAGTTGCTAGACCAAACGTAGTGAAGAACGCGCAATACATCCGCTACAGTTCCCCCACCCCCGGCGACCCTACGCCCCGTCCCCCCCGCTCGCGCGCCGACCTCTGACCAGGCTGGACGTGTGTTCGTTTCGGCTCCCGCGTTCCCAATTTGCACCGCTCCGTCGAAAGCAATAACGTACGGAAATGGCGCTTTGAACATCGACAGGCTGGCACCGTTTGTTTGAGACACGGCGCTCAGTCCTGCAAATCAACAGGATACCCGACAACACCATGCTGTGAGTCTCTTACATTTCCTATTACCCTTGAATGTGTCCGCTAATAACCTAAATTCATCCACGCTGCCTGCCGATCTAGAGAGAGTGAGCTGTTAATTATTTCCCAGAGAGAGATTAGGGAACCCTTGTTGATAATTCCAGTTTAGGATGTAATAACCTGTGTACTGTTGTTATTCACCCATGTAATGTCCTTTAGCCGCTCAAATACAATGCTAATTCATAAAAACCTAACCTCTTTCATTTGGGCATAACAATCGTATGGGAGTGTTTTGTATAGACGGTGGGATATGGATTCTCGAGCCACGCGCTGACCCCGAACCCTGACTATGAGAGAGACGTCTCATGCCCCGCTTCTGAGCTGGCCGAGGGTAAGTCAGGACCCCCCCAGGTCCGACGCGCGACATTGTCTTTAATCTTTTGTGAAAACTTCTAAAATAAACATCTTCCATTTCAAACTTAACAAACTCATGTTATCTTAATATATATTATATAACGATATGTACTTATACATTTTACAAGTAAATAAATTTACTACGCTTTCTACTAAAAATCTTTACCTGAATTACTCAATTTTCCATATTCAAAAATTTGTGCCGTAACCCCAACAAAAGTGTGGCTAATCGAATCTTTTCCCAGCAGTCTGATGGTACTAACTCTATCTGAAAAAGCAATAACAGGAGATTTATAATGATATAGATACGTACCGGTGTAAGCTTCCGTATAATGAAAGTAAATATCAGTTACAGTCCAATTAGCAATCATTGTGAGGTACGCACCGGGCGCGGCCTGTAATATTATGCAAAAACACGTGAAACGTAAAGACGGAAAAAAAACAATTAATAACGTTATTCTGTATGACGAATTTATTTAAATTTTTTCAGAATTAATTAAGATTTCAAAGTAAACGAAATGTTTTTCATTTTGTTGTTTGTGTGGGGAGGTTTGGTGGGTATACATTTCGATCTTTGCCCTATTTTGTTGTGCATTAACTAGATATTTGACCTTTTTTTAATAAAAATGAATATCCAGGGAGTCGAAGGAGAGTAAAAAAAAACATGCAAATATCTTACTACTACCGTGGAATCGCATCTTACAGATGGGCTTTATTTTTTACATTTTTTCAGCGCGTTGGATATACCGGTATAAATACAATACGATAATATTTTTTTAAAAACCCTTTATAAATAACACTGTGAACGAGATCTTAATCACTTTATGAGGTATAAACGAAAAATTTAATACGCTTTGATGGTAGTCGGAAAAAGGAGATCGTTTACTTTATCGGAACTTTAATAAAAATACTGAAAAAAAGATTCATCTTAAGTTACAAGGTGAAGACTTCCGGAAGATCCGGCGTTGTTTAGATTTTTTTTTCATTTATTTTGAATACATTTTGCTGAATATGTAGGAAGACTTAAAAAAAATGTTTATTTGTGTTTCGTTCTGGGTTGGAATATACTATATTAATAAATAATTATCCACTTGGTGAGAAGCCACAAACCAAAAATCAATACGTTGCTTGAAATGTATTTATTTAGCGACCAGATATGAATATCAAAGCAACACCATAAAATATTTACCCGATAAATCGGCTTCTTGCACCAGATCTATGAGTCCAATATCATTGTTAAGGTAACTGGTAGAGTAATTCTCATGGGATATGAAAATACGGCCCTCTATTCTGATATCAGCATCATTCATATACGAGGAGCCAAGCAATACTTAAGACATAACGTACCTGAAAAAAAATAATATTGCTTTAAAAAGTTTAATGAGTCTTTAAGAAAGTTGGGAAAATAATGGCTGCATGGGAAATAAACTCTTTTTCTTACCCCCTATCGACTCGAAGTAAAACTAACAAACATCTACACTCACATAGATTTATTTCTAGAATGGTTTTGTTATTTCAAGGCATTTTGATGAACGTCGTTAAATTTTTCATATATTATTTTCGTACTAAATCGCTTCAAGAATAGTTTGATCCACATCAAACAATTAACCCACATCAAAGCCACAAACAATCATTTTTCCCTGTTCTTTGGGTGAAATAACAATTGAAACACACGCTGATGGAAACTAGGTAGTTTCAATTCGTATAATTATTATTATTATTTCTATTGATGTTGTACTTGGTCCTGGGTCGATCGTGAATGACTCGCTCATTGAAACCCACTCACGGGCTTTCATAGAGCATGCGGGTTAGTTTTTCGTCAGCACCTGGGTCTTGCAACCCACTCTCGTTACTTTGACGATTGTTGTCTATACATTGATTTGTGTAAGTTGCAAAATTATTATAATAAGTTAATAAATGCGTTTAAAACTTTGGAATAAATCTAGTTTCAGTATTTTGATTAAAAAGAGGTTTGCACAAAGTTATTTATTTTTATTAAATTAAAATGACGCCAAAAATAGATATGCTATGTACCGAACAGTGACCGGGTATCGCATCAAAATGACAATTCAACACACCTACAAAAAGTGATATAAAAACATGAAAAGCGATGAAACAGAATTGAACATGATTAAAGGTGTGTTGAATTTTCATTTTGATGAAATATCATGCAACCATGAAGGGGCGAAAATATGCAAAATTCAAGGCTAGCCAAGAAGAGGCAATAATAGTCGAGAAAAACCGAGAAGAGTTAAGAAGAGCCAAGAGCAAATCGAAAAAAAAGTAGGAACACATAAAAAACAACGATCAATCAATTGCTTTATTCCTGTCAAAGTCAAATATTTGCTTAATTGTTTGCCATGTATTCCTGTCGATTGCTCTCCAAAATCTTTCTTCTCCTCAGAGCACGTGTTCCGAGTCTTAACAAATCAGTGCTCCCAGCTTTGTTTTTGATTTTGTTTAATAGTAAAAATTTGGAAACATGACTTCGATCATGCCCAGTGTATCATTGTTACAGTGTAACACGCACTTGAAATACAAATAAAATATCCTGCCTGGAGCCATCCGAGCTGTTGAAGCCGAGTCGTAGAAGCTATTTGTTTTCATATGACAAATTTTAACTCCATACATGTGTGTATGCACCCCAAACATTGGCGTGTTTCCCGACTATGCACTGGTGTCGAAGGGATCAATGACGCTAGTTTGTCGGAGCATCTTACCCTACTTCAATCAAAATGAAACCGCCTGTATCTGCAAGGAGTCATGGGGTTTTTCACGTTTTTTGGGTCTCTACACCAGAAGTTCCTGTCCAATTCAACAGTAGGGCGTACTTGCAATTTGTACAGGGTCAGCAGTTGCGTGCTATTTGCAGTATCTTTGGGTCCTGTACAGTGCGCCCAGCTTCTGAGAGGCTCACTTGACTCTGGCTTCGATGGAGCCAGAGTCCTCATGTTCTATTCATATTGTATAAGTTCATAGAAATCCCATCATGGAGTGGTTTACCTATACCTTCGTACACTGAGCGGCTATTAGTAACCATCGAGGGCTAATCAGTACGCCCGAACATTCCACTCTGTCGGATGTGGCTCTGGAGCCGATCAGGAAGGCCTGGTATGAAAACTGATTTGCTTCGGCTGGAAGGCCATTGATTATTCGGCTTTCTGAAAAGAAAACAGTAAATAAATAGATACCAGATAAATTATATACACTTATAGGTTCTTAAAATTTTGCTTTTTTAAAAATGCACTAAATGACTTATCATCCCCTCGATGTGCAAAAATTACTATCTGTAATTGAACGAAAAAAGTATTTGGAAAACCCAGATAAGTAATCTTCCCGAATTTTTTTTTTACACTAGCTCCACAAAGGAGGCCCTGAGAAAAAAAAATGCTCAGGGCCTATTTTATCTTGGAGATGCTGTTTGGAGATTCTTTCTAGGGAGAAGAGGAGATAAGGTTCTGTGAAGGAAAAGGTATGCGTGGTGGGTCGGAATCTGGGGTCATCGTGTTCAGGAATGACGGAAGTAAGAATACATCTCTCCCGCTATGGTGCAGAATGATGTGTCGAGAGAGAATCCAGCTGGAGAAGTCAAAAGGTCACCCTTAATAAGTCTCTGACCTGATCTGCCACCCGCTAAGGCCTAGAAAAACTTCATCCCATGAACCCTCACACCAAAAGTTGCGAACCACTTGGGGTGACCTATGGCAGGAGTGTTGGTTTTCCAATAAATGGTACCCATAACCGCTTCCCAAACTGCTTGCCAACATTGTTGTCGTACTGTAAAATCCATATTTACTACAGTAAATTAATGATCTTGAATTGCAGCAGAAAGCTAGCAAAGTTTCATCTTCATTCCGAAGTTGCGACAGTAACATGTAAAAAACTTACCTATTTAGATTTTTTGATAGCATCGTGTGTCGACCCCTTAAAAAACAAAATGGGCATTAGACAGAATTTTTTTTTATCGTCATGAAAATTAAAAGATTACAATCGATCATGGATATCATGATTATGAGATGGACTGTGACGGTGATCTTGTCGGAAATCCCCTAGTTATTATTATTTCTTATCATAGGATTGAAAATTTAACTAAGGAGATTCTGCCGATAAAGAACAGATTAAAATAGCAATTTTATTAATAAATAACGTTAGAGCATCGTCGAAAAACTGCAAATCTAGTAGTTGAGCGGGACTTTATTGTGATAAATAGCTGTGTAACTTACTGTAAAAAAAAGCAAAAAACTCCATTGAACGAATGAAACAATATATAATAAATTTGGGGGATGGTAAAGAGACTAATGTTTAATCACAGCCATAGATGTAGAATCAGACAGACAGACGTAGATGTAGAATCAAAGCGTTTATTGAATCAGCTGAGTTGATATTGCGATGACTCTGAAACGATGCTAGACCCTGTGGTGGACGTGATGGGTAGCAAATTTTCCAGGCTGAAGAGAACTTCTTGAAACCACGTTGGTGGATATAGTCGACGGTGAATCCTCCAGGCTGATGGTCAACACCATACAGAGCGGAGACAAACGGTGGTGGAGTGGTCGTGGCGATGAAGTTGGTGGCTCTACACCACGTTAGTGGAGATAAAACTTGTAGGTAATGTTCAGCACTGGCGACGACCATCCGTCTTTCAGGTACTCCAGTGTTAGAAAGCTGAAAGTACGATGGATCTGGTCGGCTGGTGATGCGATTGAAAATGGGCTTGCGCGGGAGTTGCAGGCCATCGAAGACTTCGCATGGCCAAGGGGTATGGGGGCGCAGGCCAGGGAAAATGTCACAAGGTCTAGGCGCTGTTGTAATTAATTGAAGCAGCTATACTTTAAGGTCGTGCAACGCTGGTCGTAGTAAGTCCGTCGCCCGTGGCGGCGCGGTGAGGTAAGAGCTGGGTGCGGACGTCTTGCAGTATGCAAGTGCGGTGTGCAGAGGCGGTGTATTTAATTAGAACATAAATTTAAAACTATCTGAATCAGATCCTTTCTTTATTTTATGATAGACTAAGAAAAATTTTACCTAAAAACTCACCATTAGGTCTTAAAAGAAATATTAATATTTTTGGGCAAAATTAGAAAACTAGACAATGTTATGTGTAAGTCCCAGTATTTTCCCTCATGCCCTATAGAAATTGGGAAGAGATTGAATAAATTTTGATCTTCTTAAGTTGTATAGTGGGGGGTAATACAAATGTTGGCTGGTCGCTACAGAGGTCGATTGAGTCGTAAAAACAACTCGCTCTAATGGAGAAAATTTGATTGAAAGAAATCGAAAGAATGTTTGATAAAAATAAAACTCCCCGTTACTAAAACCACCAATACAGAAAACACAATAAGATACTTCATTGTGACTGCAAATTTATGTATTCTGTGATATTAATGACAAAAAAACAAAAACAAAAATTGTTACATATAATATGACTTTTCTTTATCTTATCAGTTTTTCTTTTCACGATTATGCACACCAATATCATCGGTAATTAATCTTTTATTATTTTATAAGCATATTTCTTATGGTAAACTATCACACATTTTACTAATCTCATCAAATAGTAATAATGTACATATATATTTACATAATCTTTAAATCGACAACTTTTATTTTTCTGCGATTGATATCGGTCCAAAAATGGACCGATTTTTCTACCATTCGTAAAATATTTATTGTAATTATTTAAAACGTTTCCATGGCCAGCTACTTATTTTATCGAATAGCTGATAATATATTCTCTGTCTATGAACTTATCCGTTGTCTTTGAAGTGTTATTTAACGAGTTTTCGCGGTTTTTTATGGCGTCCTGTCAGAAAACAAAATAATAACTTTTCAACAGAAACATTATAACTATCCCCCTGAAATATTGGCAATGTTTATATCTATGATATATATCTCATTTTAAGCCTTATTTCCTCGTTTTGCACGTTATATAAAAACATGGTTACAAATCTCCAGTTCTAATTTACAATTATTTAAAAAGTAGCACCATGATTTTGACATCGTGAAATAGGCTCTCTGTATAATTCATCAAATGAATAAAATAAAGCCAACACGGCGACTATGCTTATTAATAATTGTAGACAGTTAATGTATCTTCCTAACGTTATACCAGTTTTTGTGGTAAATTTATTATATAGTATAATACAGTGATTTCAATTTTCACACGTCACGCACTCAAATTTTACAAAATCATTTTCTGATCAAACTTTTGAAGAGATCATAACAAACAAAAAATTATTTTTCTATTATATTCTTGCATCTGTGGTTATCAAACAGGCCATAGAGAACATAAAAACGTAGAAAATATTCTATAAAGATATTTAAAACTGCCACTGGCGGCAATTTCAAATCACAAAAACGCAAATTTCGCGCATTTATAAAGTTTAAGATTTTTAATAATTTATCTATCAATTCTAAAAATATAGAATAATTATTAAAATATAGGTGAATTCATTGCCTGTATAGCAATACAATCAGTTTTATGTCTCCGTATTAAAATTCGGAGGTTTGATTTTTTTAATGTTGGCGGAAAATATTCAAAATCGTCGCCAAATAACCGCAAGCAATCGGAGAAAAAAGTTTTTTGACGCGCGATCGTTCGAGTGGTTAAAACATGTTATGGAAATAGTTTTTATGCCTGTATTTGTATTTGTAGACCAGGGACACACGCATGGACCGCATATCTATGTCATCATGGTAATTTTCGAAGAAAAGTTTTGAGAAAGTCCAGCCCATATTAAATTTACATAGCCTCCTTGGAATTGTGGTTGAAAATTTTCAAGCTGAAACTCAGCTGGAGCTTATTGATCTAAAAATGGTCACAATATTCGTCATAATTTTAATAATGGTAATTTTTTTATTAGGTACAATATTTTTAACAATTCAAGTTTTCCAGTAATGTAGGCCTCACTGGGTGGCTTGCCCGTGCTGATGCCTTCATTTTATAATATGAAAATATAAACTACATAATACATTTAAAGAGAAAAATTATACATTTAAAATTTAAAATACATAATAGTGTTACGTGTAGGTTTTATTTTTATTTTATGCTATGAAATTTTGGTAATATTGTCTTTTTTGTTCTTTAATCCATTTTGTAATTTTGTGTGTGAATTTATTTTTATTTTCCTCAATTTTAATTTCAAGTTTTAAATTGTTGAAAGCTTTTATTGCATGGTATTGGTAGTGTCTTTGTCCAAAGCTTGAATTTACTGTCGGATTTTTTATGTTTTCTTTGTACTTTTTTTTTCTTTTTTTTAAAATATCTATCTTTCACATAGCAAAGAAAACATCCATTTTGGGTGGATAGTGTATTCAAAGTTTATTCGGTAAACAATTTGTTTCTTTTTGCAAGCTTATTTTGGTAAAAAAATGCTTATGGCACCAAAAATTTTTGATTATGAATATAAACAATGCAGAAAACCAAAAAATAAGTTGAAGGACGAGTCGGACGAATCAAGTTAACGCATTTCGACCCCAAAATAGTAACCAATTATATATTTTATCAAAAATTATGCCAATTCACCAGTGTCACGATCATATTGAATGTTTCGCTAAGAAAAGTAAGTAAACATACATATTTTATCAACAATAATAAGTGTGTAATAAGTACTATTTTATACCCATTGCAACTGACCAAATAAACCGCAGAAGTGTGATATAGATCGATTTGAAAGAAAACTGGCCAATTTAAATAAAACCTTTGGACTTATTCTAGGACCCGAACATGCCCTCATTGATATTCTGTTAAAGAAAGAAGTTTAACACTTCTTATAGTACATATTTGAGGAGCGGTCACATGTTGTAGAGTTTGGACCAATCTACGTTGTTGCCAAAATACCAAAGGATTGTAGTGCCAAATTTTTTGTAAGTGCTGAAGGCCTCTTATTTATATTTATGGAATAGGTACAAGACTTCTTTATATGGAATCCAGACTTTCAGTTTCAGTAGAGCTGAGATTCTGTCTAAAGAGACGTCGGCAATATTCTGCATTGGTTTCCACGATTAGTATTGTAAATAAAAAAGGATTTTGAGATGTTAAATATATTAAACAAATAAAAATGGTAATCATCATACCTGAGGACCTTTATTTAAACAAAAATATCTGAGCTACACAGCTCTCAAAGAAAATCAAAAAAAATAACTTCCTGCCTCGGAAATGTATGAAGAAATAATAAATACATTTCTGGTCACTACAAATTTTACATAAAACGTTACGACAATCTTAAATCGCAAAACTTACTTAGTGCCTAATCCGCTGAAATAAAAAAAAAATATATTGTTAAAATCTTATTTAAGGTCAGTCAAGTGACTCATATAAGTATTGAAAATTACAATTTTTCGAAAGTTAAAACTACAGTTTGTATCTTTTTAACTTAACGTAACTCTTCTGTGAATTCTTAAACAATTTGGTTTCGTATATACTCTGAAATAAGTAATTCATTACAAAAAATCACTTTATTATCACAATTTTATCATTAGCTATCAGTAGTGGAAAGTTCGTAATTGGCGTAGTTATCTATTGTGTGTGTTAATTTTAAGATATGCCTTCAACTTTCTAAAAAAATTAAACGAATTGATTTCATTGGGCCAGAGATCTCCGAGTTTGAGAGTTTTTTTCTGGTAAAACAACACAAAAATTTCAGCTTTCCGGTTTTAGTTTCATCTATCACATTATTTGTATTCGAGTTAATTATAATTTGAACAGGTTCTTATAGCATCCACGTATAAAAATAGGTCGACTTACTGTTTTACTTTGTCGAGGTTCTTTACGTGATAGTCCAAGGAATCCTGGTGTGTCAACTCGGGATCAAGGTGTATCCAGTGAATAGCAGTTAGAGTGAACGTAAAATATACGCAATCTACGTTAAGCGCGCTTGGAAACTAAGCGCAAAATACCATGAAAATTTTAAAGCGCTTGCAGGCATAATGTTGTGTGTTGGTAGTAGCTGAATTTACTATCAGAAAATGCAATAAGAAAATGCAGTAAGTAATACAATTTTAAATGATATGTTACTGAAATAGAGTTAAACATAGGAAAAAAATCGTTGGTTGAATGTTTTACGTAACCTGTTTAACTACGCGGCTTATATAAGATGGCCGAAACTTTGGTGAGTAACTGTCAACTATATTCAACTATAGATGCACAACTATATTCACTAGCTTTTATTGACGAGTACCGCCATCTTTGCGTTGAGGTCGGAAACTTTTCAGACCACCCTCGTATAAGAGTACCTACTCGACACCGTTAACAAACAAATTATGTATCAATCTCGCCAATTTGAGATTTCACAGCCAAAGTATTAATAATAATAATTTTATTCCAGAATGTGGGAAGGTTAGTGCAATCCCACACTTCCCATATAATTTTTTTTTTTGTAAAATAGATATAATAAATTAATAAATAAGGACAACTATGCAGGGTGTGTTCTTGAGTGCGCTTGGGCCCAGCGCTCACTCAGGAGTGGCGCTTGGTGCTGGTAGGCTGCGGTCACCAAAGTGTTGGCGGAGGCCATTAGCCGCATCCTGGCGCAAGTGACCCGGTGTTTCATCAGGCCGGCAAATCCATTCAGTGAACATTGTCGATGCGCTGCTGTATCTTCGGTATCCAAATATGATACTACAGTCGTCATGAAACCATGTCTCACACGTATACAGGCCAGTACAGAATGCGTTGAACAGTATTTTTAACGGGATTGCTGCATTTGAAAAATCTGCAAGCAATCATATTAGACACTATGCTAAGGCTTCTCTTTTGTCGTTCGATATCGCCATCGTCCGATAGGTCTTGATTAATAATATGCCCCAAGTATTTCACGTTCGAACATGCATTATCGTGATTTATTTTGGGGTTTGCTACTTTCTTCTAGCCAACATCTCAGATGGGGTTACAGTGTCAATCATCAAGGCAGATGTGTAATTGAATTAAGAACCTAATGAATAAATTAAAAAAAAAGATCAATCTTAAGGTAAGTAGGTAAAAACCTAATTATAATGTTTAAGGTTTTAACTATGCACTATTTTGATATAATGTAAAATCATTATTTTCATATTAGTATTATACAGCTTTGGATTATGTGGTTAGTTAGAAAGTAAAATATAGACATTTTTTAACTAAAATAATAAATGATAGTTAAATAAACTATTTCTTGTCTCCTAATATATCACTTCACAATTTAATGAATATATCAATTTTATGTGTATTAACAATGCTTTAACGTGGATCGAAAATTACCTATTTAATAGAAAGCAATTTGTAAAGTTAAATGGCTCTCTGAGTGATTCGCAGACCACACATTTTGGCATCCCGCAGGGAACTGTTCTAGGTCCAATTCTTTTCATCATTTATATTTGACGGCCGGCATAGTCCAGTGGTAACGCATTGGACTGCCATTCCGAAGGTCGCGGGTTCGAACCCGGCGTGCGCAAATAAATTTTATTTGATTAATTTGTGTTATTTCACAATTAATTAATTAAAATAATATATAGTATATTTGCGGCACGTTCCAGAGTGGAAGATACTACCAGTATCGCCCTGGTGTAAGACCACCATTCAGAATTGAAGCGTTGCTCCAAATGGCTTTAACCGTGTTTAGTGACTAGATCTGAATAGCCAGGTACTTCCCCACCTTCCTCTTTCCCTTCCCCACTTACCTTCAGCCTCACAACATCCCCCAATTGGGGATGCCATAGTCTCACTGGCTCCAGACGGGAGCAGTTGGTACTCTTGTGAGGTATTCACTATAAAAAAAAAAAAAAAAAAAATGTCAACAATATTTTTAAACTCTCAATTATGTCTAAACTTATTTCATACGCTGACGACACAGCAATTTTAACTGAGGGATTAACTTGTAATGAAACCCAAAGAACAGCAGAGTTAGACATAAACATACTAAAAAAATGGTTCGATAAAAATTTGTTAACACTTAATACTGAAAAAACTTTTATAATACCTTTCACCATTAATAAAAATTCATTCCCTGATAATTTAAAGATAAGTACCTATACACTCATATAATTGTAATAGAATTTCAAATTTATGTAAACCTGACTGCTCTGTACTTACTGTTAAAACTTATGTAAAATATCTAGGTGTAATTATAGATAGTAACATACAGTGGAAATTACAAATCAATGCAATAGTAGAAAGGTTAAGAAAATTATTGTACATTTTTCTTAGAATTCGAAACATACTAAATTTTAAATTATTAAGAACCATCTATTTTTCACTAATTCAATCTGTATTACAATATGGAATTGTTGGTTGGGGTGGAGCATTCAAAACTTCTCTTTTACCTTTAGAAATCATCCAAAGAATATTAATAAAAATAATTTTGAAAAAACCGTATGATTACCCCACAATTAGATTATTTCAAGAATTTAAAGTCCCTTCACTTCATATTATTTATAAAAAAATAACTCTTTTTCAAATACATAAAGATTGTTTCAACAATGACAACTTAATAACTTTTTCGAACAGCAATAGACAAGGTATTCTTGGCTATATAACTATCCCGCGCTGTAACACCACCACAGCCCAACAATTTTATAAATATTTTGGTGTCAAATGGTTTAACCAATTACCTCTTAACTTAAGATTGGAAACACTATATCAATAGCATATTAAAATCGTTTATACTTAAAAATACAATATAATCTCTCAATTATTATGATATTGAAATCCTTTTCTCTTATTCTTATCTCTTTCCTTCTTTTACATCGTTTTCTCTTTTATTTTTGATATAATTTTGATATATATATATATATATATATTGTACGTAAAAAAATAAAAATTCTTTTCATGATCTTAACACTCTCTGAAAAAATATGTTAAATTATTATTTACACGCGTTTCGCCGCCTTTTTAACACGAGCATTTGCTCTAAAAAAAGGTGTATCACGATGTACTGTAATGTATTAAAAAGAAAACAAACTTAATGTAATGTAATTGTAAATTTAATATTAAATAAAGAAATTTAAAAAAAAAAAAAAATGTAGTACAAATGGTGAAGATGATATTGTGAATTGAAAAAAGTTGCATTGTCCCATGAATTACATAAAACGCAATGTCAGTGACGCCAGAGCTCAAAACTTGATAATTTTATTTGCAAAACCATGGAAGAGTTTTTTTGGCAATTATTACAATTTTGTTGCATAACCAACGATAAACAAATAATATTAACAAAATGTTAAGTTTTCCCGTGTAAGGCCACATTGAAAATACAGGTAATACCTGATATTTATTATCCAATATGAGATATTGTTAAAAGTATGAGGAGAAGCATATTATTTATTAGTTAATATAAAGGCGTTATTCGAAAGAAAAAGTGACATAATTTTCATCGAAAACAAAATTGATACCACAAAACGTTTCATAAGAACTTAAATTTCCTCGGCCAAATATTTCAGGTAGAAAATTAAAACTTTCATCGGAACTGGGTTTTCATACGGAGATAAATAAATTTTGATTTTCATTTCTTCTGACTTTATCGTAATTTCAATCTTTCCCCCTTGAAACTTTGCACATATCGTATCAACTGTTGAACACGCTTATTCAAGAAACTTTCCGAAGGGAATGATTAAATTGTTTCAAACTCTCATGAATGGAAGAGTTTACGGATGTGGAAGTAGCTGCTCTTAATCGATGCTATAAGGTTATGGATCAAAACAAAACTTTCTGTTCTCCCAGTGGAAAACGCATAAATAGCTATATTTACAGGTTTATTGATTTGAAGCCTTATTTGAAGAAAACATAAAGTTGTTTTAAAAGTAAATATCGTGCCGAAATTAGTAAATTTCGTGTCAAAGATTGTTGAAGAAATGTTGGAACCGAGTTATTTTTGGAATATCGTTTCAAATCTGTTAAATATCATAAACATCTCGTATATATATATATATATATATATACATATTTTTTCAAAATGACGCAAATAAGTGTACATAATGTGGCTCAGTTTTCAAGTTCTGTAAAGGGTCTTTTCAAGTTTTGTTATTGCAACATTTTTAGCCAGACATCTTTCACAATTGAAATAACAACAGAAATTGAATATAACCTTTAAAAAACTATAAAATTAACTTTGAAATTGGATGAGTTGTTTAAATTCAAAAATTTATTAAGAATGTAATTATTTGTAATCCGGTTAAAAACGGGATTGCAGGCCGTTTCCTGATAAATTTTTGGTAAATTCGTAATAATATCGGAAAATGTGATCATGCACCTGCGTTTGTCTTGGTAATATATAAAGACGAAATGCGAAAATGTTAGGATTTTTATGAACACATGTACCGACATCGTAGTAATACATTTTACCAATAGTTAATCAGGAAATTCAGTGTGGTCTGGATTTCCGTTTTAACCGGATTATGAATTATTTGAAGGTATTCAGATTAATAAATTAGCAATATTTTGCTTTCAGTAAGTTTTCTCCGTGCACAACACAATACATTATCTTACATCTGCACAAAGTACATTATATTACTTTGTGCAGGTGTAAGATAAAGAAAGTTCAATACATTATCTTACATCTGCACAAAGTACGTTAAATTACTTTATGCGGTGTAAGATAATGTAAGTTCAATACATTATCTTACATCTGCACAAAGTACATTATATTACTTTGTGCAGGTGTAAGATAAAGAAAGTTCAATACATTATCTTACATCTGCACAAAGTACGTTATATTACTTTGTGCGGTGTAAGATACTGTAAGTTCAATACATTATCTTACATCTACACAAAGTACATTATATTACTTTGTGCAGGTGTAAGATAATGTAAGTTCAATACACTATCTTGCATCTGCGCAAAATACATTATAATATTATCTAAGCGTCAATATTTTTGGTTCTTATCAAAGAACCGCAAATGAGACATAACTGGCCGAAGCCAGTGGGACAATGACATCTCCAATTTGTGAAATGTTGTGAGTCTGAAGAGATGGGGTAGATGAAGGTTGGAAAATTAATTATAATATAATGCTATCGAGATTAATTTCACTGCGCAGCTAATTTTAAATATTTTTTAATAATATTCGCTATCGCTTATTACCCTTAATACTAATTTGGGTTATTGTGTCTGTCTGTAAATCTGGTTCAATGAGCTCTAGAACTCAGATTTGCTTAGAATTGTGTCATTTTCAAAATTAGAACTGATTGTGTAAAAAAATCATACAAGCGATAGTGTAGGTAACGCACTAATAATATAATATTTTAAATATTAACAGAAAATTATTTTGTTTGTCTATATTGGAATCATAATATCCCGGGTTTTTACGGGTTTGTGCTACTTTGTAATATTTTAAATTGTTTTAAGTTTGACATTATATTTGTATTTGATAATCTTTATAATAATATTTATTTTATAATGATATTCAGGAATAAACTCTTTAAATGGATTTGATTATTTAAATGATTAATACACCACAGCAAATGAGTCAATATCACGAATGGATTATTGGAAAGGTTATAGAGAGTTAAGTGCGGTTTTGTGGTTGCTTAGAAGAACGGAAGTGATTTGCAAATAATTTTAGTAATACGTGTGATGATTTGAGGAAAATAAATAGAAGGCAAAGAGAAAACCTAAATCTGTTAATTTCATCTAAGGATCGATGTATCGTAACACTGGCCATATTTTTATTACCAAAAGCACATTCTTAAATGACACATGAAATTTTAAGAAATTAAAAAATTCACAACGTAATCATTCGGTATTTTAAAAATAATACTTAAAATACGAGATTGATTCGATTATTTTATTTTTATAATAAATGTGTAGATTTTAATTATTTTTTTGGATAATGGTCTAATAAGGAAATTAGTCAAAAATATTATGTCTATAAAAACATATATTGATTCATGAATACATCTTTTAAATATAATTTTAAAATGAATATCCTGATTAAAAAACAACAATTAAGATAGTAAGAGACATAAACGCCCTGTGTTTGGTTGGCGGGTTCTGTCAGATCTTACACCGTTACCTCACGGGTCGGTCGTATAAAGTTGCGCTGCGTATACCTGGGTTAGCAATCTAAATTAAAAATAAGCTATTAAATAAGACAAACGATAAAGTAGAAACATGTTTTTTATTTTGAATTATTTTACAAACAAACATAATAAACATTCAAATTTCGCTGAAGTTGAACTTGCGACGAGGATCGTTAACTGTCGGTACGCCAGATGTTTTCAATGGAATTCTTGGAAACTCTGAAGGCCCTTAGAAATGTTTCGTTAAGCCCAGGGTAATTTATTATCCCGACGGTTGCTTTTTTTGCTGCACAATGCACCATTAACCCAATCACCAGGAACAAGATTACATGGATATGAATGATGGAATTGCCGAACGTCACACCGGTGCTGCCAAGTTTTGTTATCAATGTGAGGATACTGTGTCAGCGCTTAATTAGCAGCAGACACATACCTGGACGGATGACGAACCTCGTGCTGATACTGTTGGTGGACGCGATAGACTCTCTCGCTGTAGCAGCTGGTCCAGTTTCTTCACCACCAAAGATTCTTGCTGCAGAGTCTCCATCCTCTATCTTCGCCGAACGTCACAGCGGTGCTGCCAAGGTCTGTTATCTATGTGAGGATACTGTGTCAGCGCTTAATTAGCAAAAGACACATACCTGGACGGACGACGAACCTCGTGCTGAACTCTTTCGCTGCAGCAGCTGGTTCAGTTTCCTCACCACCTAGGATTCTTGCTGCAGAGTCTCCATCTTCTATCTTCGTGTCACCTGTTCCTGTACTTCATCACCTGTTCATGTACTTCATTTTATTCAACTTAATTTCACTTATTTTTTAATATTTATATTTTTGTTATACTTGCATCAACTGTAAAGCGCGTGAGGTGATATCTCACAAAAGCGGCGCTTACAAATTGTCCAATAAATAAATAAAATTAAAATTGTAGAGAGTTTGCAAGGTTTAAAAAAAACATGTCTATGAAATATCTTGTCAGTGATTATTTAAATTTTACAGGCCGGGTTTGGTACATGATAAAGAACACATTGAGGTAAAGTTAAAGATAAACGATATGTTATATAAAAATGTGTCATGTCTTATCAGGTCGTTTTTGTAAAAGTTTTCAATTTAAATATTCAAATGAGATTATTTTCCGAGTCAATCAATTACGTCATTAGAAATCCGGTCTTTTTATCATATTATAGTTGGGGTTTCTCCACTGACCATCTTCACTGTACGGAGAAACATGGTCAATGGTCCTGTGGTCATCAATATCTGCCCATTCCTCGTCCGGGATGTCCTCCTCCAACTTAGGCCATTTCTTCGTCTTCATTCTCTGCTCAGCCTTATGCGGCTTTTCGGAGATTCTAATGTTTAATAATTCTGATAATTACGTATCATACATTTGATTGGATAGGTGGTACTATTATTTTATCTTGAATAATTTATTTATGTGAATTACTTAAATTTTAGTTTAATGAATTTTGCGACGAATTTTATCAAATACATTATGTCAAATATTTCACTGTGGGAATTTTGCCTCGAATATCATTTACCGCATGGTCAAGCTTTTTTTTTCCAATGTTTATTTTGCCCCGAATATTATTTACCGCATGGCCAAGCTTTTTTTTCCCAGTGTCAATTTTGTGGCCAATAATATTAACCATATTGCCAATTCCACTGTCAACTTTGTTCAGAATTTTATAAATATTGCTGCCAAGCTTTATTTCTGCAGTTACAATTTTGTCTCCAATTTCATGAACAGTATTGCCAAGTTTTTCGTCCGTAGCTTTAATTTTATCACCAATTTCATGAACAGTATTGCCAAGTTTTTCGTCCGTAGCTTTGATGTTGTCACCAATTTCATGAACAGTATTGCCAAGTTTTTCGTCCGTAGCTTTAATTTTGTCACCAATTTCATGAACAAGCGTTTTTTCCACAGTACCAATTTCGTTTTCAATTTTATGAAACCCATTGCCAAGCTTTTCTTTCTCTGTGTCAATTTTGTCCCGAATTTTACTACCCACACTTAAAAGTTTTTCTTTCCCAGTGTTGATTTCGTCCCCAATGTAATTAAATGATTTGGAAAAGAAAGCTTTGACCCGTTCGAAGCAGTAGTGAATAATCCAAATCTGAAAACAAAAATAAAACGAGATTGATTACTTCATTTATGGATAAGGATCAGATTATTATTTTGTACAGTATGCACTTTGTATAACATCAAATCGTTAACTGTACATGCAAGCAAATGAGGAGCTGAAGAGGTTTATAATTAATTAATTTGAAAATAATAAAATTTTATGAAAAAGTTTTTTTGAATCCCAACGGCTCCCGATCCAGTAAGACTATGACATTCCCAATCGGGGTATGTTGCTAGGCTGAAAGTAGCAATGGGGGAAAGAGACGGGCAAGAGGAAGATTAGTAAGTACTTGGCTATTCAGACCTAGTCACGAAAACGTCAAAAGCCATTTAAGGCAATGTTTCAATTATGACGGTGGTCTTACAACAGGGCGATACTGAGAGTATCTTTCACTCTGGAACGTGCCGCAAGTATACGATAATATATTATTTTAATTTAATAAATTGTGAATCAAATTAAATTTACTTGCGCCGGAATTTGAACACACTACCTTCAGCTTGCTAGTCGAGAACCTTACTCCTCGACCACAGAGGTCGTCAATACGAATCTATTAAATTGATGCATGAAGCATTATTCCCGAGGCTTTGGCATTTGTAATTTTTGTTTTCTTTATTTAAATAAAATTTCTTAATTTCTGTGGTGCCGTGCAATAAAGTATCAAATCCATTAAAGTAAATACTGAATAATAGATCCATTTAAAACAATAAGAATAATTTAAGATAAAAATAACCAACATTAGAATATTAATATTAATTATCGGCAGAAGACCGAAAAGTATTTTTTCAGATTGAAAATTTTTAAAACAATTTTGACTGTTGAACTGTTAAATTGCTTATTCAATCTAAATGTTTATAAACTTCAAAAATATTTCAATCTATGTTCCTCTTTATGTTTTAGAAAGAATTTCGTTTTTAGAAAATATATGTAGATGTCAGATCGTAAATATTTACAAAATATAGATGTCAGATCGTAAATATTTACAAAATATAGATGTCAGATCGTAAATATTTACAAAATATAGATGTCAGATCGTAAATATTTACAAAATATAGATGTCAGATAGTAAATATTTTGGAGAATCAAAGTAAAGCTACAAAATCCTAAAACTTTTTGAAATAGGCGCATAATTAATGGAACTAAAATAGGAAGTAGGCAAAAAACCAAAAATAATATATATTTTACTAGGCATTTAAGTTTTATCCGTAGATTTAAATTTGAATGAAATGAAAAAAAATATAATCTCACCGATGAAACCACCAACAACACGGAAAACAGGAGTAACCACTTCATATTGATAGTTGTTTAAAAGGTCTTTAGAACTAATGACAAAACCAAATTGCAGCGCACTAAATTGACATTTCCTTTCCTTTATCAAATCACTTATTCTCAATATATTCATAATGTATTTTTCACTAACACCTTATCGGGCTGTTAGAGAGGAAACTGATAATTTATGTATGTAAGTATAACATGATATATGGATAATATCATAACTACATACAAAAAATAATAATCAAATGTTTCTCTGTTTTTAGTTTCTCAACTCTCTTTTAAATTTTTATTTTTATATATATTGATTCTCTAGAGCAAAATTCTACAAAATCAAAACAAAATTTCATGGAATGGAGAAAAAGCAGACATGTTTTTTTTATTATTAATTTATTTTTTAATCTTCTATCTATTTCTACACTTCCTTTCAATTTCTTTTCTTTTTTTATATATTTTTGATTATCTGGCTCATTAATTTCACCAAATCAAAAGTAAGATTTCACGGAATGGTTGAAAAGCTTACATGTTTCTATTTTTTTTATATTTATATATACATATGCTTTTTTCTTTTTACATATTTTTTAATTCCCTATTTTTATTTTTTTGATTATTTTTATTCTCTATTTTCTTTTAATCTCCTTTCTTTCTTTTATCTATTTTTGATTCTCTAGCTTATTAATTTCATCTAAATAAAAAGTAAAATTTCAATTTGATAAACTAACATGTTAATTTTTTTTTACTATATTGCTATTTTTGAATTATCATATTTGAATATTCTTTTAGTCTATTCTCTACGTTTATATTATTTTAAAATATATAGTTAGCAACTTCTTATATCAACCAAGAAAACTTTTCAAATTATTTATAAAGCGCAATAATTAAGTAAAAGTTAATACACTAGACAAAACAAGAATCGCTTTTAATAAATCTGCCTATTTCTGACTGTCCTAAAACAGGTGAATCTCCTAGTTGGACAGCCAAAGATCACTGTAATATGTAATTTGTTATGTTTTTTAAAAATTAATAAATTAAATAATAATAAAATGTGAAAATAATAACCAAAACCTGATATTGTAAATAAATCAAAGTTTCAAATATAAAGTAAATATGTACATTGTACATTCGTATATGCATACAATTATTCATATTTGTTGCAAACCAGTAAGACTGAAAACAGGAAAAGAATTTACTCGTAAGGTATATAAAAA
The DNA here is from genome assembly GCA_026573805.1 of Hesperophylax magnus. NCBI lineage: Eukaryota > Metazoa > Arthropoda > Insecta > Trichoptera > Limnephilidae > Hesperophylax > Hesperophylax magnus. The sequence continues at coordinate 7,827,440 of JAIUSX010000010.1, read as the reverse complement.
AATAAATATGAAGGTATATAATATACTGATACGTATTTTAAAACAGATGTTTAAAAAAAGAAAAATAATCTCGTATCTACAGAAAAAAAACTAATAAGTAATGACAATAATTAGTTTTGCCGATGATACTGTTATGTTATTCCACGAAAAGGACTGGATGGACACTTATAAAGAGGTTGAACATAGACTAACTGCACTTCAAAATTGGCTTCGGATGAACTCTCTTACGCTCAATATAATTAAAACTCATTATCTAGCCTTTTCAATAAACTCAAGAGGTCAACCGGGTAAAGAATACACTCTAAAATTGCACGAGTGTCAAAACAATAAGTCACATTGCTCTTGCCCTATTATAACAAAGGCAAAAAGTATTAAGTAACTAGGAGTGGAAATAGACGAAAACCTTAGATGGGACATACACATAAATGGAATCACTAAAAAGCTTACAAGACTTGCATATTTCTTCAAAAACCTAAGAAACATACTACCTAGGAAAGACATCCCGTCTTGAGTACGGAATTCTAGTATGAGGATCTGCTACAGCAAATAATATTAACCATTTAGATATTGCTCAGAAGAGCATTATAAAAACCATGCTAAAATTACCCATCAGAACCCCCTCAAAAGATATTTTTAAGTGTTTTGACATTCTAAATTTAAAACAAATATATGCCAAGAATATTTTAATACATCATTTTAAAAACAGAAAATCTCCTAATGAAACTCGGATACATGATACAAGAGCCTCAAAAAGGGATATACGAGATGTTCCAAAATTCAAGACAAGTTTTGGCCAAAGAAACCACATATATCTGGCAACCAAACTTTACAACATCCTTCCTTCAAGTTTGAAAAATATAGAAAAGATAAATAAGCTTAAGGAAAAAATCAAAACATGGGTGAAAGAAATTAATGCAGACATACTAGAAAATGTATTAAAAACATCATAGAAACTAAATACCAGAAAATCAAAGAAATCTACCAGTCCGCCTCAGCACAGGACTACCTGAAAAGGACTAAGAACAAACCATATGAATGAAATATTATAGATTTTTCATGTAATGTAACTCTCATCAAACCTTATTAAATAGACACTAATAAAAAAAAAATAAGAAAATACATATCAACGCTTTCATTAATATCGAATTTAAATAAAAGCCGATACTTGAAATGGTAAAATAAGTATGACCGTACATGCATACAGTCATTAATATGCATGTAAAAAAAATTAAGGAGTTTTTTTAAAGCTAATAAATAAAGCAAGTTAATAACAAGCAAATAGGTCTGAAATTAGTTGCATTTTGAAACTCACGAAATTATGAACACTAAATATATCAATAAGTTCACAGTGTTTATTAGCAAGGTGATGAATTCTTAGAATTGGTGAATAAATAGAGTAGTTAGTATTGAGGTTATTGTTACATTTAAAAGTATCTTTGCTTCGAGTTTGTCTGGCAGGTGCATTAAAATAAATTAATTCCATTATTTCAGGGCTTTCAATAAGAGATTTGATAATTTTGAATAAAAATAATATATCAGTTAAAACTCTTCTATCTGATAGTTTGAGAATTCTGGTTTCGGTACGTAAGTTATTATAATTTATAAGTTCGATGGGAATATTCATTTTAAAATTGATGTACCGAAGGAATTTATTTTGTACCTTTTCTAAGGCTTAAAAATGGACTTCGTAGAACGGTGACCATACTGTTAAATCATATTCTAATTTACTTCGTACTAATGAGCAATATAGATGTCTTAAAGTTAAAACATTTTTAAACTTTGCCTCCATTCTCAAAATAAATCCAATAATGGTTAATTATAAAAGATTATTACTTCATTTTGTGGTTTCCGATTAGATACGAAACTTTTATCTATGTTTATAGATAGGGAAATTAAAAAATTCGTGGAACTGACATTTATTTGTTGTAATCAGTTAACTGTTTTTTTGTAATTATTATTATTCTTGCACTACTCTGAAAAGGACAACGGGAAGTTTTGGTCTTAATATATCAAAATCGTCAGAGAATTTACTTGAAAATGTTTAGTTTATATGATTTCCGTTTAGCTTTATAATGTTTTAATATTATCTGGAAACATAAAAAATTGAACGCCTTTTAAAATTGTATGTACAGCGTTCATGAAAAATACAAAAATTAAGTGGTCCCAAATATGACCCGTGGAGAACCCCGTTGGTGGCAACGGTTTTATTAGAAACTGTAGGTACTATCAATTTTAATACGTGTATTATATATACAGCATTATTACACCAATATTCGTGATTGATTTTGTCAAATTCTTCGGTATATATTTATAAATTAAATCGTTATAGGTAGAAATATCTTTTAAATTGACACCTATGTAATTATCTTATGATAAAAGATAAAAAAAATAGATTTTCCAAAAGTAAAGTCAAGTTATTTTGGTGAAATTACTTATTTGGCACAGTTATGACTTTATATAAAAGTTTGAGAATCGTTGTTAAAAATGCGTAGGCAGCAGGTACGAGCTTACAAAAATAGCTCACCACAATTATATCTCTTTTTTAAAAATAAGATTGAGTAATGTGTATTTTTTAAGGAAAGCTAGTGATTGATAAAAGACCAAAATATATACGTTTTTAAATTATTTAATTTGAAGTCCGCACAAGCATCCCAAATGCTCCCAACAATCTTGATCCAGTGAGACTATGCCATCCCCAATTGGGGTATGCTGTGAGGCTGAAGGTAAATGGGAGGGGAAGAAGATGGGTGAGATGAAGGTGGGAAAGTATCTGGCCATTCAGACCTAGTCATCAAACATGGCGAAAGCCATTTTAAGCTACGCTTTAACGTTGGTCTAACTAGAGTATCTTCCACTCTGGTTCGTGCCGCAAATACTGTATATAATTTTTAATAAATAAGTAGTTAAATGACATTAATAAATCAAATAAAATTTACTTGTGCGTGTCGGGATTTAAACTCCCATGGTTGATGGTTGAGAGAGGCCGTCAAAAGTCCATATGCAAAGGATAATGGCAAAATTGGTGGGTCAATGTTTTTAACACGTTGAACGCCATGTAGGTCACCGGTGACCTCATAACGAAAATTTTCATTTTTCTCCCATAGCGCCATGACGGTCACCGGTGACCGCAGTTAATTTTCTTGATTTTCATGGAAAATTTTGGTCAAAAAAAAAAGGATTCGTTTTGATGGTCGCCGATGCCATCTGAGTATTTTTTTTTCAAATTTAAAAAGGTAATTTTCTTCATTTCCACAATGGCGTTCAACGTGAAGAAGCAATGGTTTACGAGAATTATTAGAACAACAATCTTATTATGATTTTTTTTAAATATTCTTTAAAGTCTTAACAAGGCAAGGAGGGAGAGGAAGTTCTGGGAACGAAAAGAGGCATGAGGGGTGGGTAGGTATCTGGAAATCAGTATCTCCAGGAGTGACAAACGACTCAATCCATCCCTCGTCCTACGGTGTAAGGCACTATGTAGTATTTCGACACAGCAAAATGATACTGTATGTTAGCATATTTTATGAATACAGGGAATTACTTATAAACGTATTTTAAAATTTATACGAAAGTAAAAAACATTGGTGTAAGGTAAATGGTTGTTTATAAGTTCTGTAAAATTTGAAACACCTTTATTAGTAGGGGAGATTTTATATATACATTTTTTCCAAAGCAGCAAGAGCAAGTTTTTTGTAAATATATTTCCTTTTATGTGGCTGACAGATTACGCCATTCGCATCATGGCTTGGCCTATTTTAAAGTATCGCTCGCCATACATATCCATTGGGGTTGTATGGCCAGCGACATGCTGAAATAGGCCAAGCAACGAGAATATAGCGTGATCTGTCAGAGGTTTTAGTCACAAATAAATGCAAAAATTCCTTTAAAATTATTTTTTTATAAATAAAAACAAAAACTGATATTATTGAAGTTTTGTATTAGATATGGTCTATTTGAGCCTGATATCCAAAAAAAATATTAATGTGAAATAGGCCCTAAATGCGTTCTTCATACATGTCATCTTTTTAAAAAGTTGAATTAAGGATGAATTAAAAGATGTAAGAAAAGTTGAATTAAAGTTGTAAGAAAGTTAAGATGTAAGAAAAGTTGAATTAAAAGTTGAATTAAGATGAAGAAAAGTTGAATTAAAAGATGTATTATTTTAATAAAAAATGTTACTTTTAATTGTCAAGTCTCTGTCAGCCCTGAATTGTTGAAGCTCCTTTGCCATGGTGCCATAGCCAAGTGAAGATAAATTTGATTGTAACAATAAACTCACTACTATTTGCGCTGTTATAATATTTAGCTAGATTATATCTGTTGGCAAGTCACCTTTTCTGTATATTTTATCCTGTTTAAATGAAGTACTTTCTATTATTGTAGCATTCTATGCCTTAAGAAAATTTCAGCTGTATCACATTCAATGTCGTTTTGTATACATATTGTTGTGTTCTTAAATGTAATACTAATATTCGCTTATGTACCACTGTGTACTTATAATCTATGTATCACATTATTGTAAAAGCCTTTTATGGCGTTTAATAAATAAATAAATAAAGGCGATGCCATACCTAGTAATGAAAAAACATGTGTTTTTGGTTTGAAAATTTGATCGTCTAGAAATGTTTCAGATGCTTTAATTAAATACTGCAAGTAGAATACATCTTAGAAAAAACCAATGTAAAGGCCTATGAAAACTGCTTTATAGTTCAAAATCTCCTACTTACAAACCCATTTTCGGTTATGATTTTATTGTATAATGTGGCAAATTAAGTTATATATAAAATGATCGAAAAAAAATTAAATATTTATGCCTGAACATCCACAAAATAAAATAAAAACTTATTTCGATTCTATCGGCTAATAATTAACTTTTATAGCTTTAATAATTTTATTACATCTTCTCCCATTCGAAACCTTTCAAGTAAATTATATCCATATTTGTTTGTTTTTTATTTGCTCTACTATACACTTATAATTGTATGCTTATACCTACTAACTACTTTTTATACATAACACTATGTTCCATCTCAGATCTTATTATTTCTTATTCATGTCGATATTGCTAAATTCTATTAGTTTTTGCTTTTTACAGGTGCAACTCTTATTTTGTTATTTTTTTTTTTTTAAATCTCTGTTATAATGTTCTTTACCTCACGAGTAAGTTACACTCTAATTTATATTGGTTTATCGATTTGTTAAACACACAATTAATACTGGGTTTAAACACACCCACTTACTTACTTTTTATGTTGAACTTTCTTTTACTTACTATTTCATGCTTGGGTATATTTTATATTGAATCCATCTTATTAGTGTTTTGCTAATTTGCACAAAATTTTATTATATGTGTTGCTTTCTTACAATTAACTCCATTTATCTTCTTATGTTCAATTATTGTAATCAATGTAAATGTATATTTTCATGTAAAAGCCCATTAGGGCGTAAATAAAATAATAAATAAATAAATAAATAAAAATAAATAAAAGGCACTTTTTGGCCATGTTTTTATCTTGCATAAATCAACAGGCGGATGGTGTTAAGCGGGAATTTAAACCTTATCACCATCTACGTAAGGGTTGTTATTGATAGCGGCTCAATTTAAAATATTACACGACGTAGTGCATCGCCTTAACCAAATTAAATGAATTACTTTGACAGATGGATTATTGGAGCGGAAATCACACAGTTAAATAAGGTAGTGATATTGGTAGTAGGAAAGAGAAAATTTTGAAAATTACGTTAATTTTATCAAAATAATCGTAAATTCTAATCAGACCACATTATTATCTAATGTTATCAAATGCACTTGACCTGTAAAAATTTAAGTAATTAAGAAGAAACTATGAGATTTTTTTACTAAAACGTAGAAATTTGATCATATTTTTTATGTACACAAAAGATAATCATGCGTTAAATTGAGGCATTAACTATTCTTAGTATCTTTATTTTATTTAATCTATTTCTATTTTAACTATTTTAATGTGAAAGAGTCTAATGGGTATTACATTTTACTAACAGTTTAATGAAACAACATACATAAATAATTATTTTGTATTACTGTTATACATAGACCGGTCAGTGGCTAAATTGGCATCGAGTTTGAGTCTCGCCCAAGCGGAGTGTGTTCATTTCCTCGTTTAGGTTTTATTTTTTTTTTTGACATTGACTGAAATTTTTTTACATTTTTTTTTTTTTAGACAATGTATAGATAGTCCCACGAAGCTGCCACATGGCTTCTTGTCTGCAAGTTATATCCTCTATCACAACACAAGCAATATTATAAACTTGCTGTGGTGGTAGTAAAAGATTTTAAAACATTGTCAGGTTATTTATAACTGGAAATATTTGATATCTTTAAAAAAATAACCAGTGTATACGATGTTTAAATGACTTTAAAGTTAAATGTCATTATTTATGTACAAGACGTGTTTGCCTTTACAAGAAAAGACTGTAAATAATAAGCACCGGCACACATCGGATTAAAGTAAAACACCGTGAGATGCTCTATCCAAACCATCATAAAGATAAAAACCATTCAAATCAAAATTTATATTTTAATTACATGTATTGTACTAGTATACAGAACATACAAAGGGTCTAGCTTATAGGCACTTCCTATTTCTTACAGCCAACCCAATTCACAATAAATAGTTATATGTATTTCAATAGTACTGTATTTTAATTCACAGAAACTGAGACAATCAGAATGCTTTCAGCGATAATTTCGATTGGAGCAAATATTGCATCAGCGCGCCATACGATACAGCAATTGGCCAGTAGTAAGTGGCCAGCAGTAATGGCCAACAGTCGGTAGCCATCAGTTATTGGCTAGCCTTAGATGGCCAGCTTCGGTGGCCATAAGACAGTAGCCAATAGGAATTGGCCAGCCTTTAGGTGGTCAGCAGTGGCCAGTTCAGTCGGTAGCCAGTTCAGTCGTTAGTCAGCAGGAATTGGCCAGCCTTTAGGTTGTCAGCATGAGTGGCCAACAGTCGAAAGCAGGAATTGGCCAGCCTTTAGGAAATCAGCAGCAGTGGCCAGTTCAGTCGGTGGCCAGCAGAAATTGGCCAGCCTTTAGGTTCAGTGGCCAACAGTCGGCAGAAGAAATTGACCAACTTTTAGGTGATCAACATCAGTGGCCAGTTCAGTCGATAACCAGCAGGACGTAAGCGTCGGCAAGGTCATTTGATTATAAGGGCCGGCACACGGAGACGCCCCACTATTGTAATGACAGATCTGCGTCTGACTCTGCTGTTGGAGTGCCGGCAGTAAATAGCACATTGTACAGTGGTGCCTCACACAACGAACTTAATTCGTTCCAGGAGCAAGTTCGTTATGCGAAAAGTTCGTTATGTGAAACGCGTTTTCCCATAACAATACATGTTAAAAAAAATAATTCGTTCTGTAGCATAAAATATGGTAAGATGACATAAAAAAAGATAAATTTTTTGTTATTATTTTTATTTAGATACATCTAAAAACATAATGAAAAAAACACACATTTTTTAATTTTAAGAAATAATCGAATCTTGCACATCTTCATCCATTTTCCGCCGATGGTGCAGTGAAAAACCTGTCCAACCACCTTTCACCTGCCTGTCCTTAATCCAAATCGCTAATAGCCTCTCCATTTCCTCGTGGATTGAAGATCTATGTTTTTCATTAAATAGTTTTGATACTCCTTTGGCTACTTTGGCTGATTTTATTGCATCCTTGTTTGTCAAAATGGTGAAAATGGTGGTCTTGTTGAGGCCAAACTCTTTGACGAGGTCACACTGTTTTACCCCACATTCACTCCTTCTAATTATTTCCTGTTTCATTTCAAGAGAAATCACCTTCCTGCTTTTTTTAGAACCCATCATATAAAAAAAATGTTGAGTTTATCTTAAAAGGACGACTGCCGTGATACGTGTGCGATTTAATTCGTAATGAAGAACGATTGCTGCGATACGTGCGTAAGTTAAGCGTACTACGCAGTGACTAACGAGTCTAACGACTGCCTGCGCGGGAGGATGCAATTAATCGGCAGTGATCGTAGAAGATCGGGCGACTTCGTTGTGTGAAGCGAAGTTCGTTGTGTGAAGCGAAGTTCGTTGTATGAATCGTGAAATGAACGAAAAGGAAGTTCGTTGTGTGCAGCATTCGCTGTGCGAGGCGTTCGTTGTGTGAGGCACCACTGTACGTAGTTGTAATCTTTAAAATGACTGTGTCGTGATGGAGGAACTTAAGTGAATGCATCTTTCAGTTGAGTATCAGGAATGGTAATTTCAAGTTGTACAAAAGATCACGTTTTTTAGATGTTGCTTTGACTAGTTGTAAATATTGAATATTAATAAATATTTTGTTAGTGAGGTATTTATAATATCTATATTCAATGTTAACAGTTTTCAAGGCAGGCGTTTAGTTGCGCGAATAATATTTTTTTTTCACTCTTTCGGCTTTAATCGCCTGGTAACACAGCCTTTTACATTTGTCAATACTACGATGTCGTTTTGGAAAATAGGATTATCGAACTCACAGGTGTTCGATTTAGTTGCAATTGATATTTAAGAATAAGGCATTTTATTAAATGAAATAATATTATCCTTCACGTTCGATAAAATTTATTTATGTAACGTTTTAATGTCATTTAAAAAACAGCAGATCATCAAAAAAAATATTAAAACTGAAAAGTTCTAAAGCTGCTACATTTTGACTCACACATTCGTTATATTTTAAAATTGGTGAGACTTACCTCAATGAAGCGTACGCCTTCCAAAAACACGAAGACTGAGATGTCACGAACGCGCGGTGTGTGATTTGCAATATTCAGAAAGAGTTATATTTCTCACGCACGTTAGATTTTTCTCTATTTTACGTAGACCATCTTTCTAGGGTTAATTTCGAATTTTATTTGCATATTACAATTGTAGATATCGTTGATTTCTTGCTATTTACAATACTTTAGGTCTACATATGGGCCATAGCTTTAAACAGTACCTAATAATATTTAAAAAAATACAAACGATTAAAGATTTTTACTAATGTGTTATAATCGCAAACAATAAAAATGTTTTCTCATATTCACGGGGTTTTATCATATAATGGGTATTCCTAAAGTAAATAATTTAGAGACTTCCGCAATATGTTCCAGACTCACACTAAAAATATTTATAAATTATTACTGACTGTTAGGTAGAAATATGATGACAGCAGTCCGGTTTGAGAGTATCTTAATAAGATGGAATATGTGCCACAAAATAAATATTGCATGCAAAGTCACCAAATATTAGAGGGAAAATTGGTTTTAATTTAATGTTTTTTTTGTATTTCTAAATTGAAGAAATTATAAAATGATGTATAATTTCTTCGATTAAGAAATTACACATAATTTTATAATTTCTAATTTTGCATAGTGTAATAGTTTTCATTTTATTGGACACGTTTTGTTGCGTACCGAATAGATTGGTACTCGACGAATGGACTGTAATTTAATAAGACTGAACAATTGTGTTTATCACAAGGAAAAATAGTAGAGTGGGAAGGAGGTGTGTGCCTTGTGAATGTTGTTGCTTCAATTAGAAGTTCTGATGTTGGTCTTGAATTCCCTATGGGCACTATAGTTTAAAGATGTACATCCAATATTGTTTCATCGCATGATCATTTTTTTTATCACAAATATGTATTGTTTCAAAACATGAATGGTTTTTGATCACTCTCGATAATATACAATATTTATTAAATGTATGATGATTTGGGGTTGATAAATTACACTGTTTTTGTACTAATTATTATATATTATATAACGACGAAAATAACATTAATCAACAAAAGACATTTGCTCTTGGCCTTCTATTTTTCAAATATTATTTTTTTTCAAAGGTAAAACCTTTAGGAAAATGGAATAAAAATAAAGGAGAGGGCGATTTTGGTAGGAACTGGATTATTGGAATAATCATAAAAGTGTTCCAATATTAACCACATTCATACAAATCAAATAATTCTTAATATAAATTAATGATATTCTGTCATTGAGTTCCTAAAATATAGTGATTATATTTATTTCTTTTTGGTAGTTTTATACTTACGTTTTTGGCTTTAAAAATCTGCTCAACTGATTGAGTTTATATGTAAAAAATGTAGCAAAAAATTTTCTTTTTAATATTTTTGGTATTTCGGAGTAAAATCATTAGCCTCAAAAGAATGGTCCTCTCATGTCAATAAATTATTCAACGGCCAATCCGTCAAAAACAATAATTGTTACTATATTGTATTTTTTTAATACCACAATAATAATTCTTATACTGTATGTCAGTAGATTTATTATTTGTGCTTTTGGCCACTATTGCTCTAAAATAACCAGATTTTATCGTTAGAAAGTTGTATCTAAGTACGAACGTCTCGTGAGTACTGTGGTTTATGAATTTGACTCTTAATAGGGGAAATCAAAACCTTAAAGCAAGATCAGGAAAGTTTTCATTTTTTAATCATTGAAAACAATATTAACCACACCCAAAAGAAGAGATTCGGTCCCATCTAGGAATTGAACCCCGGTCATATATTCATTCTAGAATTGTAAAAAAGACAATAGATGTCGCACATTGAATTGAAAATGAATTATATTTATCCAAGTCAATGTTAGAAGCTCTCAATAGAAGATGCAATTAACAATGAATCAGCTCAGTGGTCTGAACACTTCCCATTCAAGGAAGAGGTCTTAGGTAAATTTCATAGATGCGAATGAATCTTTTTATGTCTTTTCTGTTTCACATTTTTTCGATTGAGAGTCGTTGATGTTGTTTCCAATGATTAAATATATCAATTTAACGTTTTACTCATTACGTTATTACACTATTAAAACAAACAAAAAAATTGTCACCTAAAACAAAGGTACAATTTTTAAATATTTTGAGGATACGTCCGGTCAGTGGCTGCGTTGGCATTACGTTTGGGTCCCACCCAGGCGTAGGGTGTTCAATTCCTCGGCTGGCTTAGTCCTCCATCACTTCACGAGCAACATTTGCCGCTTACTGTGGTGGTAGTACGAGATATTCAAATATTGTCAAGCTGTACATAAAAATAACTAGTATTTATGATTTTTAAATGGCATTAAAGTTGAATGTCATTAATTATTGATGTACCATTTGAATGTCATATAGAAAAAAAACATTTTGAATTGAAAGTTTTAAAAAGACATACCTACTGCGGAGAACGTGTAAGAAAAATGTCCCCCTTATTGTGAAAGCGAACCCAAATTGGAGTAGGTAACTAATTAGTGTTTCTGAAAAGTGCGAAAGTTAAATGATGACACCTTTTATTGTTGATGTCACTAGTGCCGGCTGAAGCACTTACAAAATGAATACTAATGCTACTCGAGGCAATGTTTCCGTTTATTTCATACAAAAGAATCGAGATTCGCGTACACTTTTATACAGAATATTGTGGCCGTGATTAAAACGAACAAGGTTTCGCACTTAGTCCGAAACGGCGTCCATTTTTGGCTTTGGGTTGTCGCAGCGGGGCTTAGTGTCACAATATGTGGGGCGTGTGCAGTATCCACCTTTTCAAAATTCCCTAGTACAATCGAATGAATAAAATGATTGTAAAGAGCTTAAATATATTTTTGTGTGGATGATCAGGTAGGTCCAATTATGCTTCTTTATAAATGAACGGAACAATTTTACAAGTTGATAGTTGGTAGGTGAGAGAGGCTGGACTACTTACGCTACTACATTATATATTAATTTTGGTTAAATGTATATTTATTTATAACGAAGTATAATTGGAGCTACCTGATCATTCACACAAAACAAATATTTAACAGAAAATAATATTCTTGTGTTAAAATTTTACAGCGTGTCCATTGTCCATTGTCCAAAGACCAGTAAAACAGTTAATAACCTACTGACTTGCATCAGATACATTTTTACTAATATATATTACGGATTATCTTACATGTAACTTTCTCTGCAACCAACCAAAATACTCCTCTTTTTCATACAATACATCTGGAAAAATCTATGAAAAGTGTTGCACGGTGTATTTTTCTTACAGCTTTGGCACTAATGCAATTTGATTGTTAAAAGGTCTCAATAATTCCATTATTAGGATGATTTGCCGCCAGTGGAGATTGTGTTGTCAGCTTTGTTGAAAAAAAAAGGGTTTATTATTTTAGATTGATTATTGTATTTTTTTTTCTTTATTCATAAAAATATATTTGGATACAGGTTTTTTACATGCTTTTCGACTACCACACTAGACACATGTCCGTATTATTTATTTTATTACTTTGTTAATTTTATTAAAAAAATATGCAATGCATTAATTTACTCATTTTAAAATATACAATCAAAAACACACTTTGAATAAGAATATTGTTTGGAAAAACATTAATTCATTGAATTTATTTAACATTTGTATTTACTATATCTACAGCGTTTGACTGCAAAGTTACACGTGTCGATCCGTAACGCTTTAATGTAGGTATCTATTTAGTGCTGTATAGTACCTAATCTATAGTACCCTGCCGTATAGTGCTGTATAGAACAGCGGGCCAGGCCCGGTCCTAAGAATGTCAAGGGAGAACTGAAAAAAGTTTGGACACAAAGTGATTTTAAACTTTTATAAGTGTTGTTGTTTATCGCGCGCTCTCATCTAGCGATGCGACGGCGGTATCCCCCCTTCCTCTACTCTTCCTCCACCCTCTGCCCCACCCTGAACCGCCCCCTGCCCTTTGCTGCCCAACGCCCTCCCTGATGAAATGTTATGACACAGCACATTTTATTAAAACAAAGTTTTGGGATCATTTCTGTGATAACAAATAAGTTGGAATTGTGTTTTGCTCGACTTTCGGAGATTTTTACCAGATTTTACGGCATTTTAGGGAAGTCACAATCGCTCAGCGGAATTAGTAAGAAGATGTAAGATTATAAACTCCTTAAAATTAAGAACTTCCCCTATCAAGACAAGAAAGTAATTAAGTAAATATTTTTTAAAAATGTTCTGCTAATATTATTAAAATATTCATAAAATCGCATATGTAAAGGGTGTTTCAATCATTGCGCAATATTTGAATTTAATGCCAGTTTGGCAGTCATGATAATATTTGGCTAATTTATATAGCGATGATGTCACAAGATATGACAATATATGATAAGACATGCCAGATCGATAGAAGGCATATGGGAGTTAGTAAATATGGAGCATTACACGATAGAACAACGCGTCCTGATTGTTAAAAATTATTTTCAAAATGGTGAAATTTTGATTGCCGCGATCCGTAAAGTGCATCCAATATTCGGTCGAAATAATGTTCCGCATTCATCTAATTCTCATTCGAGAGAACTGGTTCGGTTAGTGATGTGAAACACACGACACGAGCTGGGAGAGGTCGTTCAGAACAAAACATCACGACAGTTCGCGAGATGCTGGCCGAGAGTCCAGGGCCATCGATTCGTCATCGTTCACATGAAATAGAAATTACAAAAGCCGCTTTTCAGCGTATTGTCACTTAAGACTTGCATCACCATGCCCAAAAAGTCCAATTAACTCGACAACTTCTGCCAATAGATCACGCACAGTGAAGAGAGTTCACCAATTATACGCGAAAGTGTATGCCGATTTTGGGGACAAAATAACTTGCGATGGCTTAATAGGCAAAACTGCCGCATTTGAGGCCTTTTGTTTGCCAAAAGATAACGCATGTTGTCTCAATGTAGCCATTTAATAGATGTGTTGTTTAATAAATAATTCCCAAATGCATTATAACTCAATAAATATTTACATAGAAAATATCTGTAGAAAACCATGTTTTATTAAACCTTGAAATATTGCGCTCTTATTGAAACACCCTTTATTAGAAATAAAACTACCTTCTGCTGTTTGAACGTCTGCTCCAACCTCCCATATCCCTCATCAACCTTTGAAATCGTTCCAATAAATTTTGTGTTCTTGAAATTAACATTTTTCGCTAGCGGTATATATTTTTCGAACAAAACGGGCTCTAGTTATCTTTGACTTTGAGTTTTACCTGGAAGCTCACCTTTTACTACTCAAGCATTCTTCTTCCCACTAATCTGTTGCAATAAATATTCCATGCCTAGAAGCAGGAAGCAAATAAAGGCGTTAAGCGATGAATAACATACTTCCTGGTGAGAATCTTCGTGTTACCATGATCCGCACAAAGCAAGAAGATGCAACGAACAACAATCGAATGAAATAAATACAAAGAGCAAGAGTGTGCCATTTACTCACACCGCTCGTGTTGCTTTTATTGTATATCTGATTTACTACGATAAAGGTGAAAAACTTCCCCCGTATAAAGAATATAAATTACAAAGGAGAAAACTTTTATAGCCTTGTTGTTGGATTTCTTTATTTCATTCGGGAAACACGGCGCGCACAAAGCTTCAGATGGGAACCGGTACGAAAAAAAAACAACGAAGATGAAAAAGAATACTCTATCATCGAAAAAAGCAGCTCATATATCTCTCGGGCACCAAAATACCGAGCTTCGGTCTTTCCGGGGATAACGCGAGGAAGTCAATTTACTTCGAAATTTTCACTCGTCTGAAGATCCTGGTTTAAAAAAAATATATTTCTCAAACGAAGCAGGAAGCGTTGCAGGCTTCGGTGACACAAAAACAGGGCGCCTTATGGGCGCCCTTATATTTTTTTCAGGCCTTATCCGGCTTTATTCCATACACTGGGATTTTAGAGTATGTATAAATAATAATTCACTTGAATATACAAAGCAAAGGATACCTGTGAATCACTGCTCCTATTGTGTTATAAATACATATTATTGTACTGTCAACAGAAAACTCAATTTTTTCATAAGTTATCGATTGTTAATTTTGTAATTTTTACCTCTTGTAATATGGATAGATGAATTCTTAAAAAAAGTTGATTGGTAACCGCTTATGAGTCCCAACTGCCCGAAATCAGTGGTAGTATAATAATTAAATTTTGTGAATGTTGTTTGGTTGAATGAAGTGGTGAGGGAAAAGAAAAAGGGAACAGAACGGTTTGGAAGTGTTACCATGTATATCAAATTGCTAAATATGCTAATTAAATTTCAAGATATAGCTATACTGAGAGTTTCTATCACTCCGGGACTATATGGGTATTGTAATAATTGTCTCTCATTAGAAAACATTAGCCATGTAACTTTTTTAGGTTTAAAAATTGATCTAAATTTAAAATGGATTGAACATATCAACTATTTAAATAATAAAATTTAAAAAAGTAATTTATTTCATTAAAACCATCCTTACTGAAAAATAAAGATCTACACGGCCATCACCCTTAGAATTATCTGATGGGACAGTGCAAATGACAATATCCTAAAATCACTTATTAAAACCCAAAAAACCATAAAAGAGCTAGCACTGACGAAATCTTCAACAAACTTAATTAACATCATGCCACCTAAACAACTCTATTCTAAAACAATACTCCTTTAAATTCATAAATAGAAAACCCAAGAATTAACAACTAACAGATATCTTAGAAATACTAGATCTCAGGGTCAAAAACATATCCAACAAGTAACTACAAATACAACATTTGGGCAAAAAAGTTTTACGCGCCCTTGAGGTGATTTTGCACAAAAACGGCGCTATATAAGTCATACAATTATTATTATTATTATACTATGGTACTTAACTCTACAACGAAATTCCACTCTCATTCAAAACTCACAACAATATAACATATTGTAATATTATAATAACATTTAAATCTCAAATAAAATGCTGGATAAAAACATACAAGTAGATCAGAAATAGATAATATAGTGACACCAAATAAGACTGAAACTAAAACCACTCAACTGAACAAAAAACATCACGTAATATATCCATAATTATTTAAAAAAAACACCATTTATTATTAATTATATGTAAAATAAATTCTCAGTACGGGAGATCCCAGTGAGAAGATAATAATTTCTGTGTGTTACAAAAAAAATAAAACACTTATTATTATTATTTATTTATTTATTATTATAAACGCCCTTAATGTTGGGCTTTAAAATATATGTGTACTTAACATAATATACTGCATGATACAGAGACACAGGAGTTCAGATAACTAAATTTAAATACAAATATTTAACAAATGAACACATCACATGGCTATGACATTGCAACTAACAAATAACTTAACCACTCGGGAAATACTATTTATAAAAACATTTAAATATTATTACACTATTTTCATAATGAAAACATACTTCCCATGTCTTATTTAACTTCTATTGCATGAAATTCCTACCTGTAATATATATACATATTTCACTCTTCCGTAGATATCGTTGTTATCGTTACTAAACCGTGAAAAGTTTCGTTCAACCGCTCAACCACGCTACCCAATTGGTTGGACGATTTGTGTTTAGATGCGATGAATTTTCTTATTCCACGCACTAATCATACGAAAAGAAAACATATATTTACGTTTTCCAATGATTTGAGAAGTCTTTATTCAATTGCAGATTCCTGGGTTTCCTTTATGATATGTGGAACATTCAAAACAAATAATATTTTTGGAGAAAAGGCCAAAGTAGGTATACTTATTATTTCACACGGTGAAAATATAGCATTGTTGTAGAAAAATATTTTCTCCTCTTAGATTTTTTTGGCATTAGCGTGATTAAAATGTTTTTAAACACGTTAAAGTTTCGTTATAGTATTACTAACATTCACAAAAAAAATATTTTAATTAATTTACAGAAAATATATTGTTTTGCTATATTTACTTTTATTTTTTATTTTACAATTTAAACCTGCTAAACTGTTTTTGCAGTTTGTCAGCAGCAATCAGCAGCAGCAGTTTAATTTTGAAAATAAAATTTACCACCATAATAAAGCTTGTGTGTATGGGGGTGTGTCATTTTATTCGTTGTATTTTAAGTAATATGCCAAAGTATTCAGTTTCATGATGAATTTATGTGACTGTTCTTACAATAGTTGGTGGTGTAATAGCGTAGTTGACTTCCAAGCATTTGGTTGGGGTTCACGGTTCTGGCAATTTTTTCAATATTATTTTTAAAACTCCTATTTTTTAAAATTAATGCAATTTTTTTATATTTCCTGGGTTTTTTCATGTGTCTGTGCTAGTAAAAAAATAATTTTCAATACTGTGACAAATGAACATTATTTTTAAAAGCATTCCCGATTTAAAATAATTAATTTTAGTCTAGTAGCAGAATTCTTGCAAACTGCACTTGTGCCTTATCAACAATGCATGCCGAGTAGCAAGTAGCAAGTAGCAAGTAGCAAGCCAGCAATAAAGAAAGTGGAAATATATCCTATTCATGGAGATAAAGCTCGACCGTGATCAGGTGTTGGGAGGGTGGATACCCAAACTGTGTATGTCACTATAAGTGTGTGTTGTGTATATATAGGGTGTGTAGAGGCGGTACAGGGTGGGTCACGGCTCCCTCCCAATTGCTACCCCATCACAGGACGAAATTTGTTTTCCACGGAAGATCCCTTCTGTCATATATTTTCTACGTGCGCAAACCACGATCACAGATTTTACGTTGGCTGCTTTCCATTCCATTGATTTATTTGACGGTTTCGGGTGCGTATCTTGTCGTACATTTACATGGAAAACACTTTATTCAAAAATTAATTTAGGAAAATGATTAAAAAAATATATCCCGGATAATTAAATTATGAGCATCGCTTTTTTATACATTCTGGTGAAATTTTGAATATTTTTTTTTTAAAATCCATATTTATTGAACATTCCTCCCGAGTGTCCTGAGGGCTGTTTTCTTCATGATGGATTTAAAATAAAATATCAAGTTTAAATTAAAACATATTCAAATAAACATTTTATCTATTTCGGGAGGGTTTTTAATTTTTAAAAGTAATAACCTTTATCGTGAGGTCTGTTTTTCTGAGGTTCGCATCGGTTCGGCAGATGTGACTGCGATGTATATTGTTTCGAGAGCATTTTTGTGGCGGTATTGATGAAAACACTGTAATATGTAAAATTTGTTAGGATAGGTAAACGAAGCTTACCTGCCGCGGTACGGCTGTACCTACATAATATCTTACGACGAAACGTGCCCACTTCCCCAAGCGGCGCACGTATGAATCGTTAAACATGTATTTTCGTATGTTTTGTGTAAAATGATATATTATGTACGTGTTAGATTGAATACATTTGCGAAGAAGCAACACATGCGTCCTCTTTTGTATCTAGAGGAAATTCATATAATATATAATCTTTCCTTTGCGCAGCGTCAAAAAAGCAAAAAAGTTACGTGCTAATAATAAATAATATAACCTACGCCTTGTTGGGGGCGATGGCGGGGAGGAGGTTTGAGGAAATACTTGGCGAGAAAATGACTCAGGTGTGACTGGAGTGATGAAATTTATTTCTTTCAGGAACGCTTAAAAAGTTTTCAGCTCCTTTGTTTTGTATCGAGGCGGGGTATAACGTTTAATGATGTCTCGGCAAAAGCTCACAGCGCACCGCTCCATTTTAATACTGTTGTTGAACCCGTTCACCAAAAGCGCGCAGTTTTATTTCTAAGGGTGCCTGCATAATGTTTTAAAAAAGTTCAGTTACATTTTAGCATTTTATTGAGTATAAAAAATGGTTTTTACTGCCTGGTTTGACTCGTGTTGTCAATGGACAATTAATAATACCTTTGACAGTAACGATTTTTTGACTTGTCTTATATTTGAGAGAAAAAATCATTTTATTACAAAACATGCGAACCGTTTCCTACGAAATGCGTCAGCAGATGATTCCGCAACTACAATTTTAATACATCATTCGGAAGACAAAACAGCTTTTAACCCATGATTGTATTATTTTGCGAGTCCCCAGCATTGATTAAAACTACACTCAGTAAAATGGTTTCCTTCGATTTTTACAGGACGTCTGTATCTTGCATTTTATAACCGTACTTCGATTTACTTCAAAATGCAATCAGCAGATGAATTAACTGAAATTTTGATACACAGAATACAAAACTTTAAAATAAAATGTTAATCCTTGTGCGAGTTCCCAACTTTGATTAAAACTACACAGAATACACAAATCGTTTCCACAGATTTTTGCGGCACATAGTATATAGAATTAGAATTTTAAAATGGCACTTCAGACACGAGAATAGTTTCATTCTTAAATGCATCTGTAGATGACTCCTGTAATATTATAATATTATGTATTACATTTGTCATTTTATTTGTAAGCAGGTCCATAGTTTCATTAGCCCTACCTTAATGTTTTCCTTGTAGCGGTAATAAACAGAAGCTTCGGAAACGTTCATACGTGCATCCCGCATCACCATAGAAGCTACCAGCGAAACATCAAAGGTACGGTGCATCTACCTACTCGCGATTTGCTGGTTTGTTCTCGAACGCATTCGCGCCTTTATTATATTAATATTACTATTATACAAGTATCCATTTTTTAAGTATGTTTTATTTAGTTTTAAAATTTAGCATTTTATATCTAGTGTACATCTATTCTAAAAATATAAAATATATACTACTATAAAAATATTCTATCACCTATTTGGATTTCACAACATTGAGACTTAACCCACGAAAAACTGCAAGACTTCTGGCTTCCTTAACATTTGAAAGGAGTTAATTGAACATTTTGAAACCTTTGTAATAAATATTGTTTTGTGTTGCTTAAAATCGTTGCAGCTTCTCGTAGGATGGCCATGGACTGTACTATTAATACTGTACACTATACAATTTTTAATATATACTCTTGTAACGTTTTATTTTTTGACTTGTATATAAATACTAGGATATTATGGAATAAACGTTGCCACACACATAATAATGAGTTAAGGTGGGATGCTACAGTGATTTGTAGACCAATTTCCTTGTTTTGGGGTCTAATTTTCCCCTTATCCTTTTTAAGAAGTTACTTTTTTGGTAATTTTTTTAGTTAAAATTTCAATGTTAGTGTTATGTTTTAATTTGCTATCGGTAATGATACCAAGTATTTCATTTCTTCTATTACTTCAAAAGTTTATATTAAATAAAGCGTCTAAATCAAGGTACTTCGGTCAGTTAGTAATTAGCAGTGAGTACCCGCTGC
This sequence comes from Hesperophylax magnus, assembly GCA_026573805.1. Classification (NCBI taxonomy): domain Eukaryota; kingdom Metazoa; phylum Arthropoda; class Insecta; order Trichoptera; family Limnephilidae; genus Hesperophylax; species Hesperophylax magnus. The sequence continues at coordinate 7,807,382 of JAIUSX010000010.1, read as the reverse complement.
AAGCGCCAGTCGCCTTCTGAGCGCGCGGTTCCGCGACTCTACGGGCCACGGAACTACTCCGCCGGGCGGTGCCCGATCTTAAACGAGAGGCTACGAATTATCACCGACACCTTGGCTTTATGATATCTGATACCTGCCCTGCGGTCCCCACGCGCCTAGCCCTGCGACATCTTTGCCGGCTTGCATCTCCCGCGCTGCGAGCTCATCTGCGCTCGCATAATCTGCCAACCTGGTCAATCATACCTACAGCTCTCTTACTTCACACTAGAGTATCAGGAAGACTTAGCGTCATCCCCAGTGCTAAACACCATCTACAAGTCTGGTCTCTACCAACTCGGTGTCGAGCCACTGTCTTTATGGCCTCAACCACTCCATCGCCGTCTTCTCCGCTTACATCTGGTGTCGACTTTTTACCTGACGAATTCACTGTCGACCACATCCACCAATTGCGTGAGCATCGGTCCGGAGTTATCTCTCGCTAATACGCTGATTCAATAAACGCTGTGACCTCACATCCTCTTTCAAAATTATTGTAGTCTTCATTAGTTCGGAGCAAAATGGAGTATAACTCACCTATTTGGTCATGGCATTATAAGGTTCACTAAGATTCGATTGAAAAACCACAGCACACATTTTTAAGACATACAAACTCGTGCTGAAAATATAAACTATAACTATCTAATGAATCTAAAATTAAGAAAACTGTCCGACAGAAGATTGGTACCTGAGGTCATTTTTATTTTTAAAATCATGAATTCAATAGTCGACAGCCCTGCATTGGTGCAATCGATTTAATGTCATGTTCCTAACAGAGTCATACGAACTAAAACTATCTTTCGCTGAAACAATAATGTCGATAACAATGCGTTTATAAACTCCATTATACGACGCAAACATAGCTGAGACAAATATGCAGAAGTATCAGACATTTTAATATCACCGAAAGAACTTACAAAAAAGCATTTCAAATATTTAAAAAAAATAGTTATTAGTTAAAATTTTATTTGCTATACCTGATTAGGTTAGTTATCAAATTAGTTTGTCTACACTGTATATTTTTTTAATCCTATTCTGTGTAAAACGTTTTAATCTATACTTAAGGTACTTGCACCGAATGTATATAAATTTAATAATATCAAAACGAGATGTTGGCTCACCTTTTCAGTTGTGTCTCAACTGCTTTCTTGTAACGTAGGTGCATACGTAAGTACCTGTCAGCTATGTTATACCTTTCTATGGGTTTTGTAATTTTTTTGTGGTCATCAAGCCGTACCTCGTGGTTTTTCCCACCCCTGCTTTAAAGATGACCTTTAAAAATTTAGATGGAGGGTTTTTAGCGACTCCTTTGGTTCAAGTCAATTTCAGTAATTTCTGTAATGATTTTTTTTAAATACTGGTTAGTTTTCGAAATATAAGAAATATTTAATTAATTTATTAATTTGCTGGACTTTATGTTATTATTAATTGATGAAATTAATTTAAAACTGGGTGGAAGTTGTATCAATTTACTGCAAAGTTTTGTTAGAAGTTGTAAATTACAGACGGGAAAATATGCATAATTTTCTTGATGTTCGCGTTTCGTAATATAGAGAATTCACTGATCCACGGTAACAAACAATATTACACAAATCTATAGATATTTAAGATGTTTGGCAAATAAAAAAATAAGAAACTACATAAAAAGTTTACTTATAATTAGTAACCCTTACTACAGTCTTAAAGTCAACTAATTCGGGTTGCCTTCCTAAAACGTCTAAAATGCCTTAACGGAATAATGCCTAGATTAATTTGTAAAGGTTTATTGTCTGGCCGAAGTTTAAACCGCAGCTCGGAAGCTTTGATAATAAACCTTCTTTGGGTTGTTTTGTTTTAAGCATTTTACATACGCTTAGGATTGTATTATATGGATTCAAGTGAATAGATTTTCCAATGTTTTTCCGCGGCTTCGCTTGAAATAAATACGCCAACAAATATATTGCTGATATTTTCAGAAACCATCTGATATGATTATACAATTACAAAAATAATAATATAAAACGTGAAAACTACTTACTAGTATTAAAAAATATTTTTTCATTCCTAAAACGACCGCATTCCTAAAATGACCCAATTCCTAAAACGACCCCATTTCTGAAACGACCCCATTCCTAGAGCGTTTAGCTGCTTGTCTCTATACTCAGAAATTGGGCACTTGTTATTTTTTTTATTTATTTATTTATTTCACGCCTATTAAGGCTTTTACATACATATATATAAAAAATATTAACGATTTTATACATGAAAATAGTGCAGGCAACTATTTAAAACAATTGCAGAAAAATAACTATATAGTCAAAATATCACTGAACTTGATCTACACAGCATGCAGGCACAATACATAAAAAATCCAAAATATTTTTTTCTGTTTCAGTTTACAAAATTATTATGTGTTAGTCAAATCAAATTAAATACCTTTATTAAAATATTCCACTACTTAATGAAAAAAAAACTTCAATAGGGTATGCTTATATATTGAAATTGATGTACTAAATATATCAACAACATCGTAGTATTTGTTTCCTAGCTGTTGAATCCGTCGCATAGGAGTGTGATATTGGGACGTTGAAATAGAATTGCTACAATAATATGGTAGGTACTGTCTTGTAACCGACCTGCTTGGAGTATGAAAAGAGATTATATATAATGAATCAGGGGTATCAAATATAAAATTAATAATTTTATACAAACAGGTTAAATCGGAAATAATTCTGCGATCAGATAATTTTATTAAATTTAATGAACAAAGTACGTTATCGTAATTTAGGTTTTCTCTAGGAATGCCCATTTTAAAATTTACATATCTTAAAAAATTATTTTGGATTCTTTCAATTGCATGTGAATGAACTTCATAATTTGGGGACCAAACCGTGGAATTGTATTCTACATGACTCCTTACTAGTGACATATATAATGTTTTTACAGTATTTACATTTTTGAAATCACTAGATACCCTTAAAATAAATCCCAACATTTTCAAAGCTTTATTGGTTATTATTTAAATATGCTTGATAAAGTTAAGTTATAAATATTGATAATTTATTAAAAATCCGGTTAAGTTATTCGTATTCCTGTTGAAAACGGGACTGCAGACCTTGGAATAACAAGGAATGAATTGACAGGTTTCCTAAAAAAACTGTCGGTAAAACACGCATATTATTTTATTTGGATGTCGAAACAAGTGTCGATAAAAATTCTAACTTATAAAATTTATGAAAAATATATTTAGAAAACGACACTTTCATGAACACGTGTTCAGATATATTCTGAATAGACTAATGTTTTATTAGGAAATAGATTGAAATCACGTTTTTAACCGGATTTAACTAAATCAGTAATGCCGATTTTTCAAAAAAAGGCGTGGAAAAACAATTTTTATATTATTTTACAATGAAATGTGAAATACTTAACATGTAAAATGAATTTATTAATTTGTATTATTTCTTCATTTAATAATATATGTATTCTCGGTATGGCCCTAGTTAAAGACCAATATTAAGAATAGAAACGTTGCTTGAAATGGCTTTAGTTATTTGACCAGATCTAAATAAATAGTCAGAAAATTCCCCATCTCCTTCGCCTCCCCACGCCCTTCAACCTCACATTATACCCCGATTGGAGATGCCATAGTCTCACTGGCTCCAGACTCTTATGCGATATTCACATAAAAAAATACTTGATGGCTCATATCCTCGTTACTTAAAATAAAAAAAATAATACTCTTTAATATAATCTTTACCTTAAATGTCAAAATAAACTACTAAAAGTCAAAATAAAAAATTATTGGGTTATGCGCAGAAATTCGTTTTCAATTCTTTCTCTTCAGGTTCAATGCGCTTTTCATTTTAAAATGATTGTATAAATTTAGTAATCATTCCAAGGTTACCAAAACAAAAATATCTTAATTCTTTCCACTACCACGGGAATTAATATTTCGGAGGATTAAACCCGCGTGAGAACCCGACGCTTTAAGCCGCTCGACCAACTAATCGATCAAGGTTAGATAAAGATTAGTTTTCTATAACATCGTGTCATCCAGTTTTTGATGATATTTATTTTAGAGAAATCAACAGTTTTCAAATAAGTAATGGTTTGGAATCAATTTTCATTCGGTCGTAGCCAACATTTAATAAAAAATTATACAAATAAACTAAATTATTTATTTAAGGTTTTAATGTTATGGCAATGCAAACGATAATGTTAAATCGTTCAATTTATATAAAATCATAAAGCATAACTTAGAGCCAATGAGGAGATAAAACGACAGAATTGTTGTTAATGTATCTGTGTGTCAAACTAAGGTCAATTTTTTTTTCCGACATGTGAAATTTATAAAACATTTTTGAAAATAATCATTTTCTTTGGCTTATTTGTGGTTTTGAGATGGTCTTGCGTAGCTATTTGAATTTAATAAACTAGTTTTCCTTTGATTCAGTATAAATCACCCTTCTAGGTTGTTTGGGTTCAGTCCTTGAGCAAATAGTTTTACGCGAAAATTATTATTAATACATTTTTTTGTTTTAAACCTTTATTCCACCAAATGAAATAATTTATATTCTGAATTTGCGTATCATTAGCTAATTATTTACATATCTACAAATTATTTTTCTGTGTAAATTGTAGAACTCAATTTAATTAAATTTAAAAAATAATATAATAAAATTTTCTAATATTATTATAAGTTCTGCAAGTATTTTAGGGTTTTTATTATTGTTTAAGCTGTTTTAGCGTTCAATGGCATTTTCAAACTGTAGTTAGGCCACGTGGAGAGAATTTTTTTATGTGATTCTATTTACCCCCGCCTAATTTGAATTTTTATGATGTCTAAAATGATTTATTACCGGTTAAAACGATTGACCGAGAAAGTTATTGTGACAATAGATTCACTATTCTGTGTGGGACTGAAATCTGTTTTCCCCATATTAAATGGCAACGTTATCTTAATTGTTTATTAATGACGTACTGATATTAACCCATTCAAATGTGTTATATTATTTAGGTCTTGTGAAAGAATGGAGAAGTAGAAATAGATGATTTTCCTTACTTTATTAATGTTTAATAATTTCCAATTATGGAAGTAAATTTAATCGAAGACCCTTTCTTTCCACATGTAACGGTTTAGGCTTGTAAAAAAACGTTTTATTTGTATTACTATTCCGCATTTGATTGTTTTGTGCTCATTGGAAGATTACAAAGGGATTTCAATAAAGTTCTTCTGAGAAGGTAATAAAAAATAGTTATTAATGATTGATTAATGCTTACGTGTGCAGTATTAATAGTTTTTCAACAATTTTGGGTTTGCCAATTCGTGGTTGTGGGCTACTACTGCATGTGAATTGGAATCTCACTCGCATTTAGTTTAATGCATTTGACGGCCTTCGTGGTTCGTAAGGTAAGGCTAAGGTTGGAGGTCGCGAGTTAAAATCTCGACATTCTAATATTAAATATTTACTTTTTTATGTTTTTATTCTAGATAAAAGAAAATTACCTTTTCACTTATTTAACTAGAAATAACTAATACATCACACATAAATAAATTACATAACGATATTATTCAATTTCATTGTTTTGTTGATTGAACATAAAAGTGAACAATTTTTTTAAAATGATTGTAATGAAATTATTCACTTTCATTGTTTTGTTGTTTGAGCATAAAAGTGAACAGTATATTTTTTTAAATGTACCTACACTTTTTTATTTTGTTTGAGAAGTAATTATATATATTGCTCCCCTCGTAACTAATGGATTGCTTGCCATAATGACTATGTATAGTGTTCAAATGTATTTTATCGTGTTTCGGTGTAAAGTGTGTGTGTACTTGGGACGTTTTAATAAGTTCTGCATTTGTATGTATGCGTTTATTATTTATTTTGTATATAAAGAGACATGTATTATATAAATATAATTTCTTAATGTTATAGTTTTATTTCCATATATAATTTTTTGTGTATGTTCTAGGTTTGAAGTGAAATAGCTTTTTGATTACTTTATTTTGTGTTACCTGTAGTTAATTTATATATGTTTTACATACATTTCCCCAGATTTCAATCAAGTAGTTTAAATGTGAATGTACGGAGCCATAATATAGACACTTTTTAATTTTATTTGGTAACAGATATGATATCCGGCTAAATACGCTAATTAAAGGGGTGATCTTTAATACCTTGAATATGCTTTTTAAAAGTTCGGTGTTTATCAATGCACAGCCTAAGATATTTCTCCTGTATCAGGATTTGCTGGTTGTTATATTTAATTTTGAAGGGTACATGAGAAGGAATTACGGGTTGAGCTTAAAATCATGTGTCCCGTTTTTAAAGATTCATTGTTAGGATATTTGATTGGAGCCAACTGTTAATTTTTCACTGTTCTTAACTGTTAAGTCTCTGTGCTTTTTCTAGTAAGATGTTTAAATCTTTACCCCAGTAGAAAATTTCAATATCATCTGCACATAAAAAAATTTCACCGTTTAAATCTATTTGTGAGATATCATTTATATAAATTTGGAATAGTAGTGGTCTTAGTATGGATCCCTGCTGAACTCCGTAGTTTATTGGAAGGTGATTGCTATTTTGATTATTGATGCTAACGAATTGCTTTCTATTGCTAGAATATGATTTGAATAGATTAAGAGCAGGACCAACTACACCAATTTTCTCGAGTTTCTTGAGAAGTATGTCATGGTTTACTGTATCGAAGGCTTTTTGAAGGTCAATAAGTATAGATAAAATATAATTTCCACAATCAATGCTGCTTCTAAGTTTTCTGATTGAGTCATTTATTGCCGCAAGTGTGTTTGATTTTTTCCTAAAGTCATATAGTTTTTTTTATATTAAAACAATTTTTTTGATAGAAAGTTGTTTAATCTTTCGTACATTACACGTTCAAAGATTTATATAAGATTGGTAAGATAGAAATGGGTGTGTAATTTGAAGTATTCGTTTTGGACCCACCTTTGTGAATTGGTATTACTTTAGCAAATTTACAACTATCTGAAAAAGTTTGCTCTTTAAGACACTGATTAATTAACTTTGATAACTTAGGAGCCAATTCTGTGGAAAGACTTAGAACTGTCTTACATTTTAGTATATCATAACCAGCATTTGCACTTAGTTTTAAGGATTTTATTATTTTACTTATTTATTCCGCGGTAGGTTGAAGATAAAATGATTCCATACTTTCATGCACCAATTTTATTTAATTGGCTTGTGTGTGATTTTGTTATGTATATTATTAGCTAAGGAGGAGCCAATGTTACAAAAGAAATTATAAAAATAGTCGCATATCTCTACGCTGTTTGTGATTATTTCGTTGTTAATGATTAACTTACTACAAAAAGTATTCGATTGGTTCTGTATGATGTTGTTAATTAAACTCCAAATTTTTTTATTGTCATTTTCGCATTTTTTAAAAAGATCACCGAAGTGTGTTTGCTTAAAGTTTCGTATTTTCTTAGTAGGTAATATTATTTCTTACTTCTAGGAATTCTGTTTTCAATAATGTGTTGTTTGGTTGTTTTTTTAGTTTCAGGTGTAATTTGTTTCTTTTGTTGATTAGTTTTATAAGGTCTTTGGTTATCCAGTTTGGGTTATTTATGTTTTTTGTGTTAATTTTAGTGATGCTATTATAATTAATTTTATTTGTTAGGTAGTTTACAAGATTGTCATAGCTTAATGCCGAGTCGTTTTTTTCACAATTTAGGGGAGGTAGGGGAGGGATGGGCACTTTTTCACAAAATAATTAATAAAAAACAAGTTTTTAATAAAAATCAAAATGTATTGCCAATTTTAACTGCACCATACATTTGGCTACATGTATTAAAAATAAAAGTCTCCAAATTATAATCAGTCTAAAGTTACAAAAGAACTTTCAGAAATATGTCAGTTGTGCCCAAAGCTCCCCATGGTAGGGAGGCTTAGGCACCCCCTGTGGGAGGTTTGGGCATGACCTATAAAGCATACAATATCTAATATATAAAGCAAACATAAAGAGTTATATAATCTTAAACGGTTGCTTTATTGCTAAAGCATAGTCATAGGCCAATTTACGAGCTTGTAGCTTTGTCAATCCATAATTAAGTTTAGAAGAAACCATCATGTACTTCGCCAATTTTTCTTCTTCTTCAGCTGTGAAAATTTGTGAAGATATAAATCTGGATGAACAATCCTTTACATATCCTTGTTTAAGGTATCTTTGTAAGTTTGATCTAGGGATTTGATATTTATCAGCAGTGGTTTTTACCTTTCCACCTTTTGACACTTCTTCTATGGCACATAATATAATGTCTTTCGGAATTTCGCGTCGCATACCCTTTTTTTTAAACTTGAACGGCATCTTTCTGTAATTTAAGTAAATTAAACATTTTAATGGAATCGGTTAACGTATAATAAACTACATGATTATATACTCTACATTATAGGTGGGAGCATTGGGCATGCCCAAACCTCCCTCAAAATAAGTGCCCATTGCTCCCTCTGCGTATTTTCTTAACTTAATAATCCTGTGGAATTTTTTGGTTAGATATTTTAACCTGACTTTCGGATTAATTTATAAGTTAACAAATATACAATGGGAAAAAAAATATAAAACATACATACCTTTCGTTGGTTCTTCGTCTATTCACTGCGAAATCACAACAAAATATTTACTTTGACTGTCACCTAACCTTATTAAACGTGTAGGTTTGGCAACTGAATGAAATGACAGTTTGTCTGTGGATGAACAGTGTTGCCAGTGGGTAAAGTAAACTACCAAAATAGGGAAAGAATAAATTCTATAGTTGAATTGAAATTAGAGGGGGGTGCCCATGTCTCCCGACTGCCCAAACCTCCCCTATCTCCCCTACACATTTAAAATAATGTACAGTATATTTGCGGCATGTTCAAGTGTGGAAGACGCTCCCAGTCCCTGGTGTAAGACCACCATTTAGAATTGAAACGTTGCCTGAAATGGCTTTGGCCGTGTTTACTAACCAGAAATAGTCATGTAGTTCCCCACATTTCCCATTTACATTTCTTTCACCTCCCGACTACATTCAGCCCCACAACATATCCCAATAGGGGATTCCATAGTGTCATTGGCTTCAGACGGTTGGGAGCAGTTGAGACTCTTGTGCGGATTCTCTTAAAAAAATATTTTTGGATTTATTGTATCGTTAAAAAATTAGTTTTTAATTTGGTAAAAAATATAGCCTATCTACAACTGAATCATTTTAGTTTTTAGAAATGTGTCAAAGAATCATGATATAAAAACATTAGGAATCTCTTTTATACAAGAAAGCAAGAACATAAAATAATATATTCGAAGGAAGCAAATACTTTGGGGTGTGACATATTGAATGAAAAAACATACACTTAGTAAGACACCACTTTATTTTTGAATCAATAACGATAGCCAACCGGGTTTCGCTTGTCCCAAGCTTCATCAGGGCTAAATATCAACTAAAGCTAATTAGATACAGGCACATATAAATAGGTAAATGAAAACAATGAGTGAAAGAGATACAAAACAGATAGAAAGAGATGCAAATAGAAAAGGTGGAGACAAATTATTAAGGATGATGAGGAGGGAGGGGGGGGGGGAGGAAATAACAGTTTCAGCGGCGGAATAAATTTAAAATGGGACTATCAGATAAATTAATTTGGTTATTTATTATATTTAAATTATTATTAACTGCTTTTTTTTATTTCAAGGGCTTCTAAGTTGTTTAATCTAATTCCATATCCATTTTTATGCAATACTTTAGTTCCCGAGATTTTATCGAATGAATGATTAGATTCTATTAAATGATTCGCGAATTCTGAAAAGGCATTATTGTTTAAACATCGTATATGTTCTTTTACTCTTAAGTTGACATTCCGGGCCGTTTTTCCAATATAAAAAGCAGAACAATCATTACAATTAAGTTTATATATGCCCGAGTGGCTTAGTTTGTCGTCTTTATCTTTAGTATTAATTAAATATTTACCTAAATTATTATTGGTGTAAAAAGCGGGTTTTATTTCAGATGGGAATTTTTTAACTAATTAGCTATTATTTTTATTAATTAGAATTTATCTAATTAGCTTTAGTTGATATTTAGTCCTGATGAAGCTTGGGACAAGCGAAACCCGGTTGGCTATCGTTATTGATTCAAAAATAAAGTGGTGTCTTACTAAGTGTATGTTTTTTCATTCAATATAAAATAAATAAAAATACATAACCAATAAAAATTAACTCCTGCGTGAAATAAACTCAAATTGGCTTTGAATTTTAAGAAAAAAGCGATACATTACTGTTGTGTTCGTCCAAACAGGTCTCCAACTCGACTTGGAAGGAGTTTATAATTAAATGGTTCTTTTAGATTAATCATGGATTTATTAATACTCCACGTATTATAATGATGACTCGATAGTCGACATAACTAGAAGCTTGCTAATTGGAATCTGAAACAGTAAGTTTCTTTGAGAGCCTTCCCACTGGCCCTGGCAACTACTGGCCACTGGCTCCATCTTGCGGACTTCCACGCAAGCTCTATGCGCTGCCATCTGTGCTTGCATCTATGAAGCTCTTACTTCCCAACAATTACCGATTAATAATTAAAAAAAAAAATTGTTGTTTTTCATTTTCTAAATTGAAAATTAGTTTTCAAGAATTCTGACTATCCCGTGATTTTTCATGGGTCAATGGGTTTATAATGATCAAAAACATTGACTGTTTTATTTCACTCGACTATAATTTTTCGATGTATATACAGAATGAGTGGAAAACAACAAAAAGTAAATAAGAAATCTATCATACGATCATTATTATTAAATTGAGTTTAATTATTTTTTAAGAATTTTCGCTTTGATACTCGGTAAAGATTTTTTTTAGAGCGCGTAGGTTGAAATAATGATATTAACTGTAATCAATTTTTGTATACTTTGTACATAATACTACAAACCATAATGTAATTATTTAAAAGTTATAAATACACAAGTTATTTATTTTGTAACTTCCTCTTCACGATAAACAAATATTGAAAAATGATAATTTTACCATAATTCTATTATTTTTTAAGCTTCAACTTAATTAAGTATTAAAATACTTTATCACTCACTGAAGGCACGGGCAATAATCATGATATGTATTTGTAAGTCTCTAGTAAGTCATAGTTGTAAGTCATATAGCGGTATCATTTATTGAGTCCAACATGGTCATAATAAGTTTTAATTTGTAGTTGTAAGTCAATAGCTATAAGTCTTCGATGTAAGTCACTAGTTATAAATCTTAGATGTAAATCTATAATGTATGTAAGTCTTTAGTTATAAGTCTAAGTGATAAAATATAGTGATTAGTAAATTGAGTTGTGTACCGCTCTTGAGACAATTTTCCCACAAAAAAGGCGCAAAAGAAATAGTTGGCTGAGTCGACATCCAATTGACATTCAATTTCAGTGTGTTCAATTCCTCGGCTGGGTAAGTCTACATCACAGCACAAGCAACATTTTCAGCATTTTACTTTGGTGGTAGTAGGAGATTTTGAAATATTTTCAGGTTATTCGTAACCCGGGAATGTTTGTCTTTCTTTTAAAAAAATGAATCATTATTATTACTAAAAAATACCTTTGAAATACACGGGTTCAGAACTGCATGGGGAGGACTGCATTAGAGCCATAAAGTTGGATGATTCTGGACCTCCCGGTGATATTTTATTCCTAATACGTTTCCCCGGCAGAGGTCAGCAGAGATTTGGATTCACCTAACCCCCTTTTGGAATATTTTTGGACTGAAGAAAAGCTTTGGGATTTTTGAAAAATTTTTTGAAATCATAACACATACCACTTTCGAATGATTAAGAAACCAATGTGTTTTATAAGAAATTGTCTTGGAAATGGTCCATATGATACATGCCGCTTTCAAATGATGCAGAATCAAGTGTTTTTTATTAGAAATTGTCTTGGAGATGGACCATATTATACATTCCGCTTTCGAATGATTTAGAATCTAATGTGTTTTATTAGAAATTATCTTGGAGATGGACCATATTATACATGCCGCTTCCGAATGATTAATAATCGAATAATTTAAATGATATGTGTTTTATAAGAAATCGTCTTGGATATGAATATACAACTACGAATGATTTTTCATGAGTAAACCGAAATAGTTTAGAAACCAATAGTAGTCTACGACTACCAGTTCCATGATAGCTCAGAACAATGATAAATTAACACACCTTTAAAAAGTGATGTAAAGCCTTTGAAAATGAGGAGCAAAACTAACCTATAAACCTAACCTAGTTTTTATTTCATCACTTTTCATGACTTATCACTTTTAAAGGTGTTGAATTGTTATTTTGATGAGTTATCCGGTCACCAGAACAAATAACGTGAGGGAATCCTCGGTCCAAAATCAATAATTTCATTCGCGTTCCGGGTTCTGCACAAGTAGGTACCTCTCCAGTCTAATACATTATTGCTACGTTATAAATTATTGCTGCGTTATAAATTTCTTGAGCTGTGTGAAGCGAGTGCAATGTTCCCCATTACCACATACTTTCGTAAACTTGAGCCGTGTAGTGTTGGAAGTGTAAGCGGGCAGAGATCACGTTTGTTCCATCCAGAGATTCCGTAATAAATTCAAATTTTATGGCGCGGTGCGGGAGACGCTCGCAGATTGTCGGTGGTTTACGGGAGCGCGCCAAATCCATTCCCACCATTTTACGCCCAGGGATGTTATAATGTGACCGCCATCTTACTATTCGGCGTTGACTGGGGGTATTATCGCCTTATATGCTGAGATCTAAAAGTTGGTAAAGTTATGTACAATCTTAGTTGCAATAATGAGTTTTTTGTCAGCTAATTTCTTTTTTAGTATTTCCAGATATAAAAGTTTCTTAAAATCATCTACCCAACTCTGCAGTGACACAGTGCCGTGTGTTTTGTAAAATGCATGGGAAAGAAAAACTGTCAATAAATATTTCACCTCGTGGCAAAAATACTCGTATGCTCTGTTCACAGCGGAGTAAAACAGTTCCCACCGTCTTTTCAACCAATGTAAACTGTCGTGGTGTTATAAACTGTAGTACCTACTACTAAAAGCTTAGTAATATCAGTTGCTAAGTACGAATTTCGCAATTATACATCTATTTAGAAAATATTTATTATTTTTTATTTTTTTATTTTTTTTTATTTTTTTAATTTTTTTTTATTGTACGACAGACAGGTAAGTCCAATTATGGTACAATTTTATTGAAACTAACAATACATGTACATATTTTTTTTAAAACATGGTATAGTGATATTAAACACATCTATATCCGCTGGTAGGGCATTTAGCAAGGTCATACCTCTTGTCATGCTATTGAAGGTTACACCCGCCCTGTCCCACCCTGGTATAGGTGACTTATGGTCACCCCTTCGGAGCTCTCGCATGAATCTAATTTTTGAATAAACGGCTCTACAAAGTATATAAATGAAGCTAGACCTTCAATGTCCCCGCATACGGTGTTAGGAAGCGGTATGCGAGCGCTTACAGGTATTAATCCAAGGACAACACAGAACAATAAGCATCAAACAATCAAGTAACAAGTGTCAGGCAAATAGTTGGTGGAGGGAACCCACACTCCAGTACCTGAAAGCATAAAAAAAGAACAAAGTGAAATAATAGAGAGACAGGGGAGTTTCGCCGAGCCACGTCTGGCAGTCCTGTTGAGAGATTGGTGGTGGTTGGGGTGACTGGTGCAGGTCAGAACTTCCACACCCCTTAGCCGACCACCCGGTGGTGCCCTGAAGATATAAGTATGGGAAAAAGAGGGATAAACCCTAAAGAACCTAGGGGAAAGAAGCGTCAGGAGGTCGGAGGCAGGGTGGAGGTTACCCCAATCCGCACAGTCACCCCTCTGACCACCAACGCTCCTCAGGGGTGGCGCAGGTGATTGGCGGAGTCCCCCGGTAAAAACAAGAAATTAAAAGAAGCTCCAGCAGTGCATGCGGGGATGAGGCCCGTTGTCCAACCCCTATTGGGAAAAAGTAAACAATACAAAACAAACAACGGAGTTCAGTTCTAGCCTGTAAACTCGTTGCCGTTACTGAAAAAAAGAAAGAAAACCAAAAAAAAAATACATGTGAAAAAGACGAGAAAAGAAAAGAGAAAAAGAAAAACAATAAACAATCCAAAAGTGCCACTTAAGAACATCGGTAGATTAAGTAAAACAAAAGTAGAAAGCATAAAAATAACATTTGCATGGTCTGTAAAGAGGACAATATGTGAAGTATAAGATAAAAGACAAAGTAAAAGAGATAATTAGCTAAGCAAAGATATATAAAGAGTGTCTGCAATGTCTGTAAAAAGGACAGTGTGTCTACCTTAGACACAAAACATAAGAAAATAAAACTGAAAATAAGAAGAAAATAGGATACAAGTTATTTAAAAGAAATGTAAACGAAAGAAAATCATCTGCAGCAGCTAGTACAGTAAGGAAAGAAAAATAATAAAAATAAGAAGAACAGAATGCATAAACAATAATCGGAGAATTGTAAAAGAATTGGTCATGGAGCAGGAGCAATACACCAGGGGTTCTCAGTTATCACACTAGTCAGCGACTCTAAGCACAGACCATCTCTCAACCCAGATCCTAGTAAACTTCCTCAGACATTCGAAATTAACTCTGTTAGAAACAAGATCGGTGTTCCACACCGGTCTAATGGGGGCATTCAGACCGTCTAGCAATGACATCTGTCCGACCCTGCGGTATACAGAATATGTCGTGGCTACAATTTCGACAGTATTTATCAGGAACGAATAAGCCACAGCATGACAGGAGATATGGGCAATTGATAAGGTTTTTTAGTAACTTTATTTCAAATACCATGAGTCCGGCATTACGCCTAGTCTCCAGGCTTTAGTAATTTGTCTCCTTTAGCAGTTCCACGTGATGCATGAATTTCGGATATATTCCGTATGATCGCATGTAAACATACCTTAGGAATTTTTTTTGAATTTGTTCAATCATATTTATCCGTTATCCGTTGAACATGGCGGTCACTGCTTCTATGTTATTGAATTGTTTGCAAGTTCTAATTACAAAACCAAGAGTTTTGGAGCAAGCCGAGGTAAGCTGGACTATGTGGTTTGAAAATGTCAGCTTGGGATCAAAGATCACCCCAAGGTCCTTGATGATGTTTACGCGTGTAAGTACTTCACCATTCATTCTATACTGGCAGAATAGCGGAATTTGTGAACGACTATAAGTCATAACAACGCATTTTTTAATATTGAAGTTAAGTTTATTTTCTACCAACCATATCATGATTGAATCGAGGTCGGCCTGCAGTTTCGAATAATCATAATCTGATTCGATTTCCTTTATCAGTTTCATGTCATCCGCGAATAGTAGACATGAGCTGTGACGTATGCAATCCTGAATGTCATCTATCAGAATAAGGAATAACATGGGACCGAGATTCGATCCTTGAGGAATTCCTGACAGAGCTGCGAACTTATGAGAGTCGTATCCATTTATATTTATATACTGACTTCTATCTTTTAAATATGACGCAAGAAATGTCAGTAAGGGTTGATTAAAACCTATTTTATGCATCTTTTTTATTAGAATATCGTGATCTACTCGGTCAAATGCCTTTGCGAAGTCCGTGTAGATTACGTCCGTCTGATGCCTACAGTCTAGGCCTTGTGCTACCCGTCGAGAGAAAGAGAGTAAGTTGGTTACCGTTGATTTCTTCGGTAAGAAGCCATGTTGATTACCTCTTAAGAAAGGCGTGATTTGTGGACTGATTTTATCACAGATAATCATTTCAAAAATTTTTGGAATTGTTGACAGTACTGCAACTGGTAATTATGTAATATAATACACAGATAAGAAAGTATTCATAATTTATAATCCGAAATATTTATTTTCCAAATGGTCGATGTGTGTGGTCTTTTAATCCACTATGAATTTCGTTACATAATACACAGATAAGTAAGTATTCATAATTTATAATTAGTAATATTTATTTTCAAAATTGGTTGATGTATGTGGTATTTTAATCAACTTTTTATTACTTAATATAATAAATAGATAAGTAAGTATTCATAATTTATGTTACCTAATATTTATTTTCTAAAAGGTCGATGTGTGTAATCTTTTAATCAACTATGTATTACGTCATATAATACACAGATAAGTAATTATTCATAATTTATATTACGTAATATTTATTTTCCAAACGGTTGATGTATGCGGTCTTTTAATCAACTATGTATTACTTAATATAATAAACAGATAAGTATTTATTCAAAATTTATATTACGTCATATGTATTTTACAAATGGTTGATGTGTGTGATCTTTTAACCAACTATGTATTACATAATATAATACACAGATAAGTAAGTATTCATAATTAATATTACTAAATATATATATTCAAAATAGTCGATGTGTTTGAACTTTTAATCAACATATATAGGTATGCGTAAGACGCATTTAATGATTACTACACTTTTAATAGTAAGAACTACAGATTATAACAGTGGCATCAATGGTAATGTTAGATTAGGTCATTATTTGATACCGTCTCCGGTGAAAAATAGTAGAAGTTTTTTCAATCCATTAGAGCAGCACATTAAACTAGTAGCAAAGGAATCTCCGAAGAACAACAGTGCTAAATAAATTGCTCCAGAAAAAATTACTATTCGAAAAGTACTTTTGCTGCCGATGGAGTTTCCAGCAGTATTGGTTTTTAGTGATGTGTCTAATTTAAAAAAAAATCAAATGGCTCAAAATATTATTATACGGGTCTATCCATAACGCCGTCCGTTATTTTGTGGTTTTATACCAATTATTCAATGTTGTTAAATTTTGGCAGCAGCTTTTCCGAATAAATTAAAAAAAGGAGCCGAATAAAAATGATTTTTAATTCCCTTAAAAACGGGATGGTTTTTTTTATCTAACTGGATTGCTCTATACGATTTTAATCCTTTGAGGCCTTCAGATTAAATACGAAAGCTTGGGTTAGGGATTTTCATCGTGGTGGTTTTCTGTTATGGCCGATAATAAAGATGGAAATATAAAAAAAAAACAATATGGGCAATTAGACCAGGGAATGTTACATGGGACCTAACATTTTAATTCTCCATACTGCCGGGCAAGTATCCTCCCCGGCAATTCTAAAGTGTAATTTTCAAACCACGCAGCTCTGTGAAATGGTGGTATTTTTTAAGCCATTTAAACGTTTGTACAAAGGAAATACAGTGTTACTCTACTGTCTTTTTATTTACCACTTAGGCAATATTATAAAATTGTAGTGAAATAACGTAATATTTATTAACTAATGATAACAAGTTGAATAACTAAATTTCGATCTTTTTAATGTTTATTTTTATAAAATAACCATGTTTACCAGTTTCCTTAATTTAAAACTAAAGAACTTTCTTCAACAAAGACATCTTTCTTTGTGAGAATTGTTATTTCTAAATATGGAATGTATTGCATTGCACTACTCCTGCGTATACTCTGGAATAAAGTATTATTATTATTAAAGAAATCAAAAGGTTAAATATGATAGTAATTAATACTAATTATTATAGTAAAAAATATATATTTATATTATTATATATAGTTTACATTTAAGAATCTATGTAAGAATCGTGGCTCCCTTATCCGGCACAAGAGCTCCTCTTTTCTGATAAGGTATACATGACCAATTATGAACCTAAATATTATATTTTGCAAAATATGTATGTATTAATGAAACCCATATGATCTATATTAAAATAATAAAAAAATATAAATAAAAAAATGATTTATTGTCAAGCGTGAGCGAAGTTGGGAAGTAACAAGTAAGTAATTGATGTTGTTTGTGACACCTAATTTAATTAATTTATTGTTTTTAATATATTTTTTTCAAAACTAAATAAAAATACCAGAAGATAAGTTAATCCCAAGTAATTACATTATGAAAAAAACCCTATGTTTTTTGAGGACCTAAATTGTTTTACTGCGCCGGATTAAACAAATATTTAATTTGGAAGAATTTTCCAACGCTGAATTTCTTTGCCAAGTGGAGTAATGATTTTAATAAGGGACATCCAGTTAGCATATTAATCGTTCCGTACGCTAAGGCCCACCATTTTGGTGGGGTCGCCAGGTTCTAAAAATAAAGGAGAGTTCCGTCGTGATATTTTATATCAGCTTATTATGTAAATTTAGGGGCCAACTTCCCTGGACCCCCATTCTGCAGGTCTTTGGTGAAATAGTGAATTGCAACTGTCCCCAGTTCGGGATCACCATTATTTCTTACACTGCTAACAATAATAGTTGATCGTCGTTTTGCGGAGCGGAGTTAGACAATAATCAGACAGATATATGAGCACTTTTACTGTGGGAAATGTTTTTTAAATGCTAGAAATAACTAACTAACTTACCATCACGCCATTTCACTTAAAGAGGCATAAAGTGTGTCTTACAGCACACACTTCTTGCCTCAATCACATTCATACATCGTCTCATATATACTCTTCTATTATTCTGACTCTCGACAGGTCTCATATATACTCTTCCATTATTCTGGCCCGACTCAGGTATTTAATTCACTTGATCATGCCATGTCTTCCTCGGGATTCCCCAACTTCTTCCACCATTAACATTTGCATCATATATTCTCCTTACACTGTGTTCTTCGTTCATTCTCTCTACATGCCCAAAACATCTAAGCGCCCTTTTTTAATCTTACTCATTACGCTTACCTTGCATTCTTATACATGGTTTTATACACATACGCCTCAGGGATCTCATTTCTATAGCATTCAGTCTATTTTCATTCTTCCTCTGCACAGTTCCATGCCTCACTGCCATACATCAGGGTAGGTACCAGCACTTCATGGTGGACAGATTTATACAAGCATCATTTTCGGTAAAAAAAGGTAGGTTCCAAGGTGCCCGAGGGTAAAATGCACTAACTACGGGAGGAGAGAGAAGTAAAAATTATAAATAAATTATTTCGAAATTTCATCGTTCTAAAGAAGTTGTCAGGAAAAAAAGTTGAATTTTTTGCATTGAAAAATAAATATCCTTATAAGAAAAATATTTTATGCGCGAGAAAATCAATGGAATTTCAATATAAGTTATTTGGCTTTTTCACCTCTACCACAACGTAGAATCACCCCCCGAAGTTAGTGTACTTTACCCCTGGATACCTGTGTAGTAGAAATCTGTTATCTGGTTTGAAAAAGCAAAAACGTCAGTCAAAAGTCAGTTCTGATATCATGAATTTTGCACAGATAAAACAGAGATATCACTGCTATGTATTATTTATTTTGCAAATGTTAGTTATAACGTAGACCATTATTTCGCGAGAAGGAATCTTAATTAAAACAGTTTGTTTGGCTGAAACAGCAAAAACTCTTGATTTGTGAGAATGTACCTAATTTTTTAATTATACACATGCTTCAAAATTACTTTTTTCAAACTGGAAGATATAAACAGTTTATTAACTCGCATGCTATGCTAGCCATTTTCGATGTCGTTATAAGAAGTAAGCTAGAGTATGCTAGTGGTGTGATAACTCCGCACCAAACTAAATATATAAATATGCTTGTAGAAATCCAGAAAAAATCTTCTACCAGACGTTACGCAAATCTTACAATGCTTAGTTTTAATATAATGCATACATCTATTGAAATGTCATTCCTCTTGGAATTTCACTTTGTAGTCGTTTTGTGACCATGACTTGTTCAAGATACCACACTGCAGAACAGATGTTCTATCACTAAAAAGCAAGACACAAGGAATAGTGCTGTTGAACGAAATTTCTGTAACCGTGGATGTACTTAATTCCTCCTCATGTAGCCTTAAGACTAATTAATGTTAAGAAATGAGAAGATTTTACTGTAAATGGATTAATAATCTGTTGTATAATAACAAAATTCTTAACACTTTAACTCTTAGGACGGGTTGTTTCGGAGAATCTGAACAATTCATCAAATTTCAACGTTCATTTTCAAGTTCTGTGAAAGATTTTTTCATGTTCTGTTTTTATTTCAGTTTTGTCAAGCAACTAGCCTACAATGATATAAAAACAGAACTTGAATAAGTCTTTCACAGAACCCGAAAATGAACGTTGAAATTTGATGAATTGTTCAAATTCTCCGAAACAACCCGTCCTTAATATTTACATAATTATACTAAGTTATAAATGAGACTTCAAAATAGTTCCAACTAAAGTGATATTCTATACCGTACAGAATAACACGCCTTGTCCAAACTATGCTACTCACTTCTGTATTTCTATTTATGTTTTCTATTAAGCTACTCTATTCTTTATTTCTATTTATGATATTATTAACATTTATTTATACTCTTTATGGAATGTGTGGGATAATTTCCAACATTCCAAAAAAACGTCATTATTATTTAATAATACAAAAATGTTCATATGCTCATTTTCTGCAGTAACGACGTTCCCGACTACAAAGATAAATTTGCAGTTATTTTTTTAACGATAAACTAATGTTTATTAGACGAGGTTTTTATGCATAGCACAAAGGATAATAAATTATTATAAGTAATAAGCCGACGTGGCTTAGTGGTCCAGAGCGTCTGACCGGACATCAGAAGGTGCGGGTTCAATTCCCGTCGGCGGCATTTATTTTTACTCGGGAGATATTTTCAGGCGACAAATTATTACAAATTAATAATTTACCATAAATTTGCAAAACCGTAATTTCGTTTAGATAGATAACTACATACTGATTCGTATTGAAATTAAAGTGTAATCAATTTGTTAAAAAAATAGCTAAATGGATAATAGATTAAGTCCGGTTAGATTTATAAAAACTGTTAAAATATGTCATCAGATAATATAACGAGTACCATGTTTTCTCTTCGCCTTTATTTTTTTTATCTGTTCATTTGTTCCCATTTTCATTTTTTCTTTTCTACCTTAGTGTGTTTCTTGTAGGTACTAATAAATGAACATATTCAAAAATCTTTATAATTTTATATAAATGTACTGAATAACAACAAAATATATAAATATATAGTAGGTCATTTTAATCGGTAATAGATAGTTTATTAGAACAGACACTGCCTAGTTAGAAACTAATGTTGACTGGGGCATAATATATTCACATCTGTTTCGCAGTTTATCTTCGAACCGTACATATTTATCGAAATTGTTACATATCTAGTGCGCATAATGTAACCATGTCTACGTCATTTGACTTAATTTTGTGTACTTATAATTTTCATTTTGAATAATTTGAATATTCAAACGAATTCAAAAGCTTTGGTATTCAAATTCTCTGTTATAATTAGCTACTTATTACATTAAAAGTATGAGATACGAAAAAAATGATTTCTTAACTGAAAAAAATATTGCCATAAATATGTAGTTATGTATACGAATAAATCTTTGAATAAAAAATAAAAAAAAACTCTTGGGCCATTCGTTCGTGGAGCTAACAAGCGACTCGACTTTCGTGCGCGTAGCATACGCCATACTATTTTGCTAGTGTTCGTACACGACATTACAATCGAATGCGGGATTGGCGTAAGTTGCACGCTACTGACAGTGCTGGTAACAGTACAACGGTGCATAGCGAGTTGCATTCGTATTTAACATTGGTTTGACAGAAATGACGTCCGAAATTGAGTGTTAAATTGGTTCTGGAGGTGTGAAAATATCGATGTTTATATAGTTATAATATACCGGAATACGTAAGAAAGGATTTAGTGGAGAAGGCGTGGATTGAGGTTGGAAAAAAAAGTTCATTTGCCATTATTCTGATGTAGTTCCTTAACGGCGATGAATGCCCTACAATTATCATTTATTTCGTTGCATGGATGAATCCAAAATATATTCTTAGATTTATTTTATGCTTGCAAATACAAGGAATACTAATACTATTGCCTTCGCCGCTAGAGTCTCTGGACACCGTATTCACCCGACGGCTGCACGTTAAAAAATGCAACCTCGGTATATTTTGGATAGCGCCATATACGGAAACCAGCATCGAAGAGTAGCATATCGGTAGGCTACTTGTGGTTGCGTCTCAGCCACGCACCTTGTAAGTATCTCCATGTACGAAGGGCCTTAAACTAAAATTTAGAGAATTGACTTGTTTTGGAGAGAATTAGAATGTAAACTTTTTGTTGCAGATCAGATTAGCCAGCGTTACAAAAAAATCGTTAGTTAAATATTAGTAGGCACTTAAAAAAATATACAGAAAATTAAAAATTGTATTGGATTCAATACAATATTGTATTTGTATGTTTTCTTGACAGAATTTGGTTAGTATACGAACAGAACTATTAGTACATTTTCATACTGCGAATATGTACGGGCTCAAACAAATAATAATTCATCTTTATATTTTAAAGCATAACTTGCAAAAATTGTTTTTTCGTAAAATAATTAAATTAACTCGTTTATGAAAGAGCAGATAATGTTTTTAACATATATTTGTGTACCCTAGCTTTATACTTCAATAGGGTCCCTTATACTTCCAAAACATCAGATTAAAAAAAAAAATCTTCTTTCACTTAACTACAAAAATTTCAATGAACGTAGTAAGAAATGATAATCTAGTGATTCTAAAAGAATTCCAAGTCTTAAATTTACACATTTCAAATATTTACGTTGGACTCTTTCAATGATATTAATGAGATTAATAAAGACAGTGTTTTTAACGAGAGATACGAACAAGAATTTAAAATAGTTTTTAAATTATTGGAATTAATTACTATAAAACTAAACATTTTGATTTGCGGAACGAATACAAATAATACACCTAGCATACCTATGTAAGACGAAATTTACAGAAAAAAATTATTTCGCATGAAGTAGGAGTATGAACCATTTTCAGGAAATCGCGTCTCCGTATGTACAAAGGACGCGTTACGTGCTCTACTAGGCGTATGGTGATTTTACGGGGTGGTCTGATATCACAACTTGTAAAGCACAGTTGATCAATGTGTACACGAATAGTAATTGTATGCAAGAGATGTAGAATTTTTACAGATCTAATTGAGAAAATTATTTATTTGAAATAAGAATGTAAGTCTACTCATACTTACGTAAAAAGTCAAATGAATATGTATATAAAATGAACTGCCTGGGGCAACTGAGGAAACTTGGGTCAATAATAATAGTCAATACGGTGAACCAACAGCTTGATTGGCACTTACCTACTTTCAACCAAAATCTGAAAATAAATGCATACATTTTAGCTATTGTAATATATTATATCATGTATCTATACTATCATATGTTTCAATGAATACTAATCTAACCTAGTCTACCTATAAGTTTTGCATGTACTTGTATCTCCAACTTTTTATATCCATCTAGAGTTTCTGTTAATTGTATATTTTCTGATGTCACTCTTATTATAATTTATTGTATAGGTATGGTATATTTTATACCGTTGATATTAAAATAAATAACTCAACACAATGACATTAAAACATATTGAAAAGTGATATTCATTTAAGCTGGTGTTTGCTTAATCACTTTTTATGACTTTATATAACTTTTTAAAGGTTTGTTGAATTGTCATTTTGATGAGTTATCCGGTTACCTCATGTTTAAGCGCTTATTCCAAACACGAAGAACTTCAGACTATCGCGTCTAAAAATTAGAAACTCTGTAGAATGATTTTACTATCGACTTCAAAGATAATGTATTATTTACGCTGTTTGTAAGCTTTACGCAATAAATAATTAATATAATTTTTGAAAATAATAAATGAACAAAATAAAATTTTGTTAATTTATTTGTTTTAAAAGAGAGCGAGGACTTATATGCACTTAGGGTGGCAAGCACCTTGCCTTCGAAGACATTAGCTTTGGGTTCGACATCTCACTCTCAGTTTTGCTCTATTGGGGTTTAATAGCATCACTGGATCCATTTAGTTCTAGCTTCTAATGTAGTTACCACATTAAAACAACGACTTAATCGATCCCCACCGTTGGATTTGAACTCAATCCGTCGATTACCAACCGCCACCTGATCTTCGAGACCGGCATACATAAACCTACTTGAAATATATCGATTTAAAAATATAATTCAATGACGCCGTGCAGTTTCAGGTACAGACGGTTGTGAATAGTGGACCGGGGAGCAAGTGGATAATTTGTTACTTCCACTCGGGTGACACAAGGTGAATTTATGTAATATAAGGTGTTCAAAATTAACACCTTGAGATTTAAAAAAAACGATATTTTTGGCCAGATTAATTGTTGTAACTTTTAAGAATATTTTAAATGTTTAACCATTTCAAAATTCAGACTATTTCCGAAGTTATAGCAGTTAGAAGTGAGCGCGGCAGAGTCGGCCCGAAGCTCAGGTAGTGACCGGCTGAACACTTATAGCTAATATGAGATCCCAACAGAAGACTAAAGAGGTCAGAAAATTGAAAAGAGCTGCTTAGAAGGAATCGTACTGTTTTTTCTTTTTCGTTTTATTCGAAACTATTTTTTTAAATTGGTATATATTACAATAATATATAGTATACAAACGGTAGGTTACAGAGTGGAAAATACTCTCAGTATCGCCATGGGGTTAGACCACCATTCAGAATTGAAACGTTGCTTGAAATATTTTCTTAATATTTTTCTAAAATATTTTTTTAATATTTTAAAACATAATGTCATAATTTATAATCTTAACCGCATAATAAAACATTAGTATACCCACGAACTGGCGATGCCTATGTGGGATTTTTTGATATTATTCATATATGCATACATTGCATACTATTGTACTATATTTTTTTTTTAGTTGTATAATTTTTTTACTTAACATAAAATTTATATATTTATATGTATGTAACAAAAAAATTATTAATAAATATATATAAATTTAAATAAATGGCTTTAGACGTGACCAGATCTGAATAGCCAGGTACTATCTCACCTTCCTCTTCCCCATCTCCTTTCACTAACTTAGTACTACCTTCATACTCAAAACTTACCCTAATTGGGGATGCCATAGTCTCACTGGTTCCAGACTGCTGGTAGCAGTTGGGACTGAGCGATATTCACATTAAAAAAATACTTGATGGCTCACATCTCCGTTACATTTTTTTATTCGTTTTTATTTCAAATTATTCATAAAACTCCTTTGCATATGTGTAAAATAACAATTATTTTCTCTGTTCAATTGCTTCGACAAAATTTATTTTAATTTTAATGTTTTTTTTTCGGAGCATCTTAAGCTATTAATACTTTTATAACTCCATAATTCTAATGATTACTAATGCAATTTGTGTACTGTCTAAAATTTTGGTTTTTGTGTAAATAAAAAAAAATGGAAATATGAAGATGAGACTTTACATTCATAACAGAATTTATAGCTGTTGATCACTTATAGAAAACGAAAAAAAATATTCTTTTTGAGGTAGAAATGAGACCTTTCGCATATTAAGGTTATAAACCTTCTATAGCTATATTTGTTAAGCTTTCTCCAATGAAGTATTTCCACTATCGGAGTTCCATCATAAGCAAAGTTACGCCAATCCTTGAATCCACAAGTTATGTGAAATGTAAATCAGTTTTCCTTTAAGCTGAAAAGGTGGAAGGTGCCTATTTGAGTGTAAATCGCAGAGCTAGAGGGGGCTGTTCACTCTACAAGTAAACTGTTGAAGAAACAGAAAAAATGTGAAAAAAAAACAAAATCTTCTCCTTGAGTCGTTGTCTCATTACTGAAGTTCGTGAACCTCATTTCAACAAGGAATTTAATTTAATTATTTGTTTTTATTAATGATTCACCTTCTCACTTAAAAACTAGAATTATAAAATTTATTTTTTCACTTAGCAAACACTTTGTGTATACATAAATATAAAATAACTTTGTTTTAATACAACTTTATTATATATATATTTCTAACCAACCGGTTTCAGTTTAACCCGAACCTTCATCAGGGTTTATAAAAAACATGTATTGTTATGTGTAATATATGTTTTCATAAACCCTGATGAAGGTTCAGGTTGAACTCAAACCGGTTGGTTAGAAATATATATAATAAAGAGGTATTAAAACAAAGTTATTATATTATAATTTAAAAATTTATTTTTATAAACGTCGTTTTCATAGCTAAAAATTCTTTCAAAGTTTGAATTTATTAAATCCTGCCCAAACTATCCGCGTGTAAGCTATAGGTACGCGTGACGTCATACGTACCTTGGTTTTGTTGGTTAGCATTAAGGCCTTTCCTCTAGGGGTTGGTACGAAATAAAAAAAATCCCAAAATAAATCATTATTAAGATAGACTTTAGAAATTATTTATTTGCGTCAGTATCCGTACAGCGCGACAAGAGCGTATGCATTCAATAAAAAATGGTTCAATTAATAAATGGACACTGGTTTTGTGAAAAAATAAAGTAAGACGTTACTACAGTTGGTACATACAAGGATGACACAACGGCTCAGCAATGCGTCGCCGACGCCAAGGTTAAGCCGATAAGATTATCAAATATAAATGTAACACATCTTCTGTTAAATTTCGTCACTTACTGAGACTGAGTGAAAACGATCCTAGCCCGCCTAAGCGAGTGCGCGAATCCCGTTAGGCGGGAAAATTAAGTGCTAATGAAAAATTGCGCAGGTGAAGTGCGGGCTACCGTTTTATTATCGTTAATGAAATTTAAGGTGGTACCATTTTCTACGGGCCCTGGCAACATGAGCAGAATTACCTCTTACTTGCCATGGAATCAGATTTTAATGGGATTATCAGGCTGTTATAGCAGGATTGGTAATTTATTCTGATTTTTATGCGGAAATTCTCGTTACGAGAAGGTGAAATTATAACATCGTAATTTAATAATGATCTTTCTAAGGAAAATCCCAGTATATGCTTAGAATCAAATTGGAAATTTCATGTAGGTGCTCTATGTGATTGATGATAGGTTTAAAATCCAACACAAGTCAGATGAGGTGAGTTTTTGTTAGGACGGGTTGTTTAACAGAAGTTGAACATTTCATCAAATTTAAAAGTTATTTTTCCAGTTCTGTGAAGGTTCTATCCAAGTTTTTCTTATAAGGTATACATGACAAACAAAACTTTTACCTTATAATATTTTGTATTTTACTCATATTCTTTGTGTTACAACAAAAAAAAAGTTCTGTTATTTTATCATTATTCGGCATTTGTTTGACACAACTGAAATAAAAAGAGAACTTGACATTATTCTGTGAAACATATCATAGTCTTTATATTATTATACTTGACAAGTAACTTGAAGTCTAAGAGGTCACGGTCTTTTTCATAACGATCAGAGGAATGGGTAGTTTTAGTACATATTCAAAGTATGGCATCTCCGCATATGAAAAACGTTGGTCTGCCTGCTCTAAGTGGTTGCAACTATGAGTTATAGAGCTTACAAGAGGCTTTATTGTTTCGAAAAAAAAACGATCAGAGGAATGGGTAGTTTTAGTACATATTCAAAGTATGGCGTCTCCGCATATGAAAAAAGTTGGTCTGCCTGCTCTAAGTGGTTGCAACTATGAGTTATAGAGCTTACAAGATTAGGCTACATTGTTGCTAAAAAAAAAAAGATCACAGAAATGGGTAGTTTTAGTACATATTCAAAGTATGGCATCTCCGCATATGAAAAACGTTGGTCTGCCTGCTCTAAGTGGTTGCAACTATGAGTTATAGAGCTTACAAGAGGCTTTATTGTTTCGAAAAAAAAACGATCAGAGGAATGGGTAGTTTTAGTACATATTCAAAGTATGGCGTCTCCGCATATGAAAAAAGTTGGTCTGCCTGCTCTAAGTGGTTGCAACTATGAGTTATAGAGCTTACAAGATTAGGCTACATTGTTGCTAAAAAAAAAAAGATCACAGAAATGGGTAGTTTTAGTACATATTCAAAGTACGGTGTCTCCGCATATGAAAAAAGTTGGTCTGCCTGCTCTAAGTGGTTGCAACTATGAGTTATAGAGCTTACAAGAGGCTTCATTGTTTCGAAAAAAAAACGATCAGAGGAATGGGTAATTTTAGTACATATTCAAAGTATGGCGTCTCCGCATATGAAACAAGTTGGTCTGCCTGCTCTAAGTGGTTGCAACTTCGAGTTATAAAGCTTACAAGATTAGGCTACATTGTTTCGAAAAAAAAAAACGATCAGAGAAATTGTCAGTTTTAGTATATATTCAAAGTATGGCCTCTCCGCAGATGAAACAAGTTGGTCTGGCGGCTCTCAGTGGTTGCATTTCAGAGTTATGATGCGCGCAAGTCATTGCATTGTTGCGAAAAAAACGATAACAGAAATGGTCAGTTTTAGTACCTATTCGAAGTATGGTGTCTCCACAGGTGAAACGAGTTGGTCTGCCTGCTCTCAGTGGTTGTATTTCAAAGAAAAAAAAATAACAGTAATCAATAAAATAAAAAAATTAAATCGAACAAATCCAATTTTTATTAATTCAACTTCCATAATCTAAACATCTTTGGGTAAAATCACAGATTAATCATTTTGTAGAATATTACTAAGGCTTAAAGAGTTAAATATTTACTTACTTCTAATATTCTTTTAATATTTTTATGAGCTTTTTCATTAGTCACATCAAAACATCATGGATTTTGGCGATAAAAGTAAAAAATAGCTTAAAAAAAGGGGTCTACGGTATCGTATACCGTTTACCTAATTCGAGTTTGAGGGATTTCTTAACGTACTTCGAAAAATGGTGTTCAGAAAACATAAAAAAAGACAACCTAATATTATAGTAGGAGATTTCAATATAAACATGAATAAAAATGCAGACATCTATACAAAAAACTTAAAAACTTAATCATTGAATTCAATGGGATGAAACAACTGGTAAAAGATCCCACTAGAGTAACTCTAACATCAAGTACATTAATTGATCTGGTGATAACAAATGTATTTGAACTACAGGTAAATCTATTAGATGCACCCAGAATCACAGATCACTCCATAATTCAAATTATAGAGCAAAATCGAAATACGAAAAAACATTTTATAAACACCAAAGCTTATCGGAACTATGCAAAATATGACGAAGAAGAACTAAGATTACAACTCAGAGCACAAAATTGGAATGGAATAATGGAATTAGATTTTGATATTAAGGTAGAAACATTCATAAAAAACTTAAAATATTCAATTTCAATATTCAAGATTTCTTTTTTAACTTGGATAGATTTAACTTAGATTTCGTCATCTTCGGAATCTTCTTCTTCGCTGCTTAGGCACGTAGACGAGGAGTCTGTAATGTGATAAAATAACTGTAAAGTTTGATAGAAAAAATGACGATTTTGATGATATGAAAATTATTATACATATGTATATATAAAAAACAGAAGGAAACGAACTCTTGTATGTATAGCTTAATGAGATTTATGGTTTAGATACGTAATATGCCATTAATAAGAAACAAATACATGCAAACTTTTCGTTTCCTAACGATTTTTACCTATACATCCGCAATCGTATAAAACTTACCACTGACATCACCAGAAATATTGTCATTTTCTGACTCCGTTACAGTAACATCAGATACTTTATCTGGTAGTCGGTTCCCTGCATACCAGATAGGGACATATTTGCCGTGTTCTTCTTTCCACCCATGTTCAATTGGCAATAGATAGCTTGGAGGATTTTTGGTTGAATTTATCCAGATATTTGATACGTATTTAGCTCTAAGTATCTGTTGAACTAGTTCGATTTCAGACGGTGGCAAAAAAGCAGCATCAAAATTCATAAGAGTTTTGTTAAATTTTTCATTCTCTTTATTGGGCTTAAATTTTTTGAGGAAAATCTTATGGCGGGCCTCGTTTACAGATTTACTCTTCACACCATATAACTCACATATGAATTGTTCAATTTTGCATTTGATTTCATTTGTCAATGGAGCATTAGAACTTAGCTCTATTAGAGCCTCTTGATAAACTGTGTTTTTACTTAGGATATTGTAAGGTTTTTGTTTGCCCTTTCTATAAAATGCAGGGGTATAATCACACCCTGTCAAAGCATGAAACGCTGGCAAACTCTTTGCCAATGTAGCACCAATACTGAGATAAATTTTGTTAACATTTACAATACGTCGTTTGGCAAGAGTGCCGGATTCAATAAATATTTCATGCTTTTCGAATTTGTCCAAATTTCCCAGTAAAATGACGATTACATCAGTGTCAGAAGTTTTAATCAAAATATTAGATGGTTCTTGAATACTGTATATGTGGTATATTATTTTTGTATCGGTTTCTTCGTGGTGCCCACACATCAAATTAGGGTTATCGTTTTGCACAACCTTTTTGCCGTCGCTTTGATATTCATACGAATAACAATTATTTTCAAAATTGAGATTAACCGTGCTTCCAGAAATGACTAGACTAGCCTCCTCGGAACTCCAATGTTTTATGAAAAAATGCACGAGTTCTTCTTTGAATTGTGTAATTCTTAATTCTTTGACGAAATTTCTTGGTCTGATTTGTTTTGGCGATGTTATTTTATACTGTGTTTTGGGGGTAGCTTTGTGCCCAGCTCTCATTTCACGTTCAAAATCTTTGATTGAGGGTGATAAATAAGAATCAAATATTACATCGATACGGTTTGCTTTGTAGCTCATACATTTTTTCAAAATGTATAGCGACATTTCACCAAATGTTTTCACATGCACTGGTATTAAATGGAGAATATAGAATCCATCTACAATCACAACATCAATTTTTTGTGGCGTATTGGCATTGGCTGTTTTTTCCAATATTTTCATGAGTGCAGCCTTGTTAGTCTTCATCAAGGAACCATCTAAATGACTCATTGAAGGTGACGATGAAGATAATGGATATTCCAAAACTTTTGGCAAATCTAGTTTCTGATTAAGGGAAATTCCTAAAAGACGACCGAAGACGTTTCGTTCTGCTTTTATAACTTGCAGTTTTTGTGCTGCTTTACATGGCTTTTTTGATTTATCTGAACAGAAATTCCTGATTTCATTGCGTTTTATTGGTTTCTCGAAACAGTCGGGATTTTCATTACATTGAGATATAAATTCTTTTCTCTGATTTTCTCCTGTAGCCTCTATATTGAGCAGAAAGTCTGCGGTTTCATTCGTTACTGAATTCCCAGTGACAATATTGTACAGTTCGTCTTTATCGTCTTGATAATCAAATGGATTGCCATAAGATTCTACAGTATCGACAAGTTTCTTCACTGCCTTTTTGTTTTTGGAAATGTTGGCTGTCTGCAGATCAGAGGTAACGTCTTGTACCCTGGTAATATTAGTTTCTTCTAAAACATGAGTTATAATGGTGGATCTCAGTGCATGGCTTTTTGCCCAACGCTGTCGGCCTGACAAGGAATTAGTAAAATGGCTAACACCAGACAATCGCTTAGCAGCATCGGCGTTTATGGTTTGTTCTAGTGTTAAATCTTTTATAGCACGATAGATGATATACGGCAGTACTGTCACAATCATTTGGTATTTTGATATGAGCATGTTTCAAATTACGGTTAATACGAACTGTTAATATATCACGACACTTTTCTAAACTGTTTTTATTAAAAGGCAGCACTTTTTCGTCCATCTTACATTCACAAAACAGGCATGTAGTATTTATGTTCGACATTATTGTAAAAGTGGGAGTAACGGGTAATAGTATTAAAAAATGCACCAAAACAAGCGAAAGCACACCCTCTCACAACGATTGTACTGCGCACACTGACGCGGGACGCGGGCCGCCGGGCCGGACGCGGGCGGAGGAGGGGGCAATGTGTGTGTCAAGCAGGGTTCCCGATTTGCGGGAATTCCCCAAACTGCGGGGAATTTTTCAGATTTACTTAAAACTGACCATTTCTCTGATCGTTTTTTTTTCGCAACAATGTAGCCTAATTTTGTAAGCTTTATAACTCGAAGTTGCAACCACTTAGAGCAGGCAGACCAACTTTTTTCATATGCGGAGACGCCATACTTTGAATATGTACTAAAACTACCCATTTCTGTGATCGTTTTTTTTTTTCGCAACAATGTAGCCTAATCTTGTAAGCTCTATAACTCATAGTTGCAACCACTTAGAGCAGGCAGACCAACTTGTTTCATATGCGGAGACGCCATACTTTGAATATGCACTAAAACTACCCATTTCTGTGATCGTTTTTTTTTTCCGCAACAATGTAGCCTAATCTTGTAAGCTCTATAACTCATAGTTGCAACCACTTAGAGCAGGCAGACCAACTTTTTTCATATGCGAAGACGCCATACTTTGAATATGTACTAAAACTACCCATTCCTCTGATCGTTTTTTTTTCGAAACAATGAAGCCTCTTGTAAGCTCTATAACTCATAGTTGCAACCACTTAGAGCAGGCAGACCAACTTTTTTCATATGCGGAGATGCCATTCTTTGAATATGCACTAAAACTACCCATTCCTCTGATCGTTTTTTTTTCGAAACAATGAAGCCTCTTGTGAGCTCTATAACTCATAGTTGCAACCACTTAGAGCAGGCAGACCAACTTGTTTCATATGCGGAGACGCCATACTTTGAATATGTACTAAAACTACCCATTCCTGTGATCGTTATGAAAAAGACTGTGACCTCTCAGTCTATTAGAACTTAAGAATTTTTAAATCTAAATTTTATTTTTATTAGTTTAAATAGTTAAAGCGTAATATGAGTATAATTTTTTTTCCACAGTCCTTGTCACTAGGGATTCCTTTTCTGAGGCGGCCTGTAGTTTTTTTAAATTTTTTTTTAAATATTTTTATTTTTAGTTTCAGGTTGTCTTTGAATCGTCTTCATGATGTTTGTAAGTTGATTATCACTTCTCAGCTAAGTTTTAACCCTTGTTTTAAATATATTTCAATATTTATTATTAGTGAATTTAATATTTTTCTATGGTAATTAAAATAAAATGTCTTTGTTGTTGTGAAAGTTATTTTATTCTCATTATTATAATTATGTATATCCACAAAGTGTTTGCTTCATGTGAATATTTAATATTTTTCTGTCTAAGAGATGAAGTCAAACTGTGAGTAACCAGTATATTTTGGCTTATTACCCTGGTTGTGATATGTTTTTTTTAGTTTAAATAAAATAATTTTTGAAAAAAGTTTTTGTACATTGTGGACTTAAAGTTTTAAAATATTTTTTCTATCTGAGTTTTTAGCAGAATTTTCTGAATTTTCTTTAGTACTTATGTTGAGTCACTCTGTGTATATTTCGGATTGTGCTATAGTGGGACAGAGGCATGATAAACCTTGATTATGTTGATAAATTCCTCGGCATGTAAGTAATTTGAGATTAAAGCCATCCGACGGTTGTTCTCTGGCGGTTATTGAAAATACCAGGTAATTTGTTTTATTGACATTAAGTGGAATTTCTTTTAAGCCAGGTTTTCAGGAGACCAAGTCCACGTTCTGCTTCTTTGTATGTACTTATATAATCTCTTTCGTTAAAATAAATAACTGTATCGTCAGCAAAACTAATGATTTTTCTTCTCATTCTTAGGTTACAGATATCATTGATGAATGTTAATAATAATGTCGGTCCTAGTACGCTTTCTTGCGTTACTCAATAGATGATTAAAAGAGGTTTGCTTTTTCTATTGTTTATTTGAATGCTTTGCATACGCTACATCATATAACTTTTTGGTAAGTTTAAAATTGTACTGGACATAACAATTTGCATTAAGGACTTTGTGATCTAAGATTGCCAATTCATTTGTAAGTTTGAAATGGACCAAAATAAATTAACCCTTTTGGGTTTTTCATCTCCAGCAAAGGAAAAGGTTGTTGCCAGCTTCTATGATTTTATGGCAGTGCTTTAAAATGTGATTTTTTTGCAGGATGGCTTTAAGGCTACACGTAATATAATAATTATATCTACGGGTATCATTATACAAGTAAAATTATGCTACTTTCCCGTAATATAATGACACTAAGTTTTTTTTGGTAAAAGTCGATAATTAGAGATGAAAATATGCTAGGCTCATTGAAGTACGTATATAGCTAGAGTACGAATTCTGAGCAAAATCAACTGAAAACAGCGTTCCTGGCGTGGCCTTCCAGTTTATTTCGAGATTGATGAAATTTTGCACACTTGACCTTGAAAACAAAAGAAAGGTGATCGAGAGAAAATATTTCAAAAAACCCCTACCATTACATTTCCAGAATTTTGAAACTTCTGAAAGAAATTTTTCACACTACTTTCAAAATATGAAAAAAATTACCGTCTACATCTGATTTCGAAAAACTTTGCGTAAAGCCCGGACAGCGCCGGTGACTTCAGCGAGTCCACTCCTACGATTCAATAGTATATCGCCAAACTATTCTGAAAACTTAGAAGTTAATAAAGTCCTGCGTTGTCATATGTACGCACAATTTGAATATTGATTTTTTTTTCCGTTGATCGGATGTGAAAAAAAAACCATCCGTTTAATTTCAACATTTCCAAATCGATGTACAAAGCCTGGTTCACACGGGTTGATGAATATTAATTATATTGAAAGGCTCAACAAAAGAAGTTTTGTGGTTGGAAAATGAATTTTAAGACGAAATTTTGACAGGAATTAGAAGATGCTGAAGGGTATAGAAATAATTAGCGAATTTCGGGAGATCAATTTGAAAATCTTTTATTAAATTTTCATATTTTTGAAGTTTCTCAGTTCGGTAGCAGGAGTGAATTATTATTTATTATAATGAGTTCTTAATTATAATGGTTGGTGTGAAATGCGTAATATTTTAGGTTTCCAAGGCAACAATTCTATGAAATTATATTTTTCCTTGATAATTTAATGCCATGTTTAAGAATAAATTTTCAAAAAGTTTTGGGTAAATTGCTGAATTAGAACATTGAGTCTTAGATGGAAGTAAATCAACAGTTATGTATTCCATTGTTGAAGTTTAATTCATGTGTTACATTCGAAGAACTTGTAACTAATATGTATGTATGTAGAGTTGACCGAAAGAACGTCACCAGACTGCTATATGTGTCTATTATGCCGGGGGCTCCATTAGATGTAATCTGTTGTTCATCTAAAAATATTCTGGATAATTTAAAATTGGGTTGACATTTTTTCACCCATGAACCACTAATCACCAATACTGGCAGTGCGTTGTTTTGTTTAAAAACCTATATATAGGAAGGCCGTTCTTCTACAGGGATGCGCAAATATCCGATACCCGACGATTGAAGAATCTCGGCGACTCTTGTCATGGAACTTCATAGTATATAAACAAATGAGCTACGGCAACAGTTTGATTGTGAGTGAAGTTATTAAAGCATTATCGTTTTGATGTTTCGAGGATTCAATAATGAAAAAATTAGTCATATTTCGATACGGCAGCCTGCAATATGTTGAAATACATATTCATTAACTGTTTCGCTTCGGCGTGGAAAATGACTGCATCCTGTTAAAGATGGCTTTCAGTATATTTAATATTCATCAACCCGCACTGCCAACACGTATACAGACCTTTTTGATATTTTCAAAACCTCACCGTCTTGCATCAAGGCAAAAATACTTGGTTGTGAATGTAACTGATATGTTTGTGAAATGTTAAATGTCTGTTTGTACTGCATCATACTGACATGTTCTTCTTTATGTGTAACATATGTATGGTGTTCTTATACATATACATTCCACATATATACATATATGTGAAATGTATATGTATAGTCATATATACATTCCACATATGTACATATGTGTGAAATGTATATGTATAGTCATATATACATTCCACATATATACATATATGTGAAATGTATATGTATAGCATCGTATAGAATATAGAATGTATATATGACTATACATGTATATGTATAGTCATATATACATTCCACATACATACATATGTGTGAAATGTATATGTATAGCATCTATATAAACTGCTTGCTTCAGATGTCTTATAGTGTTGGCTAACGGATGTATTATTTTAATAAAAAATGTTACTTTTAATTGTCAAGTCTCTGTCAGCCCTGAATTGTTGAAGCTCCTTTGCCATAGTGCCATAGCCAAGTGAAGATAAATTTGATTGTAACAATAAACTCACTACTATTTGCGCTGTTATAATATTTAGCTAGATTATATCTGTTGGCAAGTCACCTTTTCTGTATATTTTATCCTGTTTAAATGAAGTACTTTCTATTATTGTAGCATTCTATGCTTTAAGAAAATTTCAGCTGTATCACATTCAATGTCGTTTTGTATACATATTGTTGTGTTCTTAAATGTAATACTAATATTCGCTTATGTACCACTGTGTACTTATAATCTATGTATCACATTATTGTAAAAGCCTTTTATGGCGTTTAATAAATAAATAAATAAATAAATAAACCCGTGTGAACCAGTCTTTAGACATGGACCTATAAATATTGAAAGTATATGGATGGTTATTTATTATTTTTCACATCCTGTCAACGCACAAAGAAAAGATTCAATACAGTGACATGGTTCGAACACCATTCTGTCGGAACCTCTTCTCAAACCTCAAAGTTAAGTAAGACACCCCTCAAAGTTGTGCCGAGAACAATTGAGAATGGTTTCATTATGGAAATCGGCATTCCATGGGGTTAATTATCGTAACAGATCAAGGTTGGTCAGATGGAAGCAACAAGGAGAGAGAAATGATCGTTGTCCCGATTCATAGCCTGAAGAATTAGCTTGTGTTAAGTTGAACAACCTTCAATAATGTCTTAGAATGCGCACTATTTTATAATTCATCATAACAATAAAAAATAATGTGTTATTAACGAATGACTCATTTTGGATTTTGTCTATACATTAAATTATTATATAAAGGAGAGAGACTGCGTGCCTTTAGGGGAAGTGTTAGAAAATTTAGAAGATTTATTGGTTCACACATTTAAAAAAAAAACATTTTTTACATCATTTTAAAAATCATGTTATTGGAGGAGTACTAATCTATATCTTGAATTTCTCTCATTATGTTGAAAAATGATTTTTTAGAAATCTTTGTAGTTTTATTTCTCACCATTTCGCTCATTGTTTGAAATAACTATTATTTAAAACTAAATATTATCAACTTTTTGTTCGACTAAAGTACATAACTTTCCTCAATTTTTTAACGCATTGTTATTGATTTTATTTAAAAAAATAATTATAGTGACATCAATCGACATGCTCGGAAGGCGACTGCTTAAAAAGTTCGTGTAAATCGCTACATGGGGTAAATAAAATCCTCGAATCGTTATTTAGTTGTTTTTGTTGTTAAATTTGTGTAATCAATTAATAGTAATAAAAAAGCAGATGATTGAAGATCACTCAAATGTTTTGAATGTAACTTCAAACTTTTCATTATTAGAGGCATATCGAATCCAATTATTGTCATAGGAGAATTTTTTTGTTTTAGTGTGGAATTGAATGGTAAAAGCTTATCAGATGCAGTCGTGTACCATCCTGAGATTAAGCCATCTTTAAGAGATGTTTGGTTTATGCTTTAAACACGTGATAGCTATTTCGCCCTTCTTACAACAAACATTCTATGACGTGTACATAAATAAGTAAGACTAAAAATTCTACAATAAATTTAATTGGAATAACTTTTAATACATTTTGGGGTTATACCCAGCCATGTAATTAATATATTATTAAAGAAGATGATAAGAGTAATAAATCTACAGGTTGAGGTATTGTCCTGGTAAGACATATTAAGATTAATTAAAAATAATCCATGTGAAATTTGCACATAAAAACCATCACCTTAAATAATTATGCATCAAAAGTTTTAAAATAATTTTCTATGGATTTTGAACGATGGATAGCTACTATAGAAAAACTAAGTTAAGGTAGTGTATTACACAATATCTGGTTCTTAACTTGCAAGGGGAACAAGTTTTCCGGTATGTAAAGGCACACCAGTAAATTTTACTATAACACTATCATAGATAGATTATATAGATGGCTTTAGTGTATAAGATGTATAATCTACCTGTGGTGCAATGGGTATTGTAAGCTCATAAAGTTTTCTCTCTATACATACCTTTTCGATCCACCGTTAAATATTTTCCTATGGGACACAAACACTGAAGAGATAAACGGACAGAAGTGTGATCTACTCGTATACCAGGCTAACCAAATTGTTTAACTGCTCGAACAAGAATTTCGAAATTCATTAGAATTATACTCAGAAATAAGGAAACGTTGATATTATTTCAAGCGGACAGACTTATTTGAAAATATTTAAATGTATTAGGAAATGCTTGATTAATTTCACCAGAAATACAGACTTGGCATACAAACACACTTCTAACAGGTTTGGTCGTCGGTGGACACACGACTTATGTAAAATAAAGTAATGTCAGTTTGGGTTGCGGCGTTAATGTCGTACGAAATGTCTCCATTTGTCACACGAAAAAGGTATAAAATATTTAACTCCGAGTATAAATAAGGCGAAAATAAACAAAATATCATTCGCCATTATCATAATTGCATGTTATTATTCTTATGTTCTTCCCACACGATTCCGCCGTAATGCGTAATATTTCCACTTTATCGCGCTTCTCGGCCATTTGTTCTGGGAACGGCCGCGTTAAGGATACAACATCTTGTTCCAGCTACGAACTAAAAGTGGACAGGGGAATTATTGTTATTTCCGTCAAAAGTAATGTCCCTTTTAAGTGTTTGATGGAACGTCTCATTTTTACGATATACACAAGTTTTATGATCTGTTTTTACGCCACGTTTACTTTGACGATAAACATTATAGGGGAACTCTTCTTATATATGATTCACTATTGATTCAACCGGGGTTTAGAATAAACAAGAATCTTCAAAACACGCCAAAAACATCTTACCTAGACATGTTTTTACAATCACAATATTAAAATATAAGCATAATATTAAAACACCACATTTGTTTTGTTTTTGACTGCACTTCGTAGTATCTCGCAAAAAATGTTTAGTGTTCTGGATTATTGACACAATTTTTAAATTAACTATATTTTCATTAAAAAACAATCAATTAATTAATTATTGAAGACAATATTAGCAATTCTTAAGCTTAAATTAAAAACAGAAAATAAAAAAAAATACGGTTAGATCTAGGATTTGAACCCAGAACCCTCTCCTTGCCGGTTCGCCGCTTTAACAACTTTGATAGTCGGACCCTATGTCCTTAGGTTATATGTAACTATTCTAATTTCAAAGTGTGATACAGTTAAATATGACCCCAAGGAGATAGGGTCCCATTAGCCATTGGTATCTTTTTCTGTTTTGAAATTTCGTTTAAGAATCGCAAATACTGTCTTCAATAATTAAATATTACATTTTGTCGTTTTGCTCATTAAGTTATTTTAAAAAATATATCCACCCTAGGCTTGCAGAAAAGTCGATACATGTCGCAAATTAAAATATTATATATTTATGTCTAGATTAAATTTAGTTTGAGTTGAATCTTGCGATCAAACGTAAAGATAACAGCCGATAAAAAATAGGAGAAAAATAAAGATAATGTTAGTAGTTCTTATTTGAAGTATGGTACAGTTAAATATGAACGAAGGAGATTGGACCATATATAGACCCATTAGTTGGTAGAGCGGCGCCCCGGCAAGGCAAGGTTCCTAGGTTCAAGTCCTAGATCCGACCTATCTTTTTCTGATTTTTCTATTTCAATTTTCGTTTAAGAATCGCTAAATTTCAAAAACTAAATATTACAATTTGAGGTTTTACTCATGAATCACATCAAGTTATTCAAAAATAAAAAAATCATATTTTATCAATAAAAAAGTGGAAGAAAGTTATGAAGGTGTTTGCAATCATGGACAATAACTGTTAATACTACCATCGTGATAAACTTAGCTAGTTTAGTAACGTTTGCGAGCATAATATTGTATTTTCTTCTCGAAATATTACTGTTTTCTCAACACGGAACATTACAATTAATTGAAACAGTCCGCGAAATTTCTTCTAGGGATTTTCCAGTAAATTTAAAATGCCTTTTTCCCACTGACTTACAATCGAGTACAAATTTGTTTCGGAACAAAGTTAGATTTTGTGTAATATGCAAATGAAAATGTTAAATGAATACGTAATTTAATCATTGTGTCGTTAATTTGGGAAGTTAGAGTAAATAAATGCCTGCCGCAGTAATTGTGTCTTGGTTGCCTGACAAAAGCACCAAAGGAAACAAGAGGCAATAACAATGGCTCCATGTTCCTCACCGACAATCTCCCCAAGAAACTTGTTCCATCCCTTCGGAGATTTATGTTCTTATTACTAAAGTTAAGCCTCATCTACGGCATAAATTTTGCGTGAACTCAATATAGTTTTCTTCACAGATACACGATAGCCCCGCGTGTACTGCTTACCTATGTTATACTATTACTGGGCTATTTTGCACGCCTTGACA
Organism: Hesperophylax magnus; assembly: GCA_026573805.1. Classification (NCBI taxonomy): domain Eukaryota; kingdom Metazoa; phylum Arthropoda; class Insecta; order Trichoptera; family Limnephilidae; genus Hesperophylax; species Hesperophylax magnus. The sequence continues at coordinate 7,767,046 of JAIUSX010000010.1, read as the reverse complement.
CGTGTATTCGTTAAGCCTTCACATTTCGAATATCTACCGATTTTTAACATATTTCTCTTGAACATGTTAAGTTTTTTATTTAAAAAAAGAATATCTACTCATTTATAAGGCTGAAACTAACAGAAAGCAATGGAGGCTAGAAGAGAGGGGAAAAATGAGGAGGAGAAGATGAAGGATAAAATGTAACATGATGAAATTTTCTCAGAGTGAATCCAGTTTTGATTCCTGGTGAGATATAATCGGAACGCGTTCGATTTTCTGTCAAAAGTATGTATCCCAATTTAATTTTAAAATGTGATGCCGTAGTGATTAATTATAATCAGTAAAGAACTTACTTTGCCATTTTTAGTGTCCTTTTATTTTCACCAAAAAAGTATTAATTTCGTCTCCAAGTTTTTTTCTTTCTCTTGACAGCCATAAACGTTTTTGCTTCATGAAAATAATGGAGGCAGTACGTTTGGCACTCAACTATGCACTAGCGGCACTGTAGCAACTGAAAAGTTCCCACAATGAATAGTGCAGCAATACGTTTGTGCAACCCTTTCAATGAAGTATTAGGTAAGCTGTTAAACCTGCCTTATCTCCTGCACAAATATCATAAATCCGTCCCCACAATAAAAAAAATTCCACCAAGAAACAACGTTTATCTTACGTCTTATAATCGGAAACGCTTTTTGTTAACGTGCCTCGCGGCTAAGAGGAGTTTTTTACTCTACTGGATCAAACCTTATTGTAGTTACGTCTAGAACATTCCACCACTAGGGCAACGCATTAGCTGAGAGATTAATTCAGAGTCATTATAAATACAATTCGTTTTAAAAAATAACAACGTGTTTTGCAAATTTTATGGAAACAAAGAAAAGATTTCCTGATAGTGATGACCTGCATGCTTTATCCACAGCTTTAATATTTAGCAAAAACGTAGTTTGAACATTTTCATTAAATTATTTTCATTTTGTAGTTTTGACGAAATACTCGACTAGTTTTACATCTTGTACTTGTTTGAGATTGTAACAATATTTTTTCTCGTTGGACAGTTAGAAAATGTCAAATAAGGAAAACGGCATTTTTGTACTTATTTAATGTAGTTCAATGGATTTAACATTTGAGCCTATGCGTTTACATTTTATTTTTATTTTTTTAGGCTTTTGTACCTAATTTATATACATTATTATATTTTATTCATATTATTAATTTTGTATTCCTTTGTATAATAAACGGTTGTGTGTCAAACGCCAACCTTTGTCCTTTTTTGGTAACATAATTTCATTACACTTTCTTGTGTCATGTCTGTGAATGTCCTTGTAACACATAATTTTATTTGTACTTTGTACTTTGGTAATATGTTTTTATTTATTTATTATTATATGTAAAATATCAGCGCTTTTGTTCATGGTCAGCATCTTTTTGAATATTGGCCAATTTAGTTCATTTAACATTATTCTCAAATGATATTCCAAGGTGAAAATCATTGCGACGTTCGGAAAACCCGTACAAATTCAAACTCTCCGTCCGAGAGTTTTCACTGCTTCACAGAAACAGATTGTCTGTTTTTTAGTTCAGAAGAGTGATGGGGTGTCTAATAAAAAATAGAAACCAAATACTTCAAATTTTTATAATTTAACTGAATTAATATTTTGTCATAACTACGGAAAGCTTTAATGAAATACTGCCAATAATCCTTTAAAAAAAAAATAATTGGGCTTATTTTTACTTTTCAGATACCACAAGAGAAAAAAAATAAACAGCGTTAAAACGGTGAATAATAACGGCGTCACAATTTTAAGAGTTCGATTCTAACTATTCCAAATCTGTGTATAACACAAAAATACAGGTCACGCCCCAAACTGGAGCGTCCCGACACGGCCGCTTTAAATTCACTGAGGTCCGCCGTGGTCAGGTAATGCGCGCAGATCCGTAACAATGATTTGTTGGGCAATTATGAAATCGTAGTAATTACGTGATGCGGGCTCGGGGTCCCTTTATGCGCCAGCCCCGCTACGGTCACAGTCACATGACACAGGAAAGTGTAAAAGCTCGCGAAAAAGGACAAAATGAAAAGGGCAAAGAATAAAAAAAAACTTGTGCGACAGTACCGGATTAAGGCTTTGATGCTAGTGCGCAGGAGTTAATAAATGGTGCTGCCGCTGAGAGCTTCATTGTAACCCGTCCTTCTGTTACATGCGCCGTTTAGAGAAAGATGGAGAGGTTACAAGTTACAATGAAGTTATCAGTGTAGCTCTCGAATTTCTTGTTCAAATGGGCAAATTTAAGAAGAACGAAATTGAAACAGGGCAGGGCCACGATGTTTTTGTTTTAACAAAAAAAACTTTGTATCTCCGACCCAAGTTTTTTTTGTTTTTGTAGTATATTTTGAAAACATTTGGCCGCTGGAGACTCGACTTCAGCATATCTATTTTATACAGCAAAAAGTAAGAGAAGACGCCATGTTGTACCTTGTTATCTCCATTTATATATATTAGATATTTATATGAATGGAGGGAGTCCAATTGGGAAAATTGAAGGCATTTTATTAGTAATAATTGAGACGGGTTCTGCAAGTTCGTATATTTGGAGGAAATTTGTGTATTTTTATGTCAATTGCAGAAGGTTGTCAAAATCAAAATTATTTTTAATCAATTTCGTTATTTTAATTCTTATAAATGTATTTCATAATTCAAATATTATATATTGTCACATAAATATTTTGTGACAAGTGTAGTTCTTGCTTAATTGGGTTTATTTTGTCTATGGTGTTTTTTTTGAAGTTTGGCAATATTTTTTTGAGGAAGGAAGCACAGTTTTGTTTTTGAGCACTTCCTCCCCGGGTCAGCTTGGGCAGCTGCTCGCGGATCTTGTCACTCGCCATTTAAGGTGTTTTAATCTGAGTTAATCATGTGAATAGAAGTCATGCTCTTCTTTTAAAAAGGGCGCGGGGTGTTTTACCTTTCACGAATAGTTCGTGTTGATTATTATTTTAGTGGTGATTATGGAATCCCGCTTTTTATCCAGTGTTGGCCAGTGGTCATATTTGTAGTACTCGTGTTTCGGACTTGAAACCGCAAATAGATTGGTCCTAGCTGTGGCTAAAAGTTGATGGCTGAGTGTCCCCGCGTCGCGAAGGAACGGATTGTTGTTCCCGAAGTCTGTAAGACGAGTCTGGTTGGTTGCCACGTGCTGCAGACTTGATGATCCTGCAGGCGCACGTTGAAGGAGTTGCGTCCTCCCGTTTCCACTAAGAGAAGGATGTCCTGGCTCCTTAAGACGAGTCTGGTTGCTTGCCACGTGCTGCGGACTTGATGCTCCTACAGACGCGCGTTGACAAGTGACAAGAGACAAGTTTTCGTTCGCCACCCGTTGTTATTCCTTCGTTTCTCGACCACGTAAAGTTAGTTTAGTTTGGTTCAGGAGTCCATCTGGTATGTGCCTACTTTTATTCCTATTGTTACATGGTTATTATTTGTACTCCTTTGTTGTAACTTTTGATGGTTTCAATATAATTTCTATTAAGTATTTACTCTTATTATTTCTGATTTTCCTCCTTACTTGACAGAGAATTAACCCCACAATCATGAGATTGAGATCTTTGGTCTACCGTATTTGTACCCTATAATTGATCCTGTAGATCTCAATATTACATGTAAACATTGGAATGTTCCTACTTTACATTATACACCGTTACAATAGTAATGAATACAATAAAATAATGTGTGCTATTATTATTTTATTCCATATAATTATTATTTCTCGAAGTATGTTCTCTATTTCGAAATCTTTAAATATTAAATAAAAAATTTTAATGTTGAAACTAGAGAGAAATTGAGTAGTATAGGTACATAATATTTTTGTATTTAATATCCACGGTTTAAGCAATAATTGCATGTCACAAGAACCTACATGCGCATAAACAAATACTAGAAATAATTTTAAAAAATAACTTTGGAATTTGAGTGTAAATGAGAACACAAATTATTATTTAATAGAGGCTCTAGAAGGACATAAGAGTAGGAGACACCAGTACACACAAAATATAATATAAATTAGAAGTAGTAGGTTTAATTAATATTAATACACTGTTATAATAATTAGTATATTGACTTTTTTGTTGTTTGTTTTTGGGGTGTTATGCCGTGTTGCGCTAACTCCTTCTTTAGCCGACGTTTCGGACAGCGTTGCAGTGTCCATCATCAGGGCAGATCCGGTAGATCCGAAGATGTGTAATATATACATCTACCGGATCTGCCCTGATGATGGACACTGCAACGTTGTCCGAAACGTCAGCTAAAGAAGAAGTTAGCGCAACACGGCATAACACCCCAAAAACAAACAACAAAAATGCTTTTGGCCGTGAGAATCTAAAAACTTACCAGTATATTGACTGTTGACCTTGCACTGTTCCTTTCCTATTTTTATTATTTTTTTACAATGTATCATTTTTACGATAGAATTTTTAACCTCTTGAGTCTAATAATTTTACAAAATAATACAAAGATTATTTTTGTAGAGAACAATATTGTTACATTAATGTTTCTACAAATTGTGTACCTATTAAGCTAATTTCTTTACAGTATAATACAGTAAACACTGTTACGTAATACAAGTCACCCTATAAAAAAGATGCACACTTTAGCCTCGCTTTCCCCATGCCAGAAGGTCGTGGCGTACGTGACAAAACGCAGCGAGCCGCCGCGTGATCGGCACGGACCACCCAGGGAGCGTTCTCAGCTCAACACGGGCCGGCACCGGCTGCCGCCAGTCGAGAGCGGACCTCGGTCATTGCAACAGTGTGTTTCTCGCAGAGCGAACCACAAACGCTCACAATGTTCGAGCGCGCGGAATTACGTAATAATAGAAACAGACGCGATCTCGTGCCAGTTTCCTACTAGATGCATTTTGCTATCAATTGCCAATCATGTCTATTATCTTGGTTCGAACTAAACTCAGTAGAGTTCCGTTTCCGTGTAAAATCCCGAGTGAATATCACCACATCAACAGTACCGCCGCTTTTGAGCGCGGGAAACCTGGTCAACATGATGTACCATACCCCATCAAGGCGAATCGTAAGCTTTCAACCTATCCCCTTTCTTGTGTTCAATTCCTGTAACTTCTTGTAAAGATACTCGTTTCATCCGGTCGTCACAGAGAGTGTAGAGAGTAGAGATCCAATTTATACCTGTGTTTCTTTAGAAGATGATTAATATACCTTGTGCCCTTACTTATGTGTTATTATTGTGATGTCCTTTTCCAACCTCCTGACCGATGGACGAGCTGCTGATCAAAGAACTGCCCACCCCTGATTGTACACGAGTCATCTGCTTTACCTTTCTACTGAGCTTAGCCAATTTATAACCAGGTTCGAGTCCCGGTTTATCCATAACTTAGCAGCACGTAGAACGACCATATGTTGATATTTAGTTTTATAAATTACATAATTAACTATTAATTTAAAAAGTACCAGAGAGAAGAAAAAATATGAATTACTTTATAAAAGGACAAGGATTAAAATATATACATATACGAAAAATTATGCCATTAATTTCAAAGGACAAAGATGAAAAAATATGTTGGCAATTCTCTGCTAGCACAAATATTTTAACATTCTTTTTAAAATTACACAAGGAATTAGACCACTTAATTTGTTCTGGAAGGCTATTAAATAGAAGTGGAACCTGATACAAATAATTTCTCGGACCAAATGAAGATTTAGTGTGAATTTCCACAAACTTCAGACCTACTCAACTCATACCTACAAAATTATCTTCTGTCCACCTACCTACATTATGCCAACTACAGTCAACCTAGAGTAGGTACATGTGTGAAAGTGTTCATTTAAAAATCACAAGTCATCCTTTCAACACTTAAACGGCATCTGATTCTGGAGTCCCCCTTTTTCAAACGTATCGAAAGTGTAAAGTCATCGTGAGCTCGCGAGTATGGTGGCAAAAGTGAATTTTTAAAATTAATTTTCACCTTCTTTCCGATTGGCGACGGTACCTCGTGTACGTCCCCAACACTGGAAATACAATCAAATTTGTTCAATCCTAGTTTATGCCATGTTTGTTTATAGTCCAAATCTAATGTTTTTTTATTATAACTAATAAAAACACATTGTACTTACAGCCTAAAAAAAGGGTAGAAAAAAGTGGCCGATAAGTGTCGAGTTCAAGGATGTAAAGATTCTAGCCCCAGGCATTGTTAAGTGCCGGTTAGGTAATTTGCTATCTCGACCGCGTGCCTCCATAACGGGCAGCCCGAGCAAGAGAGTCATACCGTAGGCCTTATCTGGCGGTTATCTTTCACCTATCGTGCGCTTTTTCCGCGGCTCTAACGACAACCCGCTTAATGTGCGGCTACACGAGACGCCTACCGATGCGTGATTAAAGTATGAAAATTTCATTTGATACCAGATTAGATATAAAATATCAGAATTTTGTCATTCGTGCAAACGTGCCAATTTCAATATGGAAACAGAAGCTAAAATTGAGAGTTTTTATTAATCCAATATCGAACGCTTTTCAAAAATTTAATATAATTATGTTATTATATTTTTACGTGTGCGAAAAAGATTGCAAGAGATATTGGTAAATTATGTCACGTGCAAATTTTGAGTGGAACGTGTCTGAATGAATAAATTGCGCCCGAAAAGTGTTATTTTAAAAATGGAACATGTTGTTTTACGAGTAAAATGAAAATAATCAAAGATCGCTTTAAGCTTTTATACTTGAACATCAAATTATTCTGAATTAGAGTAATAATAATAATAATAATACCTGGATGACTTTTATAGCGCCGTTTTTGTGCAAAAACACCTCAAGGGCGCTGTACAAACTTGTAATACATTTCTACAGTGTTATTACTTAACTATTTATGGAGAAAATATACAGTACAATACTTACCTGGTAGGTCACTTGAGATTAACACTTAATTAATATTATCTAATTGTTTATTGGCGAAATTTAGATACAGGGTTTAGGAATTAATTGAAAAATTGAATATAACTGGACTTTCTCTTAGGATTGGTATATTTAATTTAAGGGTACGACAACTTAAAAAGGTAAGTTTTTAGTTTAGACCTGAATTCTGTTGGAGTAGAATAGGTATTTTTTTTAGCAAATAGAAACAGGAGCGGTGGGACAAAGGGTGGGACCGACGTTTTCCAATTTTTGACAAATAATATTAGTCTCGAATCGTGAACACTTGGTGTTTCGATAATAATTATTGATCATATCAACTAAGTTGTTCATAGTATTATGTCCTCATTTATTTATGACATATTTAAGAAATTATTTATTTATTTTTATTTTGGAAAGCTTGTGTTGATCTTAATGGTGAATTGCAGATCCAAACGGCTCTCAACCGTCTGGGGCCAGTTGGACTATGGCATCCCCAATTAGTGTGAGGCTGCAAGTAGTGGGGGCGGAAAGATTGATAAGAAGAAGGTGGGAGAGTACCTGGCTATTCAGAACCGGTCACTAAACATCAAGCAATCACATAAGTATTTATTTCTAAGATGTTTCGTAAAATAATTGAAAGAGATAAGAAAACAGTGAATGTTTTTTTGTTTCTATTTTTTTCTTATTTATAAAATTAAACAATTTAAAAATTTTTACAGTCGATTAAGATTATTTCAATCACGGTCAACGTACTTGTCTTTAATGGAGATTTCAACTACACAATATGCATTATAGATCTACCATTGTGTAGACTTTTTCCACTTGGACGAGGTGAGATTTTTGCCGTGAGATATTGACTTGGATATTGCTGGCGAAGAGGACATAAAGTATAATTTTTTAATGATAAACTAACGTTAATAAGACAAGTTTTTTATGCATAGCACAAAGGATAATAAATTATTATAAGCAATAATTAGTCGCCTGTAATATCAATACAAATTGTAAATATCTCCTGCGTAAAAATAAATGCAATTATTCCCGTCGGCGGCATTTATTTTTACTCGGGAGATATTTTCAATTTGTATTGATATTACAGGCGACTAATTAATGCTTATAATAATTTATTAGGACATAAAGGGTTTAATGTTAACACACATCAGGTGGGTATCTTTTGCGCCGGCGCGGTGGATTGCTGGCGACGGGTGCAAATACAGGTCCCGCGCGAATTATTTTAATTTGTTTTAAATCGCTATATCTTCGAAAATAATGAAAATATTTTAATAAAAAATTTCTCAAACTAACTCAGCATATCCAAGCTATAAAATGATTAACCCAAAACTTACTTATTTCGTTAATCTTCAAATGCATTCCTGACCAAGTGTCAGGTATTCAATAATAAAAGGTCCCTTTGTTGAAATAGCGATGTACACGAAAGATTCGAATATAAATATAAAAAGAAGGATTGTATTGCAATATGATAATTAGGTACATATAGTTGGGACCTTAAGAAAGAGATTGGCAAATAATATTCATACAAAAACATTGGATACTTTATTCTTTTCTGCCATTGAAATGAAGCCGGCGCAAAAGGGGAAAATACTCTTCTCGTCCTTTAGCAACAATCGACCGAACGGGTAGAAATACCTTTCCCGTCCGAAGTGTGTTTAAGACCGGTTAGTCGCTGAGTGCATCCAACTAGGGGACGTGGGTTCAATTCTTCCATCATTACATAAGCTCTATATTTTTAACGATTTTCCGCTTATCGCGATAGAAGTAGGAGTTTTTCAATTATTGTCAGGTTATTCGTAACCTGGTAAAATATATTTTATGTTAAAAAAATTGAAATATATATATTATGGCCAAGAATAAATATTCAAACGAGAAATGCTTTCCAAACTGAAAAAAAAAATTTAAAAAAGTGTTTCAATTAGCCCAATAGCCCAGCGCTCAGTCTTACTTACACTCGCCTGACATCGAATACGGATTTGGATTTCTTAAACGCAGTTTTTTAATAGAACGTAAACCCCGCTTGGGCAAATATTTCAATCACGAAACACGCCCACAAGGATTTTTATTGATCTTATTTATTCTTTGTGTTAGTGCCACGAAACTCACCCTCGGCGGGTTTTAAAACTTATGGGCCTAAATTGATTTCCAGTCCACTCCTGGATTGAAATGCTTCCTGTTTCGTCCGATTTTACAAATCAATGGCCGGTAGTCATTAATAGTTATCCCGTGAGCCTTATTATTACATTTTTGCTTGATAGATTTAAAATTTCCGCCGCCATAAAAACTTATTGGAACATTTCTCATAAAGTCAACCTGACGAATTCCCCAATTAGCTTAAGCAGGCATCAGCCATTTTTCTGCTGAAAAACTGGGTGTAAACTTTACAGGCAAACTTTGATTGAAAAATTAAATAAGCATATCTTTTCTTCGCAAAAGCTCGCAAACTGATAGATTGCACACTTCAGGAAGCCCATAGAACATTTCAGATTCTAATCGGTTGAAAGCTTTGCTGTTATTTTAAGCTCGATAAACTGTCTAACGGAAGAATATTTAACTTGTAAGCTTTGTAAATACTTCATCACCTCATACATAAATGAACAACTGTAAAGAAAAGTTAGGATGTATTATTTTTAGTACATTTATATTCACCACAAAACATAACTATTTGATTAGCTTCTTGCAAAAGTTTTAAGGATAATTATACAATATATCGTTTTTGAAATAATAATGGCAACAGAAATAATTATAAATGACTCCATCCTGAATGGCAAGCTTGTATAATTATAAATAATAATAATACATGCTTGCCATTCAGGAAAGAGACATTAATACTAAAAATAATAGGAATCATATAATCAAAAATTCCATGATATATATAATCATCGATTCCTGGTCAAATAAAATTTTACACGCAAAACACTTCAATTATCTCAACCAAACGTATGTTGACTAATTTTCGTCAAACAAATGGTTGAGTATTGGAGAGTTGAGCGCAGAAATAAAAAGATTTATGCTTGCCATTCAGGATAGAGTCATTAATACTAAAAATTATAGGAAGCATATAATCAAAGATACAAATCAAATTGATGATTTATGTAGAAAATGTTAGGCTTTTCCGGAAACTATAGAACATATTATATCGGATGTTCTATATAAGCGCCGTATGAGTATACATTTAGACACAATCAAGTCAAAACAATAAAATAAAAAACCTTTATTTATTAGTTCAATAGTTGGTTTCGTCTATTGCTCTTTAAGGTTTTTTTTATTACCTTTTTCAAATGCCATATTAAAAATACGTCAGTTTTCAAAATTTAAAATATAATCATAACTCATAATTTTGAGCAATAATTATTCACCTGAAATATCAATACAAATTGATAATATCTCCCGAGTAAATATTCCTTTACGCAATAAGCTCTTGTTAAAAACCAGTCAGAAAAATGCCGTTGGTGTGGTTACAATAAATTTCTGGACAGCTGTGAAAATTTCATGCCGCCGAAGCTCACCCTTTCAGTTTTACTGCTTCAAGTCGCAGATTTTCTGTTTTATGACATAAAAAAATATTATTTCACAACATTAATTCTTGTAAAGGTGGGCTGAATAAAATATGTTAATTCATAAAAAAAACAAACTAACCCCCCTCTTTTGAGATTTGAGATTTTCGTATTACAGTGGTTTATTTTTTAGATATAATGCCGTGTTACTTATTAAGCCAAAGTTTCGGACAGCACTACAGTGTTCGTCATCAGGTCAGATGTGTAAAACTTCTGTCACGATGATTCTGTTTTACACGTATACTCTGATGATGTACACTGTAACGCTGTCCGAAACGTTGGCTAAATAATAAGCCTCAAAAATAAACCACCATAATTACATAAATACATTATTCAAAAAATACACTTCTGTTTGCTTGAACATTATAATTCCTGAAAGTGATCTCTGAAAGAAAGAAAAATATAAACATTCTGTGATATAAATATATTAATTTTTATTTTTATATTAACTCCACACAGGAGGCCCTGAAGAAAATAATTTCCCTCAGGGCCTATGTCATCTTTGAAGATGCTGTGTGGAGGGTCTTTTTGTGGAGAGGAAGGAGTGAACATGGGTCTTGAAGAGTCCCATGTTGTAGGAGGGAGGAAACACAGAGGCCGGCAGTTCGTTCCACAGCCGAGCTGTTGAACTTAAGAACGAATCGTAGAAGCGACCCGTTCTCATGTGACAAGTGTCAACTGTGTACAAATGTTGGGCACGCGTTTGGCGTGTATCCCGACTACGCACCGGTGCCGAAGGGATCAATGACGCTAGTTCCTCAGAGCATCTTCCATTGTAATACCGATAGAACAAGGACAGCATACCTACCTGACGCCTGTGCTCTAAAGATTGCAGTCCGTTTGTTAAGATTGGGGAATCTATCAAATGGACCGCCCGATAAATAAGTTATTCGATTTTTTCTATGCGATACCGCACAAGAGTCCCAAACTGCTCCCAACCGTCTGGAGCCGATGAGAGTATGGCATCCCCGGTTAAGGTATGTTGTGGGGCTGGAGGTAGTGGGTAGGAAAAGGAGACGAGATAGAGGATGGTGGGGAAATACCTGGCAATTCAGATCTGGTCACAAAAAACGGCCAAAGCAATTTCAAGCAACGTTTCATTTCTGAATGGTGGTCATCACTTTGTGGGCATACGTAAATATGATTCGAATAAAATAACTTTCTTTGGACACCACTTTATTGACTATATACTCGTAACTTAATATTTAAACCATAAACCTGTCCAAACAATGTTATTTTATTCAATGTATCATTTTATTTATTCATAAATGCAGAACAACTAATAAATTTACGATATTTTCGAATGAAAAAAAACGAAATAAACGAAAGAATGAAATTCCACACCACTATTTTCTCTTGGTTCACACTCCCTACTTCTTTCATATAAAGAGATCATCTTATTATAATTAATGATATTCTAATTTTACGACTTTGTCATGACTCAGTTCGAGAATTATATTCAATTGATAGTACCTTTTCTTGCTGGATCCTTCCGATTTCATATGTAATCTTCTTGCAAAATTTTCCCTTTCCTCTTTTTTTCTTTTCTATATCCAGCTGCTCTTCATGTAAAATACATCACAGATATTGCATTTTATGAAAATGATAAACAATGGGAAAACTTTCAGTAAAATTAAACAATAATGGGGGTGCCAGATATAGAGGCTTGAGATTTCTCAGAGTATAAATATAACTTACTTATTTCGCATACTAAATAGGGTCGGTAAGTTGATCGAGTGGGCTTAAGTCTTTCACTATTGCTCAAGCATCATTTTCCTCTTATAATGATGGTAGTAGTGCAAATAGGTGTCTTTGACACTGGATTTCCAAGCATTAGCAAGAACAGTTAGCCGTTTGAAGATCAAGTGCATCGAGCCATTTCCAAGTGGCAGGATAATTCTAGCGCTAGATGTGGCAGAAGTCTTTAGGGTTACCGCGCAGAGGATTCACAGATCTCATTGTCCCGAGCGAAGTTTTAATCAGCACCGCGGATTATCTGGCGTCGCCGTCGCGACGCTGGAGTGGGCGTCGCGCCTTAACTTATTTACACGTAAAACTTAGCAAAATTAGATAAAGCGCACGCGGCTTAAGTCGCTGGGGTGACAATTAATGTTGCGAAAGTATAATTGAATATCGCTCGTTCGGAGCGGAACTCATTAGGAATTAATTGGTTTCTTTTATGATTATCTATTGTAATAAGGAAATGAATTAAACGCAGAATGGAAATAATAAAATAGTTACAAAACTATTACAATATACAAAGATTTAAAGCAATATTATAACTAATTACTACCCGGATTTGACAACTTTAATGGAATGTTTTATATTTTCGTAAAAAAAAAACTTCGTAGATCATGATGGAAATGATCCTGCTAACTGAAAAAAATTGTGTTGTTTTCATTTATACCTTACCTTTATTAACCGTATTTATGTTATATATTACTTTATTAACGCCCTTTGTAGGGGCTGTTACATCTGAATTCGCTGCCTTCGTTCTTGTATGTTCAATAGACCATTTAGCAAATTTTACAGGAGACGTTTTTTTTTGATTTTACAGGCAAATTCTAAAAAATTCTCGATTTTGGTCATTTCGTTTAATACATATGTGTAACAGGAAATTATTAAAGATCATTCTTCGAAGATTGAAGCTATATTATGCCCATATTATGACTTTAAAGGTGGATGTTGAACATGGCTTGAAAATGATGAATGATTATTTTGGATATTGAATATATCGTCTGCAGATTGAACAATTCGGCTCCCATAAGTTTGAGGTATTTTTTGTTCAATTAGCCAATTAGTGGTAAATTGTATATACAAGGTGATTTTCAGATTTCAAATACTTTACTTTTATCTTAGTTAGTAGTTGACTTAAAGTATTACTTTAAAATATACAAACAGAGTCCTTGAGTTGATTTTTCACAAAAACTGCTCTATATAAATCATCCAATATTTTGGAAGTTTGAAAACAATGCACAAGTACAAAGGTACCTACCGCTAATATACTACTATCGGTTGTCAGTGCATGCGTGATGTGAAATATTCTAACATCGTACGTATTACGGCCTCCGTGGTCTAGGGGTACTCCGGCGTGCGCAAGTAAATTTTATTTGATTCATTTATGTTATTTCACAAATTATTCATTTAAAATACATATAGTCTATTTGCGGCATGTTCCAGATAGGAAGATATGGTGTAAAGACCACCATAAGAATTGAAATGGCTTTAGCCGTGTTTGGTGATCAGATCTGAATAGACACTCACATACCATCTCTTTTCTCCTTCATCCTCCTTCCTCTCTTTCTCCTCTCCATCTCCTTCCCCTCCACACTACCTTCAGCCTCACAATATACTAATATACCCCAATTGGGGATTCCACACTCTCACTGGCTCCAGATGGTTGGGAGCAGTTGAGACTGTGTGCGGTATTTCATAAAAAAAAACCCGAGTGATGCGTAAAATTATTGAAGTTCAATTTTCAGTTGAAAATTTGTTTTTTTTTTATTGTTTCGTTACCTACATTTGATAAATGTAATTTTTAAAGTTTACTTATTTAGAAAAAAAAAAATTCTTTCGGAAGGTCTTATTTGCCGTAAGCTTATTATTTATGTTGATTATGGTGAATAAAATATATTTTTTTAAAATACTTTCAGCTCTTAAAATTCTAAAATTATAATATCCCGAGATTTGGGTTATGGGTGTGCGCTATTTAACATTACATTTATTGTTATTAGTCGTTTGCCTAGTTGGTTTTATTATAGTTCCTACATAAGAATATGTTTATTGTTTTTATGTGACTAAAAAAAACAAAAAATCAGAAACTTTTAATTGAATGAATTCAAAATTGAAATATTTGGACTTCGTTTTCATCAGCGATCTCAGCAGTGATAACGGACAAAATATGTGTTGTAGATGTCTTTCAATCAGACTGTGAGGACAGTCGACTTTTTGTACATTTCCATTTCCTGGCTCTTTTGTTGTATTTCTTGAAAAAAAAAGTTTTAATTCACTAATATAATTTATTAATACTCATTTTAGGTAAAAGTCTTAAGTTTGTAAATAAATAATTGAATAAATAAATAATAAATGAAGCATCCTGTATATTTGCCTAGCAAATTCAAGAAGTACATGTAAGATATGCTGAAAAAGCCTATAACTGACATAATTTTAAGACTTACCTTTCTATTTGAGCTACTGTTCTAAGGTTTATTGATTCTGGAGTCGGTGAAGTCATTTTTTAGTTCAATAACAGTATATATTCGCAATTAAACGTATTTTTAGTGGAACAATTTCGTTGTTAGAAAACAACTATAAATCAATATGGCCGCACATTTTAACTAGCCGGCTCCTGATTGGTTGACAGTGGAGATTGAACATTCAAGACCTCAACCTTCTGCGGGATGTTGAACAAATATCTATGAACTTTTAAAAAAATATTATATTCTTAACTTTGAGTATTTGAATGTTCAATATCCAGGAGATTGAACAAATAAGAACTGAAACATTATTTCGTGAGTGGATATTGGCAATCGAAAAATGCTTAAAATGTCACTTAAAAACCAAAAAATATGTTTTTTTTGAACTTCATCAATGCGCAATAGGCTAATAAACATATTGGCATTCATAACTCAGTTTTGCGAAAAAAGGTCTATTGAACATACAAGAACTAGGACAGCGAATTGTAAAAATTACGTATTAATACTGTACATAAAATATTATATAAAACTAAACTGGCTCAGTAACAATGTTTTGTGTTTTTAAAGTGATAAATTAAAGATGTGTACTCCGTATAATTATTTCCTTCTAGAAATATTCTGGGCAATGAGGAATAAATATGGTAGTTAGTACCAGAATTTCTGCACTGAAATAAATCCCAACTTCTAGTAACGACTAAACTTTGAAGACTAATAGAACGGCATTTACTGTAATTTAGAATCAGGTAAGAAAGGATTTAACATAAAAATAACATTTTTGATGGAACCTTAACAATACGTTAAAAAAAATGACATCCTCTCTCCTTTGAAGAAAGCCAAACGCACTAGACCAAAGACCCATGATTTCACAATAGGTTCATAATATCAACTGTCTGCCTACAGCGTATTTTAAGTCACTTTGGACCCGTTGCTCGTCAAACTGAGAACTTCGACAGGGAAAAACTCATAGTCACGCAAACCGTTTGGCAGAAGTAAAAGAAGGTCGCAAATGCGCTGGAGTGACCAAGTATCACTGGCGTCGATCCGTCAGTGTCTTTGGCACGAGCAGGGAAGGAGCCTCGTCCACCACGGAAATCGGAGTGGGGGTCTCAAGAAGAATCATTGAGATAAAAGGTTTGATATTTGAAAAACAATCGTTGAAAGATTGTATTTTCTTATTCTTTTCGAAATGTAACTGCTAATGATGCTGATAACAATCTTTAAACTAAACCAAATTCAAATAATGAAGGTAAACTTTTGGAGAAGAAACAATACTCCATCACTATGAAAACGAATCCATTGTTCCGCGTGAATATTTAAATAACTAATTTGCAATAATGAAAACTTCAGGAAACAATATAACACAATTTTACAATTCCGTCAAGTTTCGTGAAAGAATTTTCCAGAAAAGCGGCCGCCATTTCAAAACCTCGGCTCTGTAAAAACATAAGGAATACAAAGCCGTCGAGTAAACAAAAAGAAAGAAAGTCATTAGTCCTCCTAACCTTGTTTCCTGATTTCACGTTTCTTTGTCTTTTATATTTTAAGGGGACTTTTTGGCTCTCTGAAAATATTCGAAACTCTTTATATCCCCGTGGAATGCCCCCTTTATTTTTAAAGGTTTTGATGATGTGCAAAACATTAATCATTATGAGTTGTCTTAATATAAAGTTAATGAGCACTCCTTAAATGAGCCATTTATTCCGGTAAATCATTCTTATTCACACATTTTATTTATCTCGCAGAATGAATATTAGCCGATTATGTAGAAATTGTTCGCTAATTCTTTATCTAATAAGACCTTTTCAATTGAATTCCGATTTGCTAAATAGCAAACTGTTAGAGGTTTTGATCTCTAGCAAACCAGGGAGCATTGTAACCTAAGTTATGCATATAGTATGGAAAGGATATTATATTTTCTTTTCCTTTTCAGCTATCCCTGTTGTAAATGAGATGAATGTCACGTGTTTTTAAAATATGTATTACTGGTTTCATTTCCCGGTTCCATGAGATCACGGCACCCAAACCCAACCGGGAAATGCTATGAGGCGGAAGTAAGAGAGATGCGGAATGGAGAAGGGGAAAATTAAGTTCAAAAATAACCTTTCTTTACATTTTAATAAGAGGCATTCTATTTTTACTAATACCTACATTTACTAATATCAAAAACCATCATATTACGTCTAAATATAAGTATTCTATACTTACTCTTTTGAAATGGTTACGCACGAGTAAAATCTGTTTGCATTGAATCTAAATCCAAACTGTGTAGAATATATACGTTTATTCAAATAAAATTTACCTTTTCAAACCTATTTCGGATACTTTCTGGTAATTTATAAAAAAATTCTCCTAGATATAATCGAATTGCATCATTGTTTTATTTTCATTTTGGAAATAGCAGAATTGACGGTAGTCTAAAATTTATATTATTTTTAAATGGTGAAGGTTTATGTAGATAATTATCTTTGTATGATGTATCATGGTAGAAATATTTATAATTCCTTTCTTGCATAAAACTTTTCAAACCGAAGTTCTGATGAATATGTTGTATATTTAAGATTGTTTATAACATACATTTTTCTGCAATGTAAAGAGATTGACTGTAATTTTTCATTCCACCCCACGCTATAATGCCATATTATATTAGTGATTGGCGGATGGGAAAGTACGTTATTCTATGTAAAACTTTATTTGTTTATTTCAAATAAACGCAAAACTTTAATTAAATTAATTATTTCTTTAATAATTGATTAAACTGAACACAATCTTGTTGCTGTTAAAAAAGTGTTATTTGACTATTTCCAGTGTGAGGACAAGAGCTGGGTCAATCAATCGTAATATACGACCCGCTCACGACCCACTTGCATCATGAAGGGTCGCAAAAACCCTGCTTTTTAATCGGGTTTCGGTCATTCACGACCCGAAACCCGAATACTCAAATACTTTTACGTTCGTTTGACTAAGGTAGCTAGAAGGTACTATAACTAATATGGGAAATTTCAAATAGATCAATACGTCACTATTCACCAGCTTTAAACATTTCATAAAATCACTGCAAAATCAACAAACTAATACAAATACTACACGAAAAGAACAATACAACGATAAAAGCTGCAAATATTTCGACTTTTCAAAAATCAAATCTTGAGCTTATAATATATCAATTATTTAAATATTATAAATATTTCCTTGTGAACGTAAGTACATAGATTTTGGAATAATATTATATTATAGTAAGAATGAAGTTATTTAAATTATTTGTTATGATTTAAAAACATCGATCGCCTCGCTACACCGGCACCACGCATACGGGTCGCAAAAGTAGATCACGAGAGTAGGTCCCAAGAGTAGGTTTTGAGACCCAAGTGTTATCTATGTGCGTTCACCTCGCCACTACGGCACCTGGCAACCAGAACGTGAGAGTAAGTAGTGAGAGTGGCTCGCGAGACCTGGGTGCTGACGAAAAAATAACCCGCTCGCTCTTTGGAAGTTCGTGAGCGGGTTTCGATGAGCGGGTCATTAGGGATAGTGCAAAGCTTTGTGAAATATATATAAGACAATGTTTGTGAAATTAAAACGAGCAATCGGTTTTCGCAATGGTTTTATGTAATTAACTTAGTCTTTGCTTAGTGAAAGTTTTCGCTGGTAATATAATACTATATCTTTACGGAAAGAAAATACTTTTCTGTTTGCCATTATATATTGAAATACAATATCTCTGTTCTGTGCAAGTACTACGTACTCATATTTTATAAACAACAGATTGCGTTATCATACCAGCTGTATCTAAGTGGCAGAAAATAATATTATAAAACTCTGAAAAATCTTGCGTCTAAGAGCAACTTGGTCGGAATCTAAGATATTATTATGTAGTGTTATTAAAATAAAGTTTCTGAAATTAATTTACCAGAAAAGTTTACTGAACTACATTCTACATTCGAGCCATTATTTATTCTTCCGAATACAAATAACTAATTGATTTATCAACCGAGGCACTAACTGTAGATGAATTTATTCTAAAAATATTCCCGTAACAAAAAATGGTCCAAAAGCTGTGCGAGAAACGAAGAATGATTTTTTGTTTGGTTTTCAGTCATGCTCGCTTTTCTCGGAAAGATGACCTATGAAGGTCTATAAATTGTTGCCTTAATTGCTACTTAGATTTTTTCCAATAACGGTTGGTCGTTAAACTACGCCAAAAGGGAATTATGCTGGTCCGGACATTTGTTATACTCCTTAATTTTTCTTTCAAGTCACTCGCCTCCTCGGGGGTGGGCCGGACGTCCGACTCCAACGAAGTACTTCCCATCCGAACAAAAATAAAATCAAGAGAATTTTCTTGAACCAGCCAGGGATTAATTTCGTCTGTGAAATTAAAGACGCAGGAAGAACGTCCAACAAAATGAAAATGCTGCTGAGCCACTGCTTAAAATATCAATTCCACTGAACCTTTAGATTTATTTCATGTCAAAAATATCTGTGGACCACAAACAAAAGACTTATGTATTCGAGCAACAATAGAAGACGATAAAGATACGACATATACTCGTAAATTGACCTCTGTGGTTGGGCAGTTAGATCATTGGCTAAGTTTTTTCAAGTATATTATTTATAAATCGGCTTAAGGGGTGTTTAGTAAATATATCTAAGTAGTCAGATACTCCAAAAACTACCTCTACCCTGTCTTATTTCCTTCAGTGTGCTTTCAGGCAAGTGATAATTTTATGTGTTATCATTTTACAAAAATAATTACACAGCTTTTCAACTCATTTTTTCAAAAAAAAAATGAATTGAATTAAAGGATGCTACATTTTGTGATGGCATTTGTTGTGGTGTTGACCAAAAGAATGCCAAAACATATTAAAAGTGTTAAAAAGATTAAGGAATTTGATAAAAAAAGTGTTTTAAAAGGTCCAATAAATGCCATCATCACAAATACGTAGTTATAGGAAACGGAAATTTTTAGCATGAATTAAGATGAAAGAGTTAGAATATAAAATCGATCATCATTTTTATGTTTATCCTTACGTTGACAAGTCTTGATTTATTCTAGAAAAAGGCTATAAAAGTCTCTCGCTGATTTAGGGGTGTTCGGGGTAAACAGCCTCCGAGGTCCAAGGCAAGTAAAGGGTTGCGCTGACCTTCATAAACGTCGATCATTAACACAAAACATCAATCTCTCTCGCCCGGTTCCTACACTCCAGCTTTAATTATAAATAAATACGAAAGCGCATTAAAAAAGAAAGTTTTGTTTCATGAGCAATTAGCGAATGCGTGATTTAGTTCCGGCGTGGAAAGCGGTAAAAGCAGTGCTTCTCGCCCACTAATGAGCATTTAACGAGAGTGGGTGTGTTTGGGGCCGTTTGCGGGACCCGGATAGTCGTCGGCGGTTAGCGCTGCCGCCTGCCGCCTAGTCACCCAGCCGCTAGTCGCTAGCCGCTAGCCGCCCCTATTGTGCCCCTGCTTCCATATGACGCGGTTTAAAACAAACAGTTTTGCTTTTCAATTAGTCGCCGGCAATAGAATACAATACGTTCATGATACGGTGAGGCATTTGAAGCGCTGATGACTCCTGCGAGCGGAATGAAATCAATTATCGAACGGTGCGCGGTCTCAAAGGAAAACACTAATGACAAATTAATACAACTGTTTGGGTTACGATACCTCCCGCAAATATTTGGTAATGAAGTTTGTGCTGCCGAATAATACTAAATTACTAAGGATTATGTATTTTGAAATCATAAAATAGAGGAACAAAGTAGATTTTTGTACCCATCTTATGTGCAAATCTGTAGGGTCCAAGAGCTGCAATGCAATAATGCAACCTTATCGCGAAAGGGAGATTTCTCGAGCTTTAGCCTATTATGTGGTGACTTTTAATCAAAATAATCTGTCGAACTATTTATGCATGAAGCAAAAAATTTATTGTTATGAAATGTTGAAGAAGTAAAAATGTTTGCGCAATATTTGCCGAAACATTTTCTTTTTTCTTGGAAAATCGGGTAGTGGGTACCATAAAATATCTTTGAAAAACTGTATCGGTTTGACGCAGTCTTTTTTAATATAAACATCCACTTGATCGCAGTTTCGAAAACCAAGGTCAAGATGAATTTTAAAATTCATTTATTACTTCTTCGTTTTGCTTAGAAAAATCTACTCGTACTTTCTTAAATGCGGCCTTTCTTCATAAACATTTTCCAAACAGTAAGCAATTCACTAAAGCAAAATTTACATACTTATTTATGTGTAAAAGTTCGTCAACTCAAACATGTGTAACGGTGAGATTTAAATCAAGGAAGCATCTGCCGGCAACAACAGACAAAGCCTTAGTAATAATGTGTAAACACCGAGGAAGCGACAAGATGCATATAATACGTATTTAGTATGGTCGTCTCATGTGATGTAAAGAGATAACAGCATTGTTGATACGGGGTTTAGAATTCCTAAGCAAATTGGTTGCGTTATTACGTCAAAATGGAAACTTTCAAGCTCATCAGAAAACTTTGCTTCTATCTAGATTGATTAATAATCTTTAAAGTATGAGCCCACAAATTTTATTGCAAATCTTTTCTAACACAGCCCTACGCTTACTAACTGCTGCGTCAGAGATTGGAGTGCTAATTTCAATAAAATATACCTCGGATGAAGGAGAAATACACATTACCAAAAAAATAATTTAAGCGTAATTCTTCATCTTCATATCCAATGCTACAGGTCATGACCACCGCACCTATTGCCCCGATGAACAAGACTCCTCCACGGACACCGACGCACTATGGGAGAAACAATCATTCTAGGAATTCTTATTTCTATTGTGTTGATACTTACAAATTCTGAAAAACCAACCTTTTAGAATTGTTGGATAACTACTAGCAACAATCAATTCACAGAAAAGCAATTAGTTCGCTGGATAATTATCAAGGGCCAGATGTTTCACAAAATTTTCAGACAGTTTTTCAAATATCAAACTAAATTTTCAAGTTCTGTGAAAGTACTATTCAAGTTCTGTTACTATATCAATATGGGCCAGTTGTTTTAAAATCCTTGCTTCATTCATATGCTCCATATATCGTCTCATACATATTCTTTTGTTATTCAGACTTTAAACATGACCCGACTCAAGAATCTGGTTCATGTCTTCCTCGGGCGTCCCCCACTTCTTCTACCATTCACATTTTTTTCATATATTTTCCCTACACTCTTTTCTTCGTTTATTTTTTATACATGCCCAAACCATCTATGCATCCCTTTCTTAATCTTACTCATTAAGCTTACAGCAGCCTGCATTCTTTGCGAATCTCCACATTTCTTACACAATCATAAGTGATTTTGTGACACATATGTCTTGAGGATCTCATTTCTACAGCAATCCATGTATTACTGCCACACACCACGGTAGGTTCATTCCTCCATTAATGGAGTTTCAGCCTTTCCATCTGTCGTAAAAAAAATGAAATACAGCACTTTTTTTATCGAATTAATAACTTAATTACTTTTTTTTCTTCCTTTCCCTTCCCACTACCTTCAGCCTCCATTTTCCGATTAGGGATGTCATTGTCTCGCTCGCTCCAGACGGCTGGGAGCAGTTGGAACTCTTGTGCGGTTTCACATTAAAAAGTACAAACCACAAAAATTTTTCCAACCATATAAAAATAAGTACTAAAACTAATTAGTATAATTTTTGTAGTTATAATTTGCTATTATAATTCTATTTCATCTTTTTATAGAACGTCCATAAACTTTAAGATAAATATAATACATTGTTGATAGAATTTATTTTTACTATAGGAATCCTAGTGGGATTTGAAAACAATCTTCTTGAGCGTTCGCTGTAGCGCTCATCGGTCTCTAGAGCCGAGTGGAGGAGTATCAGGTGGGTTGAGAGCCCCTGATACGTGGTCCGGTAATGGGACTCTTAGTTCACCTTATAAATGATAACCATTGCTGCATTGCCTAAAAAGGCAGGAGTAATAAATTCATGGGTGTGTCTTGGAAAACTCATATGGATAATAAAGCCTTTGTGTAACTTGCTTTTCAACATCTAAAAAACGCCTCAAAGAAGGTTTCATATTAGAAACTTTATGTAAGTTGAAAGAATAAATCTTCACGGATATATAAGATAATAATGTAGTTAACTTTTCAAAGTTTTTAACACATAAATTATTTTACTGTGGCTTCTTAGGTATGATTTGAGATTTTCATTATAACACATCTGCCCTGATGATGGACACTGCAATGCTGTCCAAAACGTTGACTAAAGAAGGAAGTAGCGTAACACGGCATAATACCCCCAAAACAAATCACTATAATGTGGCCTCTTATACTTATGTTTTGATTTTTACTTAACGACGGACGAATTATCAATTCTTAGAATTTCAAAGTATAAATTTCCAGAGATTTTTTCATATTATATCACATTCTAAAAAGATAAAAAATCACTTTTACCTATTAACCTCGATACAAAAAAATTGGTTAAATTTTTACAAGCGATTTCAACACTTATACGCAAGAGAACTGTATGAAGAATATGTTAATTATCGTTGCGCTAAACATAACTTTAGAAAATACATTTTATTTGATGTATCCAGCTTGTCTGGCAGCTTTGGAAAAAAAATTTCGGAATATCTTTTTTTTTCTCAAGGTCACGGACGTCACCACAGTCAACATATCCAACAGTCTATACAGGGTGTATCGGCACGTACCCGACAAACTTTAACCAGCTATTCCTTAGCACATTTGGAGTAAAAAATGTTATGGGCACTTTGCTCTCCGGTAACATTTTTTTTTAATAAAAAATTTACTATTCATATTTTCACCACATGTCACCAATGTTTTATCCTTTGTCAAAGTTTGGAAACCCGTCTGTCAATATTTTGTTCGAGTTTCGTTGAATAATGTACGTACGTACCTACGTTGGCGTGCTTTTACAATCACAACGAAATGGCACGGCACCATTCGTCTCATTTTTAACTATTATTATTTAGTGTGTACGAAAGAGCGAGTACACCTTTTGACACACTTGCTAAAAACAGCTGTTTAACACGAGAAACAATTCCAATGACAGTGACAGAGTGTGGATTTTTTTATTTATTTTTTGTTTTTAATTGAAAAAAAATGTTACCGTACAGCAAAGTGCCCATAACATTTTTTACTCCAAATGTGCTAAGGAATAGCTGGTTAAAGTTTGTCGGGTACGTGCCGATACATCCTGTATTTAATCAACTTTATAGAATATTATAAAATCATTTTAATTTCAAATAATTAGCGACTAACTTGACCCAAAAATATGTTTCATTTCCTATTTACGGAAAGTCACAGCATAAGTTCTCTTTATGAACACAAAATATCAACTTCAAAGTTTATAACAAACTTGCTACCTACTTATATCACTTTGATAAAATGTCGCTTTTTTTCTTTAAAACAGTGTAAAGATTACCAACCCCGATGAAAAAGTCGCGTCGAGGGCGGGACATCCATCTATGTCTCGTTGGAGTGCTTCCTATAATGACAGGTTTTTCATCGTCCGAGTAAATTAGTTATCGGCTCTGATTTCACATTATTGCTTGTTTGTCAGGAAGGCTGTCATGGCACGAAGGCTTGTTTCATGGAAGCAAAAGTGGCAGTATAAATTTATGTGATCCTTCATTCTGCTGTCGGAAAACTGTTTTAATAGTGCCTGGGATAGTATTTTATTCTTTCCGGAAAATGGATTATACCAGTGACTTGATACCTATCAAATGCGATGTGATGTTTGCTTCAGGCTTTTTTTTTGGTAGAAATAAAACAAAAACAATAATATTTTATATATGTCTTGGAATGAAAAAACATAATAATTCATTTATTATATATATATAATTAGATTGTCCCAGGACATAAGGATTTTTCATGAATTAAAATATGCATACGCTTTTATTTTATTCCATTTGATCTCAATAACTCATATAGTAAATATTATTTCGATTAAACACCGGCAACTCATGCCGACTTGATGCCAAACATATGGTACAGAGTTAATATGGAAGGATTTTCAATTTTCAGAAAAATAAAATAAAAAAAATGCATAAATGTTCAATTAAGCAGTATTTTATGTTTAAAAATGGTTTATTGATTAAATTTTCTCTTCAAAGTTTGTTTTTTACAGTCAGGATAAATCTTGGATCAGAACCGTGATAAAGCCATGAAAATTTTGCATTAACTAAACAGCTCTTTCAGCTGAATCATTCACTACCCTCAGCGACAACACTTTCTTTCTGGCTTCTTGATACGAAGCATTATTTGACCACATCGTAGGGAATTCGTTAAGAAAACTGGCATCTATTTTCAGACGATAAAACAAATACTTGCTTATGACTGAAATGAAGTGGTAAATATTTTTTTCTGACACAAAATTGAACAAAAACCTCAATACGAAACATAATTGTAACTACTTAATAAACTTACCATACAATTTACCATCAAGATCTTCCTTCGATGGGATATAACGTTTGTCATGGGTTGATAAATTATTTTTATTTTAGTTGTTTCAAATACCATAAATGCTTACTGAACAGAAATAAAGCTGCCATTGAGATGTTTTCATAATTTTTTTCGTAAGGCTTCATCGATTTCAAAAAGCAAAAGTCCTGGTAAGGTGCTTTAACTGCTATAATACATTGTAGCCATGGCTTGACATAGGATGTTACTATGAACAGGCAAACGTCTAAAAGTTCCGCATTATCCTTACCGGTATGTTTAGATTGCGCATAAAGTAATGATATTTTCAAGGAATAAAGCGCCTTTGCCATCCATCGAGCACCTGGAGGCAGAATCTTAAATTTTTTCACTGTATCTCCGCCAAAACTATCACAGAAAGCTCAAACAACTCTCCATAGTCATTTCCAAGTATTTTTGTTGTCAGTGCAGTACGGTAAAAGTCGATCATCATAAAAAAATCATCGATTTCGGAAGCGGTTAGGTGCAATGTGTGATTTTCTCTGAAGCACTGAATTTTATCGGGATCTACATTTTTACAGTTATCTCGAAACTTGTAGTCACTTGATTGTTTTTTACTTCAAACACAACTTTTAATACTAACTATGACAGTTAAATTCACTTCCCGGATATTGTAGAACAAAACTTCGAGAACTTGTCCATTAGATGGCAGTTTAGAACCCGATATTTGGTGTTTTACGATTCCTATTAAAAATATACTCTTTTTAGAAGTGCCTAAATCTAACGACATCTTGCTTGAATGAGTAATATTCGTTTACTAACAAAAAAGTAAGTTACTATAAGCTCATCAACACGTTTGCTCGCAGGCGTCTTAACGTACAAGTACTAACATGTTTCGATGCAAGTCGGCACGGGTGGCAGTGGTCCAAAGTAAACGAAATTTTATTTATAAGTGTTTTGTCATTATTGAAACAAAATTAGAGGGTATGCGTTGAAAAATAACACCTTTAATTTTTTTGGGACGCCCTAATATATTTATATAACTTTATACAGGAGACCCTGAGGAAAATAATTTCACTCAGAGCCTATGTCATCTATGGGGATGCTGCGTGGAGTGGAGGGTCTTTTTGCGGAGACAAAGGAGTGAACATGGGCCTTGAAGATACCCATGTTGTAGGAGGGAGGAAATACAGAGGCCGGCAAATCGTTCCAAAGCCGAGCTGTTAAACTCAAGAACGAGTCGTAAAAGCGACCCGTTCTCATGTGACAAATGTCTACAGGGTACGTATGTTGGGCGCGCGTTTGGCATGCTTCCTGATTATGCACGGGTGCCGAAGGGATCAATGACTGTTCCTCGGAGCACCTTCAATTGTAATATACGTAGAACAAGGAAAGCATGCCTTCCCCTCTCTTAACAAAGCACGCCTTCCTAACGTCTGTGCTCTTTGGAAATTGCTCGTTAAGAGAGGGGAATCTAACAAACGGCTTTTTTCTGGTATTTTTGGGCTAAGCATGCCTTCCTAACGCCTGTGCTCTTTGGAATTTGTTTGTTAAGAGAGGGGAATCTAACAAACGGCTTTTTTCTGGTATTTTTGGGCTAAGCATGCCTTCCTAACGCCTGTGCTCTTTGGAATTTGCTTGTTAAGAGAGGGGAATCTAACAAACGGCTTTTTTCTGGTGTTTTTGGGCTAAGCATGCCTTCCTAACGCCTGTGCTCTTTGCAAATTGCTTGTTAAGAGAGGGGAATCTAACAAACGGCTTTTTTTCTGGTATTTTTGGGCTAAGCATGCCTTCCTAACGCCTGTGCTCTTTGCAAATTGCTTGTTAAGAGAGGGGAATCTAACAAACGGCTTTTTTCTGGTATTTTTGGGCTAAGCATGCCTTCCTAACGCCTGTGCTCTTTGGAATTTGCTTGTTAAGAGAGGGGAATCTAACAAACGGCTTTTATCTGGTATTTTTGGGCTTCAGTCTAGAGCTGGCTGCAGGATCAGCAGTTGTGTACCATTAGAGTATCTGCGGTCTCTACACAATTCACCCAGCTTCTGAGAGTCTAACTTGGTTTCGATGGAAGGCATGTTGGGAAGATTGATTCTGTTGAACGAGACTAGATTGTCATTTCGATCCCTTTAAGACGTAATCAGACATGAGTCTGATTGACATGGGTCTTTAAAACATTACATTCGGTTAGGTTATTTACCCCAGGAGAAAACCTTCTCAATACACTTTACAAATTTTAAATATCAATACAAATTGAATATATCTCCGGAGTAAAAATAAATGTCGCCGACGGAAATTGAACCCGCGCTTTCTGATGTCCGGTCAGACGCTCTGAACCACTAAGCCACGTCGGTTTATTTCCAACCCGTCAAATAATTTAATATGTATTAGTTCATCAAAAACAATTACTGCTTATTATATTTTTTCCACCTGTAAACAACCAACTTTATTTTTAGGCGGCATTTATTTTTACTCGGGAAATATTTTCAATTTGTATTGATATTACAGGCGACTAATTATTGCTTATAATAATTTATTTTCATTTGTGCTACGCATAAAATACCTTGTCTTAAAAAAAAATGTTTATCGTTAAAAAAAATTATTAAATATTTTAAATACTATTAAATATCGGTTGTTATACTCGAACATAATATTAACCACCGTATTTTGCGTGCTTCAGGATCTTTCTTCTTATGTCAAAGGTTCAACTGAATATTAGGCGTATTATGAAGGAGTAGTGAGGAGGCTGTATCTACCGTAGAAATGTAGGGACCGGAAGCTCTGCAAGACAAGCACCCCCGAGGGAGTCAGAGCGGTGACTATGGGACCCCAACCCTTCTAAGGGAAAAGAAAATATATAAATAAAATCCTATTCGAAGAACTCAGTAATATTACGTACGTATCTTCACCACTTTCAATAGTAATAGTTAGTTTATAACTATTTTTTGTACTATAATTTTTAGGCTTTCTCAGAAGACAATCAAACCAGGTTATGTTATCAATATTGTAATAATGTAAGATACTCTCAGTATCGCTTTTTTCTGCATGTTTTCATTTAGTTATAAAAAATTACATTTTTATATCTAGTATAAAAATTTTAACAACTTATTTCGATGATATTAAGGACACTTTACAATACATCTAAAACTTATTATTTATAGTATTTAGGCATAACCAATGAGAAGCAGCAAGGCTTTTTGCTTTTTTAACATCTCTCGGTAGCTCATTAAAAATCTTAAATCCCGTAAAAACATGGAAAATTTTCCATGATGAAACATATTATAATTCAGAAACAAAACCTTGCGCGTTACTATAAATGATTTTGCTATTGTTTACCAAGTGTCAATAGTCAGGTTTTACAAACCTTCCCCTTTCTCCTATCCACTAAACTTCAGCCTCACAGAATTAATGAAGAGTTCTACATTTTCCAGTATTTGAACATGATATAAAATCTGCTTCTTCACTAATCTTCAAATTAATCAATAGTAATGTATGGTAAAATAGTAAATGTTAAAGCATGAAATGTCCAGTGTTTTTAATATACCTAGAGTCTTCAGCGTGCAAATTGGTATCTTCTCCAAAATTAAACATTTTAATAACAATGTATTTAAATGTGACCTAAAAGGTAAGTAGGTTTTCTGTATCTTTTTATCAATAGTAAAATTAGATACAGTCTAGTCTAAGTCGTACAGTGACCTTAAGGTTATTTTTCACAAAAACAGCGTAATTCAAATCATCCAATCATTATTATTCCATCTTAAATTCGATTGCCATGCTTTCGTTGAGGAATAAAACATTTTCAGGAAAAATCTCCCCTAAAATTATAACTTATTAAAACATTCAAAAATATATTCTATATGGTGAGATTATGCCTCAGAAAATCTTTAATTTTGCTTCCAGTATTTTATATAACGCCCTCCGCGCTAATTGCTGCTTTGGCCGGGCAGAATTGACTCCCGCCTCTCGTATTACACAAAGCAAAACCTTTTAAACTTTCAATATAATTACGGGCTTATGTGTGACATGACAAAGGATTAGTTTTACGGCAAAATCTCCGACTTTATTCCATTAAGTACCTATTTACGCCGGGCCCCGCTCAGAAGTATATCACATTTGTTTTTTGAAACGTAAAGAGGATCCGGTTGATTACATTTTAGGTGTTTGTACCATATGCTTTCGTGACTTTATTCTCACAGCTTTATAAGTGACGCGGAATAATGTATGAATTTTTCAACTAAACCCTACTGTTACCTTCATATTCTTATCTTGAAATTTTTTACTGAACTATAAAAGCTTACAAATATATATATTATCTACAGTACAGTAAAATCATTTTAAAGATATCCTTGCTTGTGTAGTACTGTATTGTACCGTAGGATAACTACGAGGTGAGATAGGACGAGTATTTCGAACCAATTTGAACCATCCAAACACGTATTTCAAACCAATTTGAACCATTCTCGGTGTGCACAAATACAGGGTTTTCCAATAAGAGGTGTTATTTTGATATTCAATCGTAAAAGATCAATGGTTTCGTTGCTTGTGTGGCACGTAGTGCCGTTTTCTTGTAAGTAAACGTTGTTCAAATCAATACCATCCAATTACGGCCATAAAAAATCATTAATCATATCTCGATAGCGCAATCCATTCACCGTAACTGTTGCTCCAGCCTCATTTTCAAAAAAGTGAGGTCCAATGACTCCGCCGGACCATAAACCGCACCAAAAAGTCACACGTTGAAGATAAAGAAGCTTTTCAACAATAACTCTTGGGTTTTTCGAGCCTGAGATGCGACAATTTTGCTTGTTGACGAAGCCACCGAGGTGAAAATGGGCCTCATTACTCAAGATGATTTGCATTTGATTCACTCAAGTGAATTTTAATAATTTTAATGCGTTGTTAAAGCGTGTATCGTTCCATTTTTATCAATGGCGTAGTTTTTAATTGTCAAATGTCAAAAAAATGACAGCTTTAAAAGTAACATCTACCGAAATAGCGGGCTATTTAAAATAACACCTCTTATTGGAAAACCCTGTACATTCAAATGTGCACTCTTTAATATGAATAGCCCGTAGATACACATACATACGTATCGCAACTAGTTACTATTAAGTAAAATATCTATTTTTTCACAAACCTTAGAACGGTAAGCTTTGCCTTGTCATGAATATACAAAAAAATTTATGCCAGGGTTGTTTTAAGATCAATGCAACTAATTCAGAAAATATTTAACAGAATCCGTTTGATTGTTAATTCAGATGACGCGACGCAGCAAAAACTCTCAACCGGGAAGCTTTAGCGTGTCGTAATTAGCACAGCGTTCGCTATCTAAATATTCCAAGGACTGGTTGTCTTACAGAATTTGAACAGTTCATTAAAAGTATTGATTTACAAGTTTTGTGAAGGTTCCATTCAAGTTCAGTTTTAAGAAATAACTAGCCAATAATGATATAATAACAAAACTTGAATCTAATCTTCACAGAACTTCTTCTTCAGAATTCTCACAGAAAATCAACTATAAAATTTGATGAATTGTTTAAATTTCAAAAGTTCTGTGAAACCATTGAAAAATTAAACGCCTATTTTCAAGTTCTGCGAAGGTTATTTTTTAGTTTTATTTTCATTTCTTGCTAGAGCAATCCCGATCAGTTACAAAACTCATTGTAGGATGAGAGGAACTTACAATACATAGATGGACGTTAACGGGTACAATTTTAAATTGGAATTTTGATTTAAAGTTTCACACAAAAAACAGTACAAAAATAGAAAAATATCATAATTATATGTTTCAAATACAAAACAGTACACAAATAGAAAAAGGGAGGTTAAGTAGAACAAACAAGAAGAAACAAAAAGGGAAACAGACATGGATATACACATAAGCACAGAGTCAATGTAGGAATTTAGAATAAGGTACTTACCCACTAATACATTAGTAAAAATATATTATGCTCGTATATGGGGAATAGAAAAGGAGAGAGAAATAAACAAAATAAACAACACGACACCAATTACGTATTTTCGTTTTTATATGTTCTTAAAACATATTCTCTTAAAGCCTTACTTTGAATTTTTGGATTATTCTGGCTGTTTTTATACTGGATTTTTATCTGGAAGAGAGTTATAGAGTGTGTAGGCAATATAGTTAAGAGATTTTATTCCATATTTCGTAGTGTGTGTTAGAGTATTATTAATTAATTATCAATTCCGACTATTGTGGTTTTGGGTGTCTTGATTGTAAAGTAGCTTGATGTTAGTGTGGGTTGATTGTTGTGTAATTTGTAAGAAGATGGGCGTGATTTCATGTTTGGAAAGGACTGTGATTGAAAGGATACCGGAAATTGAATAGATGTCCTTGACATGTGTGTCCTATGGACGATCAGAAATATTTATGAGAGCTCTTTTTTAGACTACCTGCAGGTCAGCTATCAGTTTTTTAGAGGCAAAGCCCCAGATACAGCAAATATAGGATAGGTGTGAATATTTTATTCGTGCTGTGTTATTATATCATTTTTGGCCAGCTGATACACAAAACTAAAATAATAACAGAACTTGGATAGAACTATCACGGAAATTGAAATTCACCTTTGAAATTTAATGAATTTTTCAAATTCTGTGAAGCAACTCGACCCAAGTGTTTTTATTTCATCTCGGAATTTCATTTCAAAGTCAAGACGCTATTGCGTAATACATATTATGTGAATTATTTGGTTTAAAAAAATTGGTTTTTATAGTTTACAAAACACTAGTAGCGTGCATTACTCTACGACCAAAGATAGGTTTTGTGTATGTAGTTATTATGTGTGGGAAAGAATAATAATTTATGCAGTGAATATTTGAAGAAGTCCATTTTATTGTAATCTTTTGCTGATTGTTGTGGTGTATCATGTATCCTGGGCAAACAATTTTCTTACATAATTGTATATAATATAATATGACTAATACTTTTTATTATTCTTTTTACTGCACGCCACTGTTAAACACGTTCTTCATTTAAATCAAATCAACTACAAATAGAATGAAGATAAACGCGAAAATAGCCCCAACCACATAGGAAGTTTGAATTTGATTAGGTTCTTTCTTATTTTTTATAAGAGCCTTAATTTACGGTTTTTTGGATGAGTGGTAAAACACACACACTTTAGCCATTTTTTTCTTTACTGTGCTAATATATTCGATCTGTTTTGATAACAGCTTCAGATTACTTTCTGTCTTTCCAAGAAAATTTCCTATAAATATGATAAAAAATGGTATGAAAAAGCCCGCAATACGTGTTCAGTGATGTAGAATCACTAAAGGTAGGTACCATATACTATGTCGAAGCTAAAGGTCGATCCTGTACTTCCGTACAACAAGATCAACCGATAACACAGTATTCAGGGTGTGCGTTGTGATTGAAAAATACATTGGTAACAAAAATATATTACTTTCATTTTCA
This sequence comes from Hesperophylax magnus, assembly GCA_026573805.1. Lineage (NCBI taxonomy): Eukaryota > Metazoa > Arthropoda > Insecta > Trichoptera > Limnephilidae > Hesperophylax > Hesperophylax magnus. The sequence continues at coordinate 7,734,525 of JAIUSX010000010.1, read as the reverse complement.
GATGTTGTATTTTTTTTGGAAGGAATTTGTATTTTTTTACAGTAGCTTTTTTTAGGAGGTCCCACGGAAAATAATTTCTCTCAGGGCCTATGTCATCTTTAAGGATGCTGTATGGAGGGTCTTTTCAAGGAAAGGAAGGAGAGGAAGTTCCGTGGGTAAAAATCTGGGGGTCAGTGGGTCCAGGAGGGACGGACGTATGAATTCATCTCTCCTACTGCGCTACAAGACGATGGCCGAGAGAGTCCGGCTAGAGAGGTCAAAAAATCTCCATCAACCAGTCTCTCGTGATCCGGCCTGCCACGCAGTATGTGAACAGACGCATCCGTCGCCAAGACCTAGAAAAACCACACCCCATGAGCTATGTATGTACTTGTAAAACACCAACATGAATAAAAATGGCAACGAATTATAGCTAGTGGTATGAATGAAATAACAATAGATTTCGTTTGTAGTCAGACAATTTATGAACGTGAAAAGAAGAATAAGAACAACAAAAAAATGGTTTTGAGTTATATAAGTGCCTACCTATGTAAAGTTGCCGAGTTACAAATCTTTCGTTGGAAATCTAAGGTAATATGAAATTCTATTAAAGTATGGGACATTTGCGACGATTTAGTGTTTCAAAAAGGTGGCTAGGAAAAATGTTGAGTTTACTTGCTTCGTAAGGGCTTGTTTTGGCTCATTCCCTTCTATATTTTGTAAACAAATTTAAATAGTACTGCGTCTAAGAAACTTGAAACAGAATAAAAACCGCCTATGGTGCCAAGTAGATATGGGTTGTAGAATTTTGCTTTGTGGAATCCCGATATTAAAATAAGTGACCATCGCCATGGATGTTATGTTTTTAAGGCGCTAACTGGAAAACCACAAGTGAATTGAAACAATGATTCAAAATAAGCGGATGGCTAAAATGACAGACCTTGGTCAAAAACCGAAAAACACAGAAGATTAGATTTGATGCTTTTCCTATACAGGACAATGCCAAGCTTCTTTTTGCCTACATGGCATACAAAATTTTGGCACATGGCAATTTATAAAGAAATTTTAAATAGATATTTTTATGCCAGATCAGATTGAACGTTGAGAATGTACCTCTTGTACTGAACCAAAAACCTTTCAATTTTTAATTTTGAACTTGCTACCTTTGAATCAAGTTCCACATGACGTAAAAATGCGTACAATACACACATAGCGCAAACCCTATAAGTTGGAGAAGGGTGTATGCGGGTATGTATAGAATGTTTAGTAGAAGCTGAATTTTAGTACCGTGATTGTGAAGCCATTTCGTCGAAGGTTGAATATCATAATAAAATATTTAAGCAAGGGATAACAACTACATGTGTAATATTTTGCCTTGGAGAATAAACAGGTAGTAACAGGGTTCTTCAAGATGTTCGCATATGGAGGAATAATAAAGTTTCGTAAGAACCTCATTTTGAACTACTTCTGAGATAAGGAAATGGAGTTGTTGGAATACATTAAATAAATTTGACGGTTAAAAATCTTATATTATTAAAAATATAAATTTGGAAGAATTGTAGAGATTATTTTCCTTTGGTTATTATCATAAGATTTTTTAGTCCAACGCAATTTTAAAATGTTTCAGAGAAAAAACATTCCGTCGAAGGTTATTCTTAAGTCCATTAATACTTAATATTTATTTTCTTTATGTTTTCAATTCTCCGACCAACACGAACGACTATTCCACTGTTGAAGATCGTCTCTGAAGTATCTTTGATAGTAAATACAAACATAAATAATTTTTCGAAGAAAACTTCTTCTAACTGCTTTTCACTTTGTGATGGCATTATTTATTTTTTATTAAAACACAAATAACTTAGTTTACATCACTTTATTTCGATACAAAATCTCAACATATTTCGTGAACCAAGTTCACATCATCAGGAGCATAAACATAAATATATATATACATATATATATTTAAAAGTACGGATGTTTTGCGTGATTGCACAACCGGCAGACTTTGGAACTATAAAATAAAGGTTTTTGAAGAATTTGAATAGTTATTCATTGCTCCAAGCCACTTGGCCAGGACTAGGTATCAATTTGTATAACCTTTATATTCAAATAGAGATAAATATGTAGGATACTTTTGCTGTGGTACAGGAATGAATAAAGCCTTGGGCAATTTTTTTATGTTTGAATATTGGACCGCTCGCTGCAGTAAGACGAAAAAAATTGTCTCATTTCAATACGTGCTAGTGATAAGAAGTTGTCTTAAGTGTTTGATTTAATAAAAAAAAAAGTTGTTTAAAGTTATAATCCTTCACCCACGCGATTGAAAATTAGTTATAAAAAGTTTTTTGTGAATTATTTCCAAGTAATATATGAGGAAAGAGTTTTAATTACAATCATAAAAATTTACAACATTCATAATTGAAATCATAGTTATTACAGAAAGCATAAATAATTTTATTTATTTTTATTTTTTTTAAAAGAAAGACAAACATTCCCGGGTTACGAATAACCTGACAATATTTGAAAATCTCCTACTACCACCACAGAAAGCGGAAATGTTGCTTGTGTTGTGATGGAGGACTTAGCCAGCCGAGGAATTGAACACACTACGCCTGGGTGGGACCCAAACGCGATGTCAACTCGGCCACCGACCGGTTAAATAATGGTTTTGTTTCAGTTTTTGGCGTACATTTCCAAGAATTTATGGTGATAAAGCCTTCCCTGTTTTTCTTGCCACATACTTTATAAGATGCTTTAGTCACAAACTTCACACAACGTTAAACCGATTTTGTGTAACAGAGCAACCTGTTAAATTTTATGAAAATATAACGGATTTATGATGTTAGGCATTCCTCTAGTTCTTCTTTCGTTATATCTTTCAAAATGGGAGGTTATGTGATTGACTATCTTACCAACATATCATATCAATGTAGGTTTGCGCATCAAAATTTATTGACAACATTTTAAATGTTTTCTCCAGGATAAGTAAGCCCGTCGTTCCAAGGGTTGGCAAGCCATCGACATAAACCAAATGCTTTAAGACCCTGCGAGAGAAAAGATCCACATTGAACTGCGCCGCAGACCTTACAATAACGAATTATTTTTTTGTGCAAGGTCAATTGCTCGATTGCTTACCGACCCGTGGGACGATGTGCTAACTCTCTGGCTTCCAATAAAAGCTTTATCCCAAGTTCTTTGGTGGTAGGCAATTATCGGTTATTATCGTCAAAACTACATTTTCAGGATGAGCATAGTAAGCATTTTGCTTAATGACAGGAACTATAACTTTTTAATTCTAGATATAGATGTCTTTAACTCCTTCAAAAATCTCCCCAGCAAAACAGGCACTGGTCCTGATAATATTCCAGAAATATTACTGAAAGAATGTAAATTTACTATATCTAAGCCAATTTGTTATATAACTTGTCAATTTCATCTGCCACTTTTCCAGACTCCTGGAAAGTTTCTCATTTCAGACCTATTTTCAAATCAGGTTATAAGTCGAACGTAGAAAACTATAGACCTATATCGATATTATCCCATATTCCTAAAATATTTGAGTCAATAATTACGAAGAAAATCACACCTATCATTAAAAATGTACTGATCGAGGAACAGCATGGATTTAGATCTGCTAAATCTACTACTACAAAATTACTATCCTTTACCAATTCCATCGTCAATGGCCTAGAAGATAACTCACAAATAGATTTTCTGTATACCGACTTCTCTAAAACTTTCGACAAAGTAAACCACTCAATCCTTATGGCCAAACTATATGCTAACGGTATTAAAAAACCCCTTGCCATCATCCTTTAATTCTTATTTAAGCAATCCTTTAATTCTTATTAAAGAGTTAAATTAAACAACTTTGTGTCTACTATTATTGAAGTAACGTCCGGCGTACCTCAAGGAGCACATCTAGCACCGCTTCTTTTTAACTTGTTTATAAACGACATTATTAGTATTTTTTCTCATACACGCTTTTGGATTTTTGCGTACGACAGTAAAATTCTAAAAATAATAAAAAATCACGATGACTGCCTTCTTTTCCAATCGAATATCGACTCTTTCAATGATTGGTGTAAAATTAATTGTTTGAAACTAAATGTCGATAAATGCAAAATTATGTCCTTCTATAGATCAAAAAAACCGATTGTCTTCGAATACAAACTTAATAATATTTGCTTAACAACTGTCAAATCTATTAAAGACCTTGGTGTCTCTCTTGATAGCAAGCTTTCTTTTCGGGATCACATAACTGCAATTGTTAATAAATCCCTTAAACTACATGGTTTCATCACTAGAATCACTTCGGACTTCAATAACATAAATACCCTTAGAACTCTTTACTGCTCCTTGGTTCGCCCCCATCTTGAATATGCTTGTGTTATTTGGTCTCCTTTTTATGCTGTCCACATTCGACGCATTGAATCTGTTCAACATCGGTTCTTAAGAGGGATTGCTAGAAGGCTAGGTTTGGAAAATGGAAAATACTCATATGATGAAAATGAACTAACTCTAAACCTCTCTCCTTTGGTAGTCCGTCGGGAAATAAATGACCTCATTTGCTTCTTCAAAATTATAAATCGTATTATTGATTCACCTACTCTACTGCAACTCATTCCCTTCAATATCTCCTCGCAAAGACTCAGAAATAATGAACTGCTCTTCCTCAACCATCATTCGACAAATTATGGATATTATTCACCATTGTCCAGAATGTGTAGACTGGTCAACTCAAGTCAAAACCTTTACTTTTTTGGGATAAGTCTTAATGATTTTTGCCAGTCGCTAAACAAGTGACGGAATATTTAAGTGTCCTGTGGTCCTGACCCACGGGGTATTCTTGACTTGATTCGACTTGTCACTTTATTTTCTTATATTATTACTACCATATGTCTTTGCTTTCATGTACCTTTGTCTACTCCTGTATTTTTCTTTTTACATTATTCGTGTTATTATTTTGTAATTTGGACGATGTCCGTTAATAAATAAATAAATAATTCGTCCGGAACATAGCAAGAATGGTTTAACATACTAAAAATAATTCTTGTTCCATCATTGCATGACTCGTGTAGTTTCATATCAAACCACATAAAAAGTATGCCCTCATGACAAACTTGGTTAATATAAACCATATTTTCCGATGGCATTACGCTTCCAATACAAAGTCCAAGGATACGACTCAGTAGAGTAAGCCGCCGTGCTTATGACACCACTCATATACTCTTTGGTTTCTTATGGCAGGATCAAGATAACGACGACTGGAAACTTTGAAAATATAAAGCAAGTATTTTTGATAGGTTCTTTAAATCAGAATACAGGACATCGCGTCGTTCGTGTACTACACATATATGTTTTTAAAAATATTCTACTGGCAAAGTATAACAATAATTATGAAGAACCGGAAAAAGTACAGTGGTTGTACCATCTAACTAAATAATCAAATGGCGTAGAAATAGCTTGTTGCAATGAAAAAGAGATAACAGTCACTTTACTGCACAATTCTAATGTTTCTCCATCGTTTGTATCACACCACCAGGTAGTCCTGTATTTACCTTCATAACCAATTGCCTTTGAATAGTCAAACGAAATGTTCTGACAAGAAATATATTTTATTACTACCTTGGTTATGTTAAAGGCAGTGGCTGACCTAGGGATAACCTATTACAGTCCAACATGCGTCAGGGAATGATAACCTGGTTACGCAAAGATACGTCTTCTTCAACAACCGTGCTTTAATAATATGTTGTCCTCTCTTAAGTAAACCGAAGTCTTGTCCTTCATAAAATAATTCACTTACTTTATCCCAAATCTTTGCTTTCATGAGTTTCGATCTGGTACGTAGTTGTGCGCCACGCAGTCTATTACTTTATTAGTAATGTTCTTCGTGATTATGTTGAAATCATAAGACAGCAGGAGCGATTGCTACACCAGTTCGACCCGATACCTGTAACAGATCTTGGAGGGAACTGTAAAACACGGAGATTTGCTGATCTTCGGAGAGGCATAGTCTTAGTAGCCTTGGTTGACAAACGCAAATACATGAGGGCAAGCAGCCTAATCCCGAGGGGGTTGGGGACTGCGGGCGGACGTGATAAGTATCACATAAATAAAAAAAATAATGAACTGTACTTGTATCTACCAAAGCTATAGATTTCATTAAACAAGATCTCATAGATAAACATTATTTAACCGTACCAGAATATTTTATATACAGACTGAAAATCTCGAATATTTAGCATATTTTCTCAAACTTCAAAGGACGCTCGGAGCCCAAAGATATTTTTTATTTTTTTTAAACTATATTATTTTGATGTTTTAAATACAGTGAAAACTTTTTGTTACTTATGCGTAGTGGAATTCTGAAGAAGAAAAACAAATCGGCCCACACTATTGGATATGGTTTACTTATTTCTGTCTCTTTTCTTCAGTATTTTATACTTGGCATTTTCTTTTTCTTCTTTCGTGTTTCGATAAACCCCCTTTACCCATTTTCCTTCTTTTCTTATTTTGTCTCTGTGCGATATAATAATATAATCATTTGTGCGTAGATTTCTGTAATGTACTTTTACTAAGAGTGTGAGGGATTGTCTTGATCTATAAATTAGGTTTTATGTAAATATTGTAGATATGTAGTACCACTATTACACTACTACAATACTATTTATTTGATTATCGATACAAAAGTGAATATCTCCAAGCCACAGCACCTACGCCGAACAGTCACTGCAAACCCGTCTAAAATCCTATTATCGCCAACACTACAATCTCCAAATTACAACTATCGTTAGCTGCTTCCTTTCATTCCTCCAGCATTAAAGCTAATTTTATTCAAAAATCCTTATTGTAAGTGTGTTGTGTTGTTGCAAGTAAAAACACTATTTTAACACCCATATTAGCGGTGTCTTATGTACATGGTCTCGTATTAAAACTGCATCCTGTGCGCTCATGCGAAGCCGTTCGCGAGACTCGCTTAGTCCTAAATCTTGCGAGGTTTAATGGTTTGAACTCTTAAGATGCGTTGTAGCTTCGGATATGTATGCTTTTTTATCTCTTTGTTTTTGCCGGGAACTGCAGCAATTCTGTTTTATACACAGGGAGTAACTAGAACACCAGAACGCAATTTGATGCATAAAAGAGTAAGCTAGTTTATCGAATGGATGCACTTTGCGCACTGAGAATTTGATTAAAAATTCAGGTACTAAATAAAATACCTACTTATTAATTTATAGTTTGAATTCCTCAGTGGAAGAACGGTAAACTCTCTGGCTCTGAACCAAGAAATCGCCGGTTAAAAACTCGGCAATTGCATTAAAAATGTAAATTAAATGGATTTATCCATATTTGCTTCCTACACGCTCCATCCAGATACCGGAAGGAAAGAATATTTTCATTTTTTCTAGCTGTGTTTAGTGACTAATTCGGATAACCAGGTAAATGTTCTATCGTCCCCTCATATTTCCTGCCTTAGATCCACTTGCTCAAGATAAATTCAAGTTACTTACTCAATGAACAGTACAAGTACCACAAATAAATTAGAACAATATATTTATTTTTTAAAAGTCATCTTTTTACGACTTTTTTTTCATTTTTTGTACTAAATACGCCACAACTTGAGAAATAACAAAAAATATTTTCCCACATTCACGAAACTCTCTCATCGGAACCAAAGATCATTTCCCACACAATACTATATAGTTGTCACAAAAAGTAAATACAAAAAAAATTTATGAAATTTGATCTTCAAAATATTATGCATATTGTCTCTAGTAATATGTGTGAATTTGTAACAGGTGCTACAAGGCACCTACTTTTGTTCCATGTGTAATCATTCAAATTTGATATTTTTCGTAGAAATGACTTTGATCTTTCTCCTCTTGAACTCTTCCATTATGTAAATAAGGACCTTCTCTCCTTCAATACTAGCTTCCGCAAAACACTGCGCTGAAGCTGGATACTGTATGCAAATATTTATAAAATACGTGTTTCAATTTGGCTGCGTTATATGATCCAGGTTACCTTTTGTCGGAGAGAGAATAACTTCCTCCCTTTATCTGCACGTGCACGTGCACGTTTTACATGCTGAATAAATAAGCAAAGGGTTATACAATTGATGTTTTCGTAAGGTACCACATTTATAATAATTTTTTTATTGAAAACCTTTATATCTTTAAACCTTATTTATTTTTGACCGGGCCGGTTTCGCCTTACAGCGGACATCTTCAGACTGATACAATTTAAACTAAAACTATGGTTTATCATTAATGAGCGCAATTGTCTAAAGTATACAATACAATATATTGCACATTTATGATTTATTTTGTTTTATTCCTGACGGGTTGAAAATTACATTTGAATATACTTATCCTCATTGGGTTTAAAAAATAAATATGTATATAGGTATTATAAGTGCGGGTGGAACTTATAAAACCGCTTTACATATCACTAACATTATTATTAAAAACAATTTTATTTAAACCATACCCATATTCAACATAACTTCTGGTTAAAGAATTTGAAGTCAAAAAACTAAATAATTATTACCATACATCATGACAAATTTATAAAGATAATATTCTAAACCAAACTAGACCTTTTAAAAACAATTAATTACTCAGACAAACTTCAATCCCCTCAACTTTAAAATGTAAAAAAAAACAATCGTACATTTTTAACTTGACGTAAAATTTTTAATTTTATTACCAGAAGGTATCCGAATTATAAATAACATTAAAGATTTTAAACTTCACGTAAAAAAACATACTGAAAATATAAACTGAATAATTTGGCATATAAATAAAATATTTCAAACAAAATGACACATCCCCCATACACACAAGCCTAGCCTTATTATGGCTTATATTATCTTATGTATACAATTAATTGAAAATATGTGTATATAATTAAATATACATTTTATTGTTTGATACAAAAAATGTAGTTAAACTTTATTTTTAAGAGTTCGTTATTTTAAATATATAATAACGAACATATATATATATACACATATATTTATTGTTAACAAAAATATATATGTTTATGTATATTTACAAATTATTTTTAACAGTTCGTTATTATGTTTTTTTTCTCTGTAATCCCCATCTTGGTTGCAAAATGATTTTTTTCTGTTGAGTCATATAGGTGTAATGAACGTTGGTCAGAGAATATGGAATAATAGTTAACGTACGTCTCTGATGAATCAATGTACGACGCGAACTTAGGATATAAAATATAAATATATCCTACGTTCACGTCGTACATTCATCGGAGACTTACTTTCTTAGTTCACTATTATTTCACAGTCTGCGATCTATGTTAATTACATATAGTTACGGAAACTACAGGGTAACCAGGTAATCCGATGGATCAATTCCATCATTTTGGTTGGAAAAATATGTTATAATATTATAATAAGTACGTTTACACCAGAGAAATCTCCATATAAGATTACTCCTTCGTTAGTGGATGTCAGCGATAAAATTTATTATTTTTTTATTTTTCACCCTGATTTTTTATTAAAACTTGAGCCGCTTCCAGCTAACAAGTATGTTAATTGCCCAAATACACTATTATAGTCACAGTTAATTTCATAAAATTTATTTTGCCCTTCTGATTACATAATTATTTATTCGCTAGTTATGAGCGGCTCACGTGTGTTGTGCGGCCCGTCTGGAGGCAACATTCACGGAACAGGTCAACTTATACGATTTCAAAGGTTGTATACATAATCGAACCCATATGTAAACGTTTGGAAATACGTTAAAAAAAACTCCCCTGGCCTTTGGTGGAGTCGGGAAAAATCGAACAATAAATTATATCATTGATGCAAACCGTGCCCAGCCATCACAGCTTACGTGAGGAGCCACCTAGTAACAAGATTAATTCAACATTGGAACATTTCAAAGGCACATTAGTATCATGCTTTACCATTTCTGTGAACTGAAGAGTTTTATTCCCAAGAAAATGAATTTATTTGTGCGCGTGGGACGATGAGAGAAAATATTTCTTTTGAATATTTACCTTATTTAATTTAATTTTGTCATATGTAGAGACGTAAGTCTATTCCACGAAAGAGTTTATTTTTCTCTTGATATATTGTACGAGATTTGATACTTTATTATTATTAAGTGAACATTTTTTACAATAAATTAAGTACCGTAAAATAATACTGCTGTAAGAGTAACCTACGTACGTAACCATAATGAACATTAATTTTGGGTAGCGTACTAAACATTTTATTTGACTACATCAGTGTTACAAGCTTCGATCGTTAAAAAATTCAATTAATTGAATTATTAAGGAACTTTCCACTTGACAAATAATTTCAACATATTAAAGAAACGAAATGATAAGGTTTCGGTCGGGGATTGTGATTTGCGAACATAAATCTATTGCGCCACCAGTTTCGGCAGCGTCGAAACGGGTTAAATTAAGAGCTGTAGGAAGGGCTTTATTAATGCGGGTCTTGAAGAGGTACGGATTATATGAAGGAGGAAAAACAGATTTCTTGACTGTATTACAAATAATAGATTTTATTACGATTTTCTGACCAGATTATTAATGTGTTCACGCCGCTTTCCATTAATTTCGACTAACATTAATGTTATTTACCTTTAACCCAGCGTGAAGGACGTCGGGTATATTATACCCGATAAGTTTTGAAACGCAGATTATTTAATGTTATTGTTGCCTTGCAAATCCTGTCGTTACAGTTGCTGTAGGTGTGGGAGTGGGTAGCGGGTGCAGTGTTGAGTTTAGTGTCAACGGGAGATACACGTGCACAAAGGTGGCCGAGATACGTCACACCCCACCTCGTTGTCGGTGTTACATTTTTATAGGTTATATGTAGTTATTAGAATGTATTATTTGATGTATTTTTAGATTTCTATTTTTATAATAAGAAGTTACTATAGTTATGTTGACTAACTAAAGAATATCTAATATTGTTCAAAGAAAATATAGGCACTTTTCTATGTCAATTAAAAAAAGCTTTTCAATCTTAAATATAGTATTTTATTTACTCATATTGTTGAATGGATACTATAATTAATATTACAAACAAAAAAATACTTTATACACAGTTATAGTATCAAAAGTTCGGCAAGTTTCGGGTATCCCCTACCCGCCTCTTAGCTGGTGTAAAAATTTTTCACCTCATTCATGCCGGGTTAAGTTTACTACTTTCCGCAATTTTTAAAATCAAAATAATATATAATTAAAAAGTTTTAATTTTTTTAATCTAATTCTAAAAGTCTAATTCTTCGTCCCTCCCGGATCAGATATTAAATGTCTATTACAATATGTATCTTATTTATTACATTTTGATTGATAACAGTAAGAAAGAATGATATTTACGTGTTCACATTAAATATGAACCCTGTTTTAATAATTTTATTATTATATACGATAACCTTACATATTTTAAAACATTATTTGATAATGTGAGCCCCACTAGGTACTATACTACAATGGCCCCCATATTATAATGCAATAATATTCAATAAAGATATACAATACGAAATAATAAACTGAAATAAAATTAAATAAATCTGTGATGAACAAATTTTTACAATAAAGGTGGAAATGAAAAAATCGACAAATATTATGAGGTTCGGTTGTTCATTGTAAATAATGATTTGTGTAATCTAATAGTGTTGTGTATTACGGATGTATTACGGATATATTTTTATTCTTTTACGTATTTTTATAATTTTTACGTAATATTTCAAACGAAAATTGGGGACACTTTGTGCTGCTCAGGTCAGAAGTTTGGTGTATCGTGCCAAATAAAAAATATTAAAAAAGTAAGTTATGGTTGTAAGGTAAGTTAGTGTTTACAAAAAAAAGCAAAGCTTTCAAATTTCTATCAATCATATTATCTGTGAAAAAAATTAAATGAGTCGTGTTTTTTTTTTCTTAGAATATTGACACAAAATGGTTTCTACGGCAAATAAAAAAAAATCATGTTTCAGAATATCTACAAAAGGATCAGTCCTGAAGAAGGTATACAACTCCTTCCAGAATTTTCTGAAATCAATTTCTCACATCGATGCTGCGTTATTTATTTATTCATTGGTAAAAAGGTTTTTTTTTTCTCTCATGTTTTTTTTATGAAAATTATGAATATATTCTTATTTATTTTTATTTATTAATCGAGTAAAGATTTTTCTTTCACATATTTTATAATACTTTCATATTAATGATTTATGTCATTTTTATATAATATGCTTTTTTGTTGTGACCCAAAGAATACGTGTAAGTAATAAGAGAGAATTTAAAAAAAAAAAAAATTTTTTTACCCTTACAATAAAAATACATATTATATAAGGAAAACAACATTATATTTGTTAAGCGGTGTTTTTGTTTCACAGTGTATAAAGAATGTGAAAGGTAAGATTCGGGTTGGTACCAATATGAAAATATCTTAAAATATTCCTCAACCGCCAAAGCCACGGTTGACAGCTGTTTTTGTGTGTAAATACTTTGAAATATCTTCACAGATCGTGTTTTGTTCATAATGATAAATTTACTAATATATTCGTGTTATTCAAAATATTTACAACTCATTTGTGTTTTATTTTGTCTGGTTTAGATATAATTGTTCAGTCATTTGTAAAATCTAATATCATTTATGTCATAAAGTTAGCTTAAAAAGGTAATGTCAATATTAAAAATTAATTTATTGGTAAATATTTTTATAGAATTTCTTTAAATTATTTTTTGTAACATTAATTTCTAAGTAACGTGTATCATAGAAATACATGTTTTAAAATATTCAATCAAATGCAGTTTTTTTCAAATCTTGTTTTCAGGAAATTAAACGCAAGTAATTTTTTTTTTTTGGATGAACGTGATGCAAAGGGAGGTGACAGTTTTCTTGAAAAGTCTATAAATAAAACGACTGTATTTTTGGAAATTTGAATTCTCTCACATTTTGCGACGTTTTGAACAAAAATGTTTGTGGTAAGCTTTTTCCTTCAACTTTTTCCGCGTTTGAAATATAAACAATAAACTTTTCAATTATAAAAGTATATTTCGAATACAAAATCTAACGAGTAATTTTATTAAGTTTCTAAAATGGTATTCGTTTTTATGATATTTTTAAAATGGAGAAATAAATAGAACATTTAAAATACCTTGGAAACTCGATGAGAAATTTTGAATATTTAATGTTTACACAACAGCGACTGGGTAAGAAATATATATGTTATGTATCTTTCCAAGAAATATTTTATGTCAGTTCCTATTTTATGTTTCAATTAGTTCAACTATTTAGGTTTTCACATAAACGGTCGTTTATCAATTAAATAAAATTTCATCAGATTTTTTATTAAGACCGAAAATATTTTATTTTGGTTTGCGGTCTCAAGAGGATATTCTTCAAAGAAATTCTATATAGAGTGATCCCTCTTATGTGTACATAATAATGATTGAGTTTGTTATGCTTTTAATATGATATGCTATTACTTTTTTTAAATTATAATACCAAATAACCGGTGAGAAAATCTCCCAACAAAAATATCAGCTAAACAAAAGGGAGGAATTTAAACTTCAATTATTGTAGAAAAAGGCAATTATGTTACGTTTTCAATATTATATATTTAGAAGAAACCTTTGTAATTTCCACAAAACTACAAATAGTACCCACAAAATATGTCTCCAGTTCGTACGTCTTCCCTCTTAGACGACTTCATTGAAATGAAAAAGACAGAAGATACTAGATCTAGAACGATGATATTACATACGACAGCTCTCTGGGACTACTATATCCTAGAACAAAAACGTTTACACCACAAAATGTTTTTTCGGCAAAATTTTGTTGTGCAAACTGAATCAGTAATTAAAAGATCTAAACTCAAAAAATCATTTGACAAAACCGTCCACATTGGGTTCACTTAAAATAATTGATGGACTAAAGATGATGGATGGTGATTGCTGCTGTGATGAGCCGCTGGGCCAGTCCATTTAATTTCCTTTCGGTTCTTTATTCATTTTTGCCGGACTAATTTACTGTATTGATCTTTTAATTGAAAATCGAATTGTTACTTTGACATCAGTTTTGCACAGAACATATTGTGAAAACAACATTATAGCATTCAACTCTTTATTTCTGAAAGGTTTCTTACTATTTTTTGTTTTTATTTATTAAAACTATTTTTTGTTTGTATTACATTTCTTTTATATTTTTTTAGTAACACCGCACAATAGTCTTAATGTAGCAGTGAATGTACAAATACAGTGTAGCTATAGCATACAATTTTTTTTTCATAATGGGTTTTCCAATAAGAGGTGTTATTTTGATATTTAATTGAAAAAGATCAATGGTTTCGTTGCTTGTGTGGCACGTAACGCCATCTCGTAGAAAGTAAACGTTGTCCAGATCAATACCATCCCATTCCAGCCATAAAAAAATCATTAATTATCTCTAGGTAGCGCAATCCATTCACCATAACTGTTGCTCCAGCCTCATTTACAAAAAAATAAGGTCCAATGACTCCGCCGGACCATAAACCGCACCAAACAGTCACACATTGAAGATAAAGAGGCTTTTCAACAATAACTCTTGGGTTTTCCGAGCCCCAGATGCGACAATTTTGCTTGTTGACGAAGCCACCGAGGTAGAAATGGGCCTCATCACTCAAGATGATTTGCATTTGATTCACTCAAGTGAATTTTAATAATTTCATTGCGTTGTTGAAGCGTATATAGTTCCATTTTTATTAATGGCGTAGTTTTTACTTGTCACATGTCAAAAATGACAACTTCAAAAGTAACATCTAACGAAATAGCGGGCTATTCAAAATAACACCTCTTATTGGAAAACCCTGAATATCTATGAGAAATATATATACCTAATATCATACAGAAACTGAACAATTCATCAGATTTTAAAGTTAATATTGATGCTCGGGTAAAGTTCTACTCAAATTATTTTATTATTTAAGTTCTTTGAAACAACTGGCTCATAATTGAGTAATAACAGATCTTGAATAGAACTTTTACAGAATTTGAATATCACTTGGAAATTTCTGTGAAAATTTTAATTTTTGTTTTTATAATATCTTAAGATAATTTATACTACTTTTCCGTTAGAAACATTTAGTTGTGGATGGAAGAGAACTGTACATAACAGTATACAATATATTATAGCATCAATGTAGGTAATATTGGGAGATGCATTATTTTGTGAAGTAGTAAATTTGAAGACAACAATAATTTGTGGCTAAGAAATCATTAATAGCGTTATCAGATTGAACCTAATCTTTTAATCACCTCATCAGTTTATTTGCATATGAATGAAGGTCTACTGACGCTGCTTTCATTCTGTTCAGTAACTACCTTTCTCATGTGAAAAAAGTACCCATTTATACTTGAAATTGTATCCTTTAGACACTAGCGTATCCACATGACAAATCAGAACAATACGTTCTGCTTTTGAATGAAGTCATATATTTGTGTATATAATTATGTATACCAATATCTTGTTTATATACGCCGACCGGTTTCGGAACAACCGTTCCATCCTCAGGGCAAAATATACTAACTTAACATTACAAAACAATGAGTGATTATAATATATTACTAACTGTTGAAGTGGGGAGGGGGGAGGCGTGAATATGGATTAGTGAAGGGAGGGGGACGAGATAGAAAGGAAGTTCAAAGGGAACATGGCTAAGATTAAAGGTTTTTAAAATATATTTGTTCTAAGGCTTCTTAATAATCTAGTCGTTTTCCTTTATTTTTAATATGGAGAATATTTATGCTTGTTTTTTTTTAGTACTATGATTGTTTGCAATGGTATGGATAACGAACTTTATTAAGACACCTTAAATGTTCTTAGATTCTTATGTCGAAATAACGAGTAGTTTTCCAGATATAAAATGAGTAAAATCATTACATTCAATTTAGTTAGTGTTACATTATATTTTAATAAAAACAAATACTTTAATATGTTATTTAACAATACATACAACACAACGCAATACATTTATTACCTTCCCTGAATCAGATAAACCTTTTCCGCTCCTAATTTGAAACATTATCTTATCTAACAATGTGGGTAAGATCTACATTGTACGTACCTCGGAATCTTCGCTATATTATTTATGAAACGTGCCGGAGTGGTAGCTGGTACTGCCGTATCCGGTTGTACAGGAAGCACGTGCGGAAGTATGGGCCCGGATATTCACCCAGTTTCCGGGCGCAACACATTTGCTTCTTCGATGATTGGACACCCGCCCATTTCTCTGGATGCGACCTAGTCTGGATGGTGGATGGTATGAAACTCTTTCTGCAAGATTTAATATCCTGCTGGGATCTTTAAAGTCTTGACTGACTCTGACTTTCGGAGAGTAATTTTCAAACTTATAAATTCACATTTTATTTCAATGCCACACAAGATCTGATTTCTTAGAGCCAGTTAAACTATGTCAACGAGAAATAATTTTGTGAGATGGGAAGATATATGGTAGAAGAAGAAAGAAGATGTTGAGAATTGGACTACTGACAACAAAAATCCATATATTTTAAAGTTCGCTGAAGTACGCCATTTAATTTCAATTGCTTAGAGCAAAAGAATGATGATCCAAGCAGGTAATGTATTTAATTTTTTTATGTATTCAATAAAACAAAATAACTTTGTTGTTAATACCACTTTATTGTATATGTTTGCAATATATAAAACCAACCGGTTTAATGTGAAAATATATTTTTCATTCAAATAAAAAATATAACTTAATTTATTAATATTTAACTGCTGAAGAGCCAGTGAGACTATGGCGTCCCCAATTGGAATATGTTGTGAGGCTGAAGGTAGGTAGAAGGAAGTTAGGTAGGTAGGTTAAGGGTGGGAAAGGAAATGGAGAAGAGAAAGGTGGAGAAACCTGGATATTCAGATATAGGCAATTCTGAGAGTATCTTCCACACTGGAACGTGGCGAAAATATACTATATACATTATTTTGAATTAATAAACTGTGATATAATCCAATAAAATTTACTTGCGCACATCGAGAGCGTAAGTTAATTTTATGCGGGAAACCTGTGGAGAAAAATTATAATGCTAGAAAATAACTCCCATCCCAGTTCGAATTACCAAACATAGATTAAGCCAGTTAAATCAAAGCACATTGGTTCTGAAGAGTGATTTCTCACTAAACCACTACTATTTATTATCAATTTAAATTTTCAATTTGGTAGGCGGGAATGGGTACCGCCGCCCTGGGAACCATTTATTGGATGACCAACACTTCTGCCACAGGTCACCCCAAGTGGTTCGCTACGTTTGGTGACTTAGCAGGGGTGCCCGGGTTCATGGGTTAAGGTTTGCCCAAGTCTTGGTGGCGGGTGCGTCGGCCCACCTTCTGCGTGGCGGGCCGGTTGGGAGATGCTGGTTGAGGGAGACCCTTTACAACCGGTTACCGCTGTCCGGGCCGCTCGATAGTACAGGGGCCCGACCCTCAGGCTCACGATTAAGGGTGGGCTGCCCCATCAGCGAGTGAAAAAACCCCGCCTCTGCTGTTGTGCCGGTTCGTGACCGGAGGGGACCCAGCAGCAGCATTTGGGGCGCATTGGATGCCCTCTCCAGCCGGACTCTCCCGGCCTATCGCCTAGCACCGCAGTGGATGGGCTGGAACCAAACGCCCATCACTCCTGGACAGCCTGAACCCCAGATTCCTACCCACCCCTCATATCTTTCCTTTCCAGACCTTCCTTTCACCTCATACCCTTACAAACAAAAAAAAAAACTTAAAATCATTAATATACATCAAATTAAATTTAACATCATTACAGCGGCGAGTAGCAGGCGTCCCCGGTGCTGGCCAAAACTGTTGGTAAATTTTGCCAACATTCGCGGCCTGCACACAAATTTAAATTCTGTTCATCACCATCTTTTTTTCCAACGTCTCAACCTTCTTTTCCTATCCGAAACTCAGATAGCCAAGCCGCCAGACTCCTCCTATCTGGACTGAACGGGCTTTACCCTTGCAAGCAAGTTCCGACTCAAAGGAGGAGTCTGCCTCTATAGTCAAGCTGACGTCAACTGTGTACGACTATTGAGTCTGGAAAACTCCAGATTCGACGTAATGTGGGTGCGCGTCAATCTTGCCAGTACGGCAAGATTCTACGCATGTCTATACCGCTCACCGAACCATAGCAAATCAGACACTTCCAAACTCTTCAAACATTTGAGCGATACTATTGATGATCTCTTGCCCCGCTACCCTTCGGCCGAGTTTATTATTCTGGGGGACTTCAATGTTCATAACGAACCATGGTTGAAGTTCTTAGGCCCAACGGACTCGGCTGGCCGACAGGCGGAATTCTTTGCCGTTTGCTACGGATTAGAGCAACTGGTTCAGGAGGGGTTTTTGTTCTACAAGGGTTCCTGATGTCCAGACTCACCGCTCTAATCTGTTAGACCTATTCTTAACTACTTAACTTAGCAGCAGAGCATTCTGGTCGCTTGCGGGCTCAATAGGTCGGAATTTTTGCAAACCCAGTTTGCCACCTCTTACCAGACCTGACGGCTCACTAGCAAACATCGCCACCGAAAAGGCTAACCTATTAGGGAAAATGTTTGCGGAAAACTCGACCCTCGATGACGGAGGTGCTGTTCCGCCGTCGGTTCCTTCCTGCGGCTTCTATATGAAAAAGCTGAGCATCCGGCATCGGGATGTACTCCACATTATACGGGGGCTCGATGTTAACAAAGTTGCTAGTGGATCTGATGGAATACCTGCCCTGGTATTGCAGAGGTGTGCTGCGGAAATAGTTCCAGTTTTGACAAAGCTCTTCAAAATGTCCCTGAAGTGTGGCACTGTGCCCTCTGGTTGGAAAAAAGCGGTCATTCACCCTATTCCCAAGAAAGGTGACCGCTCCAATCCGGCCAACTACCGCCCCATAGTGATCACATCAGTTCTGTCGAAAGTGATGGAACGTGTGATCAACGACAAACTGCTCACATACCTCGAGAAGAACAAAATTATCAACAACCGTCAATACGGATTCCGGCGGAACCGCTCGTGCGGTGATCTTCTCGCGTATGTGACGCATGTTTGGGGACGGTTCCTGGAACGTCACGGTGAGACCCAAACGGCCGCACTAGACATATCCAAGGCGTTTGACCGGGTCTGGCACCGAAGACAATTGCATTCTTACGGACTTCCCGCATCCCTGTGTACGTGGATTGCTGACTTTTAAAGGGATAGGTCGATTCAGGCGGTTGCTGACGGTTTCACCTCTTCCTCACACTCCATAAATGCTGGCGTCCCTCAGGGATCGGTTCTGTCTCCGACTTTATTTTTGTTGCACATCAATGACCTTTTGACATGCGCACCGATTCATTGTTACGCGGATGACAGTACAGTTCATGATAGCTTTTTGTTTGACAAGCCCCCAAAGGGCACACAAACTCCAACGGCTCGGAGGGCTTTGAAGCAGATAATGGACGGTTATCTCGAGAGTATTTCCTCCTGGGGTAAAAAAAATCTCGTCGAATTTAATGTTTCAAAGACCCAATCCTGTCTGATTACGTCTAAAAGGGATCCAAATGATAATCTAGTCTCCTTCAACGGAAGCAATCTTCCGAACAGGCCTTCCATTGATATGCTCGGTGTAACTATAAGTGACCAGCTCAGGTATGGGGGCTCCATCGAAACCAGAGTAAAGTTGGCCTCTCAGAAGCTGGGCGTACTGTACAGGGCCCGCAGATACTTTAATAGTACACAACTGCTGACCCTGTACAAATCGCAAGTGTGCCCTACTGTCAAATTTGACAGCCATCTCTGGTCCGGAGCCCCTAAATACCTGAAAAAAACCCTAAACTCTGTGCAAAAACGGGCGGTCCGTTTGATAGATTCCCCAATCTTAACAAATGGACTGCAATCTTTAGAGCACCGGCGTCAGGTAGGTATGATGTCCTTGTTCTATCGGTATTTCAATGGAAGATTCTCTGAGGAACTAGCGTCATTGATCCCTTCGGCACCGGTGCGTAGTCGGGATACACGCCAAACGCGCGCCCAACATTTGTACACGGTGGACATTTGTCACATGAGAACGGGTCGCTTCTACGATTCGTTCTTAAGTTCAACAGCTCGGCTGTGGAACGAGCTGCCGGTCTCTGTGTTTCCTCCCTCCTACAACATGGGACTCTTCAAGACCCATGTTCACTCCTTCCTCTCCACAAAAAAGACCCTCCACACGGCATCCCCAAAGATGACATAGGCCCTGAGGGAAATTATTTTCTTCAGGGCCTCCTGTGTGGAGTAATATATATAAAAAAAAAATTAAATTGTCTTTCAGTCTAGAGCGTAGTGTAATACCCACTTAAATTGTATACGTGAAGAATGATAATAAATTTAAATATTATATCGAACGTGATACAAACTAGATGAAATATGTCACCACCGATGACGTCATTGGACACCTCCTACTGGTTTAGGACCTTTATATCGAACGGAATACAAATCTAGATGAAACATGAAAAAATCATGTTATCTATTGTATCCGCCGCCGAGGTCATTCAACCTGCTACTCTCCACCTCCTGCAGCTGCCTCTAACATTATATAACCCGAGCTGCAGGCACTATAAATAGAGATACCAATACTTGGGAGTACAGTACAAGTCTATCACTAGTCGAAACAAACGCTCTCCCTAAACACGTCGTCTTTTAAACTCGACTTACCGTCTCGAGTTCACAACTATTACTGGTCGTCTGTTGCAGCTGTTGCTGATGTCATTGGACAACTGCTACTGACCATCTACTGCCAGCACTTAAACAGCTGATAAAGCGAAAGCATCTCTATCAAGAAATTACAATAGTCGGGCGTCACTATTTTCCAGCCCGTATCATTAACCGTTTTTATTTTTCTTGTGCGATCAGTACACAGAACTGATCTGATGAAGGTTGTTGAGGTCTACCAAGGAATTTAAGGGCAGCAGATGAACATTCCACCGCTGACGTCATTGGACACCTACTGCTGGCCAGCTACTACTGGCCACCGAATTTTGGCACCGAATCTGGTACTGGCCACCTGCTGCTGGACACTTACTACTGGCCACCTTCTGGCATGTAGGGATAATCGGGGGCATTCAGAAACATTTAATAGTAGCTTCATTTAAACAAAAAAAAATTGACATGAGAACCGATAAAGGGACCCATCTGGTCCTTAAAACGTTCAGGAAAGTAGTAGGTGCCCTCGACTGGCCACGCGCAGCTGGTGACCGACTGCCGGCACCTACTGCTGACCACCTACTGCGGGCTTCCTGCTACTGGACATCCGCTGCTGATCACCGACTGCTGGACAGTGGCCACCTGCTGCTGGCAGCCTACTACTGGCCGCCTACTGCAGCCGTCGTTGATGCCAGCTGGGCGCGCTGACCCAGTGCCTTAGCCGAGCTGCTTCAGTGGCTCAAACGGTCGAAGCTGCACTTAAGCATTCTTAATAATATCAACGGTGTTTAATGTTTATTGTACGTACGGCGTGGTATATATAACGTTTCAAATCTCTTGAAAAAATATCTGCTAATGAGGGGACAAACATTGATATATTACCTGACTTGTTGAAATGTTAATTGAATGGTACTTACAGATTATATGCCACCTTTCAAGAAAAATATAACAAGATCATATCGGCATCTGATCCTTTGTCGTCGAATAATATTGTTTGTAAAAGAAATTTAATCGATAAAATTTTATTAAAAAAATTCTCCGAAATATATAACACTGTTCAAAGTTCGACTTTTAAGTGTCCATAATGTATAAAGTTTGATTGATGGTTGAAACTGACATTTTAAATAATACTTAAAAGTATGTGCTTAAATTGTTTTCTGTTTCAGCGAGTATTATTCATTTCAAATTCAGTTTTTAAGGATTTACAAATAAGTGGGTTTGTTTTGATTAATTTTCGAATAAAACACTTGGAGTTTCCCTAATCCAAAACAAACACAACACAACGTGTCCATCAATCAAAATCACTTTATCGTAAAATACAAACTTTCCAGGGGTGGATTATAAATACTTTCGCGTGCAATATTCTATTTGTTTGGCGCAATCAATAATGTCTTGACGTTAAAAACCAGCAAGAAAGAAATACAAAATCTCAGACATCAATAAGGAAACACGTTTCTTCGCACGGTTTGGAGAAAATAGTAATGAAATGGGGATCGATATACGCCACTGTTGGTATATGATTCCAGCCAACTTGCCTATCATTTTGGACGCTATTGTAAACATTGAAAAAACTGTATTTAACAGAGCTGAAGGTTTCGGTACATAAATAGACACACATCTATACTTAAGTTGATTTTTTTAGATTATAGAAGAACAAAATATCTTTTTCATATCGGTGACTCAAAAACATAATAAACATGTGTATACCAATTTTAAAAAGTATTAGTGATAAAAAAGTGAGATTGGTCATCATGGTTAAAAAAATATTCATATATTTCAAATCTAAAATGTTTTGTGTGGTAAGAATTGAATCTGCTACCGTTACATGAATCGTAGATATTAAAGTGATGACGGCGGTCTCAAATTAAGTTTTTTTGCAGCATCATATTTTAAATGTAATTTTTAGAAACATTGGTTGTCAAATGATAATGTCTGTCAATAATAATGTAAATGATAATGTCAAATGGTTGTCACATAACTACACCACCAGAACAATAACCAACGGTCACTACAAAGTACCTTACTACATACCACGTTAGCTCAAAGACAATTTTTCTTCCTAGCTCCTTAAATCTTTAACCTTATCCCTGAAAACCTAAAAACCGTGAGTCAACCCCATTCCTATAAAAACAAATTACGAAATGGATCCTTACATACGGAATACAATACAATTCATTCTACACTCTATCAATTTACCTAATCACCTTTCAGACAAACATAACTTATTATAACACATAATACATAATCATATAATACATAATAAACATATAATACATAACATAACATAATCCTTATTCACTAACTTAGCGGTATGGTATGTAAATAAATAATTAGTCTGATCTATTTACTAATAATTTGAGTAATTCTTATAATCTTCTTATAATTCTCTAACTTCTCCATTCTCTTCTTGCAACCCTAACTAGCTTTTCATCATTTTTATTATTTTTCTTTTTCATATCATAGTAATGTATAGATTCTGTTCAAACTGTAAAATTCACCCGCCATAATACAGGGTCATCCCTAGCATGGAGGGTGAAATATCACAAAAACCATATGTACCCTCTAAGTCTTGTATTAATAAAATAAATAATGGGAACGATTCGAAACAATAATTCCAAAATAAATTTTGAAATCTTTCAACATAAATAAACAATCTCAGATACGAGAAATTGCTGTGTTTTCCTCTTAACCCCCTTACATAAGTAGAAATGAGAAAGATTGCACGAATCTATTTGTGGTTATCATTGAACCTACCGTAAAAACGAAATAAAACACTCATCAAAGTATTATAGACACCTGGACACATCGGTTCAGAAACATCGGTAAAGTGTTCACAAAACACAACACCACAAATAGGTAACGACACATTTTCAGTAATTTCATCCGCACGCTAACCTCAAACTATACAATGACATTTTTACTTAATACTAACAGTCCACACAATAAATTTACAATCTACTAAATAAATCCAAACTAAGATTAGGAGATTTATAATCTTACCAGAGTTCTCAGATGCAGGGTTTACCGAGTTGCTCGTATAGATTTCTTGTTTGTCAACGATCATTAGGGTCTATGATTGTGGGCAACGCTAATGAGGCTTAAGTGCTGGGGATGCGGTGGGCGGCTGTGCTCCATATTGTACACTGTAGACGAGCTCTACAGGAACCGGAAACACTATCCCTAGCTGGCTTAAGAATTTCTTATTTTATGTTAATAACTTTACCGCGAATTTAAGCTGACAGTAATAATTAAACTTCTGCCTGAAATCTCGTACTTGCTGTTAAGTGGCTGGAAAAAATAATTTGAAGAGACATAAAATACAAATATCATAGAAAGCGAAAGTCTCCATCGCAAAAATGTATGCTTTTCGGCACCTTGTTCCAGAGTAAAAGATACTCTCATAATCGCCTTGGTGAAGGACCACCTTTTCAGAAAATGACAGTTTCCATGGCAGAGAGGCAATAGAGGACAAATGATTAAAAAACAGATAAATCAATCAATATATACAAATATCATGCAGGGATTCAACGGTGTGAAAAAATGAGTATTAAAAAAAAACAAAAATTAACATTTTTATTAAAAATTAACTAAAAATATTATTTGATTTTTGTAGTTTAAATTAATTTTATAAAAAAAATAACGCAAAGTTATTATATTATGATTTAGCTTTATTTGACAAAAAAAGTATTGTAGACCAAGTTTTTGCCATATTTGTTGGACAATGTTTTCAAAGTCGGTGACCCCTGTAATTTAAAAACCACTCAACGGAATTGAATGAAATTTATACAGTTTATTGAATGCATAAAATCCTACTACTTGAACGAAGGATTCTTAAAAATTAAAACTTATATTTTTATAAAAAAACTAGCGCTTTTATGCTTAAAAATACACTAGAAAATTATCATGGGCTGCCATTTTGCTTATTTAAACAAATATGTATATATATAATTAAATTATATTTATTGACTAGATCTGAACAGTCTAATACCTACCTCTAAATCGTATTTTCTCTTTCTCTATCTATCCTCTCGACTCAAAATTCCTTTTGATGGGGGTGCCATAGTTTCACAGGTTCCTAGTACTAGTAGGAACTCTCGTTCAGTAATACAGTGAAATAAATCTTTTTGGCAGCAATATTTTTTGTAGTAACTAGTTGATCTTTCACCTTTTTCCCTCGCTTCCTAGGTAAATACGTCGACCAATAATCGATAGCACCAGGAAAGGTTAAACTCACCCATCAGAAGTTCTCCGCCGTAATGTAGGACAGGAATCAAATCATCTCTCAAGTCTCCTAGCGCGGTGTGAGATGACACTGACAGGAAAATATCTGCAAATGGCGGGGAAACCCTTCTGGTACGTTAGCAACAGAACATTAAAATGGCCTTCAATCACATTAATGATCACCAAACTCATAGACCGGTAGAAGCGTTTTGTTTATGTATTGTCTGGAGTGCGCGTAGTAAGGTAAATTTTGACGTATATTAAAGTGAAAAATATTAGATTTTTTCGAATTTCGTTGTTTTTTCTTGAACGGAAAATCATTTTTATTTAGCAGTTGATTAATAAGTAGTAGGCTCTTTGCTACAAATACAAACTTTAGACAAATAATGAGCTCGACCCCAGCGTGCGCAAATATATTTTACGTGTTTTCATACGATATTTGATATATTATGTATTTGTAACTAAGATACAGGGTGTCTTGGCACGTACCCGACAAACTTTAACCAGCTATTCCTTAGCACATTTGGAGTAAAAAATGTTATGCGTACTTTGCTGTCCGGTAATTTTTTTTTTAATAAAATATTTACCATTCATATTTTCACCACATGTCACCAATGTTTTATCCTTTGTCAAAGTTTGAAAACCCATCTGGCAATATTTTATTAGAGTTTCGTTGAATAATGTACATACGTACCTACATTGGCGCGCTTTTACAATCACAACGAAATGGCATGGCACCATTCGTCTCATTTTTAACAATTATTATTTAGTTTGTATGAAAGACTATGACGGCCGGCGTGGTCTAGTGGTATACGCTTTTGACTACAGATCCGAAGGTCGCGGGTTCGAACCCGGCGTGCGCAAATAAATTTTATTTGATTAATTTGTGTTATTTCACAATTAATTAATTTAAAATAATATATAGTATATTTGCGGCACGTTCCAGAGTGGAAGATACTCTCAGTATCGCCCTGGTGTAAGACTACCATTCAGAATTGAAACGTTGCTTGAAATGGCTTTAGCCGTGTTTGGTGACCAGATCTGAATAGCCAGATACTTCCCCACCTTCCTCTTCCCCATCTCCCTCCCCTCCCCAATACCCTCAGCCTCACAACATACCCCAATTGGGGATGCCATAGTCTCACTGGCTCCAGACGGGAGCAGTTGGGACTCTTGTGCGGTATTACTGTAAAAAAAAAAAAAAAGGACGCTTTTTGATACACTTGCTAATAACAGCTGTTGAACACGAGAAACAATGCCAATGACAGTTACGGAGTGTGGATTGTTTATTATATTTTTGGTTTTTAATTGAAAAAAAATGTTACCGGACAGCAAAATGCCCATAACATTTTTTTACTGCAATGTGTTTAGAAATACTTGGTCAAAGTTTGTCGGGTACGTGCCGATAACCCTGTATTATAATATTTCACGCTCTGGAGTGGTGGAAACTTTCAACGTCATCTTGGTGGAATACCACCATACAGCATCCAAAAGTTGCTTGAAATGAATTAGGCCTTGTTTTGGAAATAGATCTGAATGGCCAGGTACTTTCCTACCTTCCTTTTCTCACATTCCTTCGAATTCCGCTCCATTCAGCCTCACAAGATCGAATCAGTGTTCATTATATTCTAATCAACACATATCATTGATCACATTTCTGGGAGATGACCCGTTCAGTGTTAAAATGTTGAGAATATACGAAGTCTCCATTGATATTTTCTTATTACCATTTCTGACTTAGAATGGCTGACGAGTGTTTGCGTTATGTGCGATCTCCGAGTCCTTCGAAGACGTGCGTGTGATCAGGCGTCCCCTTCTCTCCGCCATTAATCAGATGAGTAAACAAGGGTGTGAGGCAGGTCCCGGCGGGGTGGCTCAGTGACAGTATCGAAGGCAATAAGCGAATACTTAGCGTTATATTTCCAAACATCTGTCAATACGAGAAAAATTGTCTCGCATTGTCGTGTGAGGCAAATTAAATAAAACATATTGAATTAAGATAGATACCTAACATACTTTATCTATACAGGGTGGTGTAAAAGACATACCTGATACAGCGATTTCTTAGGTTATTTGGAGTAAAAATATAGATGACGTTTTGTTCTCATCTGATTTTTTACGTGGGTTGGGTCATTACTCGGTAGAGAGATTATGTACAAGAAATTACTACGCTATCACCAATCTTTTAATCCTGGAAGTATTCATACACCATTATCATTTTTGTAGTATTTTACAATCCATGTACACTATGTATATTATATAATAATAGTGCTGCTAAAAACATTCATGATTATAGTAATGATTATGTGTTATATATTCTAATGTATGAACATTAGAATATTAGGGAATGTACCATATTGTAGTGACTGCAAATCTTTGTCTTTATTATTATCATATCACCATTGTATTTTATGCCATTAGCTCTAAAGTAAATCAAATCACCATTTGATTTACTTTAGAGCTAATGTTGTATACAGATCACAGAACTATTAGTATTCGAATGAATGTGGAGGTAGAATCCAAGATATCCAACAAATGCACTATAGAAGTGAACGGTCTAGAGTACTCTAGAGGGAGGGAGGAAAATATTTTCCCTCAGTTCCTATGTTATCTTTGGGGATGCTGCGTGGAGCGTATTTTTAAGGAGAGGAGGAAGAGGAATTTCTAGGAAAGAAAAAGGTATGAGGGATGGGTAGGAATCCAGGGATTAGTGTGTCCAGGAATGACGTATAAATATATCCCTCCCGCTGCGGCGCAAGGTGATGGAGAGAGATGAGAGAGAGAGGTTAAAGGGTCTCCCCAAAACAGCCTCTCCCAGGCCATGCAGCTGAGGGGCAGGCGCATCCTGAACATTTCTCACACGGTGAACTCGGTCACTCCTACTAAATCACCGTACGTACATCGCGAACCACTTGAGGTGACATATGGCAGAGGTGTTGGTTATCCATTAAATGGTTCCCGGGGCAGCGGTACTCAAACTCGCCTCCCAAATAAAGAGGCGGGTTTGGGTGGGGTTGTTATTTATTAGAATTAGACTGAAAAATGTTTTGGATTGCTTTTGTTTAGTTTAGGAGACACAAGCCCCGGTGGCGGTAAAAACTTTATTTTTATATGAAAATTAGTTAATATCACTTTATTTTGATGTTTTTTCATCATTCAGAATGAATATCAAGGGACAAGCGTGTTAGTATAGGTTATTAAGAGAAAAAAAGTAAAAAAAAAATTGTTATGCGCTGAAACTTTGAAAGCATTCACCAAATTAAGCTTTCCCCTCCCCCTCCAACACGAAGAAGTTATTCGAGTCATTAACCAAACACTCTGTTTACGTTATTAATGTGGTGTCATATTAGCAGTGAGAACTTTGTCTGAGTATTAATGACCATTTTCAAACATGACGAAACCCAACTCAAACCGAAAAAAAACACTTTATCACCGAGACAAAATTCATATTTTATAATTTATTTTCAGTTAAAGGTGTTCTAAAAACTATGCATGTGTACATCCCAGATGTTGTGGCTCACGTGTCGCATAGAAATTCTCTCTACTTTCAGCGCAAGCCTTAGGGATTCTTACTGCGATGAATAATATGACTACCTTCGGCCCCGACTATGTGCTCGACACTAAGTTAGACCAAAGGAAAACATGCGACCGCCCGACTGTCGGGCTAGACATTATTTATGAACCTACTTATATAAATTAATTTAATTTATAATTATTTACAACCCTCTGGAAAAATCCACCCCGCGGCAGGGGGTAAGAGTCCTGGAGTTCTAAACTCAAATAAGTTTGAACATTTATTAAAAAAAATATCATTTAATATCGTCTTGATCTGTTTTGATCCTGACACCCTGCGGAGTGCTGAAACCACTGATTCACCTGGCCTATCAATAATTACCTGTGTTTTAGATCTTTCTTTGCACCTCTCGCACGCATATATTTTTCCAAGCTTAATAGATTCTTTCAGAGAGATGGATACTTTCATTTTTTGACTCAGTCATGTTGGGAGGTTGTAGATTTCGTTGTTGCGTATCGTTATTATATATAATACTATATCCACAATTAACGGATTTTTCATTTTATATACCAGTGTTATCAGTTCGTTTTGATTTCCATTATGTAGATTGATGCCCAAACGTTGCTGCCTGGTAAAAAAATAAAAGTAAACATGTTTTGTAATGGTTAAACGTTAAATGGCTTTGAATTCCAGTTCCAAGTAAATGTATGAGTTGTCAGATACTCTAATATGTTATTGATATCGCTTTAAGATGTATTTCAACAAAATATTGGAATATGTAATTTATTCCAAATTTCTCTTCCCGTTGTTTTTCTCCTGCCATATTTTCTTTGAATTATATCAAGAAAAATGTAAAGTCTTTAGGCTTCAGGACTTTATTTTGTGTTCGAATAAGAAAACACCAACAAACCTAACATTATTTTCATTACCTACGCTACTTCCTTGAAATGTGGTTCCGCACTAATTGAACAAATTAGCACTAATAGAGTATTGGCTAAAAGTTCCACGAAAATGCTGATTGAAATGGTTTCTTACAGAGTTCGTTTGAAACCCACAGCTTAAAATAATCATATCCATTAAATTTAAATGACCTTTTTACCAGTAAAGGTAAAATTATATAATCTGGAAATTAACCACATTATATACAAATAATTTATCAAATTAGAATTCCTTTAGCTGGTGATTTTTTTCAGTTTATACCATCGCGATCGTCGCTCAATAATAATAAACCAATTAAATAACCACAGTAACCAGATTTATAGAACATGTATAATAATATCATAAACCATAATTGTGATAAGTTTGAACGTTCTAATCTCGAACGAGAATGTATAATTAAAAATATTTAAAATTGAAAAATACCATTAATAGGCTTAGAGCTGCAACACTAAATTTCCGGTGTATATTTGTTATACGCAATAGTTGAGAATTAAAACGAATAGGAAAAGTCGTAGGAAGGAGAGAGTAGGTAAGAAAAGTTGAATATTGTTGTTACTCTATACATTTTACGTTAGCAACAGCGAAGTAAGAAAGACTGAATTTTAACTTAAAATATGAGACCGATATTTAAGAGATATATAGAGTATAAAAATACGTAAATCTTTTATACACGATTACTGTGTAAACTACACATATTATTATATTTAGATTCACATCTGCCCTAAAGTAACCAACATTGCTTTCCTCACGGTGAAAATAATGTGTATTTATTTAGAAACAATATTTAAATTCTGCTTGGTGAATTTATTTAAGCTCATGTCTCATGCTGGCTTAGGCTGTTGGATAGCCACTGAAGTCCATATTTATTAAAAAAATATTGGTGTCTGTTAAAAATACACGTTGTTAATTTTTCCTCTTTTTCAAAGTCCAATATCCCAGGTTTTAGAAATAATTTCTTCTAGATATGATTTTCATGGCCAGAAGATAATGATTTATTTTGGGGTAGGTATAATACCGTGTTGCGCTACCTTCTTCTTAAGCCAACGTTTTGGACGGCATTAAAGTGTTAAAGTGCTGTCCGATGCACACACAAAAAGACAAGAATAAATCTGATGACCTGTAGGTTGTTACCTAATCGCCATGCTATGAATAGCGTGGTGATAGTATAGCACCATTGTATAGCACAGTTTATTAATTCCTGTCACTCTAAATTTAAAAAAAATGGCTGCTTAGATATTATAATAATTATTAATCTTTGTTAATTTTTGTACATCAATACTCCTTTTACAATGTATATTAACAGCAACTCCTGGCACATGTCTATTACATTTTAAGGGTATCAAACCATTACCAAGTATAAATTGTGAGCTGCTGGTAAGAAACAGTTCGTAATTTATACGTGAGACGTCATAAAACATCTGATGTCTCAAGTAAAAACTATATTACAGTTCGATCAATCAAATTGAATAGAATAAAGTAATCATTGAGTTCATCTCTTGTATTCTTCACATATTTCATGCTTTCTAGCCACACGATTCAAGTAAAAAAAGTAGGAGTTTACCTGTGACATCTATTCATTCTTTTTGCTTAGTTGGTTCGAACACAGAAAGTATTTTCAAAGGTGCTCGCGGTGACGTGAATAATAAACACTCCGCCGACGAGTCCCAGCGTGGAAGTAGTCTTCAAACTTAGAAAATTCATTTTGAATAATGATAAAAAAGACACAAAGGGGTTCTGTAACTGACACAATGAAACGCAAATTATACAAAGAAAAGGAAGTTCTTCCGCGTTTAGTTGAAGTGCCCTTAAAGGAAAGCCCAATTGGCGCCGCAGCCGGGAAACTTCTCGCCGAGGAATAAAGTTGGTGAAGTTTTAAGCAAGAAAGTGATTATCTTCCAATGTAGTTTGGTTGTTGGTAGCGTCTCGGATATCTTTCCGAACCGTTTAATAGATAAGGGCGCTGGAATTAGCGAACGCTTTGGCGGGGAGCACATCTCTCTAAGCTCCGGGTGAAAAGTTTCAGTAGTTAAGCTTCGCCCCGACATGACACAGTGAAGGGATTTCACTGGGCGCAAACTTTGCGCAGTGTTTTGCCTTGCCGAATGATGAATGCATATTGAGAATTGATGGGACCGACAATGCTGGCTCCGGGCTCCAACACTCCGCTGGCACTCGGATCGGCGGGAACTTCATCAAATCTTAGAATTATTCACACGGATTTCTGCGGGGCGTAAACGGACTGAAAACTGTGCATTTGAGTTTCCTCTTAAAATGTTTAAAGATTATGTACCTATCTACGAGGCAAAATGATGTGGGTTTAGTTATTTAAAAAAAAAACTATTAAAAGTAGGTTTGCTTAACAAATATTTTGAATTTAGTTGCTACCTACAAATACACATTTATATTAAAATAAATTATAAAACCTACATATTTACTTCCAAGTTAAAAAGAGTGTTTCACATAAAATATCTAGCGGTGTGCTTTGGGGTCCGCTAAAATTGCCCTCTTTATTTAAAAAAATCTTTCTTGGGAAACTTGTGGCAAAGTCGGTATGTTTTAAAAAAAAACTATAATAATTTCCTCCAGAGTTGGTAATTTGTTGTTTAAATCCTTTAGCTTTATATAATAAAAATACTATTTTTAAAATAATATGTGAAAATATTTTTTTTATTTATTGATATAAATTTAATTATCTTCTGTATAAATTCGGCTAAAAACTTCGCATGAAATATGTGCAATATGCTTTTTAATTTGTACTATTTTCACTTCAACAGTTCGTATAACAATGAAATATAAACACGTTTATAAAGAGCAATAATTTATTCGATAGAAAAAATCTTTAACAGAAATATAAATATATTTAGAAAAAACATACTAACATTAACATATTAATCGAAGATAAAATTAGTCTATATATATTTATGTACCTAAACCA
The DNA here is from genome assembly GCA_026573805.1 of Hesperophylax magnus. Taxonomy (NCBI): domain Eukaryota; kingdom Metazoa; phylum Arthropoda; class Insecta; order Trichoptera; family Limnephilidae; genus Hesperophylax; species Hesperophylax magnus. Next base: position 7,702,257 of record JAIUSX010000010.1, on the reverse strand, counting down.
TAATAATAATTTAAATAAAGATATGCCCATTTTCTTCTAATATTAATAATATTATGTCATCTTTACACTAAAAGTATTTGGCAACTTATTTCCGACTGATATCTATTGGAGTTAATTAATAGTAATTATAATGCTACGTCAGAGAATAATTCTGTTATCTGTCTGTCAGGGTTATATGGAGGAAGATGAGGAATGCAGTCAAAGAAGTCGATGATGCGAGGATACTGCAGCAGGAACTGCTAAGAGTCGTGGCTGAAAAGAAAAACCAGAAAAAATAAACAATAAATTATTATCACCAAACAATTTCTATATAAAAAAAAAAAACATTTAAATTTTTTTTAAAATAACACCACTTTATCTAAATTCAATAATTAATTAATATAACCATTATTTTTATTCTTGTTTGCCATGAAGAAAAGTATTGGGAAAAAAATTGTTTCTAAAAAAAACCCTTAAAAATTGCATGTTTTCATTGTACAGCAATACGAAAGCAAGTTGCCATGGCCATAAATTTACACTTTGTCTGTTTGTATTGTGGGAGGTATTAAAAGGTGTCGGCTATGACCCACCTATAAGAATTCCATCGCATTTGCTTTTGAAAATAAGGAAAACCATAGAAAACCTCCATCAGGAGGAAACAGCCGCTTGTCAACAAGGAACAGAGCGGATTTCAGTGCCCGCCATATATGAAATTCTGTGTTTTGTGGTGCATGTACGACTGTTTTCGTTTAAAATATATTCATATAAACGTAGGGTGCCATACACACTTTTAATACTTATAATCGCGGTGTAAACATTATAAGGGGCGTAAGTTCGGAATAGTGAAAACATGACTTATAACCACTTCGTAGGTATGGTTAAACTTCTCTAAAACTGGGCTTACTTGCTGTACTAATGAACTGGCGCACAAGTATCTAATAAATACTCTTAAGACGGACTAAGTATGATCTACCCATTTATATGCATAGGTTATGATGGTGGTTATATTCGCCAGAACAAAAATTATTGTTGTTTTCAAACATTGTAAGATGTCTTATGAATTTCAAATATACTCAAAGATGTTCTTAATTTACATTAATTCGAATGAGAAAACGTTAAATTTTGTTTTGAGTGTAAGGCTTAATTTACAACTGCAAATAGTATGCACGAAATTCACTAATCTTCGTAATAAACATACTCGTGTTTTAGTCATAGATAATTTCCAATTATTCAGTATCGCCGCACCCGATCATCATAAAAGCTTAAAGCTTACATTCATTGTTTATTGTGCGGGGAATATATTGAAAGCAGCTCTGTGCCGACAATATTTATTGTCAGGCGACAAACATTGGCTTTGAACAAATGATCGTACGCAACCAAACTAATCATTTGCTATACAAACGACCCACCAAAAGATAACAGAATGTCGTGGTGGGATATACATTGTACAACCGAGCCAATAATACGCGCGAACAAATTATTATTTCTGTGGGCAACTCTGAACCGCGCGGACGAAAATATATTCTTGATTTATCCAATCAACTGGCAACAAACGGCCAGCGTGTAACTGATGCATAATTTTAATACTAATTTATGAAGGTAGGGAAAACCCACCCAACATTACTCAATAGATGGAGGCGGAAAGACCGCAGAGGATTATCCAGCCTTTTCCTACACACACCGACACGAACATGGATATCGAAAGATTCAATTAATTGAACAGAATATCCATAAAATATCCAGAACCTAGATAAACTCGATCGAGTATGGCGAATAAATATACATATTTTAGATGGACGACGTAGTGGATATCCCAAATTGATTGAACGCTATTTGCATGTTTTCAAAATGCTACAAGAGCCTAATGATGCAAATGAGTTTTAAACCGACAACCAATCCTAAATTCCAAATAAATACACTTCTAAAATAGAAGGGTAATTTAGTTAATCCTTTTTGTGACGTTTGTGTTTCCTACTCCTATCTCATAACCTTTGTGTAACTGCTTGGATAAATCTTTATTATGGGTAAGCTATTTTGTCATACTTTTTCCATACCTCGGATTGACAATATTTCATATATTCGAGACCCTGTCTTTGTTACAGTTTCATAAAATGTGTATCGTTAAATTAAACACTGTTGGATTTGGTTGTTGCCAATTTAACGACATTCCCATAAAATTATTTCTAAAGATATCACCACAACCTTACACTCAATAGAGTCTGTCGGGAGATTTATTTAGGCGTTCTCAAATTTAAAGAATAAGAGATAAACACGTTATAAAACGAAAAAAAAATTCCCTGTCTCTTTATTTACGGGTCACAATTTTACACTGAATATTATTTTTATTACACAGATAAGAATTTTACTAGGGAAAATTTTTGTGTAAATGGTGAAGTATTTTTTATATAACGAGACTCGATAATTTGTAAACTAAACAATTTTACGTTATAGAATGATTTATTTAAAAAAATAACTTATTTAAGTACTATCTGCAAAGCAATAAATGGAAAATATATATTATTCTGTCATTTTGTTACTAAAAAAATATTATTGTGTATTATAATATATATTAACAAATTATCATTAATTAGTAACAAGTTGACATGAAGATTGAATATAAAAAAAATCATCGAGTGTTTTTATTTGTAGGTAATATTATTTTATTTTATTTTTTAATATCAACGGTATAAAATATACCATATACAGTAAATTATAAACAGTGCCATCAGAAAATATACAATTAACAGAAATTCTAAATGGATATAAAAAGTTAGAGATACAAGTACATGAAAAACTTATAAGTAGACTAGGTTAGATTAGTATTGATTGAAATATATGATAGTATACATAGATACATGATATAATATATTACAATAGCTAAAATGTATGCATTTATTTTCGGGTTTTGGTTGAAAGTAGGTAAGTGCCAATCAAGCTGTTGGTTCACCGTATTGACTATTATTAGTGACCCAAGTTTCCTCAGTTGCCCCAGGCAGTTCATTTTAAATACATATTTATTTGACTTTTTACGTAAGTATGAGTAGACTTACATTTTATTGGTCATGATTTAAAAGATATGAAATTAAAGCCTTTTTGTATCTAGCTTCTGTGCAGTTAAACAGATCCGCTACATCTGCGTACCTATTACTAATTCCATGTAATCTAGGTACAAGCGAGTGTTTGAAATGTTCAGTCTTAGAATTGTTACAATTAAAGAGGGTTTTAGAACGAGTAGCTCTTATGGGTACATGAAATTCAATGAGGTTAATTAAATCAAGACTGTCTACACTACCATTTACAATTTTGAACATAAATATTAAGTCGGATATAATTTTTCGATCTGAGAGTTTTGATAAATATAATTTCTTGACTTAGTAATTATAGTTTATACTTTCAATGGGAATACCGAGTTTAAAGTTAATGTTTAAATTAAGGGAATATTTTCAAACCAATAGTATAAATCCTGTGCTGTCATGTCCATAGTTTTATTAAGGATTTTTTTTAAATGTTACATAAATAAAAATATATATTCAATGTCTCTATAAATAAATAAATATATATTTATTTACAGAGACAGTGCATTCGGTCGAGTGCTCGGCTGATGTGATCAATACAGACAGTAGGGAGCGAGTGATTCCGGAGAGATAGTGGATAGAAGCAAGACCCGATGACTTGTCGTGTAAGAACCCCCTCTGCCTGCTTACTGCATACTCAACTCGGCGCTTCACTCGCTCTCTACGATCTAGAAGTTTTTGTCTCCACTCGGTCAGTGCGATCAGTGAAAAAAATAAAAATAATAAACTTATAGAAGTTTTTAGGAGTGTGCTACATTTGTTGCTGTAAGACTTTTTTGATTTTTCTCTTATTTCTCCATCACGAAACCATGTTAACGAACTAATCTCAATGAACTGACTTGTCCACTGACTTTTCTACATGAGATTATCTCTACTCTCCAATGAGTTGCTCGGCCGAGTAACAAAGCGAGTTCCTCGGTCGAGCACTCGGCAGGTGTAATTCAGCCTTAAGCGATATTTGCTGCCGCTGCGGATTGCAAAAAATATCAAGCGGGATTAGAACCCCGCCAATTCCTCTGTACTGCCTGTGTAGGCGGTATCTTTTCGCTTGTTTTGCGAAACAGGTGCTATCGCTATCCATTTCAATAATATGGATTTTTTTCACTGTTTACAGTCGGCAATCAACAACTTTCACTACCCACAATAGAAGCAAAATCCGCGAAGATTTAAACAGTAAAAATTCCGCACCCACTCAGTTTTCGCTACCCACGGTGACAGCGAATATCGCCTATATGTGAATAGTCTTTAATGTTTGTTTTTTCTAGGTGAGTTTTCAACATTTTAACTTTAGTTAAATCTAGTGGGTGTAACTAGTAATTTAACTGATCAGTGTAGGTGTCATTTAACTAATAACCACTTAGTATTACAGCTTCCATGTTTATCTGTTAAAGGCCTTTTGATAGTTAGGTTAATTTCCAGTACTTTCAAGCAGTAGAGGCTGCTAGAAAATGTGTTGAGTTTAAATTATCCTGTGATCAAGAATGAGTTTATTTTAAATGTACAGTTAATGATAAAGTCATGGTTTTGGTGGTAAATGTGAAAAGAATATATTTAAAGTGTGTCTGTCTTACCTTGCACCCGGTGGGCGCGCGAGTCGGGCCCCGCCGCGCTGTCCCTGCTTTCCAGGGCCGGCGCGCGCTGGGGCTTTTCGCCCTCCACACTCTCCTCGTTGCTGCGCCAGTAAACTGTGGCGATCGTGGCTATGCACTAAACAACACGCACAACCATTATTTACAAACAAAAACCGCGCAGGTACTTACTACATATATACATATACAAACATTAACTCATTAGCCAATGTACCTTATAGCGAACATTTATACAACTTCTCCAATCCTAAAACTAAGCAATAATAATATTGATGTATAAAATAATTATCAAACCAATTTTTCAACTTATATTCTAATAAATAATTAGAAGGTAATGGAGGATAAAATAGAAATGTCCTGTGTTTTTTTTTATTTTTAGGCCTTAGTCGTAAACCAGTAGTTATAGGCCTAAGTCGTAAGTCACTAGATATAAGTCTTAGAGGTAAGTCACTAGTTTTAAGTCAGTAGTTCTAGTATTAACTATTTAAGAAATATATTTTTACAGCGCCCTTGAGGTGATCTCTCACGAAAACGGCGCCATATAAATAAGCCAAATATTATTATTGTTAATGGCCACCATCTGTTTGTATTTTTAATCGCTATATAGATGTATGCAGACTTTTTTCATGCATTTAGTAGAAAAAATACAGTAAAATTGTTTGAAAGTAAGTTATATCTATATGTAGACAAATCATAATTGTTTTTTTTAACCTACGGGGCACACATCCCATAAAAATTGCCATGACTTAGGGTTTAAAGGCTTTTGGAAGTGATTACAAAATTTTTGTCCTTTATAAAATACGCTGTTTTATGTGCACTTAAGTTTTGTTTATCTTGTCCTGTTCAACTTGTGCTGTTTATCTTGTCCTATTTATTTTGTTTATTTAATAAAAGTCTGTTTATCTGAAGTGAACTTCTAGGTAGGTAAGTATGTTTTCTGCATCTGTTTATAAATAATTAAATAAAGCCTAGGAAGTTATGTTTTAAAAGCGCCCTTGACATGATATTTCCACAAAAAACGCCGTTTTACAAATTATCCAATTATCATTATTGTGCTGCAAGTGCCCTCGTAATTTTGGGATTCGATTTTCGAATATAATTAAGTATTCACAAGAGAGAATTTAATATATTTTTATGACAGGCATTAAAAAATCCCTTCTGGCAGCCCCTACCTTAACCCGCCTAACGACGCTGCCGAAACGGGTGGCGATAAAGTTCCCTTGTCCTTACACTGTACAGACAGGGGCGCTTTTGTGAGGTGTATCATAAAACAAGTAAATTTTCAGGCGTGTCGATAAAAAATAACTAAAATAACTATACTGAATAATGAGAATAAATTGAACTATTACAACCAATAACACCAAAAGAAATCGAACAAATGAAAGGAGGTTCTGCTCCTGATTTTGACGAAGTTACAGTACTCACTGAAATGTATAAAATCACAAGGATCGAAACCTTAACTTAGATAATCAATACAAATTTTCAAAGTGGAATATTTCCATATACAAACAACCTGTAATTACATCTATATTTAAAACCGGCAAACCGGAAGAAACTACCAATTATCGTCCAATTTCTTTATTGTAGAATATCGAACAAATCTTTGAAAAAAGTGTTTTGGTATATTTGTTGATCTCATGTATACATATGACAGCATATCTCATGTCAAAATTTTACAAAAAATATGTGTAGTGGTTTTTAAGGTCACAGCAATAAATTGGCTAAAAAGTGAACATCACAATAAAACCAAGGTTGTACAATTAAAGAACACCTTAAGTCTACCCCTTACAAGTGATTTTGGAATTCTGCAAGGCGCCGTATTGGGTCCATTACTTTTCATCTTGTATGGAACCGATATTTTTAAAACAAAACCTCAGTGGAAAAATTATTTCTTACGCGAATGATACTATTATTATAATTAAGGGTCAGGACTGCAAATAATCCTATGCAAATCCTAAAATTCTGGTTTGATGTAAACTTTCTTTCAATTAATACCAAAAAGCTATTTATATTTCTTCTCAATAAATAAACTCAAAACTTACCCAAATATTGAAATAATTATACTAACTACTATGAAAAATGTAACAAAACTATCTGTAATAGCTCATCTACCATTTTAAACCATACAACTGAAAAAAGAACCTCGGTGTAGTTATAGACCAATATGTGAAATGGAACAAACACATATGTGAATTTGTTAAGCGTATTAGGAAATGTATTTATATATTTATTAGATTAAGAAATATTCTTAACTCAAATAATTTAAAAAAAGTTTATTTTCGCACTAGTCCAATCATTAATTCAGTTTGGAATTATTGGATGGGGAGGTGTATATGAAAAAATTGTTAACCCTGTTGCGAAGACTGATTATTAAACAACATGTGGTACAAAGACATTATTAAAGTAATTTTCATAAAACATCCTATATTCCCTTCACCAACATTGTTCAAAATTTTCCAAGTGCCAAAAATATAAGATATCTATAAAAAGACTCAATATGACAAGCATATAAAGATAAAACATTAAAAAATCTCCTACTACCACCACAGTAAGCGGAAAATGTTGCTTGTGTTGTGATGGAGGATTTAGCCAGTCGAGGAATTGAATCGACTATGTCAACTCAGCCACCGACCGGACAAAAAACTTAATTCATCATAAAACATAAATATAAAATCAAAATTCCTCTATTTTCTAGACAACATGCACATTAATTATATTTACAAAGTAATAAAATATTTTAATAGCCTTCCCGAATTATTCGATAAAAAAGTAAAATTATTGTTAAAAAACTAAACACTCTTAACATCATCAACAAACGGCAGTTACTTTTTCGAACCATATTTATATTTTATAATGTAACCACACCCTGTATTATCCATACACTCTATGATATTACTTTTTACTCCTACACCAAACTCGATAGCTAGTTCCCTTTTTTGGTTTAGAAATACTAAATAACATATTTTTCATTTTTTTCTTCTTATACTATACACTATTTGTAATTGTAACAATATTATAAATTAAAATGTTTTATATCTAATAAAAAAAAAACCAAAACAAAAACAACATTTGCAATTCTTTTGATATCCATTAAGGATAAATTTTAACAAAATTTCTGTGGCTAAGAATAAAACATAAAATTAATGTGTACAATTTCTTTGAAGAAAAAATATTTAAAATTAAATAATAAGAAAAACTATAAACGAAACGAAAAGAAAAATCATTTTAATTATAATTACGATTTTTTGTACCTACTAGTATGTGTGTGATTATATTTTCTGTAGTTTTTTTGTAAAATTATAGGTATAAACCAAATTCTATTTTATATTTCCGTCGTAAAAAATAGGTACATTATGTAGTGTGGACGGCCGATTACGCAAGAATCATCTGCTTCAAAAGCAGTCGGATTATTTACATCTAACTGCTGGTATGTATTATTAGAGTTCGTCCTTCTATACGTTATTGCGAGATTTGGAGTAATGATGGTCCAAGTTGGAGTATTGTGCAAGTTATCCTAGCAATTACAGGATTTGGACCTGAAATTCGAATAACCGATTGTATGGATAATTGAATAGATTCGTCAGGGTAGAACGCCGTTTGTACGAAAATCTGGGTCAAGTGGGCTTCATTCTTTTTCAACTGGTTTTATTTAGTGGGTACATTAGAACATTTTTCATGGGTAACTGCATTGGCTTTTGGATTATTTATAGTAGTGAAAAATTTTAAATACACCTTCCAATAAAGAATTATTATTTCATGGGATTTAGGATGTACACTTTTACTAACATCAGTAATGCAAGTAGGTACTCTGTGGAAGTACTTCATATAAAATATTAGACTGACTTCGAATAAATTGCCAACAGTAAAATAAATAATTTACTCTGATAAAACTGCATTATAAACAATTGAATTGTTTTTTGCGCACGTATATATAGAACATAAATATTTTTATCTGTATAGAAAATACATTTCTTTCAGTTTGAAAAATTTGAAAAATTTTAAATACACCTTCCAATAAAGAATTATTATTTCATGGGATTTAGGATGTACACTTTTACTAACATCAGTAATGCAAGTAGGTACTCTGTGGAAGTACTTCATATAAAATATTAGACTGACTTCGAATAAATTGCCAACAGTAAAATAAATAATTTACTCTGATAAAACTGCATTATAAACAATTGAATTGTTTTTTGCGCACGTATATATAGAACATAAATATTTTTATCTGTATAGAAAATACATTTCTTTCAGTCCAAATTCAAATTCAATATTGGATTGAATCACCCGTAAAATATTCTATTCTTATGCCTTTCTTGAAATAATCGTGTATTTATACGGACAAAATTATTTATTCGTATTCATACTACGTTTGTACATGCGCAAACAAACAATTCTAAATTTCATAATCGTTTTTTTAATAATTAAATTAGCGCCATCTACGAACGCGTAGATCATAACGTATGTTTCCTTTGAGCGGTGATTCAATCCTGCATCGTATTTGTATGCCTTTCTTGAAAGAATTGAGTTTGTATAAGGACATAGCTATTTATTCATATTGCGTACGTAAGTACAGGCACAAACGAAATTGATATTAATATTTTAAAGCATAACTTCCAAAAAGTGTTTTATTTTATAAAATAATGAAATTAGCGCCATCCATGAAAAAGAAGATTATGAATTCTTTTAAGTAAACCCTTACAGTCAATAAAAAAAGCGTACCTTTATCTTCAAGTCTCCATCCTTAAAATGCTCCGGTCTCACTTTGAACTCCAGTCCCAGCATTGTGGTGGTGAGACCGGGGGGTGACGGTGTTACACGGGGGCCCCGGAGCGCGGCGGGGGGCGCGGGCTGACCGTTCAGCAGCCAGGCCAGCCCAGCCGGAGGACTGCTGGGGCCCGACGAACACCACAGGCGTGCCGTGTCGCCAGGGTGGTAACGCCGCAGCCCCCCAGTTATTCTGGGGCCCTCTTCTGGGAGGGCTAGGAAAAATAAAATTTAATAGATCAATAATACATCTGTGCTGAGGAGACACCCATGTTACATAAATTGCGTTGCTATTTTGGTTTCCAGTGCAAACAACTGGGCTTTGGAAACAATTATTTTCAACACTCATGTAATATTAAGTTAATATTACTTTATTGCCATTGAATTGGTTTGTTCAGCCGTGTTTGGTGACTAAATCTGAACAGTCAGGTTCTTCCCACCTTCCTCCGATTCAATTTATTTTATTCACCTTCAGCATTAGGTACAATATATACGAATTGGGATCATAGCCCCAATGGCTCCAGATGGTTAGGAGCAGTTGGTATTTTTTGCGGAATTCACATAAAAGTTCTATCGAGAATCTATAGTAAATTAAGCTGCTTGAATATTTTTAACGTTTTTGCTGAGAACGTCACAAAATACTAACATTACTAAATCGGCTATTCGAGAGCTCCGTTTTCCAGGTTTTTTCACAACTGTATCCTCTTGCACTCTTGTACAATTATTATATATTTTCCAATCTATATCCAACAATGTCCAAGTCCGAGAATCTAGAGTAACTAAAAAAAGTCTTCAATGGATTGATGATTTCGTCACGTCCAAATAACCGGTTTTCCATCAGGTGTGTATGTTAAAAATGGGATAATTTTTACTGTACAATATGAATAGAAATTTTTTCCAAATTTTTTTTAAAAAGTACAACGAAATAATTTGAAGAAAATATCCGTATTTACTAGATACTTAAAGGTTCTTCAATTCCATGCTTTCACCATGATAATAAATTACAGTATCTGGCAGAACCCAATTAGGCTACATAAAATCTAAAACAGTTATTTGAGTAGGTACTTAAATAAATGGTTATTTCGTCGTAGAAAAACATTGACAAATTGAGATTTATAGAAGCTCATTATACATTATTGGTATTTTCTCATTAGCGTAACGATTTCATTTCTCTAAGGAGCTTGTTTGTATTCAAATTGAGAACAAGGTTGAAATAATGAACTGAAATTAAATTGACACAATATAAACCCGAATTGAAAATGAAATTAACGAATAACAAACCATTATTCTTGCTGACACAAAAAACCTTAATTCAGGGTGATGGCGAGTTAACATGAAAAGTACATTTTTTGGCCGAAACCTAAAATACGTAAAAAAAGTTGTTTCACCCTAGTTAATTTGTCACTCTTAAGAGTCAACCGACATTAAAAATCTATTAAACTGGTGTTGTTGACTAGAATTTTACATCTAAAATGCTCCCAGCCCTAAAATGACAGAGTGATAAAATGGTTAAGGACATTTAACCCATAAGAGCCAAGAAAAAAATGTTATTGAAGTAGACCCGATTTTTAACTTACTATTTTTAAATATTTTAATTATGACCATAAATTAAGGCTTGCGTAGTACTTTAAAATTGTTTTAGCTATCGGGTACTTTTCAGAAAAAGAAAGACTTCAAGAATGATTGAAAATAAATGGAAAATTCACAATTATTTAAACTAAATAGGGATTGGTTTATAAATATCTGAAGAGTGAGTGTGTTTATTTGTATATAAAACGAGACAACAATTTGTATTTGTATGAAGTAAAAATACGTGTTATTTCTAGTTTTGCAGATTCAAATTAAAGAAAAAAATAAACAATCAAAAGTTTATATTAGAAAAATATAGTAGGAATACATATTTTATTTTGATCTAGAAGTTTGGGTTTGATCCCTTTCGTGGAGCAATAACTAGTACGCTAAAAAACTGTTTTCTTACTACATAACCATGCGTGTACATAACCATATATTATTTAGTTAGAACTTTTCGTATAAAGTATTAAGTGTGATTAATTCCAGTTACTGGATCCGTAGCGCTGAATTTCTGCAAACCTCGAAAATATCGTAAAAATCTTCAGCCCTTCGAGCGGTGGAAATTTTTCTAAGTGGACTTTTAGGTTTTTAGTTGCTTTTGTCAAGTTTAAAGTGATTATTTTTTTCGTTACCATCATCTTGCCCTCTAGGAGTCGCCTACACTTTTACTGCTGTGTAATCCCAGTGCCCTTTGTCAAGGAATGTGTGTACATTCACCTCCACACCGTCCAGTCACCTACATTTAGGCCTCTAAAAACTATTTCGCTTCGTAGACTTAAACAGTGAAGCTTCTCTATGTGAGGTAGCTATTGAACTTAATATCAATGTCATTTTAATTGTCAGTGTTTTATAATGGTTGCAAAATTGTTTGCAAGTTATCTGAGTATAATGTAAATGTGTAAACGACAAGATCTAAAGCATAGTACACCTCTAGCGGCTTACCGCAAGGTATACATTTAGGTCCAGTACTCTTCCTACTCTTAATTAATGACATGACAGCCTGCTTCGACAGTCTTGATTTTAACAATTATTTGTAAGCAATAATTATTAGCCTGAAACACTCATCAACATTGAAAAATGAAAATTGTTTAAAATTGTGAATTCGGACATCGACTATTGTGAACTCCGAGTCTAGTCAATAGAACAGTAGGTACCTACTCGACACATTAGGGATAAGGACTTTTGTCAGTGTCATTGTTCATTAAAAAATTATAAAGCAAACTCGACAATTTCTCGCCTACATGGTTCAGCAAACGAATATACAAATAATATTGATATTCTTAACACGACAGGTTCGATCGTTCGATGTTGTAACACGTCCTTGTTCTACCGGTATGTCAACGTAAGATGCTACAAGAAACTGTCATTTATCCCTTGGCACCAGTGCACAGTCGGAAAACACTCAAAACCTTTCCCAATATTTGTACACAGTTAAAATTAGTCCCATCAAGAATGGTAAGCACCACTCGTTCTGAATACTATGAATTATTTGCCGGCCTCTGTGTTACTCAATCCTATAATATAGGTTAAGTATAACATTATCAAGTTCCAGATTCTCTCCCCCTTTCCTCAAAAAGACCCTTCACACAGTATTGACAAAGGTGACATAGACCCTGAGAGAAATTATTTTCCTCAGGGCTTCCTGTGTGGAGTTGTAAAAAAACAATTCATGTCAAAATATTATTTCCGACAATATTCGTTTATTTTATAAAAATCTTAAAAGTTAATCAATGTAATGTAAGCAATTTTTGTGTGCAACGTACTGTTTTATTACCAACACTATATTATGTAATGTAAAATCCTCAAAACCCTATAAAATAGAAATAAATATAAAAATAAAAATAAATATTTATCATCACGGCTTATAAGATCAAAAGGATTTAGTTTAAGATTTTAAGGAGCCTTTAACAAATATTTAAAATTCTCTCATTTCCTACAAAAAATTTTAAAATATAAGATTTTTTGTAATATTTGCAGAAAGTTTAATTTTATATTTGCGTACAAAATTAAACTTTTTATGCCGCGAGTTGTAAGGGTTGAAAAAGTCCGCTCTTTGGACGCTCGCGCCTGGGGTGCTCCCGCTACACAGTTTGCCTTTTACGTTTTGAACGTCTTGATTGCCATACCAAATTAAGTCGCCGTTATGACGGTGCTCGGCCCGCCGTCCTTTATGAAGATTAAAATTTTAACATTCATCTCTTGGACGAGACGAAAGAGATGAGACGGACACCCGAGTAGACAGGACGGAACATAAATCGCGCGAAAATTACACGAACAAAATAAATTATTAGTCGAAAAATATAAATGTTACTATTTATTCAAACTGAGGATTCGTTTCGTAGTGGAATTCAAATTCAATACAGCTGTTTAGTTTCGAAATGAGATTATACTTAGTTCCTACCGTCATGTCATTTATCCAGTTCCTACCTACCCCTAACCATCACGTTGCCGGAAAAGTGTTGTGAAATTTGGAACAAAATAAAAATGACCCTACCTACAGTAAATACAATTTTAAATATCATTTCTCCCACCATGCTTGGAATGTCCCTGTGTTATGGTGATTATATATATGTAATATATTATTTTAGAATAAATAGTTTACGTGCCTAAATATGTATCCTTAATAATTTTCTACTTACAGAAGTCTTAAAACACCTTGGATGTAGCTATCTGCTGCACAGTAATTCCTGACCACATTTCATATACAAAAATATCTTAGTAAATATCAAAAATATCTTAGTAAATATTAAAAATATCTTAGATGGGACGGACACATAGATCTAGTTGCCACAAAGGTTAGAAAGCTCACGTACATGTTTATGACAATCAGAAATATCTCTACGTAAAAAAGAATTGAAACTCATCTATGATGCTATGTGTGGGTCACTTCTAGACTATGCATCATTAGGTTGGGGCGGGTGTGCAAAAACTGTTTTGGACAAATTAGCAAAAGCTCAAAAATCAATACTAAGGGTAATCCTCAAAAAACCATTTAGATATCATAGCGATGCACTATTTGAAGAGTTACAAGTTCTGGATGTTAGACAACTATACATGAGAAAATTAATTTTAAACACCCATCAACAACGCCACCTCTACCCATCCATTAACCACCCTCACGACACCCGCCACTCACGGAGAAATCCAATTGTACCACTCACAACTAAAACATCTCTCGCTCAAAGACACTTCTCATTCTTAGGTCCAAAACTATACAACTTCATGCCTGATGCTTGGAAAAAGGAAAAGACAGCTATTCTTCATAAATTGACAACTTATTGGTTTCATCAATTAGGTAGAAAAGAGAGTAAAAAAAAATCAAACACAAACCAAAAACAACAACAAAAACTCCAACAAAAAATAAACCATGTAAAAGATACCTTTATGTTCAAATCTTTATCATTATGTGTATATATGTACCTACCTAGTACTTTTAAATTAGAATGCTACCCAATCAGCAATTAATTTTATGTTTAATTGAATATTTTATTTTATTCTATTTCTTCTCTTTGTTATTCATATTTATACAAAATATGTTAGTAGGCTAAGGCACTAGTTAAAAGTACATATACTTATTATTTCATTATTATTTTAATATATACTCTACTTATCAAACAACTTATCAAAATGTTAATACTCATCCTAATTTGACTGTCCTAAAACGGGAATCCTCCTAGTTGGGCAGTCAAAAAATTTCTTAAATAATGTATAATCTTTTACTAAATAAAAATTTAAAAAAAAAGCGGATTATTGACATTGATAACCCCGTAGTGGAGAGTTGTCGGATTGACCACAGAATATTAAAGGCTTTCTTTTCACCAATAGTATTCGAAAAATAACTTTTTAAGGGGAAGAATTTGATAAATGTTTTTCATATTTTTTCGCGTTATAAATATATATATAGTAGAAAGTCATTGTTTGTTATTAGAACAGTGGGTGCCAGAGAAGACCTAGCGAATTCAGTAAAACCAGCTCTCAAATTTTATGATGTCAGAATTTATTTATTTCAATAGCACGTACCTCACTTGTATATCAATGTAATATGTTAAATTAATTATGCACAGGTTTTAATTTTACAATTAAAACTAATATCTATTTACTTACCCACGAGCTACATACCGAATATATGAAATCTCATATTTATTTTGAGTATCTCGCAGTTTGCTGTTCGCATTGTATTTCTGAGAAGTGATGTGCATTAATTTTGTGGATGTTGTATCATTTCTTGTTGAGTAAATCTTGCCGCTTTACAAGTAACATTATGTAACCCTATTCTGCCCCATAAAACATTTATGGCACTCAAAATGTAGAACCTTTTTAAAAATGTACTTTTTTTTCTTTCATGTTACAAAATATTTAACTGAAGTTGATACACTTATAAATGCCTCATTTACACTTGTAGACTTTAATCTTAGAAATCGTCCGTATAATAACTGGGTTAACCATGTTTCTGCTTTTTGTGAAAAGTATACATTCGAAAGAGAAAAATATTTGACAGGAATTTTTATTTCAGAAATGTGTCTAAATGACATCAAAGCAGGAAATGTTTTGTCCTCGTTTTTGGAAACTTTTAAAAAATTAGTGATTTTTTTACGAAAACACTTTAAAGCACAAGTCTTATTAACTCATAAAAGTTCACAAGGTGAAAAATCGAGACATTTTTTAAGAGACTACATTATCTTGAATACCGTATAAAATCTCATGTCATTTGGCGTTTACTCTTATTCCTTGAAAAGCCTTTGTAAAAAGTTTGAGAGGTACTCCTATAAATAGTATTTATTTTATGTATACTTTAGACATTTAATAAACGAAACATTCGGCGACTTATTTTCTTGTTCGATTTCTTTACAGGTTCACGGAGCAAAATTGTTTCTCGGTTGCTTGAAAGGGAAAAGTTCATACCACGAAAAATTTACGATTGATACTTCCTCGCGAACATCTTCAACACACTCCTACTCAATACCATTCACGATTGATACTTCCTTGCGAACGTCTTCAACACACTCCTACTCAATACCATTCAAGATTGATACTTCCTCGCGAACATCTTCAACACACTCCTACTCAATACCATTCACGATTGATACTTCCTCGCGAACGTCTTCAACACACTCCTACTCAATACCATTCACGATTGATACTTCCTTGCGAACGTCTTCAACATACTCCTACTCAATACCATACACAATTGATACTTCTTCGCGAACTTCTTCAACACACTCCTACTCAATTCCATTCACATTATATGCATTTTTTACGGCTAGAACTTAATAGAATCAAAATACAAAAAATGTTATTTACTTCATAACGGAAATTACGTTACTTATTTTCACTAACATAAAGGTTTTGGACTTATTATACATTACATCTCCATGGTTGAGGTTTGACAGTCGAAATTGCAGTTTGCAAGAGATAAAAACTTAAAGAAAGGGTATAACTCACCAATCACTGTCATATCTCCGTGTTCCACGACTGTGTGAAATGCTGGAGCTTCTCCTAGAACCTCGCAACGATATCGACCCGATGCAGCCAGAGGCACGGACTTAAGGGTGACTAGGGTATCTGTTGAATTCTCCAACTGGAAGAAATAATGTCTCATTATAAAAGTATAAAGTCTCGCAGACTAATTTGCTCGTTAGAAAGTTTTGCACGGTAGTAAGCATGCAAAACGAAACAAAAAGTCAAATAATGATCATGAATATTTAAGTGAAAATCATTCTTAATAATACTAGTAGTTCTGTGAACAGTAGACACCGTGTCCAAAAAGCATATTTCTAATTTTATCTTATTTAATATATCACAAGCAAAATTTTGCTCTCAAACCATAAGATTTGTAAGTTATTACTTAATTACCACCTACCTACTAATTAGTAACATAATTTTTTATTTCGTGAAATGAATTTTAGAAAGAAACGTAATTATCTGAAAGACAATTATTTTTTAAAAATTTCTTCAGAAATGTAATTTGTATTGTAATAACATAATACTGAAAAAAACATGCGAATAAGACAGTTTAAATAAGCACGACGATTCGGCATTAAAAATATATTTTTACTGAATCATTTAAACGGTCACCATCTTGAAACGGAAACGGAACGTAAACAAAAATTTACAGAAACTGAGTTAAAAACAAAAGGCTTAAACGTGTGCTACGGTCATTTAAATATTTTTTATTATATCAATTTACTGCAGACTGCGGTTGATAAAAATATTAAGTTAAGCAAAACAACACTTTATGAAGAAAATAATCCATTAAACTATCAGTTATTATTTCTACATAATATTTACATTCCAATGTCTGGCCTGCATTTATTATGAATTTTTTATTGTGTCATTTGCGTAATTTTCCACATTGTAGTTCCAGCTTTTGACACTTTATAGTAGGAAGAAAGTAAGCGTAGCCATTCGTTGCTGGAAATTCGCACATAGTTTTGAAAGTGCAGACCGGTTTCTTGAAATAATTTCATAAACTTTAATATTATTTTTATCATAGGGATCAAGTACATGAACCATCAATTTGCAGCCTTATTAAATTCAAGTATGTCCTTGACAAGTCAAATTTTTTTAATTACTGTCAATCAAAACGCAGGTACATAAAAAAATGCTGTATTAAAAATGAAAGCGAATTATTAAATATTGTACTTACATCGACCACGACCCCGGGGAGATTCAGCACCCTCGCGGGGGGATTGTCTTTAGGGTGGTACCTGAAGAACTCGTTCCCATCCTTGTACCACTTGACGGAGTAGAGCGACTCGCCGTCATCCAGCTCGAAGATACACTCGAGTCGCGCCGCGCTACCCCGGAAGATGTGGCTCGGGATGCGGACTTCACTGAGGCGGAGGCACGAGACGCCTGCATAGCACAAAGGGAGGGGGTGGTTAGTAAAGTTGAGAGGTTTTGGGGTGTATTGAGGTTTTTCCAATTATTTAACCGATTTTTTTTTAAACTTACTATGTTTTCTTCTTTAGTTTTGGAATAAATACATTTTAACAGGTATTTATAAAATAATCTGTGGCGTCGAATTATCCAGATTAAATAATTAATAATAAACTGCTACTTGCTACTTAGGTACCTACTTGCTACTTGCTCGTTAAATCGTAAACAAAGTAATCTACGTACTCTATCTACTCGCGACAATACTATGACGCTATCAGTCTTACACATTACGAGAACTCGCCAGAAGGAACGAGTCTGCCGCCTAGGCATAATTGCCAAGCCGTCGAAAGTTCGCGAATGATCCAGATCGAGCGAGTGTCTTCAATTTAGTTGCCATCTATCTACCCACTGCTACCGTCGGCCGTCAAGTATAAATAAGCCCGACGCAGCGAGTCAGTCAGTCAGTCATCAGTTACCGTTCAGCCGTCAGCCTACAAGGAAGGATCAACGAGTGATCACTCGCGCTCTTCTTACTAGCGCGGTGGACAACACGTACCCGGCTTCGCCCCTATCATCATGGACTCTATCGGGACATCATCATAGCGCCTCGGCCACGTCCGCGGCCAGCGCTACTCGGATTACAAGCGCCCTGGTTCCAGCGTCTCTGACCAGCGCTTCTTCCACGCTACCATGACCACCACGAGGACACGCAGCATCCTCACTGGTCACGCCGTTCCCGTTCAACTGCCCACAAGGTCCGTCGCACCTTCGGCCGTCTCATCAGCACTGGAGTTCCTGAAGACCTACGTTCTTCGCCAGTGCCTGACCTCCATCGAGTCCCGGTCATCAGCGCCCGGCGTCGACTCACTGACCCGCGCTTGACCAGCACATCATCAGCCAGCATCCGGTGTATTCTTCTGTCCTACCTCATCTCCTTGTCACGGCTACTGACTCACCAATAAACACATGTGACCTTCACAACCTTCTTTCATTTCGTGCCTCACCACCTGATCCCCAAAAATCTTTATTCGGAATTTATTTATTTGTTAAGACATACACAGTACAATAAGATACAGTTAGATATTTTTAGTTATTACATAGTTGTAGTACCTATTACGTATGTCCATAAAATATCATTACGTAATTTCGCCTGAGATTGTTATAAAGGGAAGGAAGTGTGTGGATAGATAATAATAAATGAATTGAAAAAAATAATTATAATAAGCTCACGAATTGTAATTGACTGTTAATACATAGAAGTTTTGAAAAATGATGTGAAAATATTTTTGAAATATGTCATGCTAAGAAATTTAATAAGTTAGTTTTGTATGTTAGAAAGGAATCATGAAAGATGTCTAAATGTAGTAATTTTTCGTAATGGGTGTATGTTGTGATTGCGCGAGTAATTACCGAGTTGTTTGCTGCACTGGTATTGTTGGCTTCAATATGAAATAGTGTAGTGTGCCTGGTACGCCTCGTTGGAACATTTAAACCAATGACGGATAGCAATTCGGGACTATCTATTTTATTATTTAGCAAATTATGTAGAAATAACAGGTCTGACAATGTGCGTCTTTTTTGTAAAGTTAACATATTATTTGAATGTTAGTGTAGTCCGACAAATCTAATGCACTGTGAGCCTTACTAATAAACGTGTTTTAAATTTTACGTAACCGATAAAGCAACTATTAATGCATGGTAAATGCTTGTTTATAAGTTATATAAAATTTAAAATACATTTTTGGTAGGGGGCATATATTATAATATATTGGTTGTTCAATAGTAAAAAAATCTGTAATTCTTTTGATACAGTGCATATTTATTTAGGTTATTAATAGTCTTAATACGTTCATATTTTTCAGTATTATGAATAAATTGTATCATTGACCAATATTATAACGAAACAAAAAAATTAAAGCAGGCGAGAATTACGGATAGTTGTGTTAAGATCATTCATATACAAACTTAATACGAGGGGGCCAATGTGAGATCCTTGGGGAACTCCTGAGGATATGGGAACTTTACTTTTACTTTTCCTATCCGTTAGTTCTTCTGTCCTTGCTCGAAATTTAACAATCTTTTTTTCTGATTGAAAATTGCAACCAACAAATTGATGACTGTTATTAATTATTGTATCAGCTAAATGAATGCTTTACTGTCAAATCGTTACCATTTTGAAAGTGTTTTGTTGTGAAGATAAAATCATTTTACAGCATAACGTTACTTTACCAGAATGATATTAGATTATTTACTACCCACTCAGTATGTACAATACTCGACAGCTAACGCCATCTATGGGTAACTTATTAGACTAATATAGGACCATCTGTGGGTTAGCTCATACACTAATATCAAGGATAATTATTATTGTACTTATCCGAGAAGGGAATTGCAAAGTAGTGTCTTCTTTCCAGTAGAAATAAAGCTTATGGTTTAAACATTACCACATTAATATAATATGTTGAAATTTTTTAATGATAAACTGATGTTTCATTCACCAATTATTACTTATTTATTTTTTCTTTACATTACAATTATTTAAATTTTTATGGGTATTTCAGGCAAAAAAATTTTGCTTATAATATTTGACAAACGAAGGTAACCATAGGTTCACAGGGAACATAAAAAATAAATGCTCTCCATTATCGAGGAAATCAAGAAACATTAAAAAATCAAACCGAAATAACGTTTTACAATGTAAGCATTATTTTCAGACTCTTGAAGTGGTTTGTCTTTACTATTCCCAAGAGCAGTAGAGCCAAGAATGTCGGGCCGTAATCATATTACACGTGGTATTGAATTAAATTAAACATTTATTCTCTGTAGCGGGCGGGGGTTAGTTTTCTCGTACACATATTTTTAAATATTTATTCTCTTAAAAACACAACATAATAAAATGAAATATATATAAATTTACGTATTTGACTGCTAAGATGATTATGAACAAGCTCAGATTAAGATTAAGAAAGGAAAGCATTGATGGTTTGTACATGCAGATCAGTAGAACGAGATCGATGCGAATATAAATGGTAGAAGACATTGCACGATCGAGTGAATCGAAAAGTTGGGAATGAGACAATGTGTAAATGTTAACGAAGCCAGGAGTGTGTGCCAAGGCAAAGATGTTTGGCGGTTCATATTCGTAGCATTCCCATTTTTAACAGGACGGACTGTAAATAATCGATTAAGTCCTGAAAAACTCGTTCGAGGAATTGATGGATATAGTAATTAATTGTGGTATAGATCCATACAGAGAAAACTTATTGATATAAAATATGACTTATTTATTATAAATCTGGTCAAATTATGCGTATTCCTGTTAAAAATGGGACTGCAGGCCTTTAACCAATGAATTGACATATATTATATTCTAACAAAGTATCATTAAAACTCGAATGTGTTATGAGGATGGCAGAACACGTGTTCATAAAAATACTAACATTGTCGCATTTCGTCATTATATTTATCACGAAAAGAATACCTGCATGAACACGTATTCCAATATTTTATCTGGAAAGGAACAGGATTTCAATAAATCAGCAAAGCTCATTTTTCTTCGGTCACTGCATTTTACAATGCAAATAACGTAATCCGAACCGCTATATTCCATTTTAATACTGTTTTACAATGGAATTATAACGTCATGTCAAAGATTTTTATTTTTTAATTGAATAAATAGTTAATACATATCAACAAACAAGTCCTGCTAAGCCAATTGAATTGGCTTGTCAACAGGTGCTTAAGGTTTAGTTACATATAAATTTTTATAAGTTATAATTTACATCATATATCTAAAGAATCAACAATTTTTTCGTACGATTTTTCATACATATTAAAGTAAATATTTTTTTTCCAATAGCCAATTTTTCACCATATATTTAACCTTATTCATAGACTTACATTGCTTTATAGTGTCAGGTAATAAATTAAATATCTTCCATATGTTGTATTCAAACGTTCTCTGTCCGTATTTATTATTAAATTTCAGAACTATTAACCCGTCATTGCGCGTGAATCTAGTACTGTATTTATGTTCTAATTTTTCTTTATGCTGCGGGGTAAATAATATATATACTGAATTATGATTTTTTGCCATAGAATAGCCTTAACAGGTAAAATTTTGGCACTCTGAAACAGCAACGGTGTATTATGTATCTTTTTAAAAATATTAGGGACGACTAGTAATTTTACAATTGCGTTTTATACAACTTGGACTTGTTTCAGATTGGTTAAAGTAGTATTTCCCCATATGGTTAATCCATATCTTATAATAGATTCTGCCATTGACATATAAACTATTTTAAGTG
Organism: Hesperophylax magnus; assembly: GCA_026573805.1. Taxonomy (NCBI): domain Eukaryota; kingdom Metazoa; phylum Arthropoda; class Insecta; order Trichoptera; family Limnephilidae; genus Hesperophylax; species Hesperophylax magnus. The sequence goes on along the minus strand of JAIUSX010000010.1, from coordinate 7,680,090 downwards.
TTTCAATTGATAGGAAAAAATTTAATGTGTACATTCTGCCAGCAATTGATCTGAGTCTTTTACAGGTTTTTTTTAAATATGTTTGTCCCATTTGAAAAAGCAATCTACTGTAACACCAAGATAGACATATTCCGTAACTAATTCTAAGCTTTCACATTTACAATTAGTCGGGATATTTTTATGGATGCAATTAAAATTATGAGAAATAATATCAGGATTAAATTGAAATCTGGCATTAGGTGATCTTATATGCATAACTTTGTTTTTTTTTAGCATTTATTAATAGTCCTGCATCATGTGACCAAGTTGATTAAAGTCAATTTGCATGAGTTCAATTGCAATTTTTAGATCTTAATGTGATATGACCAATGCCGTATCATCTGCGAATACAAAATGTTTAACAAAAGAGAAAAGTTTTTTCTTTATATTTACATAAATTATATATAGTGTAGGTCCCAATATGGAACCTTGTGGAACTCCTGCAGATACATTCTTTATTTAACTAAAAGTATTATTTATTTTGGTACATATTTTTCTATTTCTAAGATAATCTTTAAATAAATTTAACACATTTCTTCTTATTCCAATTTTTTCTAAGGTTTCTAGCAGTTTTTTAGAGTTAATTGTGTCAAAAGCTTTAGAGTTATCGATAAATAACACAAAAACACGTAATTTATTATTTAATTGATTACTTATGTAATTGGAAAAATCTTGCAGTAATTTTTCACTATTTTTTTTTCTTTGAAAGCCATATTGATTTGGATCTATGATAGCGAATTTTTCAATGTAATTATTTAATTTATTTGATAAAAAATTTTCGAGATTTTTTTCTAACGCAGGTAGTATCTATACTAATAGGCCTATAATTTCCCAGTTGAATGTGTTTTCCACCTTTAAATATTGGTCTAGTAATGCTACATTTAAATTCTTGTGGAATTTTTGCTTGCTTTATTATCGTATTGATTAAATGAGTAATTATTGGCCCAAGAGTTTTTATATTTCTTTTTAAATCAAACATTCTTATATTGTCAATACCTGTGCTTTGAGAGTTTTCATTATGTTAACAATATTTTCAATATCAGTTATAGTAGTTCTTGGTATAAATAAACTGTGAGGCAGTTCTCCAGTACAATATTTGTAGCTTTGTGATTGCATTTATGTAACATGTTGCTGATGCTATCCGAGAAGTAATTCACAAAATCATTTGACACAGAATCCTCAGTTCTATCTTTTAACATATATCGTGTAATTGTTTCATCACAATCGTTTTTGGGTTTAGATCCTAAAATATTTTTTATCTCATCCCAGGTTTTTTTTGTATCATTAAAACAGTTTTTAAATTTATTATTATAGTAGTTGGTTTTATCTTTATTTATAAGTTTATTGACAAGGTTTCGTGATTTTTTGTATTCTGTTTCATATATTTTGTTTGTTGGTGTACTTTTCCATTTTTTATATTGTTTATCCCATTTATTTATTTGACATAATGATTCACTGCTTACCCATTCATTTATTGCATAAGGTCGTGTTTTCGGTTTTTGCACTATCGTTTTAGAACTACTCTTGTAAAATTTATTAAATAAAGATTTTATTTTGTTCATATAATGAAATACAATCCTTCTCCTCTATAAGTTTACTCCAGTTATAATATCTGATTTATCTATCAATAACCTTTTGTGAGATGATTTGAATATACTTATTTGCAAAGTCTACCTGATAAAATGATCGGCAATATTATTTGTGTTTTGTTTTTTTATCCAATATTCTAAATTATTTACTGTATTACTTTCTATTTCGTTATCATTATCTATATAAGTAAAATTATTCTGCGCCATTTCGAAATGTAAATGTAGTTTGTCATAGTACCTACTGGGAAAACCATGTACGGAACGCCCTTGAGAAAGTCAATTGGCCCACTTATAGAAATAAATACTTGGGTAAGTTAGGTTGGGTTATGTATTCGAATTATTCAACATTATTTAATTATTTCGTTTATACCCGACCGCAGTCAGCGATAGTCGTTTCGTTTCTGAGAAAGCAATTAAATGCTCTTTTAAAATAAGGTCGAACCAAAAAAAATGTTGAAAGTAAAAAGATGGGACTCAAAAATTATTATAGAGATTTGAAGTCAACCAACACTTTCTATTTGAGAGGTTTGAGAGTACATTTATAGAAAGAATAAATGACAGCTATCCGGTTATGCTTAAATCTTGAGAAGAAAATTGTGATTGAAAAAGGTCAAATTATCAAATAATCGATTTATATTGGCCAGATGGTTGTACCTTATCATATTGCGCAATTGATCATGCTGAACGAAAATCGTTTATGGATTATCAAATTAATTTTCCAGTTTTATTCTGAGAAACACAAACTGACAGATTAGGCTTATTAAAAAACTATGTGTAGCAGAAATTAAATTTGTTACGTATTTTTTGTAGTGTTTTACATTGCAAGCTGAAAATACGTTAGTTGATCTAAAGTTCTGGAATATCCAATTAGAAAAAGACCTGTGAATAATACATTTCCAGAGTTTTTTCTATAAAGGGAAGAACAGATTTTTTTATTTATTTTTATTTTTTTTTTAATTTTTTTTATTATTTTTTTATTTATTTACTAAATAACAATATTATTTTTACAAATAACAATATTATAATTTTACTGGTCTTCCATTAAAAGCCTTAGCTTGTGGATGGAAGAATAGTTAAGATAGATACAACTTAATTTAGATTTTCAAGAATAACAAAATTTGGCTAGACTTGAATATATTCGGCAGAAAAATGTCTACGGACTAAGGCTTATGTCATCAAATCGGTAAATAATGCCATTTTTACTTTTTGACATTTGATCGGCCCCCGTTAATTTAACTTTGATTTTCAGCTCAGCGGCGTAAGGTTGGATTTTCATTATCATTATTCTCCATAGCCAATAAATCAATAGTTAATCAAACAAGACGACTTACATTTTGAAAAACCGCTGATCAGAAACTGTTGAAATTTCACAAAAGGTGCTGATTGCCAATTTGTGATGAAGTCATATGTCACGGGGATTCAAAGAACTAAGTACGTAGGTATTTTTCTGTCGAGTATACTTGTTATACTATTATTATATGGTTTCGGGATTATTCATAAAATTATAATCCGAGATTGAAAACTTCGTTTATTATTAACCGAGTACAAAGATTACGGACACGTGGTTACTAATTATATACTAAGATGTGGTCATACTAAAATATTGGTTTTTATACAACTGTAATCTATCTGTCTCTCTCTATACTGACACAGTCAAGCACCTGACTACTGTCCAACAATACTCAAATTATAGCCAAACCTTACTATCGTTGAACATCTAAATAATGTCGTAACACCCTTGGGCCTTAGTTTTTTGGTATGAAGTCTGCGGTATTGAAGTTAGCGTAATTATTTAAATAGTAATCTCCCCGGTTATCCGCTCGGCAATCTCTCAGGTCTTTGTATGGCCCAATCTAGAACAATCTGTTTTGGCTAACACTCGCTCATAGTAATAAATACCTGGGTCTGGGTACCTACTCTATTTGTATTTCCCTTCAAGTATTCCGGCAGTTTGTATAGACCGGGCTTACGCCATACATGCTGTAATGTCCCCTAGCGATGAAATTTCGGTAGAGAATATCACTTTACTTTGATCACCGGGAAATCCGAGAAAGATGCCAATGAAATTTATAATATTATCACTAATAAGTTGTTAGGACGAGAAATATTTTGTTGGGTTGTTATTTCACTGAAAAAACCTACAAAAAAATCTAAAAAAAGATAATTTAATAGGTTTATTATTTGTATTGACGAGTTGTAGGTTTTCGAAAATTTTCACATATGAAAGTTGGTATTTTGTATGTGAAAAGAGATTTTATTTATTTATTTATTCAATTCAAATATGGAAGTGCCGAGCTTACTATTTTTTTTTTCTTTTAAGAGCTTTTCAGGTATTTAATTACAATAGTAAGCTTTTTTATAAATCACGTAGATTGTGAACTAAGTCCTTCGTGGTTCATATAATCTCCTTCGCAGATCAGTAAAATCCCTGGCTTCCGAACAAGAAGTAACGCGTTACAAATCAAAAAACGGCATCGACCAAGTATTATCTAGGCAGGGCGTGTGATCCTCAAAATTAACTCGGAAACCAAAAATATCGGTTTAAGAAAACATTTATCGAAAATAAAATTCATAATCTCGTTATCGAAAGATCGGAAGAAGCATTGCATCTTAATTTTTGTTGGTCTGCTAGGAGCAAATTTGTCTTGTAGCAAGTTAGTACCAACGCTCTCTAGCTACGTCACGCAACAAATTACGACAACACTTTTGCCACAAAATGAACTATTTTCGCTGGTCTCGCGTACGTTTTAGAAGCTTGTACAACAGGTTCAAATCAAGTTGGGTTGTTAAGTTCTTGTTTATACCTTGTGACGTGTGATTTTCAGGCTTGCTATTGGCAATGTTTGCTCTGTTTTATATTGTAAACAACTTGCGTTTGTACATAGGTTTTTGAAGCAAGACGTCGGAATTTGATGGAGAGTTGTATCATTTTTCTAGGTGGTATTATTTCAAGATTGAATAAGGCATGAGAGTATTAAACTATTGTTATTATAGGTATATCGATGAGCGAGCGCAATTAAAAATTCTTTTTATTTGAGTGCGCTATTTCACACTTTTCACGAGGAAAGAAAAAGATACTCAGGTAAGAGTTACTAAAAAAGTTTAAAATCAACCCAAAATTTATCCTGCATCTATTCTAATATCTTTTTCCCAAAACTGTGCTGTATTTTCCACAGTTATTCGAAACAACAATCAGAGGTAGAGTGTACAGATGGCTGGCCCAACTCACACGGAGCAGCGCAGCCCTAATTAATTGGCCGCCACATTTCGCAGCTTGCCCGCCGCTCTCGCCCATGGGACCAGCTCATGGCACATAGCCCCAGTCCGTATATCCCCGTTTGTCAACGCGGCCAACTCGTGGTGGGCAAGATATGACTCACGGTCCAGTTTTAATTCCCAACAGCCGAATTTCGCATTGAAATAACGTCCGTTTTCACGAAGAGAATACATATTAATAATTATTATTGTTGTTGGGCAGAGATAAATTTATATTTGGGTTTGCTAAAACGAGTAAACACTTTAACTAAACCTAAGCTTCGTTGTTAATATATACTTTTTTTGACATATTGTCCGGTTCAAATGACATCATAATTGTTTTTAAGATTTGTGTTACTACAAGTAGAAAATCAATGAAAATAATACAATTTGAACATATTAGGGAGTAAATATTTTGGGGTAAAAATTTTTTTTCGATTCGAAAAGGTGAACCAAAAAATTCTCCAGATTAAAAAAACTTATTTTTAAGTTCTGTAAATCAAGAAAAACTGTGTATTTACAGAAATATTTTCTTGATCTAAAGATATTACGACATACCCTTTAAACTATGGTGTTTCTTGTTTCATTATTGAAATGGTGAACAGGAATACATTTTGGAAGGCGAAAATGGGTACCGTCGCCCTGGGAACCATTTATTGGACAATCATTATATCATTATTGGCCAGTTGATTAACGAAACTGATATAATAAAATAAATTGATAATTTACTTTGAAATTCGATGAACCGCCCACATTCTGTGAAACAAGCCATCCTTAGTCGCTACGTAATAACTATCTAAATCAACCCCTCGTCAAAAATAAAAGCGTTGGTACCTCTACAGGCGTTGATTAAATTGTCATTAACTGGATGGCAATATTTCATTCAAATTTTATAAATGAAAATCAAACGTCAAATAAATTAAAGGACGTACATTTGAATTGACACCTCGGTACACACCCGGAAACATCGTCGTCAATCACTAATTCAAAGTGGGATCAAAGTAAATACAGTTGATTAGATTTCCACAAATACAACCGTTCAATTCTCTAAATTACCATTCAACCTACACTTTTTGAAGGGCAATCCTTATGAAGAACAAAACAAAATTACAAATTCAACGTACGCTATTTTCAAAGTAGCTTTTCCAAGGAACACTGTTTTGTTTTACAGACGCCCACTGATAGGTTTACAGATATCTTATCTGTGTTATATCTAGGAGAGTGTTAGTGTCCCTTTACGGCAAGTGATTGGTTGAGAGTGGGAAAAGAACCAAAGTATACGGTGTTCCGGAAATAAATGTTTTTTTAAAATAATCTCGTGTTTTTTTTTTAATCAGGCTTCTAAAAACAAGCCAATATAAATGTGATGTCTTATTTTTGCAAAAATGAAGCACCTCTAAACTTATGTAAATATCTAATGCGATGAATAATGTAAGGACATTTTAACATCCCTTATATTATAAAATTGTAGCTGTACCCGACCACGCGTTACTGTGGCACAGTCTGTCTGTGCAGATGGAGAAACAATAGCGCATTTTGCTTTTAAGTCCAACAAATAGCGCTGTTTTTTTAAAAAAATGTTTGTCCAACAGATGGCACTGTTTTAAAAAAAAAAGCTTTTACCTATCACAGGTGACATCTTTATATTATAAAAACACACGTGTATTTGAATGCAACGTAGTGTCAAAATTTCAAAGCAATCGGTCAAGAAATTTCGATTTTGAGATTTAAGATTTTCAACATACGAACATATATGTTTTTATATAGATAAATTTAATAATTTCACAGGTTGAAACATACTCGGTAAAATACTGAATTCGCCAACTATATTTGTAATTATTACAAAGCATACGTTTTCTTCATGCACCATATAATTTTTAGATACGAAATCTCAAAATTAAATTTCAATCAGCGGAAAATGTTTAAGATTTATTTATATGAACCACCAGATGATACCAATTTTGTTTAACAAAGACTGAAATATTAATTTAAAAAAAAATGCATTTGTTGTAATCGGTTTATAAAATTTTTGCATTTTACATGAAATTTATTTAAGGAAATAAAGAGAACATCATTAAAACCAGTACATTGACAAACACTGGATAACTGTATATGGTTTAAGAGTGTGTCTTTTTAGATACATCTCCACAATGTCGATAAACAAAGTATCATACACATTAATAGGATATTTATTAAATAAATTTAAAAAATACATTACAAAAGTTTAGGAAAAATGTTGACGCATTATCCTGTAGGTAAAAAAAGATTTGTTTTTTTTTATTTTATAAGCAATAATTATTAGCCTGAAACACTCATCCACATTGAAAAATCTCCAGATAAAAGATACATGACGCCAATAAGACTTGAACCCGTGTCCTTTCGATTTCCGATCGACAGCTCTGACCACCGAGCTATGGCGGCTTATCTCTTATCCGCGAAATAATTCAATATATACTATTGTTTCATTCAACAATTACTACTTATTACATTTTTTCACCTGAAACAACCAACTTTATTTTATATGAGAAAAGCATTGTGTGCTAACTCTCTCACTAGATGGCGTCGAGACAAATTGGATGAGTGTTTCAGGCTAATAATTATTATTGCTTATAAAAATAATTGTTACCCTTTGTGCTATGCATAAAAAATCTTGTCTAAACATTAGTTTACCAAAAAAATAATAATTGATATGTTTTTTGTTAGAGAATATTAATTAGACTTACGACTAAAGTTTGTCATGGGTCATAAACTTTAAAAACTGTAATTTGTAAATTTATAGCCATTTTACAAAAAGGGCGTCGCTACAAACGTTTGGAAATGAGAAGTGTCAAGTTTGACAGACGTTAAAACCGTAAATTATTTTCCGATGGATGGCAATCAGTAGACGATTTTTTATAAAATTTATGGTAGTTCAACACCACATTAGAACAACATAAAAAATTTGAAGGATTTTATAAATGAATAATTTTTGTTAGTGTATCTTAAAATATACACACTAGGTTAATCCTCTCTCTTATGCCGATTAATAAATGATTTTTAGGAAAAAAAAGTGATTTAAGTGAAAATTGACAGTATGCATTTCGAATATCAGAAATTTTAACACACTAAGCGTGCCTCTGGCAAAGTATAAGGTTCAAATAGCAACATAGGGAGGCGACCTGTTGTATTCCGTTACACATTCTTGATACTGTTTCATGGATTAGATGGGTCACCAGAATCTCTTTTCACAATTTGAAGTATAATTAATAAGCAAAGTTAACTTGTTCTTACTTGCCCCTTCATCAGATAAATAATTTATGAAATTCATTTTTCCAGTAATCGCCGATGTACGAATTCGATGGCATCGGCACGAAGATCGGGAAGGATTCTTTTCCGTTTCCGTACTTTTTGCACGGACACGAGTAAGCAGCCGTGTATGTCCGACTTGTCACATTTTAAATCTTTTTATTATGATTTCTCGGTAACGGAACGACAGCATACGATATCATTTAATTCAGTACATAGTCTTCGGTTTTCAAAACCAATTTAAAATCAATAATTTAGCTGAAGCACGCGCATGTTGTGATAATTATCATGGCAGAATTAGAGTTGCCTTGTGGAAATTAAAGTTGAACGTTTCTTAGGGAACATAATCTAAACCATCCGGATTGCTTTCTCTTCTGACCATGAGTTAATCCCCATACCCAGCTATATGGGCTTACGTTAAATGTTTCTTGAACCAAAATCGAAAACCACCGAGACCTGAAGCTATCTACTAGTCTTGGAATTTTGTTACGGCCTCAAGGATCCTCGTCCGTACATCGCCAACCAGAGCCTTAAATTGGAGAGTACTACTAGTGGCTACTCACCGCATCATCAGCTCAGCTGTCGGGTCTACTCCGTTTGAAGGTGCCTTACGGCATTCACACTCCGGCCTCAAGGAACCTCGTCCGTACATCGCCAATCAGAGCCTCGTCGTGGTGAGTGGCTTCTGGCTAATCACCGCATCATCAGCTCAGCTGTCGGGTATAATTCGCGTGGAAGTGCCTTACGGCCCCCACATTCCACTTTTTTGGAACAACGATTATCTTTTTTGTAGCTTTGTTCAGTTTAATAATTTAGAGGGTGAGTTGAGTGAGTTCGGTGAGTTTTCTTATTATTGTTGTTAGTTGCGCATTCCCGTGAGGAAGGATTGTTGTAAAGTTTTTATCACAATCTTTACTATTTGATTGAACTGAAATAATTCCACCCAGGTACAAAGGACGGGAAATATGTGAAGATATTGACGGATGGGTGAATGCATGCAATATAAATAGTTGAGGACTGAATGCAGTATTCACAAATAATAAGTTCTCAAATGAAACGAGGTTAGCAGTTTACAATGGAATTCTTCCAACCTTGATGAAAGCCGGTAGAGCATTGAATTGGCAGAGGAAGGACACAACGAATGCAGTAAAAATGGACTTTCCGAGGCGGAAATTCTGTAAAATTTTATTTGAAAGAATTTTACCATCCATCAGATGGCCGACCAAATTTGAAAATATGGCGAGCAAGCGTATGAAAGAAAGAGTCAATGATGTCTCTGGAAGACAATATTTTTTTCAATAGTTTAGAGTTTTGAATGTGTCAATCGAGAAAAGTATTGAAAAGTTGTAAGAATGTGAAAGAACCAAGAAGTGTATGGTATGGGATAGAAGTATTTGGAATTCCTAAATATCTTTTTTAGTTGAGGGTAAATAGCCTAAAGGGTAGTTTTTGAAAAGTGAGCTCTGTTGTGATGAAAAATTCATGGTGTGTACACCTCTTTGCATATTTTTAAATATGATATTTGGAGTTTTGACAAGCGAGTGTTCGTTGAACTATAGAAAATAAGATAAAAAAAATTTATCCGTCATTTCAAAGAAACTTGTTTTAAAAGATTTTCTCGGTCGAGATCAGGTATTAAATAGCAGTAGTTAATAAATAAATATAATTATGCTAATTGAATCAAGTAAAATCTTTCTGGCAGTTTAATGTGAACTCACCCATATTTCACAAAACAAATACAGTGACTATTTGTTTCGTCAACGGTGACACAGCACAGTCGCCTATTTAATTAATCACCTGGCGTATTTCATAGCCAGCCTCAAGCCTTGTTCCCGGGCTTTTCAAGCATATTCGTGTGTTTTAGCAAGTTAACATGCTCGTGACGTGTAGAGCCTTATTTTATTTTTAACTTTCCGGGTACTGCTGGCCCGGAAGTGCAAGTTTCCCGGCCGAGTCATTTAATACGGCAAAGAGTGTTTCATTAGCGAGTTTGCGCTGTCATTAGTTTTTGTTCACGTGGTAATTAATGTGAAATAAGTTTCACAAAACTATCAGGCTTATTTAAACAAATATGTTTATCGCCTTGGCCTCTAAACCCTCTGAACTTTGATAAATATTTAAATAAATCATCGCAATTGAAAAAAAAATTAACCTCATACAAGAGACCCTGAGGAAAATAATTTCCCCTTAAGGCCTATGTCATCTTTGAGGATGCTGTGTATAGGGTTTTCTTAAGGAGAGGAAAGAGAGGAAGTTCTGGGACGGAAAAAATGAGTATGAGTGGTGGGTAGGAATCTAGGTATCAGTGTGTCCAAGAGTGACGTATAAATATATCCCTACCGCTGCGGATGAGTCGAAAGACCAGTAGGAGAGGTCGAAAAGTCTTCACAAAACAGCCTCTACCGATCTGGCACGCCACGCAAGTGGTGGGCAGGTGCATTCTGAACACGCCTCACTCAATGAACCCGGGCACCCCAGTTAAATCATCAAACGTAGTGAACCACTTGGGGTGACCTATGGCCAAAGATATTAGAAGAACGAGATGTGCTATGCGCAGTTCGTACTGAGTGGAATTGTTTTGCCGAGTGTCGCCGGTTTTGTTCACCAATTGTTTTTGTTTGCACACCTTCGCTTACGCTAAGGCATCGCTAAGGTATCCGCACTAATACATAGAACAGATTTCTGTGCGTACACGTCCCGATACCGTTCAAAGTACCCTAATTAGGTAGTACTCCGGCTACGGTCCGGCGGCCAACATAGCATATCTCGTTCTTCCAATATCTTTGCCTATGGCAGAGGTTATTCAATAAATAGTTTCGGGGTTTGCAGTACCCAAACCCACATCACAAATTGTGATTCTTTGCTTTAGAAAAACACATCTGAAAAAAAAATTTTGCGTCAGAAAAAGAACTCGGAATTCTTTTTGCTGTAGCCGCGATATTTTAACTACAGTGCTTTACTATTAACCATATTAATCGATTTAATGGTTTTCGGTTTTCTAAACAAATTTGTTATAAATTTTCTGTAAATATGTAAAGGGTGCGAATAAAAGGATAACTAATAATGATTACATTTACTTATTTATTTAGTTATTCACAGGTTGTCAGTTCATACCATGTTTGAAAGAAATCTGTTTTATTTTTTCCGAATAATGATGCCATCCAGTGAAATTCAACGTCTATATCTGAAAGTCGTGCTGCCTTTTAAGCTTAGTCCCACTTCAAGGTAAATAATTGTGTTCATTATAAATAATGATAAATATAGATGTATTAGAGGTACGATTAATACGCTCTTTTTATAGAAAAAACCACCGTGTTTCAGTAAGATACAAATGTGAAGCCAGTATTTCAGTTTCCGGAAATGGAAAATATTGCATTTTATTAGCCATTTCATAAAAAAACGGATAAAATTACGTCTTTTCTTCACGCCATATTTGACCATAATAATTTTAAATTGTTTTTTTTTTTTTAATATTTATGTTTTAGTTAATTCCAAACTAAGAACCTATTTTAGGGTCATAGCTTCATATTTTGGTTTAAACAACAGAAGAAAAAATATTACCTTATCTTTGATATCAGTCTCAATTTTAACGAAATATTATTACTTAATTCTGAATTACTTAATTCTCATTATCACCAAAGTATTTTTTAAATAAAATACTAAGCGAGTCCAAATTTTCTGCATTTAACTTATTCTAGTGCTTTCCATATAAATATTATTATTTTATATACACTGGACGACTCTCTTTTTAGACGGTAAATACGTCCTACACAAATACCGTGTATAAAAGTATGGTAAAAATAAAATTATGGTGGATGGGTTTCCTTGTAAAAAAATTAATTCAGGATATAAACAAATAAATAAAATCAAACTTTTTTCCAAAAAAACTTATATTAAAAAAAAAATATATATATATAATTATATATTTTACACATAACATAATATTATAACATTGAATCTAAGTAAGAATCGTGGCTCCCTTATCAGGCACAAGAGCTCCTATTTTGCAAAATATGTATGTATTAATGTAACCCATATGATCTATATTAAAATAATAATAAAAAAAAACTAAAAAAAATATCAACAAATAAAATTCGTTATATTTTAATTTTATTTTTTAAAAATTTCTCCATAAAGACAAAAAAAAATCACCATCAGATAATAGACGAACAAATTTACGTACATTAGATACGAAATATTTTTCATCACTCGAACTATCCTGAGCCCGTGGATATTTATTTTCAAATTTTCACGTTTACCGGATTTAAACGAAAATTCTGTCATGAAACGATGTGGTTTTTTTGAAATTATACAAACAAGGAATGTAGCACCGTGTTATTTCTAAACCGTGTAAAAGGGAGTCCAGTGTACTAGTAATGGAATAATAGGAATGAAAAAACAAGTTCTAAATATTTATTTGGTTACTGACGAAACCCTTTTCTCTCATGTGGTTTTCTAAAGGTTAAAATCTAATAATACATAGTGTTTCAATGTATGATTTTGGTGATCTACGACTTGTCCCTAGAGAATTCCAATATTGAATTCTGAATTAAGTCTACTGTGTATACAAGTGATTAAGTAATGAACTTACGAGTGATTTATTTGCCTTACTAATATGACATGTATTGTTTACCTTCAAAGAAATATCGATAAAAGCACTCTTATTTGTGTAAATCATGAAAGAAACACTTGAAGTAGGTTTAGGCAGGTATTCATAAAATTCACACGAATATCGTGTTTCTCCAATATGTGGGGAATTGGTCACGCGATAACCTAAGTTAAGTTAATGGTCATGAATAATATAATCAATATGGGAGAGTACGGTGTGTAGTAGGCTACCTTCGCCGATGCAACGTAGAAAAATGAGCCCATAAAAAATAACGACCTACGTTATATTTATAAAATTGACAGGGTATATTGGGTTTATTCCCAATGCTACAATATTGGATAAACGTTATAAGAAGAAATTACAGTTTCATGTGGTCAGTAGGTCAACAGGGTCGGATATTTTCTGTACAAATGTTGTAGGTTTTCGGTACAGGGTGATTAAAGAAACATTGGAATTTTTTTGTTGTTTTATATTTATTTATTTTTTGGTGTAACATTCAGTTTTCTAGCTTTGTAAGATAGAGTGACCAAATACTTGACTGAGAGATGTCTCATTAATGCTAGACTCACAAGAGAGATACTCTCATAATAATTGTTGGTTTTGGCAATTTCAAAGTATCGTTCCCAATGGAAAAATGACCATGTAGTATATCAAAGGATATGTTGAAATAGGCCAAACCCAAATATCATGAGAGTATATCGCTCGTGTGAGAGTAGCTTAATAGTACTTAAATTCAGTTCTTAATAAACATACATTATTATTACATAAAATAATAAACTTTTTCACTACACTATTTAAGATAAACTTTGATTTTCACTTCAACATTGATTTTATTGTATTGATTTTTTTTCATTTAATTTTTCAGCATTTCTCCCAATACTGTCCAAGCTTTTCATCTGCTAACATTGTTTAATAAGAAGTTAATTATCCGCCATTGGCCTTGAAATGTCATTAAAAACAATCGTTAAGAAAACAATCTTATGGGGAGGGGTTATATTAAAAAAAATTGCGATCATTTATCACTGCATGGAAAAACAACGCTTTGCTGTAACAAAAAGCGCTCCCTAATAAATTTATCACATCCCTTGGTGAACTATCAAAATCAAGCAACATGATCGCCGATTCAACCTGTTATGTAGGATTTTTAAAACTTTTTATGAGTTTTAACTTTATATAAATAACTTATAACCATCACGCCATTTCTCTGCAGGGGTAGGCAGATAGGACGCACAGCCAAATAACTCGATCTTGGCACACACTCCTTGCCTTATTCACATTCCTATATCGCCTCATTATTTTCTATTTCTATTTCTTTGATTTGGCATTACTCAATTATCTGGTTTACTTATGGTTCACATGTCTTCCTCGGGCGTCCACGACTTCTTCTACCAATGACATTTGCGTCGTATATTCTCGTTACACTCCTTTCTTTGTTCATTTGCTCTACATGCCTTAGTATTGACCTTATCTTAATCTTGTTAATTACGATTAGGTACATCATCATTATCGGGTATTGTATTCTTTGCGGATCTTCACATTTCTCACACGATCGTATGTGGTTATATCACGCATTTTACTACACAGTTTACTTTCATCCATCCTCTGCCAATTCCATGCCTCACTGCCATACATCAAGGTGAAATTTATGTATTCGCGGAGCAAAACATACATTTACAAGAACCTCTTTACGGTATTTAATACTATTTTCATCCCAGAAGTAGTCAGTAATCAGCACATTTATATGGGTTATATATATATATTTAACTGATAGTTTTTAGAATTCTAAATTTAACCGCTAGTTTCTCAGAACCAGGTTCAGCAGTTAAAACTTAGAGCTTGAGTAACCTCATCTCAATTCAACTATACATCCCTCATAGTCGATAAATGATCTACTCCTAGTTAGAAATTGTTTTGTGATATTGCAACTTGTTACAACTAAATCCAATCATTCTGTCCGCTAATGCAAGTAGCTGCGCAGATTATGTAAAGACTGTCACCATCAAATAATCAACAAACAATCAAGAAATGTATTTCTCTAAGACATTTTTGACAATTATTAAAAATTCAATAACCATCATCTCTCATTCCTACTTGAGCCATTCCGAAGTGAAGATTCTCGATTGCAAACATCGACTTTTAAATTGGGACTAATAAGTGAAGTATAATAAAGATACATGTTTTATTTTAAAAACAACCTTTGAATGCGTTGAGCCACCATTATCTTTATTTCTCAAGCCGCACTGTAGGACATGCACTGTTATATGGACATGGACAGTTAAAGGTGACATAAGAAAATAACGGAGGTTTGCTCGACGCCAGATTTTTAATTATTTCTGATGAACGTATTAATAAAATCTGAAATGTTTCTAAAGGGATCCCCACGGATGTAAATAATTTATATTTAAGATTAATAAAATCAAAACCTTACCATTAAAATATATTATATTAAGCACCAGATTTTATTTTTTTAACAATGAATTAGTAACCTCCCGACGGATCCTTCTAAAAAAAAATTGAGATTTTAGTAAAACTTTTATCATAAATAATTAAAATAAACCCCACGTATAGATCGATTTTCTAGGCCTGCCAGGGCAAAGTTGACCGTAGGTCCGTCCACTGCATCGGGCCGCGCGACACGATTTCGTCTTTATGTCGTCGATTCCCACTTTATTTTAGGGATTTCATTGGGCAAATTCAACCGCAGGCCTGTCCAATACACCGGGGCCGCGCGTCTCATATTTTAGTGCAGCTTTTGACCTTATTTGAGGGTATTGTCTCTTCTTAAAGAGACCTGTTTTCGTAATTCGTTGGACTGTTTGTTCCATAGATAATGTATGTATTTTTAAAGCAGCCAGAGTTCACGAGAATTAATAAAACCATTTACATTACGTTTCTGTAATATTTTATATTCTACATTGTTGAAAATACGTTGGTAGTGATGTAGAAAAATTAAGGTGAGATATTGTGAATATTTTTACAAATACATTAGTTTTACATATTTGTAATAAAACGTCGAATTAATTTTTTTTTTAATTTCACGTATTGAAAATAAAGTAGTTTTGTATATTTACTGCCTTCGCAGTTAAATTGACCAGCATTTTCTATTGAATTTTTTATAATTAAGGCTGAAATATTGTTTTTACTTCTTCCCTTCTTGGGTAAATAGGCCTCTTTTGTTTGAAATTTGTGTTTCCGCATGGTCTGAGAAATAAAAATGGCGCTGATTGAACTAAAATAAAACTAGTTTTCTAATGATTTTTTAAATGATTTTTTTTTGATTTTAGAAGTGCGAATTTTGATTATGAAAATATATATTCTCCCAACTCAAACTATCAAAATCAATCAACTATCGACACATCCAATGGATCCACCTACAAATTGCCAAAATCAAATAAGAGTTGATCTTTCCAAGAATCTTAAAAGAAAATTTTGAACACAAAGAACAGAAATTAATCTATTTTTCGAATACAATTTTAAAAGATTGATTCGAATCTTGAGCATTGATATAAATTGCACATAAAATGGAAGTAATCAGTCCATGCATTGGAATTCTAACCGCCGCGATCTGTCTTACCTTTTCTCATCCATTTAACCCAAATTGATGGAGCGGGTGATTAAATACAAATGGGTTCAACTTGTTTCTCACAATTTTATTCCGGCGGAATGTTAAACGAAAAATACCTAATTAGGGGGGAAAAATAAGTGAAGAAATTCGAGAGGAAGCACAATAAAATATAAATAAACTTTTTTGGTATTGTTTTTATTAGTGGTACAAAGATTGCCCTTCTGATACATCATAGCAATCGGACCACTCTCAATGGTCATTGTAATCGTTAGTAATTGATAGATGCGAAACAAATGTTTTCATGTTTTATAACACATACTTTTTATTTTCATATCTTTCACATTTAAAAAAAATTGATATTTTTAACTTTATCTTAAATTTTTGAATTTTGAAAAAAAAAATTATTTTAAATGTTTTTTTAAAAATAAAACTTTTCTTTATGAAAAAATTATTCTAGTTTTTGCAATGTGTTATTTCGTATCTTATGATTTATTCTGCTCTTCCATTAGAACCATTTGCTTGAGGATGGTAGAGAAGTGTACATTTGGAAAAAAAATTACGGCCTAACAATATATTGTAGAACAAATAGTGTGCATATCTGTTCGATTTAAAAAAAATGTATGTAGTTGTGGCTAAATCGTGATCATGATTATAAAATTAAAAGACAAGCATACTTAATAAGAAAGAAAAAAAATTATTATGGAGGGTGAATAGAATATTTTAGGATTGTTTGTATGATTTTTAGGTGGCAATAGGGGAAGCAATGTTTTTGTTAATGAATTCTCTAAATATTTTTTTTAACGGAGTTCAATATTTGTATTTCATCATTAATGCTTTTGATTTCCTCTGGTAATTTACTGACGAAACATCTACTTTGGTGAGTATAATGATGTTGCGCAAAAGTAGTGTTTAGTTTAGGGCAAGCAAATATATTTATTTAAGTCTAGTACTATTTTCAGTCACGAATGAGTGATATGTATATAAACTGCAAGTATTTGTAACATTTTACTTTACATATAATAAATACATCTTAAACCAGCAAACTTGTTTGTACGGAAACTGTTTATTTTGGCATTTATTTTTAGCTCACAACATCATTTCGAGCATGAGCAATGAAGCTTTGAAATATCCTTTTAACGAAAAAAATTGGACAACACGCCATAATGGTCCGTTGCATGTTTTTTTAAATGTTAAATAAAGAAGGAAAAAAACTAGTAATGAGAAAATTTAACACTGGTTTACAACGATGAACATATTAGATTTCAAAATAATGCATCGGACAGTTTTTAAATTATTTATTACAATTGAATCCTCTCTAAATAGTATAAAACAAAGTCGCTATCCGCGTCAGTCTATTTGTGCGCTTAGTTCTTCTTAACTAGTTATGGATTTTGATAGGATTTTCACTATCATTTAGATAATTTCTTACGAAAGGTTAAAATGTATATTATAATTAATAGAAAGTAGAGAAAAGTTGATGATTTGTAATCAAGTCATAATTTTTTTTCCGGCGCTTACATTGCTAAATCTGGCTAAACTTTTCGAGATACTTACAGATAAAATAATGTACTACGGAATTGTGAATATCAAAAAGACATACAGACAAGTCTGCGATGGTGTTTATATCGGATAACCCCGAGCAACGCCGGGTACACGTCAGCTAGTTTTGTATAATCGTCTCTTAAATGTATGAGTATGCTCGAATTATGTACCTACGCATATTATTCAATGCCACCTGAATGTATCACGGTAGCTTTGATTAATATACGCGTGTATTGAATTGAATATTATATTTTAAGTATATTAGATTTATTGGAAATAAGTTTTTACAAATCTTAAGTTATATTGAAAAATATAGTTTTATGTTTTCCACCTGACATTTCTGAGAACATTATTTTATGAAAAAAACGTATTTTATTTTATATTTTCTCGAAGGTTGAAATAGAAATTCCGTACATTCCCATGATTAAGGAAATTCTATGAATAATTTTGAATATATTTTATCACATGTCATGTGAGATAACCCTTATTTCATACTGACAGACTGTAACTCGTATTTTTGTTCCGAAAAGTCAGTGTTTTTTATAAAATTTCGGAGAACACAAGCTTTTGAATAAATTTATATGGTACTTGAAAAATATAATTTGACATTTTTGAATAATTTGAACATCAAAAGATTTCGCTTTTCGCTAATGTTAATTTCTATCGTACACAGGTTGCTTGCCTAACCTAATGCTGGGTTAACCCTAGAAAACTAATATAAATGTTCACTCTTGATTACTAATGATCGCCTGTCAGGCTACCGTGAGAATTGAACGATATTTTGATATTAAAATTTTATTTAAAAAATTACAGTAATTCAGTACAATCGTATGATTTATTTCGGTAAATTAACATGAAAAAAAATTACTTTTAATTCTAAAGATAATCCTAGGCGACCGGAGATATTGTAACTCGGTAACAATAGGTTACTGCGTGGCACCCTCCAACGGATCATGCTTAGCACCGAGCCGGAAATAGAGCACGACCCGATACTAGTGCAAGAATTTGAAATAACCGAAAAAAACGATTTCGGGCGGCCTCCCAGTCGATCATTAATATTATAGGGTTAAAGTCTGATTTTTCATTTTTTTTCCAGTTGCCCAAAGTTTGCGTTGTTAGTCATCAGCATCTTTTAAAATGTCACTCCATTTCATTTTCTATTTTGTCTACCACGTGTTTCTGGTTAAGCAAATCATCATCACGGTATTACATCCCTGAGTGAGTTTTTGACCTCCTCTACAAAATGTTCTTCGTTGGTGCAGTCCCATTTGCAGGATCTTGACTAGCAATCTGGGGGTCGCGAGTTCAAATCCCGTCATGCGCAAGTGAATTTTATATGATTATGTTGTGTTGTTTCACAATTGATTATCTAAATGTATTTAATTTAGGCCTGACTGCGCGAAGAGCTAACCTCAACACACTTAAAAAAATAGTACATTAGATTATAGTACAAATTGATAATGGTAGTAGATAATAGTACAAATAGTACATACATATTACTAATGGTCGAGATATCGGAATAACTTTCGTATTTTGAGAAGAAATGGGGTTGGTGCTTCATAGATAAAATTAAAATCAGTTACTCTGACCCGATTTTTTTTCTTTCGGTTTCTTAATATAATTAGGGGATTATGATTAATGGTTATCCTTTTTTAAGTAATTTCTTGCAAGAATGTTTCTATCATTCATTGTTCTCAACAATAAAGCATAAATCTGCTAAGCTCCAAAAAATAAAGGTTAGCCTACGAAATAAAAAACAGCCTTTTCCGTCTGGCAGTTTTAGGTCATCAGCATACTATTTTTAACTGGTAATGGCTGACGATTTGAAAATGCTTATAAATGCCAAATAGAAAACAAGACATAATATTATTTTAAGCAAATTTTTCAGTAATGAAAAAATCTTTTGAAACTGTATGAAGCTGGGAAAATAACAGTCTGTCTGTTATATAGTAAGTACGGTATGAGAAACCAATTAACTACTTTATCACTTTGTTTGTTATTTGTAAATCAGAATAATACTTTAAGTAAGATTTATAAGTCGGAGAGAACTCAGCAAACTATTATCAACAACTGAAAAAAATGTGAACTACTGTCGATCAGTTACGGAGTGCCTCAGGGTAGTGTTTTAGGTCCTCTGATGTTTTTTTATCTACATCAATGATCTTTGCAAACTAATAACAGAATACAACATTGCAATATTGATGATACTGTAATACTCTGTCAAGCCGACTCATGGTTCAAGACATTTCTTAAAACTGAGAAAAGTCTTGCTATCATCAAACAATTACTCAATAAAATCCAACTAATTCTAAACGCCAAAAATATTTATAACACAGAGAATAATACAAAGAAGTCAACCTTCTCCGATTTTCTTTTAATTAAATGATTGTCCTCAAAATGCCATTGCAAATCATAGAAAATGGCAAAGAAATAAATCATCTGAGCGTCATAATCATACTTACGTATTTGAAGTGCGTAAGTAAAAAACTGCACTATATAAATTCTATTTTAATATTATTTTCTCAAATGTTCAGAAACAGAATATCACTAGTATATAATAATGCTAGTTACAAGAAAGGAAACGTTCTCCGTGACACGGGGAACTGATATAACTTCCAGTTCAGATTACTCGTCTGCCGACGCCTGTGCCCAGATCTCGGCGAGATAGGTACAAAGGCCAAACTTCTGTTAGTTGATTGGTTGATAATTTATGTAGATTAGCGGCAAAGATGCCATTGAAGTCTGCGAGTAAACATGGTTTGGTGAGGGTATACTTTCGAAGCACGGATCAACTAACAGACCCCAAAGTGCAGGCATAATTGACGCTTAATTATTTATATCGGGTAGGTACACCTCGATAATATTGCGGAGAAAGGAATATACCTGGAACGAATGCAAGTTTACTTTATTATGGGAATGATTGACATAAAACCACAGATTGAACGTGACATGATAAAACAATGAATCAAAATAAAATATACTAGGTGTACTTTGCAAGGTAACATGTTGGTAAATATTAACTTCCCTAGTAATAAAAGTGATGAGAAATATTAATTAACACACATTACGGCATTAAATACGAACGTTTATAAGAATTCTAATCTAATTACCCCCAGTGAATTCAAATTTCATAGTTATTGAATAACACAGTGAAATAAAGTGGTGAATATTCCATGAACATATCACTCTTTCAATCTTGAATCAGTTCGAAATCTAAACTTTGTAAGTTCTGTATTTGAAAATGCCTCCATATTCCATGTCGATTTATTCGTATCCCGAGGGAACACAAACATCTAAACCCACACTTTCTGAAATCTAAATGGAAATAACATATGGAAATATGTATAGTGGAAGCACAGTGGAAATTCGTATAGTGGAAATATGTTGTATTTCCAGCTTTGGAAGTGAAGCCTTCTACAATTTCTACGCGCGGTAGTTGCCTGTGACTAGTCAGCCATGTGAATTAATGTCAAGATATCGCGATTGCTACAGCTATCTTATCGGCAACGCAAGACTGGAGCTATTTGCATTTAAATTTACAGCTAACCTAATATGTAAGTAGTTAAATCCTGAACGCTCTGCTTGCCTTGTAATTTACTCTAGTCGAGTTCGTATTTTTAAATTGTCTACGTTGGATTACGTTTATTCAAATACAGGAAAAAATATAAACTGTAGAGCAGGCATTTGAATCAACACGCCGTTTCCAGTGTTTGGAGTGTTCCACATTTTTTTCAATAAAATTCAGCGTTGTGTTTTTATTTTTGCCGTCCGAGGTTTTATTTGCTGATGGAAAAATCTTTGATATTTGAAGAATCCACAGAAAATTCCGAGGCTTATGTTTGTATTATTCAACCCGAATAATACATTTTATGCTAATGTTCAAAGGGAAATATTGGCAGAAAGATTTGAACCTTCTGGCATTCTTGTACTCCTATGAGTTTACAAATCATCTTTTTTATTTCACTGTATTTATTTTATGTGAAACCGCACAAAAGCCCCTGATGCCTGGAGCAATGGAACTAAAGAATGCCCCATTTAGGAAAAACTTAATGCATCGGGGAAGAAAATAACACTAGAAATAGAAATGTTTCGAAGTATCTTCTGACCTTCTGACGGAGAATTTCAAATATATCAGGTTATTTTTATCCCAGGAACGTGTGTTTTTTATTTAAAAAAATGGTTTCTCTGATACAGTCAGTAAACGCAGCCATTAAAAGCGTTCATTTCGATTTTGTATGACAGTTTAACCAAGAGAGAATATTCGATAAATGTTTAAAAAATGGATTTGATTCTGGACTTGAACCCGACCTAATAGCAAGGTGATCGTGCGGTGGTTTTTTTATAAAATATTTTTTAGCATTTTTGGGTTGTTTTTATATAGTTGTAAAAAAGTTACAACACCTCACAGATAACCCGAGGTGGTACCAAAAACCATTCACAGTGAGATGTTTTAACTTTCACAATGAAAAATGCGAGAATACATTTTGGTAAGGATGAAAAAGTAATCATTGGGCTTTGAAAACATCTATGACCGATTTAAATAAAGATTTTATCCGCGTAATGAAGTTCGTGACATCGCTACACGACGTAACATCAAGGTAATACTTTCTCTCCCCAAGAATGTGAGATAAGTTGTATTTAATTCTAGCGCAATATTTCGAAGTAATTGAAAAATCCGCGAAATACTGAGGGAACCAAATGACAAGAAATCGTACAGGTGTGGAATGAGGTTAACCTTTATCACAAGGTAGGCTCACAGAACGGAAACTAAATTATGCTGTGTTATTTTTAACTTGGCGTAGAAATATGGCCATATAAAGAAAACTCTGAAAATAAGCAGAGAAATTATTGCGTTTGAGGAAATAAAATTTCTAACAAATATCCGTAGATATTGATGGTCTCCATGGTCGAGAGGTGAGGCTGTACAGTAGATTTTATTAGAGTTTCACATGTAGCAGAAACTTAGTGGATATTCGTAATTATAATAAAATAATTTTATTTTTAATACCATTTTATTGTATTTTTTTGTAATATGTGCGATATATATAAAAACATTATAAATCAATAACAGAGTTACAGTGTATTTAATGGTCAGAGAGAAGAGGGAGAGAGAACATTAACTTTTGGGGGGGGGGAAGGAAGTAGGGGTGAATGTAGGTGGAGGGGAGAGGAATATGTTTAAAATGCGGCTATTTGACAAGTCTTATTATTTAACAGTGATAATAACTAACAACAAAAAGATATGTAGCATAATATGGAAACTATCAAAATATATATGCAGTTAGAAATATTTTGTGTTAATAATAATAATAATAGTTTATTCCAAAATGTTTGTAGGGCTAGTGCAACGCAATACAATCCATAATTTGACATAGCAAAAAATAAATCAGCCAAATTTTAATAAATAACAATACATAGATAGGCACATAAAATAAAAACTGATAACCAAGGGAATCTGATAGTATTATTATGCCAGCGTTTGGGCGGTTTAGGCCCTCTGATTTAGGGTCGAATTCAAATCGTTTGTTTCGGGTGAATTCCGCGTAGGAAAATATCACGCATTCTAGGGTTCCTTAAAAATGTCAATTCCTGCTTTGCCGGCTGATGGAGTAGTTTCCCTATTGGCCGACAGAGCGCACATTCTGGCGGCATAATAGCGAATAATTTAATTTGAAATAATCCATAACAAATACGTACAATTTCATCTATTCAAACTACCAAACTACCGTTTTAATACGCATTTAAAAAGAAAACAAACATTTGATTCAACTTATTGACAATAAACAAGAACTCTTTGCATTTACTATTTAAAAAAATATTGATATTTAATATTATTTACGTAAATAATAATTTCGCACCATTTTGGCAGAACATGGATATGAAGTACGCGCATAGTACGCGTTTATTTCTAGTAAGTGTAGGAACTGCTAACCCAATAAAAAAAGATGAAACAAAACCGGAATCTAAAAACGCTTCGTTGATCGTAAAATTAGCCAACAAATCTCTAATCTGACATGTACTTATATGTATAATAAAACAATCATTTTGCCAGGTATGTATCGAACATGAAACATAATTTATTGCATTTAATTTTAATTGCGACTAAAGTTGAACACCTGCAAGTTTAAAATATTACTATTTATATATTCAAATATTTACCAGTTCAAAAATCCTGTTACCAGGCGGCAAAAAGTCTGAATCTAACATGAAACAGTTCGATAACCCTATTTTCTAAAACAAAATCAAAATATTGACAAACCAGTCGTTGGGCGAAATTACTATTCTCACCTAAAAACACCTGCGCCTGAAACGTAAACAAGTTGTGGTGAAGATAGTGACGTCACAAGAAGGCTTGCTAGAGAAATTATAAATAGCTAAAAATACCACAATAATCGTCAGTCAAATTTTAAAAATTAACACGAGTGGACGGAACACCTCCAGTTAAAACGCGATCATCTGTTAATTATAATTATAAATTCCTCAGTGTCAACTGAAATCTGTAGTCGCTTCTGTTCCTCCATCACGGCACAATCAATTTAAAGATTACAACTATTTGCAACCAGTTGTTTACGGACGGCACTCTATCAGCTGAGCCAGACGCATCTGTCATCATTACAATAATGGGGCGTCTCCGTGTGCCGGCTCTTATAATCAAATGACCATGCCGCCGCTGAATACCTGCTGGATGCCGACTGAACTTCCCACTGCTGCTGATCACCTAGAGGCTGGCCAATCCCTGCTGCATTGATGCTGACAACCTAGAGGCTGATGAATTCCTCCTGGCTACCACTGAACCAGCCACAGATGCTGACAACCTAAAGGCTGACGAATACCTGCTGGATACCGACTGAACTGCCCACTGCCGCTGATCACCTAGAGGCTGGCCAATCCCTGCTGCATTGGTGCTGACAACCTAGAGGCTGATGAATTCCTCCTGGCTACCGACTTAACCAGCCACAGATGCTGACAACCTAAAGGCTGACGAATACCTGCTGGATACCGACTGAACTGCCCACTGCCGCTGATCACCTAGAGGCTGGCCAATCCCTGCTGCATTGGTGGTGACAACCTAGAGGCTGATGAATTCCTCCTGGCTACCGACTGAACCAGCCACAGATGCTGACAACCTAAAGGCTGACGAATACCTGCTGGATACCGACTGAACTGCCCACTGCCGCTGATCACCTAGAGGCTGGCCAATCCTTGCTGCATTGATGCTGACAACCTAGAGGCTGATGAATTCCTCCTGGCTACCGACTGAACCAGCCACAGATGCTGACAACCTAAAGGCTGACGAATACCTGCTGGCTACCAACTGAATTAGTCATTGATGCTGGAACCTAGAAGCCGGCCAATTCTTCCTGGCTACCGATTGAATTAGCCATTGATGCTGAAAACCTAGAAGCCGGCCAATTCTTCCTGGCTACCGATTGAACTAGCCATTGATGCTGAAGCCTAGAGGCTGGCCGATTCCTGCTGGCTACCAATTGAACTGGCAGCTGCTTCAACAGACGCCTACCCTATTTGCTGTATCGTATGGCGCGATGATGCACAGTGTGCTCCAATCTGAAATTATCGCTGAAAGGATTCCGATAATATCAGTTTTCTATCTGTGTTTTAAATCCCAGTTGTATTGAAATACATATATTATAACTATTTCTTGTGAATTGGGTTGGCTGTAAAAAATAGGAAGTACCTATAAGCTACACCCCTTTTTACGTTCTGTATACCAGTACAATACTTTTAATTAAAATGTGAATTTTTATTCGAATCGTCTTTCTTTTATGATGGTTTGGATAGAACACCTCACGGTGTTTTACTTAAATCATTACCCAGGTTGAGGACTGATGTGTGCCGGTGCTTATTATTTACAGTCTTTTCTTGTGCAGGCAAACACGTCCCGTACAAGGTTAATGTATTTACATAATAAATACAAATTTACCTTCACCCATTTAGAAAATTATTCGGGATCTGTCCACGCTTAATACTTTTTTTAAAAAAATAAAGCGTTTTGATTTTAAGTTAGTTTAGGGAGGGTTATTATAGGTTAGGTTAGGATAGGTTAGGTTCGGTTTGGATAGGTTTGGTTGGGTTAAGTTATTATAGGTTAGGTTAGGTGAGGATGGGTTAGGTTAGGTTAGGTTGGGTTATTATAGGTTGGGTTATTATAGGTTGGATTAGGAAAGGTTAAGTTAGGTTATTACAGGTTAGGTTGGGTTATAATGGGTTATTATAGGTTAGGTCGGGTTAAGTTAGGTTTAGTTAGTTTAGGTAAGGTTAGGTTAGGTAGGTTGGGTTATTATAGGTTAGGTTAGGTTGAGTTATTATAGGTTAGGTAAGGTTAGGTTGGGTTAGGTTATTATAGGTTAGGTTAGGTTAGGTTGGGTTATTATAGGTTAGATTAGGATAGGTTAGGTTAGGTTATGATAGGTGTGGTTGGATTAAGTTAGGATGGGTTATGTTAGGTTATGTTGGGTTTTTTTTACATACAAAAGTATTTTTAAAAACTTGCCTTAACACACTTATTTTAATAAACAACGGGGAATTTAACACATAATATTATTTATGTAAATAATAATTTCGCACCATTTTGACAGCCCAATAAAAAACATGAAACACAATCGGAAGCTAGAAACGCTTCGTTGATTGTAAAATTAGCCAACAAATCTCTAATCTGACATGTACTTATATGTATAGTAAAATGTACATGTTGTCTATGTATATAATAAAATGATTAGGTTGGGTTGGGTTATAATAGGTTAACTGTTGTTAGTATCACTTAAACTGGGCGAAGCCCAACCATGTGCCACCCGCAGGGCCTAGCAGAAATAAACCCGCGGAGTCGGTTTTTAACTGCTAGTTATATATAATAGTCTAATAAACTTTTCTTTCAGGGAGTCTGTTATTTCTTCAACATTATATTTGGGCCAAATTTAACCAAATTACATGTTAAGGTACGATTAGTTTTTCATTTAACGTAAAACGAGTATTGTAAGTGTGCTCCAGTATATTAATGTGAATAGGGCTATTAATATGTAGAAATATACTTTTATGCCACAGAATTGCTCTTATCGAGAGTATTTGAGATAGAGTGTGCAATATGATGCCATTGTTTGCTTACAATTTTATGATCTAATAGTTTAATTAAGGTATTTTTAACTGATTGAAAACGATTGGAATTTTGTTTTTGTACACAATTTATTCATTAAAAATAATATGTAGTTTATTTACGGATCGTTCCAGAGTGGCAGATACTCTCGAGTCAGATCGCCATTACCAACATTACCACCAGAATAGCTAGGAACCTTCCCACTGCCTCATTTTCTTCCCCTCCCCACTGCCATCAGCCTCACAACATACCCAATTATTGGGATGCCATATTTTTACTGTGTCAAGAGACGGTATCGATTTACATTTAAAAAAATTGGGAACAAATATTTAACAGGCCTTATGATAATATGTCAAGAACGTAACAACGATTAGTACCGGCAAAAAATAATATGTTTATTGTAATAGCGTGTTTACTACGGTTCAAAGTTACTTATAAAATTTTACGTAACTTTGAGAGTGAAAAATGCTTTTTAAACTTTCTCTTCCACTTCTCCACTTTTTGTAGTTTCACAACTTTTCCCAAATGGGAATGTCATGTTGCACCGGCAATGAGCAATAATGGGTCTATTGAAAATCACGTGAAATTAATTAAAAAATATACTGAAAAATCACAAGTTAGAGATCTAGACCAATAAGTAAATGTATTAACATACTTTGGAGCACTTGGACCACTTCAAAATGATATTAACCTCTTACTTTAAACATATTTAAATCCCCTCCAATCGTAAAATCCCATCTTCAGTAACCGGATAGCAAATAAATAACAATTTAACACACGTTTATAAAGTGACATAAAGTAATGAAACAAAAACTAAAAAACTACATTAAATAGGTTAAGTAGATAAGGTTTATTTGTCTGTTTTTTCATCGTTTTTAATGACATTGTATGACTTTTTAGAGGTGTGTTGAAATAATTGTATATTGGGAAAACGACATAACAGAAGATTTTTAATGTGTACGAAAATATGTCCCACTTTATAATCTAAAACAAACACCATTAACCTTTTTACGGTTATCAACACAGTATTAGCAAAAAAAATCTTAAATAAACAGTTTTATTCAGTGTTGGAACCTCGGGAAATCGAATTATAAATTTGTCATGGCAACTCTTTACCACGTTTATTACGTAGGATAATTGACATTTAGACGAAAATCTAATAAGAGAGTTCTTACCGCAATTTAGTTACCCCACTACATTAACACTTTTAACGTATATAACGTATGGCGAACTATATAATTTTTTTTGATTAATTTATTATTGAACAACGCATTTTCACAACATCGTGGGATAACATTTAGTGCTGCAGTAAAACATTTACAGGTCAATATTCTCCAAGTTTACTTTGGACCAATAGCGGCCGGGCCGGATGATTTACTCCGGCCGGGTATTGAATTCCTGGACCGGCTAAATGGATGTCCATTACACGGCGCCATATAAAATTTGTGAGCATTTCGTTAAAGAGAGCGTAAAAATATGATCTGATGATGAAGTATACGAGAGCCCGTGAATGAAATTGACCGCAGTACGACATTAACGTTACTTAGTTTTCGGCACTAGATAAAAATGTATACAATTTGGCAGTTTTAGGTTTAAAAATTTGTTAACTTGGATGTAACTGAACTAGAATATTTAATGAAATTTGACGAATTGTTAAAATTCTGTGAAGCATCGTGTTATAAATATTTAGGGAATATATATTATTAAATTTTGTACTGAAAACCATATAAATGTCCAACGCTGCCTAGATTCCTCATATCATAATATGTATTTAATGTTAATTTCATAAATTTTAATTTTATATTATTATATGATATTAGATACCTTAGTACACGCGACTAAAAGTGACCTAAAGTTATACGGTTTTCGGTACTAAATTTGAGCATTGCTTTAAAGTTATAGTAAGAATATGATCTGATATTGACGCATGTTCCCTCGAATTCACCACAACACGACCATTTAAGTTTCACATTTTTTGCCACTTGGGGAAAAGTCTTAAATGTTTGCGTGCTTAGTAAGTCTTGAAATGAAATTATTAAAAGAGAAGGATATTGCTTTTAAGGTTAATGGTCCAAAAAATGCTTAGGATGTGGGTTCGCCTTTGTGGGGAAATTTCTTTTTAACCCTTTTCAACAAAATGTCGAAAGATTCTATCATCTCCCCATCACTAGTTTATTTTGGCCAGTTTTTGGTTAATGCTAAGTGGGGTTACCAGACCTCCCCTCCCCGCTGCTGACCATTACAGCATTTATTACACTCCGCTGTTTATCTCCCTAGCTAAATTAAGAGAGAAAAGAGGCTTTTACAGTTGACAACTCCCCGTCGACCCTTTTTTTTAAATAAATAAGTTGTTGTAGATATAATCAACAGGTACAAAAAAGTGCTGACTACAACGTGTACTAATACTAATTTAGTGTTTAAAAAGATACCGTACTCTAGTAAACTGTTTATTTAAAATCGTAGAATTGAAAAATAATAAATTGTTATTTAGATGGCGGATCGTACATATATTGAGGGAACTGACTCTTTAATAAAACACATGTTTAAAACAAGTATGCGATCAGTTTACGGCTCAGAATTGAATCAGAGAGACTTTATATTCATGATCATGCTAAGAAACTAAAGCATTATAAATAAAATAAAAACCTTTTTTAATTGTACAGGTTCAAAACTAGTGTCTCTGAATCTGAAGAAGGAAAAATTCTAATGTAGAGCTAATGCGTCATGAAATATTCACACAAAAATAACTCATTACCATACGCCATAAGATAAAAAATAATCCGGGCAAAAATGTTTGATATGGGGATGCCGTGATGAGTATCGGAGATCTATAGAAACCTTATAAAGCCTTAAAAAAATATTTATACTGTACGTTGTGAATTTTACTATCGATATGTTTAGTGTAAGTAAGTTTGTGTCTAACCACGTGTTCCTTTGCCTGATTCCTAATTCCGCTTTATTATACACATTAGTCCAATCTTTATATTGTAAAAGTAAAACGGTATCGTTGGCATAACTAACAATTTCTCCATCCTTTTTCATGTTGCATAGATCGTTTATGTAAACAGTGAATAAAATGTGCCCTAGTAAGCTTCCTTGTGGAACTCCATATGTGATCGGCATAGATTTGCTAGTATGGTGATTAATTCTGACTTATTGTATTCTGTAGTTAGTAAGAAATCCTTGCCTTTGATACCAATGTTTTTAAATAGAATTCTGTGGCAGATCGAATCAAAGGCTTTAGCTAAATATAGATATATCCGTATGCATTTATGTCCTTGATCTCGGTTGCTCTGTATATAATTTATTACGTACGCCAATGCTTTTTTTTCGCTAAATTCATAGTATTTAACCGAAATAGATTTTTTATCTTCCAGGTACATATTACAATTTGGTTTTTTAATACGCTTTTAAAAATCTCTGACAGTGAGTTTAACAATGTGATTCGTCTATAATTAGTTATTTTCATTTTGTCTCCTGCTTTATAAACAGCGATCACCAATCCTTGTTTAAGAGTGCTACTAGAGCAGCTTTGTGTTGAATTATTAATTAATTAATTAAATTATTGGACAATTTGTATAGCTGCGCTTTTGTGAGATATAACCTCAGGGGCGATTTACAGTTGATGCAGGTAATACAAAAAATATCAATATAACAAAAATAAAGTGAAGTTAAGTTAAGTAAAAAGAAGAGCAGAAACAGGTGACACGAAGATAGAAGATGAAGATTCTGCAGCAAGAATCCTAGGTGGTAAAGAAAATGGACCAGCTGCTGCAGCGAGAGAGTCCACCGCGTCCAACAGTGCTAGCACGAGGTTCGTGATCCGTCCAGTACTAAGGTTGGTTTGGTGTGTAAAAGGTTTTAATATATATTTTTTTTATTTTCTTAATGTAATCTGTTGTTATTTCATCTATTGCCGGTGCAATGATATTTTTCTAAATATTAAATATTTGGTTAATTTCTTCTTCTGAAATTGTTTTCATATTAAGACTTTATTTTGTCGTTTGTGTATTATGTTCGCTAAAACTTTTCTTATATTTGCGAAGAACTTTTCAATTTTTTATTATTTCTGTATACGTATTAGCATATTTTTTTTGAGTTAATATTTAGTTTTTCGATATTATTTTTCTGTTTGTGCTTTTGTGTGTATGTAACTTATTTTCATATTTTTCACATAACTTTTGCGTTATTGTTTTATTTTTGTACATTTTTTCTCAAGAATATGGCCTAAGCCATTCTTTTAATTTTCGTGCATACGTTTCTATATTTTTATACATTTGAATTGTTCTACGATATACGTTTAGGTTTAAATTGTCTGTGTATTTTATCTCGCGGACGAATATATTTTAATATTTCTTGTGTTATCCTTAGTTTTATTCTATTGTTTTTTTGTGTGTAGGTTTTAAATGGTTTAGTTTTTTAAATGGTGTAATTATTAATTTCTTGTATATTGTATTCGGTATATTGTGTTGCAGTCTATTTTTTAGGTTTTTCTTTTAAATTTGAGTAGTAAATTAATTTTTTTCATAAGAATTTCTCTGAAGAAGAACTCTGCTTTCAAGTAGGGGAGGGTGGGGCGTGTTGTGACTAAATTACAAAACTGAGTGTAGTGGAAAAATCTTTAATGAAATCAAAGGTTTGACATTTTAATGGAAACAAATAACTCTTTGGCTACATTATTTTGGCATTATTAACCTTGTTAACATACCAATAAAGTGACAAAATATTATTTTACAAAATATGGGAATTGGCTCAACACGCCCCACCCGTGGGGCTAGTTGAGACGGGGGTGGGGCGTGTTGAGACGAACAAATAATTAAGTAAAAGCATTAGGTAGATACGAAATAAAATTGGTAAAAACGAAAGTCCCGATAATATATTATTATCAGTTAAATAAAAGTGGTTTTAGTATACCTCCAATGTAATAAAAAAATAAAAACATTTAAAATAAATCTCAGTCAGTCAAGCAAAAGTCGCAGATGAAGGCAGGAATGTATTCATCCACTCCGGCACATAACTCATGACACCATTTATGACATTTTATGCACCTCACCCATCTTTCACCAGAAATATCATTAGAATAGGGGTTACGACAAAATATACATTGCTCTTCTTCGTTTGCATCGCTGTCGTCAGTTTCCATAAGTGGTAGCTCCTCTTCAGTTTCATTCAAATTTAAACCTATCAAGAATATTAGAAAGGTTATCATAAAATAAACCCACATTGTGCTTATTAAAGCTAGTGGCACGACTCAAACTCGTGGCTTCTGGTGCACGGATAAACAAATTCGCATTCCTTTTCATAAAGCTGATTAACCAATCTTTTGTAGCGCTTTGAGTTTTCTTCCAATTTTCCGGAATTTTCGTTACATTTTGGAACGCATACTCATACGCAAGCTTTTTTGCATCAGTTGTATTAAGCTCATAATAAACGTTGCTGCATTTTGCTATGTAATCTGCAAGTTCTTTTTCCTGTGCATGAGTAAAAACTTGACCAGGATTGGAAAATCCCACCTTACAATTTGTAAGAGGACTAGCTTTTTTCCTTTCGATGAACCGCTTTAGTGTCATATGATTAATTCCAAAAGAGACTGCAGCTTTTCGAATTGACACCTTTGTACTAATAATTTCAGCTGCAGCTTGTTCATAAACGTTTTCTGGAATTTCCCCTCTATTCGTCTTTTTTTTATATTTTCGGACCATTTTGCAAGACTGAAAAAAAAAGTTACAAATAGGCACAAAAAGGAAATGTATCTAGGTAATAATGGTACGTATATAGATACATTCATAATATGTAAAAAATACGCCTGTTTACATAACACATATTGTATTAATGCATATTTTATATAAACGTAAAAAAAACTAAATTCTAGCGGCGAGTTATGTCTGCCTCAACTCGCCCCCGCCTTGATGTAACAACTCGCCCCACCCGACGATTTTACATAAAAATGGCCATGCAAGTAAACATACTTGACGTACGCATTTCATTTATAACTAATAACACAGTCAAAAGATACAGTTTGTGGAGAAAAAAAACATATAACGACTTACCGAGTGTTAGCAGGTTGGCAGACGACTTCGAAAATTTCTTGGAAAAGTTCGTTTAGCACTTAAAAATCTTACCTTGTCGTATAACTTTAATTCTATCGACCACACGGCACCACCGTTTTGACAGAAACTGGCGGTACGGGGTTCACACGAAACGGCGCAATGCGCGCGCAGCTAAGTCAACTAGCGGGAATTTTAAACGCGATGTATCAACACGCCCCCGTCTCAACACGCCCCACCCTCCCCTACTAATGTTTTGGTTTTTTGTTTTATTATATGGTATATAGAGCTTTTAGTGTTTTGTGTGACTCATGTTGGGATATTTACTGTGGGCTCCAGTACATGCTTTGTTAGTATTCTTAGATATTTTATGCTTTGTTGATGTTCATATTGTAAAGTGTTTACGTAAAGGTCTCCTATGATAATGATATTTTTGTTTTTATTTAGATCAGTTAATGTACTTTTAAGTGCAGCTAGAAAAGTTGTTGTAAGGTTGTTTTTGGAAGGAGATATGTACATAGCAGCCTTTGGTGCTTATCCGGCGACCTCTCTAGCCGGACTCTCCCAGGCCATCGCCTCGCATTGCAATGGGTGGGTTGTATTCACACGCCCATAACTCCTGGATGTACTAATCCCCAGCTTCCTACCAGCAAATAAATTATATTGGTGACATACGCCGATTACTTCAAAATCCTTTGCTAGACCTCTTCTTGAAGATAGTGGGGCATCGATTTTTGTATTATCATTTATGTTAATGTGTAAGTATATGTTGTAATGTATAAGTATCTATACAATTTTCTATGCAGTTAAAGTGCTCATTTAACGTAGAATTAAATTGCATGTTTGAAAAAAAACACTGTTATGGAATCATGTTGGCAGATAAAGCACTTCAAACTTTCGACGCTTATTAATGATAATGAACTATACCTTTTCGTTAGCTGGCAAATTCTATAACCGCATACCATCATCCGTCTACGCGTGACCGCTAACGGAAATTGCATGGCGAATATATTCATAGGGAAAAGCTTTAGCAAGCCGTTTCACCGGCAATCTGATTGCGTTAATTCAAGAGATGATATCTCGTTCTGTGCTTTCATAAGCATAAGGCGTTGAGGATTTTAATTAAAAATCCAACATGATCCATCTACAAAAAAAAACAAGATTACAACATCGTGAAAATCTACTTATAATTGTTAATCGTAGTTTTTTTTAATTTAAAACATTCCAATTAAAAAAAACACTCGATTGTAAAATGTACCACAAAAAATTGTTTTCTGAAGCAGCGAAATACTGACTTGTATTAAGAATTTGGAAAAACAAGAAAAGAATTTCTTTTCTATAGCCTTTTCGGCTACGTTATTTCCTTAGTTAATAAACTCTAGTTTTTTGTATTTATTTAACTATCAGAAAATAAGAAAAGTTGGCACATTGTGTGTAAAAAATCCATTTCTTTAATAACATTTTTTTAAAATGATTCGTAAAACACAAGTAGTACTACGAGTAATACGGGCAGTATCTACCTACTTACCGTATTTTTTTTTCAATGGCTTAATTGAACCGACGAAAATCTGTGCTCACTTTACATAACTGACTAACTGCTTTGGCAGAAAAAAAACCTAAAATAGTGAAAAACGCAAGAAATGCGAAGTGGGCGTGTTTCGCGATTCAAAATTCTGGCAAATCGGACGTTAAATTTTCAATACAAAACTGTTTCATCATTATTATGAAGATTAAATAGGAAATCGGATGGCAATATACGATCTAGTATGTGTTGAGGGAGACAGAGCTATGCAAATAGGCTAGAACCAAAAGGTATTAAGTCAATTGAGACATTGTTTGCCTTTCAAATTTTTATGAAAGTCATTTTTAGTGAGCATTATATATTTATGAATTTAATATCATAAATTTATCAACCTTCTCAAAATGTGGAGGTTGAACATTCTGAATATTCATGATGTATATTTTTCTTTTTAATGTAGTAAAAGCAAAATAAGAGAAATTTAGACCTTTTTAAACACCGTCTCCATTACATTTCCATAAACATACATACAACTGGTTGTTAAAAGAGCAGAAACTCATTTGCAGTTAGGTTTAAGATGCCAACATTAGTTTGAATGTTGAAATGTTTTGAAATAAGCAATTTTCTAACAAACTTATTAACTGTTTAATTTTAAATAACATTTAACCTCTTTTCGAAATGGATGTTTCCTTTCTGCAACATTTACTATAGTCATTGATACAAATAAAAGAGACATTTAATTTTCAAAATAATTACATTTACAATACATAATATTAAGCTATAACATAGTAAGCTTATAACTCTTTTTGGATGTAAAGTACTAATAAACTAATCTTATAACATATATGCTGATGGCCCACTCGCTTCAGAAAAAAATGTATCTTAAACATCGTAATTTAAATTATTTTATTTTTTGTTAGTTTTATTTATAATTTTTTAGCATATTTAATGCTTACTAAGGAAATTTATCAATAAAATCTCCCCTTCTTCATCTTTTCGTAACAATTTTAATTTAAAAAAGTTTTTTTTATTTTTGAAATTATAATGATGTTCGACGTAGCTACAAAACGAAAATCTACGTGCGAGCTTTCTTCCTTGTTCCGAAAATGTGATAATATGAATTGAAAGTACTTTTGCATTCCAATTTTTATATTTTTCGTTTTTTTTTTACGAAAATCTGCTAAGTGAATGAATATTTTACTGAAAAAGGTAACCCACCCTCCTTTAAATTATTTCGAATATTGGAATATTCGTTCGCGATTTTATAAAAAAAAGCTTTGTTATTTATTAGGTGAGAGGAGCTGGAGGCTAGGGGCTAGAGGCTTTTAAGTCTGTCGGTGGATCCATGGGGGCGCGTGGCTCTCGGAGCGGAGGAAATGATTATGTTATTAATGATTCCTCTTTGGCCGCAACCCACCCCGGTATTCCTTTTATGTGTAGTAATTTCCTTCAGTTATTTGGGACAGGTAAGGGATGAAGGATGAGATGAAGATCCTGTGTTTGTGCTCAGAATACAAAGGATCGCTTCCTTTCACCTTTTGAAGGTTCTTTTGTGCACAAGTTCAAGGTAGGAATAGATATATATTATTACGTTATTTTCTGGTTCCAGGACCTTACTGGCTTCCAAAAATTCATCCACAAATACACAATAACGTATTTAAATTAAAAATAATAACATGATGACTTGTTTTTTATACTTAAATTGATGGAAGTCAAATAATAATGTTGTTTAAATAAATCATTAAGAATCTGGTAATCTGGGAATCTTCAAACATTTTTTTTAATTAAAACAAAATTAGAAGTTAGATGATAAGGTAAGTACCTACATTATGTTTTTTTTACGACAGACACATACATTGTGGGGAGAATAAAATTTCAAGCCCTTAAAAACATGATTAATTGCTTTTTACAAGTGCGCAATAAAAATATTACTTGGCCATTTTGATAGCGAGCGTGGTCATAAAATGTGTTTAAATATATATTTTTGGAGAGAATGGGTGTTGTAGGAGCGAGTAGGTTCTATGTTAAGAATGAAATAAGCAGTTAAATTTTCACGACCCGTTCCACACAGAGGGACATATGGCGCGGGAGTCGCGGCAAAACGGAATGGCAAGTTTTATTCTCGGGTTTAACGCCGATATATACCTTCTACCGCTAAAGAAACAATTGGGCCTGAAAAAACCATTCAAATGGGAATCTGTCTTTATTCAAGGGCCTACCTACTCACTTACACTACACTTTACATGTTGTGTCAAACCCTTGAAGTATGAATTTGTTGAATCCTCAAATGGTGTGGAAACTTGGTGCGAATAAACAATGTTATTGTTTGGGAGTGGTCTATATTTTGCAAGAAATTTTATCTAACTGATGTTGTTAAGTGGGTTTGACCCAGGGTACAAATAATAATAATTGTATAAACGTTGTTCGGTAGAACGCGCCAATCTAGGTTAGAATTAATCATCTAGAATGTTTATACTCAATAATCTCAGGTGTGAAAGTTCGCAACCAAGGTCGCGTGTCAGTATCATGATAGTTTCTTTTGTTTTAGGATGGTATCTCAATGTACATAAATAAAAGGCGATGCATGGATTGATATTACATGTATTAGAAACCTTTTGGACATTTTGCTGATGAGCCCTAGCTCAACAGATTAACAGAATTATATAATTTTGACT
The DNA here is from genome assembly GCA_026573805.1 of Hesperophylax magnus. NCBI lineage: Eukaryota > Metazoa > Arthropoda > Insecta > Trichoptera > Limnephilidae > Hesperophylax > Hesperophylax magnus. Next base: position 7,642,856 of record JAIUSX010000010.1, on the reverse strand, counting down.
TACCCCAAAGACCGACCAGTTTTTAGCTATCTGTATCTAAACTATGGGAGCCGAACATCGCGTTTTCTAATGCCGAACACTGCTTTTCTTGATGGGAGAAGCGACGGAACGTCCCGCACACCCATTCGGCGGCGAACGTAACTCCGTAGAAGCGTGATCCGTCTTCTGGAAAGGTGGATATACTCCTCCTGGCCACACCCATAAACTCCAGCTATCTATAAGCGCGTAGCCGTTCCTGGGGATGCTGCAACCCATACATAGGGCTCTTTCTCGGCCCGTCGAACACGTGCGATGTCGGGATTCAAACTCCAGAAATCAAAAAGAACGAAGTTCCCGATTGACAGCCATGCATGGCACAAAATATAAATCGCGTATGATCCAATCCTACGCAGGATTGACCGTTACTTTACGGATTCCCGTTCAATCGTATAACGGCGGTCGCGTGGTCCGTCCGTAACAACTTCCGTCCAGCGAAATCACTATTACCCACTTCGGGAATGGTTATTTTTCGGTCACAAAAACGTTTACCGCCGTGCCCGTAAGCAAAATCGCACTCATCGGCGACAAAAAATAAGGAATTACATTCCGTACAATTAATTATTCAAAAAACGAAAAGCACTGCGACCATCGTCTGTACAGTCCACGAACCCACACGTTGACTGTCCAGCCAAGAAGTGATTTTTGTTTCCGCCCGGTTCAGATGTTAAATTTTAAATTATGATTCGAAATTTTACCAAAACCAATACCAGCGACAATCGCCCAGTTCCTAACTAGGTTAGAGAATCGGCGAGGATAAATGTGATGATGCAGAACAAATTAATAAATAAAATATTAAAACAAAAGGAGTCTAGCCCTGCATCGTAACAATGTTTTCTGAATCTTAATGCCTAATACTGGTGTTGGTAAGCATGTACCGTAGAAACGTGTGAAAGCAATGCGTTCAAATTTAAATTTTTGTTGTTGTTGATTTTGTAGGAATAAAAATTTATGTTTATTTTGTGAACCAGGTGAAAAGTGAAGAGACAAGTCTTTAAATAAAATAAAAGGACTGTGTAACTTCTCTAAAATTTGAAACGTTTTAATTAAAAACGTCTGTGAAATGATTTTTTTTTCATTTCGTTTTATGTTTGAAATTGAAATATGGTAATTTTGAATAATTCAGTTTATTTCAAATACAAAAATTGAAATGACAAATTTATCTGTTTTCTAAAATTTTATTTGTTTTTATGACATATTTAAACTGAAGAAATATAGAGAACATTTAAGAAAGTTTGGAATTATTTCGAAATTCGATGAGAAATTATTATTATTTCAAGTAACTCTCTTTGGCTGAATAAGCAATGTACTCTATATATTTTAACGAACTATTTTATGCCAGTTTCTTTTGTACATCTCAATTAGTAAGGTTTCCACACACACGTCTATTTATCAATTGAATAAAATTTTCACTACGTTTTATAAAGGCTGTTACAGGAAAAACCATGTGTTAGTACAAATTGTTGAAATTTAGACACACCAGAGCTCTTTCATAGGCCTAATAATGTTTTTAAGTTCATGCAAAGAAACAGTTAAAAAAGCTCTGCTGTTTAATTATTGTTACGCGTTATTGTTGTTACGCCTTCTGAAGGTATTATCAAACAATGGTCATGCCACTTTTAGACAAGAAGGTGAAATAGCTGTCACGCATGATAATGATAACACAGCGAAACTTATTTACAAATAAACTGTTTATATGAATTGAATAATAACATTATTGAAAATAAAAATTAATCCAAATTCAAATGGGTTTCTACAAATTAAACTTTTTAACAATAAACAATGAAAAAAAAGTGAATAATTGGCTGTATCAGAATCGAGCACAAACTGTTTTCAACTTTTAAAATAATAAAAAACTACGATTTATTTCGGATGGTTAAATATCACGATGTTTTAAGTGCTCAAAAAACCGATATTCTGTTTAAACACTGATTTCATTTTATAGTTCATATTTTATTCTACCTGGTTTCATAAAAATGGTGGTAACATAGAAAAAAACTTTTAAAACTCGGCCTAGAGCCAATCCGATAATCTTAGAACTTTTTTCATCCTAAATTTTTTGATATAATCAAGGTAAAAATGGAACATTTTATATCTAGGTACTTATTATTCTATATTGCGAACTTTTGGAATATTACCAGATAGTCTGAACAAAGGAAAAATAGCTTGTAGTCTCAGTTTTGTACTCACATTTTAAAGGTTTGAAAGAATTGAAGGTGTAGTACGGGCGAGTAAATTGGACTAGTGTGTTATTACGGACCAAGCTATTATTTGCAAACCTTAATACTCAACCCACTCGAAGATTGCATACACCGATGTGTACATTGCTCGAACAAACTGCTGTTCGCCCGACTGACCAAGACGATCCTGTGTTCCGATCATTAAAAGCATGGTGCCTGTATATATATATAATGCTTAAAAGTATATATGTGGCTATCGTTATCATGGAAGGTAAATTCTTTGTGAACACCGTTATACTCTAGTTTAAAATTAGTTCTTAGAAATTTTCATTGAAACCGTAAGATCTGTAAGTAGGTACTTAATATCTACCTTGATGAGAAGTCATATATTTTTCGGTAAAATTTTTGAAAATTTCATATAAGCAATTACACAATTTGTTCAAAGCAACGTCACCTAAGGGTCATAAGACAATATAACATCTTAGTGACAACCCTTTTTCCAAAATTTCTTCAGGCAGAGTGTACCATAATATTGAAAAAAATGCAAATACGACGATTTCGCATTTGAAAAAAAATAACTGATCATTACAACGGCTCAGACAATTATGATAAATGAATCAAACCCACTTGACTGTGCAATTTTGGGGCCTACTATGAATAAAATGGTTAAAAAATCTTAGTTAGATATTTACTTTATTCAAACTGCCTGGGAATTCTTTAAGATCAAGTCTGTAACGATTAAAAAGTTTTTCATAAAAAAATATCTCTGTATTTTAAATAATATACGAAGTATTCGACTTAGTTGGCGTGCAGAGCATTATGTATAGTACATTCTGAATAAACAATAGTAATTAATATTAATAATAGAATTATTTTGGTTTTCAAATAATATTTGACATCCACTTAAAAACATCGCTTTGAAGCGTTTTTACAATATTGTGTGTCTCAATTTTTTGACTTTATCGAAACCTTGATAAGGCTTTGACTTGACATTATCATATTTATGTACATTTTGGCCTCCTTTCGAATTCAAATTTGTTGTAATTCAATTCGTGTTATTTTATAAGTCTTTATATATATATATATATTTTTAATGTACGTAAAATAATAAATAAAACCACGAATGTGCATTTAAGACACATTAAACCAAGTTATTGTTTAAAAAAAAATAGTAACCAATGTCACATCAAAACAGTATCGGTAAACAGATTTTTAAATTGCAAAGCTCGTTTATGTGCTTTTTGTTTGTTGTTTTGGGTTTTGAAGCTTACGCGTGGGAAGGGAAAAAAATCATTGTTGTCGAGGAAGGTTTTACGAGTATAAAGCGTTTTCTAAAAAAACAACTTAATTTATATATAGTACATGCTTCGGAAAAAGTCTCACGATTTGTATTATTCACATGGAAACAAGTTTAGAAAGGGGTTTAGTAAATAGCGTTGAATAGATCCATTGATTACATTTTTTTGTTGTCCAGCACTAACAACTTATGATAGCAAAAAATCATTTCAACTTACAATATCTGATGTAAGTTCACCGATAAACGATTAAATACCTACTCAGATCTATATTGTTTCACGCTCAAAACGCAAAACTTCAAAAGGTGGTTATCATTAGAATATAAGAAGATATTTATCACCACTGAATAGAATAGTTATAACACGCACTAGAAATGCCTTCCATTTAATTGAATGGAAATCAATGTCTCCAGTGAAAAGAGATACTTTTGATTTAAGTGAATTTTTGCACGCGCTATGTCTCTTTCACACTTGCCTGACATCGTATATCGCTATTCTATTTGAATTTCATATTGACGATCAGTAGTTTTGTACTGAAAATTTGAAGCCCGATTTTCCAGACTTTATCACGAATCATGAAACAAACATTTCTTGTGTTTTCTTTATTCCACGTTTCTAATAAAGTTTTTCAAACGGGGCTAAAAATTCGATATTAACATTATTATTTATTTTGAATGTTTTTGCCTTTACTTTTTCCAAGTAAGGTTAGGCGCGTCAAAAGTGTAAGTTCGTTTTCTCGTAACATCTGAAATTATACTGATGTTATGTACCTTAGGTACGAGCTCCTTTATTTATTAAAAGAATAAAAAGTACGTCTCTCACATTTAGGTCCTAAATTGATATAATGTAATAATATTTTATTGTTAATTATATTTTATTCAATATCTGATGTTTCGTGGTAAAACATGAATCTCATTGTTGGTACACATAATATTATATCGAATGTATGATTAATTTATAATGACGGTGAATATAGAAGTGTTTATTTTCAAGTATCAAACAATATTATATAAATACATAATAAGATTAGCTAGGTTATGAGTTAATTCGTACTCCGTCCTCTACTTGCCAGACAGTGAGAACTTTTGCAATGTTATTCTGTAATCCCAGATTATCCCACGAAAATAATCTACTTCAATAATTCTCCTGGCAAAGCTTCTTACGTCGAACGGAGCTCCGATTATTATTACAATAAAAACGGATAATCCGCAACATTTTGACGGAAATGTTTTAAACGGAATTATGAACGTAAATAAATAATTAATTCGTCGTTACAGCCCCGAAACAATGAATTATTACATTATTTTTAAGATAAAAGGACAGTTTTTGGATGGTCTTAATTCTTTCAAAATGTTGGATAAATTTTTTGTTTTTTTTTCCGTCAATTGATAATCTTGGTTGTGGAAGTGCTATTTGCTTAAGTATTCATTTCAAATGTATGAAACAGATTTGACTTATCTACTTGCCAGATTATCAGAGAGAAACTGGAACAATATATGGATAGCTTCTACATGTACGTTTGATAACTAATATTTGTTTGTGGCAACCAACTGATCGTCCCCCTTCCAAAATGGCAACTGTAATTGGGATATCACACCCGTCTTGAATAGTGGAGCTTCTCACTTGGTCCCATAGTTTAAATCTCGACATCCCTTTCAAGAATCTCATTTCGGAATCCTGAAACGTTGAACGTACCTTTTTGTTAATCATCCGGATTTGACGTCCATTAGTAAGGGCGCAATGATACACTGACTTAGACACTGTTAACTTGAATGTGACACTTCGTTCTGCTTTGATTACATTTCAAATGTATAAATGATGTAGCAATCCTCTTGCCGCACCTGTTCCAGGATCCCCTCCCAGTTTTTCCATGGTTTGAGAACTCAACACCAAAGTACTTAGAATGGTCGACTGAGCCCGATTAGCATTATGGTTGCACTGTGATTGATTTCTTCCTATAACCATGACAACTTTATAAATATTTTAAAGTTCTTAGCTTCTTATCTGTCGCCGCTCACCGTATCTTTGCTTGAGAACACCCGTGGATTGACGGTACTGATAAGGTTATGCATGGCTGAAAACATTTGCTCACAGTGTACTAAGCAAGAAGTTCAAAGCGACAAACTGTTGTTTACTAAGATATTTCGTAGAAAACTTTTACAAAAATAATGGCTTGTATCTGAACACAATAGTACAATCATTGGTAACCTGTCACCGTAAAAAATGACCTCTTGCAATGTCGTCAGCAAACAATAACAAACTGTCTTCTATCCAAACAAACAAGAACATCAAATAATATTTACATGTGGTCGTCATTATTATCTTCATACACGCGGTAAAAAAATCCTGGATGACATGAAATTACGTTATAAGATTTTTGATGTCCTTTATATATTTTTTTATTCTCTTCTACCTTCCCAGTGAATATCTATATTCTTATGTCAAAATAATAAAGGTGCAAAATGATTAATTATCTCTAAGATTGTGAAAATAGTTAGTTTGTTTTGTTTGATGTACCTTTTGTGTGGAGTAAAACTATAGAAAGTTACCATTGTAATATTGAGAGATGTAGTGCTTAAAAAATGACAAACCCACACATCTTAATTTGACAATTTATATTTCAACTTATGAAAACACGTCCTTTAAATTCATATCATTCTGGCAGAAAGGGGCTATAAATTATTGCACGCCTCAGTACCTAACACCAATTTATAGGGAAACCAAAAACCTGGGCACGAGCTTAGTATTAATAATAAAGCTCGATTTGAGCCATCAATTATTATTCAAATACCTTTTTTTAAACACTTGCCGCGCCGCAGAATTGATGGGTTTGGGACCTCACGGGGCTTGACCCTGTCTGTTAAATACAAATATATGGATACCTTATTATAGTCGAAAGAAACCCATTTACCTATGGATTTACCTGGCTCTGATATGATTCGATCACCGGTCAAAGGGACGAGAGAAAATAATATTTTTTTGAAATATATTTCAAAATGATGAGGCAAAATGTTGGAGTGTGTTTGAGGTTGAATATATAATATTGGCATGTGTGTATCAAGTGTAGCATATAGCGATCACAATTGCGCAAATTTTATTCATATAAATCCAGAAGTAGTTTTTGACATATGGAAGTAGTTTTTTTTCTTCGCTAGAAACACCACTCAAGAAAGCGACTGCCGATTTAATGAGAAAATGATGGTTGAAAATTAACTATTATACATAACGTAAAATTAAGATCATTCAGAAATATTTAAAAAAAAAACACTTTGCTCTTCGCCGGGCTTTTTCAACTCGTACGCTCTCATTTCAGAACTTAGAATTTCACAACTCTTCCAGTCAAATAATTAAGAATAAGAATTCACATGACTTAGTAGTCAATGTCTCAATTTGAAGGAAGAAGAATGAAAAAAAACCGAAGTACTTTTAATTTTAAAGGCAACAAATTGACGACATGCGTGTTTTGAGCTTTAATATTGTTGTTACGCCTGAACCAAAGAGAGGTGCGCCGTCAATTTCTCAGCAAAAACCGCCATTATGGCGTGTCAGCTAAAATTTGGAACCAAAACGTTACTCTTTATAACAAGACAAGTTATATTGTGTGTTTACTGATGTTTTAATGAAATGCCAATTTATTTGATATTTATAAGTCTCCGGTAATTACCAACTCACTACACGTATAATCTTGTTCCCGAATTTACATTTTTCCATGATATTACACGCTTGAAGATACTGCCGCGTGTGTAACGAGCCGTGTAGGTTGTGTTTTTGCCCTCATAAAACGTTTCCTCTCATTTTCAGCACAGAATAAGGACCCCGGCCGCTGTCGGAAAGTATTGTTCTCAAAATGGACAGCCTTTTGACAATGTGCCTTTCGGTATTGTACATTGTATCTTCTATAGAGTAGAATATATATTTTCGCTGATTTTAATACCGCTTGTATAATATGAAAGACGGCTGCTTCTCCGCCAGGCAAATTTGACCGTGGAGGCCTTAATAAATTTCTAAAACTTTGACATCACAATTTATAAAGAAGGCTAACTTTTGTCATGAAATAAAAATATTATGATAATCTTATCGATTTACCGCGAGGTTAAGAATGGAAAAGTAAAAGAGAATGCCAAGAATAATAAGCTGGTTTCATAAATTAGAAATAATATTGATATAAATTTGCTTTGATGCTAAGGAAATGGTACATTGATAAACGAAGGAGGTTGCGTTGAAAAATTGATGAAAACAGAAAACTAGAATATTTTTGACTCTTTGATGAAAAATTTTTGCTAGTTTCAAATAAGGGTTAGGTCGGAAGAAAAAATCCTAAGAAGTCAACATACGACCTCCGTGGTCGGGGGGTAAAGCTCTCGACTAGCAAGCCGAAGGTCGCGGGTTCAAATTCAGGCGTGAATTTTAAAAAAGTAAATTTTATTTTATTAATTTGTGTTATTTCTCAATTTATTCATTTTAAATAGTATATAGTATATTTGCAGTACTTTCCAGAGTGGAAGATACTCTCAGTATCGGCCTGTTGTAAGACCACCACTCAATAAAACCAAATGGCTTTAGCCGTGTTTAGTGACCAGATCTGAATAGACGGGTACTCCTCTACCTTCACTTTCCCCATCTCGTTTCCTTTACACAACCTTCAGCTTCACAACAAACATCAATTGGGGAATGCAACAGTCTCACTGGCTTAAGATGGTTGGGGGTAGTTTAGATTCTTTTGCGGTATTCATATTAAAAAAAATTCAAACCACCTATATAGATCCATGATCAAACAAGTTCTTTTAGGTCAAAAGAAAACGCTATTGTTTAGAATGGAATCTTTGGTGCTCTTAATAAGGAATATATTTTTATTGTTAAAGGTTATCTTTTGCGTCATAAAAAAAATCTCTCTAGAATATATATCGACCAAACCAATCCAGTTTAATTTTTTTTTAATGAGGTGCCATATGAAGTAGTGTAAAAGTATAATATTTGGTTTGTTTAAAATGTTTGTCATAAATTATTTTAATAAAACGTTTTATTCAAATAGGTACTCGCAAAAACACAAAAACATTATATTTAAACAATGATGATCGGTTTTCCTCTAGGCTAACTTCTCTGTGTCCTGTCGGAATTCCCACGAAACAGGAGGCAAGATGTTATAATATATTATGAAGGTTTGTATTCCATCTAAGCCAGATATCTCAACCCACACCGCAATAATTAATTAAACTCAGCATTACCGTTCCGAGAAAACGTTCCTTGGAGTCAATACATTGTCATATCCACACTATCGATATCCCGTATCCACCTCTATTGTTAGGTAAAGAAGCTGAATTGTATGTTATCTAAGTTCAGTTGACCCCCAAAAAGCAATGCTTTTAATTAGGAAGCATTCACATTCATAAGCCGAACTATTTATTCATTGGATTTGATTGGAACTCCAATATTTATGGCGACCTAAATAATAAACCATCACAATAAATAGTATAAAAGAAAGCATTTTTCTAAGATTAGCTAAAGCAACATATTATTTAAGAATAGACAACACATAGAAATAAAATAGCCGTATCTCTCCGAAGTGAAAATGATTAAAACACTTTGCCATACTCTTGAATCAGAAATTAAAATCGCAGCTTCGTATCCATAGTTTGTGTAAATGTTGTAGGTAGGTAAGAGAGCTGTTATTAAATTATTAAAAAAATAATTTCCATATGTTATGATACCAAGCTAGCTAGCCAGGAGCTTAATTATCATTAAATTTACATAAGATTGGTACACTCATGTGAGTGATTGGCACTGAACTGGTTAAGAAAGATGATGCTCCTTCTTAAATGTTTACTGTGTATAAAATTGTGTTTAAATGGACACTTTAAAATATGTCAAAAAGCTAATCAACAGTTTGAAAAAGAAAACAGAAAATCGAAAAAAATCACAATTTTATAATTATATATTGTTGTTAAATGAACAGTTCATATTATAAAACAGTATTTTTTAAAATATACATAATAAAATAAATGTTCTGACTGAAAGATTTTAAAAAATATTGAAAAATAAAAATTCATCTTATTATTATAAATTGTAAAGAAACATTTTAAAACAACATAAATATATATCGCTGGAGAAACGGCTCACAATTACAATAATCTTTAAACAAACACGCAGAGTTAGCTTACATAATATGTAGATATGTTAGCTTATACGTGATAAATGACGGTTCTGTATTTTTGAGATTGACCTCGCCACTTTAATACCAAGTATCTAATGCTTTATAAATATATAATTATTTTCAAATAAAAACTGTATGCAATGATTCATAAAAAAAGGGTTCGTCTTCTTAAAAGCCGTTTCTTTATAAAATAAATGAATAATAAAACAAAAAAAAACATTTTAAGAAAACTTACCATTTAAGATGAGAAAAATCGCCGCAGTTAGGAACTGCCTGCTAAGCCGAAAATCTTTAAGCCACTTTAATCTTTCCATGTTGTCAAATTGATGAATTTTTACAAAAGTCACAAAGTTCTTTAAACATGGTTTTAAGTCAACAATCCGCTATCACTTCACAGAATACTGTTATTCAACACATCCAAAGCAAAAATTTTATTTTAAATAAGTTAATAATTTAAAAAAAATTATCTATTCACATTTTTGCTGTGACACTTTAGATTTTAAATTTAAATACAGCACTTTAATTGAGATAACAACGTGATTAATTTGATAAGCTCCCTGTAACCCGCTGTAAGTGACTTAAGTTTTGAATTATTAATAATGATGCGTCGAATATCCGTTAAAGTAGTTTGCATGCGGCGGTTGGCGTCGCGGCGCTTGCTACAGCGGGCGTTCGGTGCGGCCGCCGGGACGCTAGTGGCCAGGGGCGACAGGCAGCGCTGCGGCGCCCGCCGGAAGTATCCACTGTGCGTTTACAATAAATACTCGTCTTATGCATAGAACCAAAACGTTATTTTAAAAGCTCCGGTGAAATTTCATTCATCATTCCGGGTAACGCTAACGGAAACAGTGAACAGAATATTTTAAATGTTCGCAAATGTCAGCGGCCGTGTTAAACTTTGAAGAGTAGATCATTTTTGAGGTTTGTGAAATTATTGGAATTTAAAGAATTAATGCTTTGGATGATTACTTTTACTATTAGTACCTATAGTCACGATGTTTATCGTAATTAATTAGTCGGGAAGTGTTTTAGGGAAGATATACGAAAAATTTTAAGACTTACCAAACTAAACATTTTAATAAATAAATAACAATTTTTTGTCATTCTTGCATTCTTGATTTTTTTCAATACCATTTATTTATTTAACGCCCAGAGGGCTTTTACATGGTTGGTAGTATAATTTTAATTCGACAGATACTTTGAAACATAAAAAATAAGAATAAAATTACATTTGACAAAAGCTATGCAACAAGTCAAAAGCTAAACACAAGAAACAAAAACAGAAAATTACAGCTATTTGTAGGTTTACATAATGTGTTTAGGAGTATTGTTGAAATAAATGTTTTAAATGATCCACAAAACTTGCCAAGTTGGTATTGAATTTCAACATCACCCAAGTAATGATTTCCCATGGTGTGCAGTCGTTGTATCGGAGAGTGGGCAATGTAGTTACGCTTATGTGTGCTGCTGTAGAATATTGTATTTTGTCGTGTTGTAACTATGGGTGTATGTATGTTTATAAGTTGCAGGAATTCACAACATTTGAATTTAGAGTTAAGTATTTTGAATAAGAACGATAAATCGTTTATTTTACATCTATCTTCTTGTATCATACGTATCCAGACCTCAAGAATCTTTCAGAGGAATTCATATTTACGTAAAAATTACAAAAACACTCAAACCCCGAAACCGCTCGATACCATGTCGCCGACACAATTGGAAATCTTCAAATCATAATTACTTAATGAAATTATGTGCTGTATGTGATTAATCAAGACAATTACATAGAAATATAACAGCAGAATACATCTGAAAATAACCATCCAGCACCTCACTCGGGACCTCCCGCCTTCAGAATGGCTCTCTCTATGAAAGCGACCCAGTATTTACGTGAAACCCCCTCCATAACACCCGAAAGGAATTCCATGATGGCCGCCGAGTTTTCAACCAATCACAGCGCAACATACTTCATTGACGCCCTTATCAAAAACTGATAACACGGATTATTGCAACCACCAAGGATGACATCAGATCCAATTTACAAGAAGATATTAGAAGATATAACCACAGAATAAATATCAATATCAAGAAATAATTAATTACTAACATAATATCTTAAAGAATTGTACCTAAATATGTTTTTCACTCCTTGGGGAATGTTCAAACCAAGGATATTTTGCTTCAACCCCAATATGAAACTTTGTATAATTTATTATAAAATAAATAAACGGGACTGAAGGAGGTGGTTTGGGTAAATTGAACTGACCTGGTAAGAGGTATAATATTAACATACAATTTTCCTCTAAACAAATTAATTGTAAAGAGGAAAAATACCTAACCAACTCACCTTTCATGAAAGGGATGAAAACTCCCCCAAGAGGGTTCGATTTGAAAACGTTCTATAAATAGAGAACCGAATTCCATACAAAGTCAGTTCAAAAAACTACCCCAAGTGAGAAACTTCTCTCCTGAAGAAACCATCTCCAAAGTCTACAAATCTCAAGAAAAATATTTTCAAGTGTTTTAATTCAGTATTAAATTCAGTTTTCTCCAGTCTTAAATTCCTTCCGTCGACTCAGACTTGGGAATCAATCCTTCTCTGATCTTGACATTAAATTCTACCCACCGAGACTGAAAAACGCTGAAAAGTGTACCCAGCTACCTTCGTATCTACAGTTATTATACGGACGGAATATTGTTTCGTATATTTGGTCCTTCGAGCCGGATCTACACACGTCTTCAGTCTCAATTAAAGGTGGTGATGCCGTCACTTCGCAGCGGCCGCAAGGCCTCAACATCATCTGAGACCAGCCGAAACCGAACCCAACCTGTTACTGAGAACCCCAAGAACCCGATGCACCTTCTGAATCAACTGAAGACTCTCTCCAAATGCTACGCCAAGAAATGCGCATTCGGGAGGAGCAACTAAATAAGCAAATCACAGAACTACAATAAACCGCACCTGAAGCAACTCCAAATGTACCTCCGAGCCCAGCAGCTAACATCACCATATCAGGACAAGAATACCCAACTCATAACACAATGGAGTACCAACCACAGCCGTTCCTGAAAACCGATGGCTACTCACCAACCCTACATTGCTGAGCGACATTACCGACAAACTACCAAACACTCTAAGACTAGCCTGGCTGATGGAAGTCCGTGGACAGCGCCCCCCCTGCCAACATCACCCAACTCGCTGCCTTTATGAAGGAAATAACTAACGCAATACCAAACAACGGGATGGTAGACCGCTAGCTACTTCAACCTTCCTCAACAACAAATCCACGGAAAACCCGTCATCCCGAAGATACTAATTGGACAAGATAACGCCTACCTAATTGTGTCAAGAGAAGTGCAAGAAAATAATGATACAACACGAATAATTTCACACACCACCCTAGGATGGATCGCCCATGGCGGATCAAACCCAGGATACGACCACCCTGCCACCACATTGGCACTTCAACGTGAAACTGCCTCAGACATACGATTGGAAGAACTTCTGAAAACAAATTTTACCATCGACTCACTTGGCGTGACCGCAGCAACCCGAGTCAACACAAACATACTACGAGCAATTGCGCTGATGACTGCAACAACCCGCCCCCTCCCTACTGGAAGATGGGAGACTGGCTTGATATGGCGCAACCCAGAAACCACCTTACCTAACAACCGACAGTGCGCACTGAGACGACTCATTTCCCTAGAGAAGAAATTAACAAGAGATAAAGACCCCTGAAAACAGCTTACACTGACAAGAATGATCACCTGATATCCAAAGGCTATGCGAGGAAGCTATCGAGCAGCGAGGCATCCACACGTACACCCCGACGATGATACCTACCATATTTTGCAGTAACCAACCCCAATAAACCAGGGAAAATCAGAGTGGTGTTCGACGCAGCCAGCCGATGCCGAGGAACCTCACTCAATAACCAACTGCTCACAGGGCCCGACCTGCTGTCATCACTCCTGGGAAACATCATGCGCTTCCGGGAAGGGAACGTTGCCATTGCTGCTGACATCAGAGAGATGTTGTTACAAATAAAAATAAAACCGGAAGACCAACAATCACAGCGATTCCTGTGGCAAACATCAACCAAGGACGAACCCGAAACATACCAAATGACTTCAATGATGTTTGGCGCCACCTGTTCACCAAGCAGCGACCAGTTTGTTTTGAGCAAGGTCGCTGAGAGGTACCAACACGAATACCCATCCGCCACAGCAGCTATTCGCGCTAAATTCTACATGGACGACTACTTGGATGCGGTAGACACTCACCAGGAAGCTGCCAAACTCACCCAAAATGTGAGTGCCCTCCTCGTGAAAGGAGGGTTCCATTCGACCAACTGGGCATCCAACAATCCAGCAGCTATTGCCAACTTTCCTGCCGAAGATCGCACCAACACCACAATAACCAGCAGCAACGGGAGCCCAGAAACAGAACGAGTGCTAGGAATCATCTGGGACCCTTCCACAGACCACTTCCTATACTCATTTAACGAGATGACTCCGTCTGAAGCTATCACATTACCCACGAAGCAACAATTACTATCAACAGTTATGAAAATTTTCGACCCCGTGGGCTTCATCGGCTGCCTGACGATCAGAACAAAAATGCTTCTACAAGAAGTATGGCGATCAAACATCGGCTGGGACGAATCCATCAAACCCGAACACGCCCAGAAATGGACAAACTGGCTGAACCTACTACACACAAACAACATCTCAATCCCGAGACGTTGCCTCTACAACAAACAGAGCAACGTAACCCTGCATCTCTTCTGTGACACATCATAACAAGCCTGCTGCTCCGTAGCCTACTTCACCGAAGAAGTAGAGGGAAAGACGCATACGACATTCATTGCAAGCAAATGCAAAGTCGCACCACTGAAACCTCTCTCCATTCCTCGCCTCGAATTGCAAGCCGCCCTCATTGCAGCCAGACTCGCCCAAACAATCCAAAAGGAGAGCACGGCCCACATACGCCGCACATGTTTTTGGACAGACTCTACAACAGTACTATGCTGGCTACGCACCGACTCCCACTTCCTACTCCCGCAGGGGGCGCCCGACAACGCTGGCACTGAGCGGCTATCCCTCACTGACACGGCGGAGTTTGGCCCGCACCCCCTCGATGGCGCTGGCACTGAGCGGCTATCCCTCACTGACATGGCAAAATCGACTCCCACTTCCTACTCCCGCAGGGGGCGCCCGACAACGCTGGCACTGAGCGGCTATCCCTCACTGACACGGCGGAGTTTGGCCCGCACCCCCTCGATGGCGCTGGCACTGAGCGGCTATCCCTCACTGACATGGCAAAATCGACTCCCACTTCCTACTCCCGCAGGGGGCGCCCGACTACGCTGGCACTGAGCGGCTATCCCTCACTGACACGGCGGAGTTTGGCCCGCACCCCCTCGATGGCGCTGGCACTGAGCGGCTATCCCTCACTGACATGGCAAAATCGACTCCCACTTCCTACTCCCGCAGGGGGCGCCCGACTACGCTGGCACTGAGCGGCTATCCCTCACTGACACGGCGGAGTTTGGCCCGCACCCCCTCGATGGCGCTGGCACTGAGCGGCTATCCCTCACTGACATGGCAAAATCGACTCCCACTTCCTACTCCCGCAGGGGGCGCCCGACAACGCTGGCACTGAGCGGCTATCCCTCACTGACACGGCGGAGTTTGGCCCGCACCCCCTCGATGGCGCTGGCACTGAGCGGCTATCCCTCACTGACATGGCAAAATCGACTCCCACCTCCTACCCCGCTGGGGGCCCCCCCCGACTGAGTTGGCACTGAGCGGCTATCCCTCACTGACACGGCGAAGTCTAAACAGCATCCTCTCGATGGCACTGGCACTGAGCGGCTATCCCTCACTGACATCGCAAAGCTTGGACAACACTCCATCGATGGACTAGCATTGAGCGGCTATCCCTCATTACCAGGACATAACAACCTGCGGAAACATCAAAAGAAGATACGTCTGAAGAACTAGCTGAGTACAGGCAAGACTGTACGGGGGGAGTGTATCATACGTATCCAGACCTCAAGAATCTTTCAGAGGAATTCATATTTACGTAAAAATTACAAAAACACTCAAACCCCGAAACCGCTCGATACCATGTCGCCGACACAATTGGAAATCTTCAAATCATAATTACTTAATGAAATTATGTGCTGTATGTGATTAATCAAGACAATTACATAGAAATATAACAGCAGAATACATCTGAAAATAACCATCCAGCACCTCACTCGGGACCTCCCGCCTTCAGAATGGCTCTCTCTATGAAAGCGACCCAGTATTTACGTGAAACCCCCTCCATAACACCCGAAAGGAATTCCATGATGGCCGCCGAGTTTTCAACCAATCACAGCGCAACATACTTCATTGACGCCCTTATCAAAAACTGATAACACGGATTATTGCAACCACCAAGGATGACATCAGATCCAATTTACAAGAAGATATTAGAAGATATAACCACAGAATAAATATCAATATCAAGAAATAATTAATTACTAACATAATATCTTAAAGAATTGTACCTAAATATGTTTTTCACTCCTTGGGGAATGTTCAAACCAAGGATATTTTGCTTCAACCCCAATATGAAACTTTGTATAATTTATTATAAAATAAATAAACGGGACTGAAGGAGGTGGTTTGGGTAAATTGAACTGACCTGGTAAGAGGTATAATATTAACATACAATTTTCCTCTAAACAAATTAATTGTAAAGAGGAAAAATACCTAACCAACTCACCTTTCATGAAAGGGATGAAAACTCCCCCAAGAGGGTTCGATTTGAAAACGTTCTATAAATAGAGAACCGAATTCCATACAAAGTCAGTTCAAAAAACTACCCCAAGTGAGAAACTTCTCTCCTGAAGAAACCATCTCCAAAGTCTACAAATCTCAAGAAAAATATTTTCAAGTGTTTTAATTCAGTATTAAATTCAGTTTTCTCCAGTCTTAAATTCCTTCCGTCGACTCAGACTTGGGAATCAATCCTTCTCTGATCTTGACATTAAATTCTACCCACCGAGACTGAAAAACGCTGAAAAGTGTACCCAGCTACCTTCGTATCTACAGTTATTATACGGACGGAATATTGTTTCGTATACTTCTAATGTATGTATTTTTAGAGTATTTAATAAGAGTATTTAAGTTAGAGTATTACTCTTTAAAATAGTGACCAAAATAGCTTTAAAATACCAAAACTACTATGGTTTTATTGGTTGTTTATCCAAAAATATCATAAGCTTGCAAATTTTTATATTTTATTAATATTTAAAACCCCCTTAACTACTTTGTAGTTGGTCAGCCGATACATTTTGAAAACATTTTTATGTATGTATAACGTGCTTATTTTTAAAATATTTTCCACTTCCATATAAAATAATAATGATTAACTGGTATAAATTAACATTTATGATGACAGAACAGGATACAAAAAGTTTACGAGAGTGTTAAGTTAAGTATGTTGTGTGCCTTTTAGTGTGTGTGTGCTTATGAGTATCTTGTCTGTCCTATATCTATCTGTCTATGTATTGTAGTCCCTTAAAATGTTATTTTTCTTTATCTATTTTGAGTGGCTTCTCTTACATATGTGCTTTTGTTGTATAATTAATATTATTAACATGACCTGCCGACAAATTGTTTTGGCATTTAAAAAAATAAATCAAAATTTTATTTAAAAAATCCATACACACATATAAGCAGGTTTGATATAGCGTAATTACTTTAATATATTTAATAAGATGAGAAACATAAACAATTAGTTAATAGATTCATAGATATATTATGCATACGAGAATTCTTTTTCTACACCATATGGGTCTACAATACTCAATCAAGAACGTATAGAATTCAAAACACAAAAATACTTCAACTGATCAAAAATTTTTAAAAGATTCATCTTATAATACAGGATTTAGCAATACGTTTGTCACGTCAACTTGATATTTGTGTGAATTTCCAAGTAATTTTGTAAATAATATTCTATAAAAAAATATATATTTGCAATCGGAATTTATTTAGAAATTACCAAAACGTGTCCTAATGGGGGCTGTAAATCCGCGCCTTAATGCGTTATGAGAGGTAAAAAGTCTGGCTCAGTATGTCTGTGTACATAGAGAAACAATAGTGCTTGTTGCTTTTCCATTAGATGGCGTTGTTTTAAAAAAACACGTTTCTACCTGTCGCAAGTGACGTGTAAAAGTATGTTTTTACATGTCACATGTGACATCTATATAATTGTCAAAATTTAAAAGCAATCGCTGAAAAACTTTCGCAGATTTAAGATTTTGAACAAACGAACATTTACATTTTTATTTATATAGAATAGATAGATTAAGGTGAGTTATACGTATTTCTTTTAACTATCAAATAAACATCGTACAATCTTTAAATTTATAACATCTTTAATTCCCAGCTTGAGTTTCATCCTTCACTCCAAATAAATTCCGATGGTGAGCGTTTTTCACACAAATAATTAATTTAACTAGCGCAGAACCGTTAAAAGTCACGGAATTTAAAATGAAAAAATAAAAATATGTAGGTGAAAATATTTACATATAAAAATTCAAAATTACAAAGTTTTTTAAAATGCCGCGGGCGAGAATCGATCCTCGATTAACTGCTTGAAAGGCGACTATCCTAATAACTATGACCAATTATTATACACCTACATATATATTATTATTATTCAATTAATTTACTATGTGTTCTGAAAATAAGACGTATTTTTGAATTTTAGAATGTTAACTTCTCACGTCCAATCCTAAACCATGGTGTTTATTTTCTATTTTCTTTTAATATGTTATTTTTGGTAGATTCCGATTTTATTCTCTCTTTCTTCAAGCAAGTGATTCCAATTTTGAAAATGACACATTTAAAGCAAATCTGAGTTCATTGAACTTGAATAATTTCATGCATTGACAATCGAAATCAGTATTTTTAGATAAAAAAATATTGTGTGATTAAGGCGCAGCGCCATATTATTTTTTCATTATACTGAAAATTTTCGATTAGAAAAATAGATTTCTAAATAGTGGTGTGAAAATCTAAAAGTGGTTTATTCGAATCATTGTATAAACAGATTCCTAAAAAAAAAAAAAATTCGTTTTATTGTTCTTTCTTTCGATTCTGGCTGCAGATATCGTTGAAAGTTTTTTTTTAATAATTCCAACTAAGAGTAGAATTTATCAACAATTGTACATTTATATTATTTCGTCAATGTATTACCATCTTCCGCGACATAAATATAAAAATCACCCCGAGCTTTCAGACGAATTTAAGTATCAGCACGACAATTTTGTTCTAAAGTAGAGTTTTGGAATATTTTTCTTTTATTTTAAATCGATAAAACCTAAGCCTTTGAGTTGCGTGGAACGTGCCAGGAATATGCCCCATGATCCTAACAATATCAAAACATTAGAGTTCTTTTTCTAGGCCACATGGGTCTCCAATTCACCAATCAAGCACGTGTGGAATTCAGAAAACAAAAATACTTCCGCTGATCAAAAAGCCCTAAAAAATAAGTTAACAAGATTCATCTCATAATACAGGATGTAGCAATATAAAAATCACAATTTGCAGTTTGGGTGAATTTCTTACTAATTTTGTAAAAGAATGTTCTATAAAAATTTGTTATTTTCAATCGGAATTGTTTATGAAATAACAAAAATATGTCTTGTGCCCCTGCACACCCAATTTCTACCGATTTATATATAACAAGTTTCTCATTAAATCCTTAAGTTTTTAAATTTAAAAAAAAGTTATTTTTGATGATAATATTTATACATTTGTTTTGTCGAAACGTTAATTAGATGAAATTCTCTCGATAGAAAAAAATCGCAAAGTAAGCTCCGTAAATTATTAAAAACACGTTCTCTTACTTAATATGTCAACGGCATGCAAAATATCATAGTTTATTTTTAAATGCAACTATTTTTATTTTTTTTTACCATTTCAAACGAGTAGTTTTTTATTAATTATTTTCACCATTTTCGCTAGTATATATAATTTTAATAACTTATTAAACATACATTTTTTAAATTCTTTACTCATTGTTTTATATTATTTTTAAAATCCTCTTTATTTCAATCTTTTCATATATTCTTTCAAATTATTTTAATGTAATTCACATAAACATACAAATAAATTAGTTAGTAAAAAGACAAAAATTAACTGTTGATATTTTATATGTACGAGTTAGTGTTTATGTGAATAACATTAAAATAATTTGAAAGAATATATGAAAAAAATGAAATATAGAGGAATTTAAAAATAATATATTTAATTTTACACTACTTTATTCTTTTAAGCTCTATATTTTTTATTAAATTATTAACGTTTAATTTATCTTTTTATTTCTTCTATATCTCATACTTGATGTATTTGCTTAATGTATAGCTTGGTGGTCTAAACATAAATAATAATTGTAATATTCATTTAACTGAATGATGAAAAATTAAGAACTAAAAATATATATTTAAAAAAAAAAAAAAAGAAAGACAAACATTCCCGGGTTACGAATAACCTGACAATATTTGAAAATCTCCTACTACTAAGCTGAAAATGTTGCTTGTGTTGTGATGGAGTACTTAGCCAGCCGAGGAATTGAACACACTACGCCTGGGTGGGACCCAAACGTGATGTCAACTCGGCCACCGACCAGTCAATATTTAAATATGTTTATTTTTACTAAAAATATATTTACATATTTTTTGTTCCTCCTTAAAATTACAAACTTATTTAATTTTTTTTCTTTTTACAGATAGTACAATTTCACAAAATAATAATAATAAGTTTTTAATATTTTCTTTTTTTTTGTAACAAATAGATATAGTGATATCCTTACTGGGATCTCCCGTGCTGAGGATTTCGTTCAAATATTATTAAAATTTAGTAGGATGGATAGTATAAATATATTAAGTACTTTTTTTTCTGAAATAGTTATAAATTATATTACATACTGTTTTTTTTTGAGTTTTCAAATGAGGTCATTCCATGAAGAATTTCTAAATTGTTTATGTGTTTAGTATTTGCAAATACTTATATCTTGCATGTTAATGCCTTTTGTGATGGAGGATTTGTCTCCAGAGACGTGTACTTCACAAGTATTATATTAATGTTCATAAGACAATCCATCCCCTAAAACGCAGTTCGGAAAAGCGCTACATCCTGTATGATGATGTGGTGCCGAGCATTCCAACCCCTGGTATATTTTCCAATCACGTCGCATTTTTTGCGGCAGAGTAATACTTTTTCTACTCGAGCAAATCAGTATTAACCCAGATTCTCAAACTGCTCACCGGAGGCGCCTACGTTTCATATTGCACTATCAGCTACATGGTAGATGCCCGTTGTCATGCTTTCAGATATTCTTTCAAAATTGTGTTAGTCAAAATATTCGGGGGTGCCTTGTGACTCGTCTATGACCCCCGAAAAAATATATTTAAAAATAAAAATTATGCATCGAAAAATGTGCTGACATTAAATTATATCTAGTTTAAGCATCTCTACATAAGTTTTTAGGGGTATAAGAATAATAGAGATGCAAACCTCATTTTCATAGCTAGCCCATTAGTATCTAAATTCGTTTATTTATTCATAAGGCCTTGCTAAAAAAGTGGTGAAAATTTTATTCAATTCATAAACGATATGAAAATATATCTAATATAAAAAAGACAATAAAATAGTTAATCGAAAGGTACATGCGTATAAACTTAATTTTCTCATTGAATTTTGGAATATTTTCAAGAAATTTTATGTTCTATTTTTTAAAGATTTCGTAAAAAAATCATTGAAAGAAACTAGATAAAAATAACTTAAGATTTTTGTATTTAAAATATTTTTTAAAATTTAGAAGTTGGAATATTTTAATTACAAACATGAAAAAAACACATGCTTTTACTCCAAACGTCAAAAAATTGCAGAGAATGTGAAATTAAAAAAAAACATTTCATTATTTTTATCTTTTATAATTATTTAAAATATATTATAATAATTCCCAGAGATTAGTAATGCATACAATAAATGAGATTTTGAATTCGTTGTTAGCGCAATATAAATGTTTATTTATTTTTACCAACACATACATAAAATATTTATGTTATTAAAAATCACCACTTTAATAGAATTCTTATAAAATTCACAAGGTAAAAGTCAATTTAAAAATAATATGTATGAAATAACCTTATTTTTTAAGAAGGGAATTTCACTTGTTAATCTGCTGCCAGTTATTTTGGAGCCCAGTTGAGGATGTTTTTTATTTGTACCAACTCGAATCAAAACTTTTTCAGTCTTTATACAATATGTATAATTTTTTGGTAAGGCTGAAAGTGTTTTGCACCAATTCAGCATCCACGTTTTTCTAATTCTAATCTTTGTAAATAAATAAATACACTTAACTAACACTTATGTGAAAAACAATTATTATACAGGAATAATTAAATGAATTTATTTATTACCATTTTACTATGGGAAAGTTTATTCAATTTTTTTTATTTTAAAAGAAAGGCAAACATTCCCGGGTTACGAATAACTTGACAATATTTGAAAATATCCTACTACCACCACAATAAGCTGAAAATGTTGCTTGTGTTGTGATGGAGGACTTAGCCAGCCGAGGAATTGAACACACTACGCCTGGGTGGGAACCAAAAGCGATGTCAACTCGGCCACCGACCGGTCAATTGTTGGGAAAGTAGCTTTACCCAATCCAAAAACGCGCAAATTTGTTAAGAAAAAGGACAATTGTATTTTTAAGTTTCATGGATAATGAAGATAAAGTATTGACCGCAATATTGAGAGGGGTTCATACTTGTAAATTCAGAATTTGAAATATTGACATAGACATTAAAGTGTTTACAAATATTTATCGACCACCATCAATTTGTTTTAAATTGTATTCTTCCTCGTAAATAACAACCTTCGATGTGACCTGTGACATAAATAAATCAATACCACGCCATTTATAATACGTAAAAACTTGATTTTCGTTTAAAATATTGAAAATTTGATTCATGAAATACGGTATTTATCTATAACGACCCATATTTTTTTTTTATTCTTTATATTGGCTTTCACCCATTAAGAGTGATCTTGGCCATACAATACAACATTTTTCTTATTAATAAATACAACAAATTACAGGATAAAATTGATTACACAACATAAATAAACCAAACATAACATAAACGTAACATAAACATAACATAACATAAACATAACATAAACATAACATTAACATAACATTAACATAACATTAACATAACATAAACATAACATAAACATAACATAACATAACATAACATAACATAACATAACATAACATAACATAACATAACATAACATAACATAACATAACATAACATAACACAACATAACATAACATAACATAACATAACATAACATAACATAACATAACATAACATAACATAACATAACATAACATAACATAACATAACATTACATAACATTACATAACATAACATAACATAACATAACATAACATAACATAACATAACATAACATAACATAACATAACATAACATAACATAACATAACATAACATAACATAACATAACATAACATAACATAACATAACATAACATAACATAACATTACATTACATAACATGAACATAACATGAACATAACATGAACATAACATGAACATAACATGAACATAACATAAACATATCATAACATAATATGAACATAACATATAATAAACATAACATGGATGTAACATAAACATAACTTAACAAAAACAATACAGAGCTGGTAATAATAGGTAATTACAAAAATAGGAACCTGTGCACAATAGTAGTGGGCATTTTTGTTATTTAAAAGAACAGATTTTTCCAAAATTAGAAGCATTTTTTTTTTTAAAAACAGTACTATGAAATGAATATAAACAAATACAATAAAAGAATCAAGAAAAATATACAAATGCATAAAGAATAGTGTTTTAACTCAGTCAAAATATGCAGAGTTGGGATTAGTAAA
The DNA here is from genome assembly GCA_026573805.1 of Hesperophylax magnus. Taxonomy (NCBI): domain Eukaryota; kingdom Metazoa; phylum Arthropoda; class Insecta; order Trichoptera; family Limnephilidae; genus Hesperophylax; species Hesperophylax magnus. The sequence goes on along the minus strand of JAIUSX010000010.1, from coordinate 7,619,158 downwards.
AATAGATGAAAATAAAGATGAAAATAGGAACCTGAACAAATGAATACAAATCAAAGTGAAAGAAATTTGGTTTATATTTATTATTATGGTCAGATATTAAGGCCATTTTTATAAATAAATTTTGCCAACAAATGGTAAATTTCAGGAGTGTTTAGACTAAGAAGGCAGGGTATACTGGTAGGCAATTTAATATCAAGTTTTAACAATTCATGCATGAAGTTTGGAAATTGGTCATTGATAGGACACTCAAAAAAATTATGGTCCAGAGTATCCTCTGACCCACAATCACAGTACGGCGAACTGACTATGTGGAACCTGGCAAGATGGCTAAGACAACAAGTGTGACCCAGCCGCATTCGGGTTAAGGAAGAAATATATTTTTTAGGCATGGTAGTGTATTTGTGAAACCAGGGCTTAACAGGAATAGAAGGTTGGATTAATGAGTACTGGTGACCTTTTATCAGAGAAGATTTTTTCCATTCAGAAGACCATTGGAGTTGGTACTTAGTTTTTAGAATATGGAAATGGTCTCTAACCGGAATAGGGATATCACTTAACGGACCATGGGCAGTGGCTTCCTTAGCAATATAATCAGCCATGTCATTCCCAGTAATACCGAGGTGTCCCGGTATCCAGGCTAGGACCACTGATGCATGAACCAGTGACATGGAATGCAGTAGGTTCCTGATCGAGCAGATTAGAGAGTCGCTACTGGAATTGAGTGGGGATGCGCTTATTTTTTGTAGTGAGCTAAGCGAGTCTGAAAGGATGAGTGCGTTTTTAATATTTAATGATTTGACGAGTTGAAGAGCTTCTATGATAGCTATGCATTCAGCAGAGAAAATGGAGCATTCTTTGGGAAGTTTGTGTGGGAAACACAATTTTCTGTGAGGAACATAGACACTGGCCCCGCAATGGGAGTCCTGACTGAGTTTGGAGCCATCTGTGAAAAATTTTATGTAATTTGGCCAGTTGTTTTCAATAATTGTGTTAAATTCTGCATTATTTAATTGAGTTGAGTTTTTAATGTTTTTTTTACTTATTCCGATAAATTGATGGACCTTCGGATAGAAAGTAAGGCTTTCATAGGGGTATGAGTATAAGGGAAGAGATTCATTGAGATAGGTGTTTCTAGATAAATCCAGGAAAGAGTTGTAGCAATCATAAAAAAGTGGAGGGGTATGATTTTTCCAAAAGTGATTTGTATTAACCTCATACTTTAACGATTGAAGTATAGGAATCAAGGGATGGGATAACGACCCATATGAAAGATCTTCTAAATTTGATTTCAACGTTTGGTGGTTTCTCCCAAAACAAAAGTTAGAAGGTTCGTAATAATAATAATAATAATAATAATAATATTTGGATGATTTTTATAGCGCCATTTTTGTGCGAAATCACCTCAAGGCTGTACAGATATATATTTTTTATTTTTTATTATATTATAGAAATAAACAGTTCATGATTAACAGAGATGAAACAATATACAGGACTTAGATGCTTCTTGTTGGGTACCTATGATATGTTTCATTTTGATGTCTGCTATGTGGTATGTTTACTCATTAATTACCAGGTGACGTGTGTAGTACCTATATAGGTGTGTGTTTATTGTATAAGTGAGTGTTTGTGTGTGTGTGTGTGTGTGTGTGTGTGTGTGTGTGTGTGTGTGTGTGTGTGTGTGTGTATGTATGTATACGCATTGAACAGTTTAAATTATTGACATGATCTACGATCATGATTTTTACAATGATCTATGTTATTACTAACTATATATGGAGATAATACACAGTACAATACTTACCTGGTAGGTCACTTGAGGTTAACACTTAATTAAAATTAACTAATTGCTTATTAGCGAAATTTAGATACAGGATTTAGGACATAATTGGATATAACTGGACTTTCCCTCAGGAATGGTATATTTAATTTAAGGGTATGATAGCTTAAAAGGGTAAGTTCTTAGTTTAGACCCGAATTCTGTTGGACTTTTTATGGATCTTAGTTCCGGAGGGAGTTTATTCAAAGCCTTCGGCCCAGATACTCCAAAAGCGCGATCATCAAACTTAGTATTTGGCTTAGGTTTCATCAGTCTGCCTACAGCTGCTGATGTTGCTGACGTAAGAGTTGACTGCCTCAGACCAGTGTTTTCCGGGACGCTAAGTTCAGAGATATAGGATTGGGCCATTTCATTGATGGATTTAAAAACCATCCAACACAATTTGAACTGGATTATTTCAGGACACCTGAGCCATTGAAGGTTATGAAGGTGTTCTAATGTATCAAGGCGCACACAATAAAATTTTTACAAAAACAAAAAAAAAAACAGAAAAGTAAAAAAATTCATATTGGAAGCATTTCATGGATATCAGTATACCACTAGAGCAGAAATGTGTAAAATCACCGGATAGTCATGGATGTGCTATTGCGTACTAATATCTCCAAGGAACGCTTTCCACCATTATCACACGAGTAGCAATGCACGGAGACCGGATTCGGTAGTTTCCGTTCGTTCGGCGTTAGAATGTTAGCATTGGAGGTCTAATTGGATTAATTGGTGGAACATTTTTTTCATTGTTAAATAAATTCAAATTATCAAAATTACTGTTAAAATTAATTTTTAAATTTATATATATTATAGGTTTTATTGAATTCTACAAACAAACACTTCCAGTTTTGAAAATGAAACAAAATTCAAAGCAAAAGTTCAAGAGTTCATTGAACCAGAGTTACAGAGAGTCACAAGTATTTTTTACACTTTCATTATGGAATGCGTTTTCAAACTATAAACGTGAGTTAAGGAAGCAAATTTACGCCTAATTTAAATGTGACTAAAACATTAGTAGATAGTGTTGGACGGCATGACTTTTGTATATGTAATGCGTAACTCTAGTCAGTTTTTTTAAATGTCATAAATTAAGAACAAGAAAACTTTCTGAAAAAGATAATAATTATTGATGCTCAGGCGATGCCAGGTAATCTTAACCAGTAGGTGAAAAATGATTTAATGGAAAGAGGTTACTTTTGCCTCTAACTTCTCAGTATAATTTTTTCGGTTTTGGGAACAAACAACTATTACGTAGAGTAAATTTGTTCACTTTTTGGAATAGCTCATATGGTCCTATAGAAATCGTGGTATTCTACCTTTCCGTCGTAGTTAGAGATATAAACTAGACTGTACAGATATATTGTACGGGACGTGTTTGCCTGTACAAGAAAATACTATAAATTATAAGCACTGGCACACACCAGACCTCAAACTGGGTAATGATTTAAGTAAAACACCGTGAGGTATTCTATCCAAACCATCATAAAAGAAAGACGAAAATTCACATTTTAATAATACGTATTGTACTGGTATACAGAACGTATAAAGGAGTCTAGCATATTTTTCCTATTTCTTACATTTCTTACAGCCAACCCAATTCACAAGAAATATTTATATGTATTTAAATAAAACTGGGTTTTAAAACATAGATAAAAACTGATACAATCGGAATGCTTTCAGCGATGATTTCAGATTGGAGCACATTGTGCATCAGCGCGCCATACGATACAGTAAATGGCGCAAGCGACTGCTTCAGCAGTGACCAGTTCAGTCGGTAGCCAGCAGGAATTGGCCAGCCTTGAGGTGATCAGCATCGGTGACCTGCAGTAGGCAGCAGGAAAAATTGGCCAGCCTTTAGGTGATCAGCAGCAGTGGCCAGCGAGAATTGGTCAGCCTCTAGGTGTCAGCATCAATGGCTAGTTCAGTTGGATGCCAGCAGGAATTGGCCTGCATTTAGGTGATCAGCAGTAGGAATTGGACATTCTTAAGGTGTCAGCATAGGTGGCCAGCAGTCGGTAGCCAGCAGGACGAGGCCTGCACACGGAGACGCCCTACTATTGTAATGTCTTTCGAGAGATGCGTCCGGCAGAGCCGATGGAGTACCGGCAGTAAATAGCTCGTTGCACATGTAATTGTAATCTTTAATATGATTGTGCCGTGATTGAGGAACTGAATAAAATGCAGCTTTCAGTTGAGACTCAGGAATGATAAATTCAAGTCATAGAAAAGATCGCGCTGTCACCAGCGATGTCGCTTCAACCAATTGTAGATCTTGAATATTAATACATGTTTTGTTAGTGAAGTATTTATAATATTTTCTACAGGTGGAAGTGCGACGTCAGCGTAGGCTTGCATAAACATATTTAAAGCTTTCGATGGAGGTGTTTTAGTTGCGCCAATTATTTTTGGTTAACTCTTGCGGTTGAATCGCCTGGTAACAGTCTTCCTTTTGCCAATATTATTATTTTGTTTTGGAAAATAAGGACATCGAACTCGCAGGTGTGTGCGACTTAGCCTCAATTGATATTTCAAATGACGCATTTTATAAAACGCAAGAACATCATGATTCACGTTCGATATACATGTGAGTATGTACTGTAAAGGATAAATCTAAAAAATCTAGAAACCGAAGGTTCCGACTGCAATTTGAGAAAAAAATATGATACTTTGTGTACGATGACGCTGTTGGTCGCGTCACCGAAATTATGTCGAAAATGGCGTTAGAACGTCTCTATGTTCTAGGAACACTTGTAATTCTGTGAATTCTGGACCAATTTTCTGATAAATAACAAAAAATTCTGGTATAACGCAAGAATTAAGAACTTACCTGTGCTTTGATGATTTGGCTGTATTCTGAATTAATGATGTCAATATCAGCTACCACTTGATAAGAAGGTTCCATAACGAATAATCACAAGTCACTTTTAAACATAAACTAATGTCCTTGTTATCGTGTAGAGTCGACAAAAGTTGATCGAATGCTCATTTAATACATTGATTAATATGAAAATCTATCACTGCACAAACGGCGGACATCACTGGCGATGATATCTAAGTTTCGCAGTATTTGAAATCGAATTTTATTTCGCTAAATATATCTCGGATATTGAGCTGATAGAGGTTGATTGCTTGCTTATATTTTAACGCTTGCAGCGTATTCTACGCCAATCAAACGCGGACACATATGGTATGGAACCACAAAAATGACAAAGGTCAAAATGGAACAATGTATGAATTTTTTATTAAATATTTTTATATGAGATGAGAACAAAACAGTGAAATTACTGTTTATAATACATTTTTCTTATTAAATTTGTTTTTTTGACATCAGTAATTTTAATTCAGTGTTTAGATTAAAAACTAAAGGTGAGCCATTATAAAACTTTTAAATGATTTATTTCAAAATTTTAATATTTAAAAAAATTTAAAAATGTTTATTTGAGATAATAAAATTTAAAATCATTTATCTCCCTTCAAAATAGATAGAGCCTGAATTATAAAAATTTTATTAGATCGTTAAAAAAAAAACAAAACGATATTGACTGCGTGATAGAAGGTTAAATGATACAAAAGACAGGTATATTATTTTGTTTATAGCTCCACAAAATCCATGCGTGTCTTATAATCTCGAAAAAACTGATATGAATAACAATTTAATACCAGAAAGGGTAAATACGCCCAATTGATTTCAAAAAAATATTATGTTTCTTTAACACGCAATCGCAGAAAAATAGAAGGTAATTGGACGAAAATGATTCTTTGAATACAGATTATATTATTGATTGAATTTCAGATCAATTAATGTAATATGTTCCAAAATTTCAGCCCGATTGCCGCTATTGATCCTGAAAAAATTGCTCTTAAAGTCCGTACCAAAATCTTGCAATAGTGCCGGTAAGAATGATGATTTTTGCACAAATTCAACTTTTTGAAGATTTTGATAACGATTTTGATAAAGACCCTGATTCTTATCATGATTCCAAAATTTCAGCCCAATTGCCGACAAAGATTGCGAAATTTCAGCCCAATTGCTGTCATAGATTCTGAAAAAATGGCTATTAAAGTTCGAACCCAAGTCTTGCAATAGTGCCCGTAAGAATGAAGATTTTTCCACAAATGATTTTTTTTTTCAAGATTTTGTTTGAGGCTACGATTTTGATAGTGTTCCCAAAATATTAGCCTGATTACTATTTTTTTTCGATAAAGTGATCGAAAAAAAATTAAATATTTATGACAACACATCCACAAAATAAAATAGAAGGCACTTTTTGGCAATGTATTTTTCTTGCATAAATCAAAACAGGCGGATGGTGTTAAGCGGGAATTTAAACCTTATCGCCATCTACGTAAGGGTTGTTATTGATAGCGGCTCAATTTAAAATACTACACGACGTAGTGCATCGCCTTAATAGAGTATACACGCCATGCTACACATAAATATGCACGCAATATTCCGCATGCTTAATTATTACAAAACAAGTGCAGAAGGTAATTTTACAATAAACAGTGGTCTTGATATCCTTAATAATATTTGCTTAAACTCTAATATTGACGTTTTATCGGATTCACTGCACATATTTGAAATTAGCATCTTGTCTGTGATGTAAATTGTTCAATGAGCATAAGTATTCTTTCACACAGATCATCACTTCCCACACCAACAAACACACTCACACCACGTCCCCCAGTTAATACTAAATATATGTACAACATGTTCATTCCAGAATGAATGCGATAATACCTTTTGTAAATAATTTAGATATAAGATTCATTTTCCCACCATTTTTAACTATATCGTAACATAATATTTTTACTCACATCTTCAAACAAGTATATCCCAAATAAAATAATTTATCGAATAGCCTTTTATAAACTCAATGTCCTTCAATTCTAGGATTAAAAATTATTTTTCACTATAAAATGTCACACATTATCACTATAAAGTGTCGGTTTGTTTGAATTGACCAATACTTTTGAGTACCTATTTTCCGAACCCCTTGAATATTATTTGTTTAGTTTAAAATCTCCCAAAAAGTTATTATATTTAGCTCTCAAGAAAAGGTCCGACTTTATGGCCTACTGTAGTGAAATAATGGCAAGGATGCCTTTGACCAAGGCAACGCTAATATTGTAGACCCAAAGTAAAATAAAAATTTCAAATTTCAAATGCATTCCTAGGATACCCAGTAAAAATACTTCTATTGGTCATATCACATGGTCACTTTATAATTATTGCTAATCTTATAAAAATGTATTTCACATGCCAACCAAGGCGTGGGAGAAAAAAAGCCTTAGTAAGGTCAACTTTTTAATATGTTTCTTTGTATTTTTTACTTTAAAAGAGCAGATACCCCGAGTATCGAGAGTCAGTCTCGGAGAGGAGTCTATGACAGTAATCTGTCAGAAGTGGTAGATGGTGAAATACCTACACTGATTAAGGGTACATAGATCCTTAATCTGAAGAGTATGGTAGAGCTAATAGGTATAGAAGTTCCTACAAGTGAAATTCAGCTGCTGCTGATAGTTAGTTCCATTTGTGTTCATATTTTATTAAAATAAAACTGAAGTGAAGAAAACTCGAAGTGTTTTCTTGCCTACCATTGGATGTTTTCGTACCACGATAGTAGAAACACCACATATACGACATTACAAGGAAACACATCACATGTACCCATTTTAAAATATTTAACATTTAATAATTGTTTCATCACCATACAACCTATGCGCTGTTTTGTTTCCATAATATAAATAAATCTACTATGCTATATATCAAGGCTGCCCAACCCCAGGCCCGTGGGCCACAATGTGGCCCGCGAACGAATTATAAGTGGCCCGCGTGAAAAATTTTCAAAAAACCCGCCAATCCGCCAATTTGAAAAAGTGTCGCGGGCCCGCGGTAAAACAAACAATGCAGCTTGCGCGCGGTCACCAGTGTTGCCAACGACGGCGATTTATCGCTATTTAGGCTACTCAGAACGAGAATCAGCGACGAAAAAATCTGTAACAACCCCCCCCCATGGATTTCAAATATTTTGTGGGGAGTACTCATTTAGATTTTTTTTTGTGGGGAATTATGTTTTATAGAAATTCTCTAACAACCCGTCAATTTCGTCAATTTCGCCCAACTGCTAAAAAGGTTGGGCAGCCTTGCTATATATCATCCAAAGTATCCTGTAAAATTTCAATTGCAACAACACAGGGCAATATACACAATACACCGAAAGTTAAGAAAAATTCAAAATCATTTCAATGCTATATAAAACTTACCTTGGTACATCATCCCAATACTAAAGTAAAATATACACGAATCAGCGCACGTCACTCCAAAACTTATGTTATTGTTGAAAGTTGTATCTTCATCCAGGCTTTAATTTTTCTCATACCTTCATAAATTATCACACTTTACGTGTGAAAGTTTCGGGATCCAGGATCGGTTAACATATCATTAGGGGAACTGGAGCCTTAATTAATTCTGGGAGTTTAAGGACGCAAAGTCTATTATACTCCTACTATGGCATGTTAATTCGAATTCGTTGATGTGTCACTCGTTTGGTACATTTGGTATTTGCCGTTTCGCGGGTTGAATATGTTATGATATTTTGCTTGATACTGATTTCAATGAATAAAATATAATGTGTTGTATATTTGCTTAATGTTGCTGGAGTGTAACTAACGTACTCGTGGCTAATGATTTATGTGACGATAGGTAATTCACATTTGGATTAGAAGCTAATTATTTATTTTATTTAAATGAAAATGTCCTCAGGTAATGCGTCTATGATAACGGTATAATTTTTTTAAACACATATATCTATTTGAATATAATTTTTTGTTTTCTTGAATGAACGTATGCAAATTTGGATACGGAAATTAACCCGATTTCCGACCTCCGATTGATCTGAAACTCAGCGAATAGACTTGTTGTCGATGATAATGCATTCTATCATCATTATATTTGTACGCATTTCTCTGAAATCTGATGAGAGTACAGCCGTTAATATACAAAATAAATGTCAGTCCTACGCGATCGGCATTTGGCGAGATTGGTAGAGATGCCGACTCCTGCGAAGGAAGTTTCAGGTTGGTGGATCCGTCAAAGAAAAATATAATAATAAAAGTTTTCAAAAAGACTTATTAATGTTTTTCACGGGTTGATTTTATTAAAATACTAGTAGTAAGTATTTCATGCAAAGTATTTATAGACGATATAAAATACACAAAAGTCCCTCTTCGCAAAGTTAGTCGAATTTGATTATGTGGGTACGTTGTGAGGCTAAAAGGAGTGGAGATGGGAAGGAAATGGAAGATGAAGGTTCGGAAGTTTCTGTCTAGTCAGATCTAATTACCAAACACGGCCATACATACATTTACAAATGTTTCGATATTTATTGGTGGTCTTTCTTCAGGGTGATGCTGATAGTATGAATCTATCTAAGAACCAATTTGAGCTACTGTAAGTGTCTCTGTCTCTTATAATACGATCAATATCCCCGGCGTAGTGTGTTCAATTCCTCGATTGGCTAAGTCCTCCGTCACAACATAAGTCACATATCGCGTTTACTATAGTGGTAGTAGGAGATTTTCTAATATTTTCAGGTTATTCTTAACTCGAGAATGTTTGTCTTTCTTTTAAATTAAATAAAAAAAAAATCACATCAAGTAAATAACCACACGACGAGTTTTTAGGTTTACAATTCATACTACCTACAAACGTAATAATTCGTGCATTTTGATATTTGTGAATGCTCTATAATAACTATTCCCAAATTCCAAAATCGACGCATTTTTTGGAATACACGGAGAAAATTTACATATTCGTTTTTTTGTGAAAAATGTGACTGCAGGCGAGCCTTTAACTAATCAATTGACTGAGTTTCTAACAAAGTATCAGATAAAAGCGAATGTTTTATGAGGACACGTGTTCATACAAATACTGATATTGATATTGACATACTGGTATTGTCGAATTCCATCATGATATTTACTAGAAAAAGAACACGTGTTTTCGATGTTTTCTGAATCACTAATATTTTATCAGGAAATTGGCATGCTATCACTTTTTTAACAAGATCATTTTTCTCCGTGTTGGTACTTATATAATACCATGAAGTAAATAAACCTCCTTTCACGCCTTTACGTTTTCTATTCCGCGTATTCATACTCAATAATTCAGCCATCAATATCGACATACACTGTGCATATAAAATCACGTATGTCTGGATTAAATATTTATAAAGATCAGAAGGTACAAAGGAAAATAAATTATTTACTCCACGTCAGATGTTGGAGGCCATTTCCTCGATTTTTTCTTCGCTTTTTATGTACACCCCAAGAGTAATCTTCTCTGATACCGTTTGTAGACCGCTTTTTCTCTATTTGTAGTTATAGAAATGGAATATCATATAAGCATGAAAAAAAAACAAATGATACATTATTTAGATGACGTTTTAGGAATACCCCAACTTATTAAATATTAAGGCTTGGAAAAATTGTGTCCTTTGTCGTTTTGAGTTCAAAATATTATAACAGATAACTCCAAGAAAAATAAATAAGACGGATTTTTTAAGAAAACTGATACAAAATACCTTAGAACTTCTAAGCCTCAGACAGATCGGTGAAATTGATGTTTAAAGAAATTCGATTTTTGAAAAATGTTTTATTTTAGGGATAAGGACTTGCAAGCTGGAGGTCGCGAGTTTAAATCTCGGCGTGGGCAAGTAAATTTTATTTGATCAATTTATGTGTTTCCTCATTTGAAATAATATCTAGTACATTTGCGGCACGTTACAGAGTGGAAGATACTCTCAGTATCGCCCTGGTGTGAGACCATCATTCAGAATTGAAACGTTGCTTGAAATGGCTTTGGCCGTGTTTGGTGACCAGATCTGAATATCCAGGTGCTGCCCCGCCTTCTTCTACCCCATTTCCTTCCCCTCCCAACTACCTCTAGACCAATTGATAGATTGATAGGAGCATTTGGGAGTCTTGTAGGGTTTAACAATTTTTTTTTTTAAAGAAGTGAGAAAAAATTGAGCTTAATGCGGGCAATCGGACACTTCTATTACACACTTCTATAGGTTAATCTCTTCAGTACTTCAGGCATAGATATTTCTAAATTTATCAGACATTTGAGACGGTAGGTACTCAGACTGACATTGGCAATTAATTTAAAAGGATCAAGCAAGAATTTCATCAAGAAATCCATTCCAATAATTCGGGAAGAATTTTCTTACCAGTCAAATGATTTGGAAATGGTTTATTTCCTATGAACATGGAATTCGTTGTAAGAAGGAAGGTTGTTTACTGATTGATAAAAGCTTTTACTTTCTTTCTATAACCGCAAGAAATATCGCGAGTCAGCCAACCCCAAACTGCCGACAGAGTTATCCGAGCCGCTTTATTTTATTGTTAATAAGTCAATGCGGAGAATAAATCCTGTCATATAAATCCTGACTTGTTTCACCCTACCTCAACCCCTGACCAATTCAACCAACCCAACCAACGAACCCTTAGCAAGCCTCATGAGCCTTTCCGAATTAAAAGACATGTATTGACTGGATCAAATTTATTATGTGCTTCCTTTATGTCTGAAATTTCTTTGTTCACCTTGTTTCTTGTTCTTAACCCCAACATTATTACGTCGATTGGCTTATGGGATATTTGACCGTACTGCTCTTCTTTCTCTTTATCGAACCAAGGTATAGGAGATTTTTGTTAGATTTCATGGTAGATGTGGACTATTTAAGGATGTACGAAACGTTAACAAAGAAGGGAATTAATTGCAATTCAAATAAAAATAATTAAAAACATTGCCACAAATCGTAAATATGAATAAGGGGCCGTTCAAGTATTATGTAAGCACTATAGGGGGGCAGGGGGGTCTTTGCTTTGCTTATTTTTGATGACATGGGGGGGTGGGGGGGTCGAGATAGTGATTACGTCAGCACTGCTCAGCAGTAGTTATTTTTTTTTACACATGGCAACCCACACATTGTCTATGTTTGAAAACCAAATACATATTCGGGGATTCCCACTGTGTCAATAAAGTTTGTTTAAATGAATATTATGTGCATTAAAGTCCTCTATCCTAAGTCTATTTTATAAGTGCTGCTTATGAATCAATAAAAAAACAGAATACATTAACAGAAAAATGCATACAGGTACCAATTTTTACGGAAGCATGGTTGGGGGGGGGGGGGGGTAAGAGCTTTGCTTACTTTTGGTGACAAGGGGGAAGAGGGGGTAAATAATTGTAATAAATCTGCTTACGTAATACTTGAACGGCCCCTAAGTAAAGTAAAATAGTAAGAGAAGAAAAAGTTAAAAAGGGGAAATTTGAGAAGTATTTGGATAATTTGATTTGGTCATTAAACATAGCTAAATATAATTCAAGAATCAATTGGTAAATTGTCACCTTACAAGGGCGATATTAAGTTTATTTTCCTACATTGAATGAAATTCACACGTAATTTTTTTGAAATTGTCCACCTTAATTGTTGAAACCGCTACCCCATGGTCCAGAGCCAAGGAGCTTACTGATCTGTCACGCAGGCTGTTTAATAATGATATTGTCCTTTAGAATCTTCAGTATCTAAATTATTGTGTTTCTCACATATATATTATTCTCAGATATATGTCTAAGTCATAATAAGTCTTCATTTGAAATCACGAAAAACGAAAAGCTGTTTTAAAGATTTGAACTTTCACAATAACAAAACTTTACAGAGTATTCTTACAATTCCACAGTTTATGACGAGTCTCGCTGAGTACGTTAAAAGGAATCACCTGGGCGAGCCAAAGTTAATGTAGTAATTTAGACCGACAATATGCTCAAAACGTAAAAAGTAATTCAGTTTTAGTAGTATTCGAAATTCGAGAGCACTCCGTACTAAAATTTATGATCTTTTGGAATGTTTTTGTGCAGGGTACGCTGGGTTTGTATTATTCAAATGCTACGGTATTTTACCGAATAAAAACAAACCCGTAAACGTAGGTGATCTTCCCCTGAGGTATAGTCATATCTTTCAGGATTGAACTGTCATACAACCAAACCAAGATAACGTTGGACTGTTTCCTTTATGTTCATTAAAGAATTTCATCAATATTTTAATTAAGTACAAGTCAGTGACCTAAATTTAATAGTTATATTATTTAATATATTTCATAATAATAAACTTAAGTTCTTGAAAGTATATTGTATGAAGATAGCTAGCGAGGTTATGGATGAACTGATTTAACCATTAGATTTTCAAAATATCGTTTTATTTTTTTTGGCTAAATATTTTTAAACTTTTAAACGTTTCATTAGAAATGAGCGCGGCAGAGTCGGCCCGAAACTCATGTATCGATCGGACGAATATTTATAGCCTACATGAGAGCCTAACAGGAGACCAAAGAAACCAGGACATTGAAAAGAGCAACTCAAAAGGAGTCCGAGGACAATGCGGCAACAATAGAAGACCTCATGTACGGTCTAGTAATCACAGAAGGTAATTAAAAAAATAGTTTTAAGACGCTGACGCCGTACTGTTTTTTTTCTTTACCTACTTTTTCAAACTGGTGTACAAGATAAGATCTACTTAACCGATTTTGTTTAAATTTACAACACATATTCTTTATTACTATGTAGGGGGAGATGGGGTACATTGATACATGGGGCACATAGATACAGTCAATATTCATCGAAAACAAAACGCGTTAAGACGAGCCGTCCACCACAGATAAAATGGTAGTTATACATCCTACACGCACACTAGCGCGGAGCAACATTCACTCGACGACTAGCCGCTGGCACGTATAAACCTGTTTCTGATGTTCGCAACAAAATTTTCGTAGTTTTCTTTCGGATGTGATTCTTGTAATTTATTAAGTGTTACCTGTGTTATATTAAGACATTTGGTAAGTACATATCTGTCATTACATTATAAAGACTTCAATTTTTTTTATTATTTATTGCTTTAATTTTTATAAAATATTTATTGCGATTGTAGTCGGCAGGGGCACATTGATGCAAGTGCTCTCGGGGCACATTGATGTGTATCAACTATCCTATAATCCTACAAATGATTCTATTGCCAATTCTATTGACCCCTAATTAACAATATAAAGCGAGTAATGTGTAACGCCACCCCCTACAAGAGAGCTACAAAATATCGTGAATGATTTTGAGTTATATAATATGCTTTCCACGTCAAGAGCTTCTGATGGAATTAATAAAACACTCGTAACCAAATCATACATAACTCCTGAAATTGTAAGGCCTTGTAAGTTTTTAGATTTTCACGGCCAAAAGCATTTTTGTTGTTTGTTTTTGGGGTGTTATGCCGTGTTGCGCTAACTCCTTCTTTAGCCGACGTTTCGGACATCGTTGCAGTGTCCATCATCAGGGCAGATCCGGTAGATCCGAAGATGTGTAATTGTTGGTTGTCGAGTTTGTGCTTATTTACTTGGAAGCGATACCGTGCCGCCAGCTTCAATCCACTACGAGCGTGTAGGTATTACAGTACAAGGGAACTGCAATTTAAGTGAAAGCACAGTATTTACGTTATCCTGGGGCCCGTCCAAGTGCGAAATGCCAACGGAAGTGGCGACATCTTGTGGCGAATTCTAGAATTAGAAAACCGATTGAAAGCGGCTAAAAGCAAATGTACCCAGTATCAAGGTATAAATACAACTAACTCTTCTGCTAATATGGCATTACAGGAATCATTTGATTCTGAAGGATCTTCCATGGAATCATCTGATGATGACATTATTACTGCACCACCTGCAGCAAATGATCTTCACGATGGTGACTATGTTATAACAAAGGTAATTAACACAGGAAAGAAGCAACCTTATAAGCATTTTGTTGTAAAAATAGTGTCAAGATACCCCGATAGCCCAAACGACTTTCTAGTCTCTTTTTTAAAGCTTAAACCAACTGGAACTTTTGTGTTCCCTGATAAAAAAGATGAAGCTTCGGTCAATATTTCTGATATTGTGCTGAAGTTACCAGATCCTATAGTAAAGAAAGGAACTAGTAGAACAGCTTCTCTATTCAATTTTAAGATTAATTTTTCTACTTTTAACATTTCAATGTAAGCTAATTTATTTGTTCTATTTTTATATAAATAAATGTCATAAAAATCAAAAAAACTTGTTTAATTTGTAGAAATATTTCTATGAATCAAAGTGCCCCAGTATATGTATCAATGTACCCTGGATGTGGGGTACATTGATACAAATATCATTTTTTAGTAAATAGGCTCTAATTCTTTTTTTTATTCAATCTAACGGTTAATTTGAATTTAACAAGTTAGTTGAATATATATTGAATATGTTATACTGATTTAATTGGATGTTACTGTCAATAGATCGTCTTTTATTGGGTCTAAGTAAAAATCGTATCAAGGTGCCCCAACTCTCCCTAAGATATTGAGTAGGATATTTTTGATTTGATGCCACGTTCATAAGTTATATATTTTTTAAACTCAAAATTTCGATAAAATCTGATTTCTACTAGTCATTTCTTTTAAATTTTCTTCCAAACAGACTATTATTTATAACTCTGTAATTAATTTCGACATTCGACCAAAATAAATAAATCACTGAAACACAATAAAACCCGCATTTTAAACTTCGAACTATAGTTTATCGCATTAAACATGGTAAAATATAAATTTTTCATTTTAAATATGTCGATAATAAACAAATCCGTGGAATTGCTGTTTCTTTTTATCGTCATGACACATGTTAAATAATTAAATACATACCTACCTACTTCATTTGACACCAGATTTCAACGCACAACAAATTTAGCTGTTTTTTTTTCATTCCGGTTGTGGAGTCCGAGTTGTTGGATACAAATATGGTTGGATCTGGTTCAAGGAACTTAAATTAGCTTTGAATTTAAGTGTCATTTTGAAAGTTGGAACTGATTTTTATTTTATATAGTCTCTACGTATAAAAAAAATAATGTTTCTTTGTTTGTCCCCTATAGACTGAAAAACTACCGGACCGATTACGCAGAAAATTTGAAATTTTATTTTTATTAGTGTTAGAAGTGTTTAGAGAGTATTTTGAATGGTAAAAGAAGTCGGGGACGCCTGAATAAGAGATAATACGTGAAAAAAAGAAAACGAATTAAATAAATGTTTACACTAAAGTAGGATACTTGAACTAAATTAACACAATATGGAGAGAAAGAAAAAAAAAACCCCTTTACGAAAGTTAGAATATTACTTTTCATAAATATCGCCTCTTTGGGCAAAACATTGAAAACATCTGAGAAAATACTACACCGGTTCGACATTCTGATTTCCGGGTAAAGCTGGGCATCGATCGATAAAACATAATAATGGTGTACAAAATGTATGTAAACGATTCGTTACAAACATTATGAGCCCTGTTAAAATTTGGGAATGGTGCTTTGCAGGTGTGACATAACTAATTAAAAAAAAAATTCAAAAGGATTGCGAAAAAATAACCCAATATTATAACCGTGAAAATTATTTACGAAATTTGTGGAACGTTATGACCATTTGATTTTAGTTAAAGCCAACAGGTTTAGGACCGGACCATGCCGTGTTCAGGGCCGATATAAATATGCTATATTTATTATTTATATACAGGTGCATGTAATTATAACAACTAGAGGGTAATTATGTCAGGTGAAAGAGGGAGAGAGAAGGAAGTAACACAAGGGACAAAGATAAGTACGGGTCTGACCATGTTATGGGGCTGTACTGATTATTTATTAATGATTTCTCGATTAGTATTGTGATATTTACTCATTTATCTTACTTCGAAATTATCATGTTCCGCCTTTTATTAATAAGATCAATTTTGATTACATTACATTATTAGAGAAATCTAAATCTATTAAACATTTAATACAATTTTTTATCAAAATTTTGAAACATTCGTCTTACTGTAAAACTTTTTGTGAACGTTTACTGTAAATATAATTGTAGTACTAATTTCAATAAAATATTATATTAAAACGATAATGGACATAGTTGAAAAGAAGGTTTAATTAATTGATTAAACAATGGTTTAATTTATTATTTTACTTTAAAGACTTACGTGATATTTTATTTGTCTTTAGTATTACGCCATTATTTAATAAAGTTAAACAATTTTAGAGGTTGGTATGGGTACCGACGCTCCAGAAAATATTCATTGGATAACCGACACCTCTGTTTTAGGACACTCCAGTGGTTCGCTTAGTTTGATGACTTAGCAGGGGTGCCCGGGTTCATGGCTTGAGGATTGTCCAGGTTTTGGCGGCGGATGCATCTGCCCACTTACTGTGTGGCGGGCTGGATTTGGAGAGACTCGTTGATGAAGATCTTTTTACAACTCTAGCAGGACTCTCTCGACCCATAGGCTTGCATCGCAACGGAAGGGATCATTTCAAACACCCGATACTCGTGGACACACTGAACCTCAGATTTCTACTCACCACTCATGCCTTTTTTCTTCCCATATCTTCCTCTTCTTCATTTCGCTAAAAAACACCTCCACACAGCATCCCCAAAAATGACAAAGGCCACGAGAGAAATTATTCTCATCGAAGCTTCCTGTACGAAACTAATTTAAGCAAGTACTTAGAGAACCGTACAGAGTTATGTGGTAGAAATTAGCACAAACATAGTTAAACTTATAATCGTTTTTCAATTTGACTCTTGCACTTTTAAAATAATATTGAAAATGTAAAGAAATATCAAATTTTTCATCATTTAAATCGCCTAAAGTATTTCAAAACCATTTTAAAAAACTCTTCTTACGTCATTTCTTGTAATTCACATTATTTGGCCCGTTAAATCATAAAATCTTTTTCACCAAAATTTGGAACGTCCCACAAGTTCTACAAAATGATTTTTATAAGTTTTTATTTGTTTTTTTTTTACGTCGGCGATACGGTAGGTACTTTTCCCTATAAATCGCGATGTAAAAATACACCGCGCGCAAAATGCAAGAAGCGTTTCAATTTCCCTTTGCAAACAAAAAGTGAAGCCGGAAAGGGAAATTGATTTCCTTTCAATCAATCTGCCAGCATCCAGCGAGGGAGGATATCGTATTTAGGAGATAAGCTGGTGACGCATTAACAATATAAAACATTATTTATCAACATTTTAAGGACGAGAATGGTGGCCGAGATGTCTAAGTAAAAATCAATTGAGAAAATCTTCAAAGTAATTGCGAAAATTTTTGAGTTTTCAAGATCTTTGTAATTGTAGAAAGTTGCTTCAAGGGGTTGCTTACACGAACTAATTAAAACATTCTTACCTTTAATGAAACCCCAATGGGGTATATGTTTTATCGATGGTTGGATATCATCGTTATTATTTTATCGTACGCCGAGCAGCAAAAAAAAAAGTATGATTAGATGTTTATAATATTTTATCAGTCACCTCAGTATGTATACAATTAAATATATTTTTTTAAATTAGCCGTATTCCTAAATATATTTTTTGAAATGCCATAATTATCTTTAATTGAAAAAATAACGTTATTAAAAATTAATTTACTATTTTTTATCCCCAATATTTAAGTAACCAAACCCAAAGACTAGGTCGATCTGTAAAAAGGTCATGGTTAATCGGGTTCGGCCCTAAGCCAAACCGCGTCTGGCGCTGGTAAAACTGTTTGCACCTAAAAACGACATAACTATATATTTTTTTTTACATTAGCTCCACGCAAGAGGCCCTGAGAAAATTTCCCCGTGGGCTAAGGTAATCTTTGGGGATGTTGAATGGAGGATCTTTTGGAAATGAAGGAAAGGAGGTGGGAAAAAAACAAATATATGAGAGATGGGTAGTGAGTAGTAATCTGAGGGTCAGTGTGTCGAAGAGTAATGGACGTATGAATCCCTCTCCCACCGCGATGCAAGGCGGTCGAGAGAGTACGGCAAGGGAAATCAAAGAGTCTCCCTCAACCGGCTTCTCTCAATCCGACTCACCACACAATTGGCAGGCAGACGCATCAGCCCTGGACAAACCTTACCACACGCACCCGGGCACCTCAGCAAACCAAAAGTAGAGAACAACCTGGGCTGACCTATGATAGAGGTAATAATAATCTAATGAATTGTTCCCGGGGTGGCGGTATCTATACCAGAAAACCTATGATACTCAAATATATATCGTAGTGCAAGTATTTTGCTATGTTAATTATACGTATGATCAGCGTATTGTTAAATAACCAACACTGTGAAAAAGCGTCACAAAGCCACGATTGGCTAAATGTTTCTAATGTATTGTCCATATACTAACTTTTAAAATATTTATCTTAGTATAAAAAAATTAACTTTATGCTTATTGCAATTACGTTTCAAATTTGTGTGTGTTCATTTTGTAGGAAACAAACATTTTGTAAATTGCTGGCTTAGAAGAATGTGATAGCAAAACAATTTCGTATGGCCCTGTCTCATTCTTTCATTACTTAATTTAAGCTTTCAGTATTATAGCTTATACCTTTCTCTTACTCGCGTATTCTGCATCCCTTTCTCGCCCGCATGAATTTTTTGTTCAAACAAAGTATATTTGCCTTATAAAACGAGAAGCGCAATAGTTTTTTGGCCCTGTCAGTAAGCTTAGGTTAGGGAAGTCAGATCATACAACAGTGAACTTTGATCAAGTTTTACTAGTTAGATTGTCGCTTGAGTGGGTATACTCGTAATAATAATAATAATGATTTCCGGTTTGTCATCTTATATAGGAGCTGGGTGCTTAAGCGGAATGATTTTGTTTAACTTATTGGGATTAATATAAATTTATAACTAATACAACTTTTTTCCACAGGTATATTATCAATTTATCAGCGCCTTGGCAATCGGTCGCCTGGAGCGGATTGCTCTAATTGCGCCAGTGTAGAAACGGCCCTGTGGTTAATGAATTACTGTGTAATTTCCATGACTATTGATAGATTTTTTGAAAATCCGAAACAAACGAACTTCATTGAACTATTTATAATTCAAACCATTTTGCTTAGCAATTTTTTAAAGTATAAACTCTTAAAGCAAAAAAGATTATATTTATCAAACTTCCAACCAAAATCGCATTTCGTATCCAGAAAAACCAATAAAGCCCACGATGCTTACGCTAATGAATTGAAGCGCTTAAACCAATAACAGCCATGCGGGCTGCCTGCCCGCATGGCAGCAGAGCATTCTGGTCGCTTGCGGGCTCAATAGGTCGAAATTTTTGCAAACCCAGTTTGCCACCTCTTACCAGACCTGACGGCTCACTAGCAAACACCGCCACCGAAAAGGCAAACCTTTTAGGGAAAATGTTTGCGGAAAACTCGACCCTCGACGACGGGGGTGCTGTTCCGCCGTCGGTTCCTCACTGCGGCTTCTATATGAAAAAGCTGAGGATCCGGCATCGGGATGTACTCCACGTCATACGGGGGCTCGATGTTAACAAAGCTAGTGGACCTGATGGAATACCTGCCTTGGTATTGCAGAGGTGTGCTGCGGAAATAGTTCCAGTTTTGACAAAGCTCTTCAAAATGTCCCTGAAGTGTGGCACTGTGCCCTCTGGTTGGAAAAAAGCGGTAATTCACCCTATTCCCAAGAAAGGTGACCGCTCCAACCCGGCCAACTACCGCCCCATAGCGATCACATCAGTTCTGTCCAAAGTGATGGAACGTGTGATCAACGACAAACTGCTCACATACCTCGAGAAGAACAAAATTATCAACGACCGTCAATACGGATTCCGGCGGAACCGCTCGTGCGGTGATCTTCTCGCGTATGTGACGCATGTTTGGGGGCGGTGCCTGGAACGTCACGGTGAGACCCAAACGGTCGCACTAGACATATCCAAGGCCTTTGACCGGGTCTGGCACCAAGGACTTGTCAACAAATTGCATTCTTACGGACTTCCCGCATCCCTGTGTACGTGGATTGCTGACTTTTTAAGGGATAGGTCGATTCAGGCGGTTGCTGACGGTTTCACCTCTTCCTCGCACTCCATAAATGCTGGCGTCCCACAGGGATCGGTTCTGTCTCCGACTTTGTTTTTGTTGCACATCAATGACCTTTTGACATGTGCACCGATTCATTGTTACGCGGATGACAGTACAGTTCATGATAGCTTTTTGTTTGACAAGCCCCCAAAGGGCACACAAACTCCAACGGCTCGGAGGGCTTTGAAGCAGAGAATGGACGGTTATCTCGAGAGTATTTCCTCCTGGGGTAAAAATAATCTCGTCGAATTTAATGTTTCAAAGACCCAATCCTGTCTGATTACGTCTAAAAGGAATCCAAATGATAATCTAGTCTCCTTCAACGGAAGCAATCTTCCGAACAGGCCTTCCATTGATATGCTTGGTGTAACTATAAGTGACCAGCTCAGGTACGGGGGCTCCATCGAAGCCAGAGTAAAGTTGGCCTCTCAGAAGCTGGGCGTACTGTACAGGGCCCGCAGATACTTTAATAGTACACAACTGCTCACCCTGTACAAATCGCAAGTGCGCCCTACTGTCGAATTTGGCAGCCATCTCTGGTCTGGAGCCCCAAAATACCTGAAAAAAACCCTTGACTCTGTGCAGAAACGGGCGGTCCGTTTGATAGATTCCCCAATCTTAACAAACGGACTGCAATCTTTAGAGCACAGACGTCGGGTAGGTATGCTGTCCTTGTTCTATCGGTATTACAATGGAAGATGCTCTGAGGAACTAGCGTCATTGATCCCTTCGGCGCCGGTGCGTAGTCGGGATACACGCCAAACGCGCGCCCAACATTTGTACACAGTTGACACTTGTCACATGAGAACGGGTCGCTTCTACGATTCGTTCTTAAGTTCAACAGCTCGGCTGTGGAACGAACTGCCGGCCTCTGTGTTTCCTCCCTCCTACAACATGGGACTCTTCAAGACCCATGTTCACTCCTTCCTCTCCACAAAAAGACCCTCCACACAGCATCCCCAAAGATGACATAGGCCCTGAGGGAAATTATTTTCTTCAGGGCCTCCTGTGTGGAGTAAATATAAAAAAAAAAAAAAAAAATTTATAAATTCTTATTAGCCAAAATTTATAAAAGTATCATAGAAATAATTAATCTAAAACATCATAATTCCCGCAAAACATTACTTGGTACTTAATATTTTATGACAGCAATAATCATAAAAGTTTTTTTTTCTGCTCCATATAAAATACTAATTTATGTTAATACATTCTTTATGAAATAAAGTCGTTAGAAAAACGGGTGCCCTTCTTGCTTTATCTCAATATTTGAACCATAACCGTTCACTTTTATGGGTTTGGGAAGTCAAACAATCATGATAAGACGCATGCCTTACAAAAAAGGCTTTTCCGGAAAAGCTCAATTAATTGAGGCTTTGATTTATTAGTAAAAGCCTTCATTATACTTGAAATTGTGGAAGCTGCTTGTTATTTGGTGGGTATTTAAGAATTTGTGAAGACATTTTTATTTCATAACTTACACATTATTATAGTCTGCTAAGATTTAACTGTAACAGTCTATCCATTAATGTATTTTCTATGAATATCTATTTTTTTAAATTTTTTTTTTATAGTGAATACCTCACAAGAGTCCCAACTGCTCCCGTCTGGAGCCAGTGAGACTATGGCATCCCCAATTGGGGGATGTTGTGAGGCTGAAGGTAAGTGGGGAAGGGAAAGAGGAAGGTGGGGAAGTACCTGGCTATTCAGATCTAGTCACTAAACACCATCCTCTATGAAACAATAACAATCCTTGATTAAAAAAATCACTTCAAAACCGTTTTTTTTACACGTTGTATAAAGACTGTAAAAGTATAGATTCGATTTGGCACTAATAAAAAATATCTAAAGTTGGGCTCCGAAAGAAATGACGTGTGAAATACCCGTCTGAGGTTATTTCAGACGTATAATTTTGTTAATTGACTGTTACCGTGGGAATTTAATAAGAATTCTATGAAAGTACTGTATTAAAAACATGAATTTTTTATGTGTAGGTAAATCGAAATCAACATTTATACTGCGCTAAGTATGAATTCGAAATGTCGCAATTTTGTTGTAATTATTCTTTGGGAATGATTATAATTGTTTATTGTATGAACAAGATTTAAAAAAATGAGGTAAGTATTATTGTAATTGTCAATTTTTCGACATTTGGAGTAAAAATATATTTTTTTTTCAGGTTTGAAATATAAATATTCCAATTTATAAATATCACAATGTATTTCGAAAATAAAAATCTAAAAGGTAATTTTATCTACTTTCTTAAAATGGTATTTGTTTTGACATATTCCAAAAGAAAAAAAATATATAACTCATTTAAAATATTCCGAAATTCGATGAGAAATTTAAGTTTACAACAGATAAACAAACCAATTTGGCTGTGTAAGCAATGAACGAGTATATATACATATTTCTTTATGAACTATTTTATGTCAGTTTCCACATTAGTAACGTTTTAACATACACGGTCGTTTATAAATTTAATAAAATTTTCACCATAATAATGTAATAAATAGAATTTTTGTAAACTGCTCTATTTACAGCGTTAATTTTTATAATTGTTAGAGACATAGGTACTAAACAATATTTTGCTTTTTTATTGAAGAATCGAAAAAATAATTATTACTCTTGTGTTAGTTGACTGTTTGAATTTGTACGAAACGTGTAGAACATAGATAGTAGATATTCTATGTATTAAATCATAATTATCAGATAAACCGTATATCCAAGTTAATCTGTAATTGAATTTCTAGAGCCTAGTCAATTTACTAAAGCGCATAATCCCGGATCAAATGCTCACATGTTTATATGATATATTGGGATATAACAACATGGTAAATATATACTAATTATGATTACGTAGCAAATATTGTGTTAACATTGTTTATTTTTTTGTCTTTACATTGAAATATTTATTTTTACAATATTTGACCACATAACAAATTAATATAGCCTTGTCCGAAAGACAAATAAATTATTCCACCATACAATATCTCTTACTTGTAGTGGTATGGATCTACTTTTGATTTGTTTTGAATGCTACAATTCAATATATGAATTTCCTACATAAATTTAATGATTTCATCTCTGAAGGCAATACAGGTGACCCTCAAATAGAAAAATCAGAAAACTACTGAGTTAATTCAACCCAATTCCCTTCAGTCATTTTTAACTGTATCATACTTCGACAAAGAATTACCAATATTATCGTCATTTTCTTAACGGATATTTTTACTGGCATCTTTACGCACTATTGCAAGATTCTGCCCGAACTAAGTGCGAGATTTAAATATAATAATTTTAGGTTTTATTCATTAAGTTATTCTTAAAATAAATGATTTGAATATGATGCTTTTTGCCTCCTATTCTTACCCATTTTAATGTGATTTGATCCAACCTCAAAGCCAACAAAAATTCGTGAAACTGTTTTATTTTTTATTTCAGGAGCCTTAAAATTTGGGCATGTAGAGCGAATGAGCGAAGAAAGGAGTGTAAGGAGAATATACGATACAAATGTGAATGGTAGCAGAAGTGCGGGACGCCCGAGGAAGACATGGTACGACCAAGTGAATCAGATACTTGAGTCGGACCATGTCGAGAGTCAGAATAATAGAAGAGTATGTATGTGATGATGTATGAATGTGAATGAGGCAAGGAGTGTGTGTCGAGACCGTGTTGTCTGGCAGTTCGTCCTCTCTGCGTACCCCTGCGGGGAAACGGCGTGATGCTTAGTTAGTTAGTTGATTAAAATAAATTTTAAGATATTGTGAGAATTCAAGGCTTGTAGTATTTAAAAAAAATATATGTAGGTATATAGTATATAACTCATTTACGACGTGTACCTACCTATTATATGCATAGTTGTCGCTAAAATATATATTTAACGAACTAAATCTCCTGTTACTACTATAAACACAAGAGGTAAATTCGATTATGGATTTCTGTAATCTATTTTCATTTAATGTAAAGTAATTCCTAACTAACTAATTAACGATCGCACCATTTCTTTGAAGGGTTATTAACATTTATACATATATAGCCTTATAACTATGTATACGTTAGCACAAACTACCTGTTTAATTCATATTAATATCGTCGCACTTATGTACGTCGTCTCACACATAATCTTTGTTTACCTCTCAGTCCTCTGGCATATTGACCGTTTTATTTCTAAAAGATGATGTCAAAGAGTAGAAGAGTTTGGGAGTATTTTAGCTTCGCAATATAACCAAATAAATGAAAGATTTCTGAACGTATCTGAAAACAAAAAAAATACTCCGGGAAAGGTGATAAAATACGATTTCAAATTTAATTTTTGATATATTTTAAAATGTTTTAAAATTGGGTCACCTTAAGTTTTTTCGTCTAAACACTATACTTAAATTGCTAAAAACATATTTTACTGGATAAAATTATTATGAACATTAAATTTATCACACTTTTTTGTCGTTTCATAATAAAGTAATTTATAATTTTTTTCTTTTTAAATTGTAGTCGGAACCCCTTTGTTACAAAGAGGTATATATTTTTATTATTCTGTGGTCAAATTCTGGATTAGAAAAAAAGCTGATGTATATCGATTTCCATGAGACCATATGATATATTCCCACAAGCGAGCAACTTGACTCGTAAAATAGCTATGTGTTCGCAAAAAAACAAATTAGCCCAGGGGATTAAACTGACTTTGGCATGATCAGAATAATGTATAAAGTTCACTCAAGTAAATTATTAAATTCCACACGCCCTATTCATCTAAACATCCAATCTTGATCTTCTTTCCGAATATCAACATGGTTTTACCTCACATACGCCTCAGGTTTATCATTTTTACTGGGTAGAAACATCATTAATTTATTTACCACACAATAAAAATAAAGGACTGAAATCAGATTGAGGTCATTCGAGGTTATTTTCAACGAAAATAAATAATCATGACCTTCTCATGATGTGTATTTTAACGTTATTACGCTGTAGTTTATTTACAGAAATGTTACATAGTTTAAAAAAGAACAGTTTTCTTAAATCTTCGTTGTTAATTACCTTTAACCTTCGAACATCTCTGATGCTTTCTACATACTCATCTTTGTTGGAATACAGACCAAATTTAAAATTTGAGGACAATTTACTAAAGTGCTCGCAATTTTCTTATAATAACAGTAAGCTTGTAAACGCACAACTTACACCTCTCAGTAAATGTACAAATATTTGAGTGTATTAATAATATACCTAAGTACTTCTAAATTGTAAATATTATCGCATTACTCAGCATATTAGCTTGTAGAAACCAGAAATAAGTATTACTTCAAATTACAAATGTATTAATTTGACGAAATCCGTGGTCGAGAGGCAACATTCTCGATTAACAATCCTGGGATTACGGGTTCAAACCGCTCAGATAAATTTAATTTAATACATTTCGGTTGTTTGATTCACTTAAAATAAAATATTATGTACATATTTGCGGCGCGTTCCAGAACGGGAAAATAGCGGAAATAACGGAGGGTATATAGCTCTAGTCAAAATTCACCATTCAGAATTGAAACGTTCTTTGAAATGGCTTTAGCCGTGTTTGGTAAACCAGATCTAAAAAGCTAGGTACTCCCCCACCTTCCGCTCTCCCATTTCTTTTCCTTCTCAACTACCTTCAGCCTAGTAACATTCCCCGATCGGGAGCAGTCGGGACGCTTGTGTTATTTTCACTTGATTAATTTTGACTGCTAATAAAAATAATAATAATTATTATTTTTTGTTTTTAATGAGTTTTTATTATTCACAATGTACATTTGTTACGTATAATTTTTTTATAAAATTAGCGACCGGTTTCGACACGTCCGTGTCATTAACTAGCTATTTTAAAACTTGTCTAGAAATTGTTACATAGTGAATGCCAAAGAAATACAAAAAATTATTATTATTTTTATTTCTTGCTAGAAAAATCCAGATGGGTTACAAAACTCATTGTAGGACGAGAGGAACTTACAATACAAACATAGGTACAATTTTATATTGTTATTTTGATCTCAAAATTATAAAGTTCACATACGAAAAGTACAAAAACTTAAAATAATCATAATCAAGTTTCTCATACAAAATAGTATAAACATAGAAAAACGGAGGTTAAGTAGAACAAACAAGAAGAAACAAAAATGGTAACAGACAGGGATATACACATAAGCACAGAGCTAAGGTAGGAATTTACAAGAAGGTACTTACCCAATAATACATTGGTAAATTGATAATGCTCGATTACAGAACAACAAATACAGGGAATAAGAAAGGAGAGAGAAAGAAATAAGACAAAATACAACCCGACAAGAATTAAGTATTTTCGTTTTTATATGTTTGTAAAAAATATTCTTTTAAAGCCTTAATTTGACTTTTTTGTAAATGGTGGATGTTTTTATACATATTTGGAAGAGAGTTATAGAGTGTGTAGACAATACAGTTATCCCAAATTTCGTAGTGAGTGTTAGAGGAATGGGGATTTTATTGTTATTCCGAATAGTATTGTGGTTGTGGACGTCTTGATTGTAAAGTAGCTTGTTGTTAATGTGGGTTGATTGTTGGGTAATTTGAAGGATGGTTGGTGCTTGTGATTTCATGTTTAGGAAGGACTGTGATTGGAAGGATACTGGAAATTGAATAGATACATAATAGATTAAATAGCTGAAACTCATCGAGTGTGGAGAATCTCGGGTGCCTTAGTTTGGCTCGGCCGCCTCCGCTAGATATTCGGCGAGTAAAAAATTAACCGAGACAAGCCAAAAACTGTGGCTCTACTCGACCATATGTAGCAAGTCCCCGAACCAATAACTTGCCAGCTTTGTCGTGTGTGTAAATTAGTATGAATTCAAACGTCGAGTCAGACAGTATGGTTAACGGAGGAAAGATTTCTCGGTGGTATGGCGTCTTCAAGCGGATTTGCTTTTGGACTTAATTGGAAAAATATTTTAAATAGACGGAAAAAATGAGCATTTTTATCTTACTAAGAATCTGATCAAATTATTTATAAACCGATTAAAAACGGGATTGTAGGCCATTCCCTGTTAAATTTTCAGTAAATTCTTAATATATCGGAATGCGTGTTCACGTACCTGCATTAACCTTGATAACATATAATGACGAAATGCATAAATATTAGGAATATTATGAACACATGTTGTGTACCATATAGATTGGTACCTACTTGACGAATGGACTGTAATTGATTCGTGTAATATCTATACCCGCTATATCAACTTTCATTGATTTGGAGAAAACCGCAAAAAACTGTCACATCTCTAGCGTACATAAGTAATTGCATTAAAAATTTTTATATAATGAATTGGAGTAATAAAATTTCGAAAAGCATTTATTTTTCTATATATGTCTAGCAATAATTAAGTAATTTCGATAAATAAAATGGATAAAGCGGATTTTGATACTCATACTGATACTGATATAGAGGCTTTTGAAAGTCAACTGAGCTGACATGGCGGGTTTAGAAACACACGCGTAGATCATTTTGGCACACGAGCGTGGCGTCAGTATTTTGGCAAAATAACTGCTTGTGATTGGTTGAATCCGATATAGCGCGTTTTGATAGTAACTTTCTGTATGATATAGCGGATTTTGTTTCTCACTCTAAGTTTTAACATGGTTTTTGGTCAGGATAAGGAGGGTTTTGAAACTCAATTTTAGGCTCCTCTTGTTGCTCGCAAAAATGTGAACAAGATGTTCATTTTGTCAAAAAAATCGGATATAGCGGGTATAGAAATTATAGGATTTAATTTATAACGAGAAAATAAGAATGAAAAATCTTGTTTAACACAAAGTACGAGTGGGAAGGAGTTCTTTACCTTGTGAATGTTGTTGCTTCAATTGGAATGATGTTGATCTGGAATGTTCTGTGAGCACTATATAGATGTAGAAGTACATCTAGTATTGGTTCAGAAAACCAAAGGTTTTTGTATCACAAATAATTATTTTTTCACAGCATGAACGGTTTTTTGATCACTCTCGATAATAAACAATATTAATTTATATTCATGGGGGCTGATGAATTATTTTGTTTTCTGATAATTATAACGAGGGGGCGACAAATATGCAGAAAATAATATCAATCCAACACTTGCTTTTTGTCTTCTATTTTTCGAAGGCAAGACAATTAGGAAATGGAATAAAAACAAGGGATAGGGCAATTTAGGTAGGAACCGGTTGTTAGAATAACCATAAAAGTGTTACAATATTTAACAACAAATGTTCCGAAATAGTTCATAATACATTAGTATTGTACTAAAAGTGTATTAGATTTTTAATAATAAGCAACTCATTTTTCTCCGTTTACCTATATTATTTCTTTTTACTTAACTTAAATAAACTAAAATTTATTTTTAATTTATATAAACTTTTTTGTTGGATATTTGAATTCCAATCATCAATTTCCACGTTGCCATTCTCAAAATGTTCTGGGGAAAGTTTTCTCCCTGAAGTTCTTTAGCCACCAAAAATATATCAACTAGTCCCTAAAAATATTTGACAGCTCACTGATTTTAATATTTTCATAACGGCATCACTGGATATAGACCAAACTGGCTTTGTTCCTCAGCTTGGTCCAGTGTGGTCCTCTGATTTGCACCATATCAAGCTGGTGGTCGCGGGTTCTAACCCCGCATGCGCAAGTATATCTTATTTAATTAATTGGTCTTACTTCATAAATTACTCATTTAAAATAATATATAGTTCCAGAGTGGAAGATACTTCCAGTATCGCCCTGGCGTAAGACCACCATTCAGAATTGAAACGTTGCTTGAAATGGCTTTGGCCATCTGGTGACCAGATCTGAATAGCGAGGTACTTCTATGCCTTCCTTTTCCCCGTATCCTTCCTCTCCCATCACCTTTAGCTTGACAACATACCCTAATTGGGGATTCCATAGTTTTACTGGCTCCAGACGGTTAGGAGCAGTTGGGACTCATGTTTCAGAAAAATGAAAAAAAAAATGGATTCAGCCAAATGGGTCGAGGCTAAATGGCTCTGCCATGTGTGTCCAGCTTACGAGATATTTAATTAACATGAAATAACAAATCAAGTAACCTGCTATTAATCGATAAAAAATCTGAAATTATGCAAAAACTCCGCACCGTAATGGCACTTGTCAGATTGGTTCAGTGTAACTACAGTCGTATATTGGAAAATCACTATACTATAAAATAAATAAACATTATTTCATTATATGGGGATAAAACTTTCGTAGTGCCCCTCTCGCATGGAATGATGGCATAGAGTGCAGTGTTGGGTCTGGTATTAGGAAGGGCTACCATTACAGGGCTCCATCCGCATTAAGGTATAAAGTTTTCTAATCGTAGAATTAATCTTGACACATACAAATAATTAACATGGTAATTATGTTACGATGTGGACAGGAAATTCAAGCGTTGTAGGCATATTATGGCATATAAGTGACCTAAAAACTATTTTTTCTTACATGAAATTTATAAAGTATTTTTTTTACTAAAAAAGCTGTTATGAGAAATGGTTTACATTTCAGGAAATATAAACTATTTTGCCATGTGTTGTAAAGAAAATTTTGATATTTGCAAAATAAAAAAAAAACACATTTGGTTCTTAACAACACGAGAAAGACTTTCACTGTAAGTAAAATTACCCAAAGGCATCTGTAATTTTTTTGTCAATTTATTCAATTTTAAATTTCTGAGCATTTTTGATTTATTCTGAAGGGTTAATACAATGAAGTCAAAATCATCATCAGACGGAATAAAAATTAATATAATAAAAAATGCACTGCCCGCTGTAGGATATCGCTTAATAGATATCATAAATGATTTACTGATGAATGATATTATTCCAAATTCACGGAAAATTTCTTAATAACGCCAATTCCCAAAATAATAAACGCAAAAATATTAAATATTTTAGACCAAAACATTGCTTACCAAAATAATAACAATTGCTAGAATCCGTTGTTAAAAAGCAGCTTATTATATATTTATTTATTTATATATTCATTTCGGGAAATCAACAGTTTACATTTAATCAGTTTGTACATTAATATATAGTCAAATAAAACCAATTATGGATTTCTTCCCTGTGACTTTAACTGATAGCATAATACGGAATAAGTTATTCAAATTTGTAGAAAGTAATATGAATTTAAAAATTTATACAAAACAAAATTATATAAAACGAAACATTTACAATACAATACATTTATAGCCATGGAGAGAGGTTGTAGATATAAATCAAATCATAATAGAGATATACACAATAAAGAAATAAACATTATTCACAAACCATCAGAGAAATATTCTTTTATGGACCTCTTGTATTTCGTAAGTTCGCAACTGAAAATATCAAACTTAGATAATACGCTATATATATTGAAGAAAAAAAATAGTTAGCCAGCAATCCTACAAATAAATGTTCATGTGAAACAGCCATACATTATGTAATTAATGAATGGAAAACAAGCATGAACCAAAAGCATTGTAAAATAGCAATATTTCTTGAAAGATAGGAACATATAAATATCCAAATTAAACTTTATGGGAATAGTTGGCAAATAACTAGAATAGTAATTCTAAAGAAACCCTCCACATATCCAACAGAAACCCTATTTGCAGATTTTGGGGTGCCCCGAGTAGAGGATATCTTCAAGAAAAATGTAATTATCCAAATTTACAAAATAAAATCATAAAAAACTTTTATATTATCTGCAAACAGTTAATATACTCTTTTACATTAACTGTTTGCAGTTAATACAAAAGAGTATTATTTGCAAACCGTTTGATTAAACAGTATATTAAGCACTTTAATTGCTCAATATTTAGTATGTAATTGAATCCTATATTTGTACACCTACACATATAGATGATCCAGAAGTTTTCATTTGTTCCAATTATGTATATATATATACTTACCTATTGCATAATGTTATTCTACTTTCCTTATAATTAGTGTAACTCGTTCATGAAGCATAAGAACCAGTTTCTTATTTACCCACTTAAGTGTGTAAAGAATATCCCACTTATTTAAATAATAAAAAAATGGTTTAAAGAATACCTGAAAAAAAACAAAAAACCATGTTTAGAGAAGCCATATTGGAGGAACAGCCAGTGAATCTAGGAGTCCCACAGGGATCTATGTTGGAGCCATTACTTTTTATATTATATATCAAAGATATAATGCAGTGCTTAAAATACTGTTTAATCAAACTGTTTGCTGATAATACTCTTTTATATATATGACAGGAAATAATTTTGAAGAAGTTATGCTCAAAATACAGTACAACCAGGGTTAAAGATAAACAAATTAAAACTAAATGTAAAAACAGTAAATTTATGGTAATATATTTTCCAAAAATCGACGGACTCGTCGGAGTAAAATTATCATAGACAACGAAGAAATAGAGGATATCAAATACTTGGGCATTATAAATGAAAATCAAGTAGAAATCAATTGTAACTTTGAATTATTAGATAAAAAAAATGGAAGAAAGTAAGTTTTAAATAAGAATAAGGAATAAATTAGATGTAAATATATGTAAATTAGTTTTTAATAGTATGGTAGCTACTCATTTAAATTACTGCTCTAGTGTCCTTTTTTGTGCAATCAAACCCATAAAAAAATTCAAATAATTTGAAATGGAGTCATGCGAGCAGTACTGAATTGTAGTAGGTACTCTAAGATAATTAATATTCAGAAATATAACAATTTACAATACCGTAATATTTATATTTAAGATAAAAAATAAGATGATTTTAATTTTTAAATACCCCACTGTGGAGATTTTAGATTTCCGCAATAAAAATAGTCGGGAACCGAAAATAATCTCTATTTTAAAGGATTTAAGATTGTTAATCGACAGATGTTAAAGAAGCTAAAAGCCTTGCTGCTTTTCGTGGGTTATGCCTAAATGATATATATTTTTTAAAAAACGTAGTGTAAAGTGTGCCCAAATTTCATAGAAATAAGTTGTTGGTTGTTTTTTTATGTAGTTTTAGTTTAATAACTAAATAAAAACATAATGAAGAATCATCTCACCGCTTCGTCGTATGGGTAGTCAACATGTGAAAAATTGCCCCCGTATTTGTCTTGGAAAATACTCCTTGATTAATTCACATCTATCAACCTATCAAATTTATATTTTGTTCATATATAGTTTTCCAGGAGACAAGTGAGTTTGCACGGAGTCGAGTTAGTGGACCGCTATACGACCATGGCTTGGTACACCTTGCTTTAATCTAATTTACATAAAATTCTATACATTTATCCTTAACATGTTATTACCTAGATATATTTTTGACACGATCGGTGTACTGGACATTAACATCAGTGATATTAACAGTAAATTGCCTGTTCCCCAAGGTACTTTGGGTAAGGATTTGCAAATGTCACACAGACATCACGAATGTCGTCGGACAACTGACTGATAGGGTCAGTTGCTTCTCTTTTTATTGGGATTAATGTGTTCATTGTCTACACATGTACGAGTAAAACCAAGTATAACTAAACCTATTAAGGTTTAGTTATACTTATCCCTGAAAAGGAATGCATGAAAAATGTGTCAGAGCGCTGAAATTTAATTACTTATGTCCAACGGTTTTGTCGTGTAAGAAGATCAGCCTTGCAAAGACACTATGGTACGTGTACGGTGATTAGTATCTTATCAAGATGAGCAATCAAAGAAGTTGTGCGAGAACAGAAAAAGTAATTCTTATTCATAACTTTTTAGGTAATAAGTCTCTAAAGTTCGGAACACTTAGATCGTATCGTTGTAATGTACATAGACTAGAACCATGTTACAACTGGGTTGCGATTAGTATTTCCAGGGAGTTTGCCAGGAGATAAGTGAGTTTGCATGGAATCGAGTTAGTGGTAATACCCGCTCTCCAGGTGGCGGGACTCTGACGTGTGTAAACACTTGTACACGGGAAGAAAAATGCCACCCATGAAACAACATTACACCCACTTAATGAGAGGGTATGCATTACTTGCTCGTAAGGCTCTTTTTGGGATCCTAATTCAGATAACACTTAGTTAAGTCCTAACCTTTCTGTAGAGGATTCCGCCAAATAAAGTTTTGGTACGCATGAACGCTTTTTCATTAGTTTTGACCTATATTATATACACACCTACATAATATTTTATATATACATTCAAAATAAACGTGTTTGTGCGAACAAGATAGTTGTGTTTGAAATACTTATTGTAAAGGCAAATTTATTTATTTATTGATCCCCCGTAGGGCTTTTACAGACATAATACAAGTCGAATAATACAGAACACAGACATAATAATGCGGATATACAATATATAAATAAGTACTAGTACATGCATATAATAAATATCATAATATACAAAAACACTTTTTATGTTACTTTGTAATTACCGTGGAATTCGCATAAGGAGTACAACAAGCTTACAATTTTATTTATTTATATTTGTATCGATAAATTATAATACTAATTATGTATTTAATAGGACTGTGAATATTTTAAAGAATTAAACAATACTTTAAATTTTATAAAGTTGTAAACAGTAGGAAGTTGTCATTGTAAGTAGTCGGGTCATGTCAAGAAGCAATAATATCAAAATATATAAGTATGATTGAGATTCGTATAGTACATGCATCGGCATGACTGTAAATAAAGCAAAATGTGAGTGTCAAGACAAAATTGCGTGGCGGTCTATTTTACTCTGCATGAATTAGCTTGCCGAAAACTTTTTCATGTTTAAAATCAATATTTTAATAATGTAATCGTTATCGTAACTATTGTCGTTGTCTTTGTCGTTGTCGTTGTCGTTGTCATTGTCATTGTCATTGTCATTGTCATTGTCAGTGTCAGTGTCAGTGTCATTGTAATTGTCATTGTAATTGTCATTGTCATTGTCATTGTCATTGTCATTGTCATTGTCATTGTCATTGTCATTGTCATTGTCATTGTCATTGTCATTGTTATTGTCATTGTCATTGTCATTGTCATTGTCATTGTCGTTGTCGTTGTCGCTGTCGCTCTCGTTGTCGTTGTCGTTTTCGTTGTCGTTGTAGTTACCTTCGTCATAATTAGACTTTCACTGGTCAATTTTTTTGTGTTGATTGTTCCTTGTGTTTCAGTCTCATAACGCTTTCTCCTTCTTAA
This sequence comes from Hesperophylax magnus, assembly GCA_026573805.1. Classification (NCBI taxonomy): domain Eukaryota; kingdom Metazoa; phylum Arthropoda; class Insecta; order Trichoptera; family Limnephilidae; genus Hesperophylax; species Hesperophylax magnus. The sequence goes on along the minus strand of JAIUSX010000010.1, from coordinate 7,584,241 downwards.
GCTCAAGTTTTGTGCAGACTTGCAGTTTTCATCCAGGCGTTGTGTTGTGTATTTGTATTTCGGTGAAACAGTTTTACAGACAATCTTGATTGACGTGGGTTACACAGGTCGCTTCTCATGACAGGAACATATACAATTTTAACTGTATTTCTATTTTTTGTTTCGTTCGACTTTACTGCACTTTCGATTTGATATTGATAAGAAAATTGAGAAATTTTCAAGATCAACTAAATTCGAATGTGTGATTTATTCATAGAGAATTCCTTGAATATCATTTATCGATTTATCGATCGACTTTTAACGTACTGTAGAAATATTTACTTTTTTTGTAGCGAGTTTATCGATTCTATGTAAAGGGGTATATTATTAAACATGAATAATATAGATTACTCGATGGGAATGAATACTAATATCTTATTTATGTACTCACAGGTCAAACATTGGATAGAAAATGACTTAACCCACATAAACATACAGCAAGTACCTTTCTAAAAATAGTCCTTTGAAATAGACAAAAACGTGTTCTCTAGACTGGAAAACTGTGAAAATAACTCAATTTTTTATTTATTGGGTCAAAACTATTCCTTTTTTCCTGAATAGTTTGTGATTTTATCGAATGCTGTCTTTAAATTTATACAAAGTTAAGTTGTCTCAAGTAGTTTTTGATACTCTAAAAACAAGTGTATCTCAATTCACTATTATTTTTTTTCTTATTTGTTTGATCCTAAAATCAGTCAACACATCAAAGTCTTTATTTATCTTAGCGCCACAAAATGAGAAGCACTTTATGGGTCATTGACTCTAAAAACGATTTTTATAGATTTTGCTACCAGAAATCATATTCAGGCAATTTAAAAAGTACAGGGCATGTACAGTGCGTCGCAGGCGTGCGTCTCCCGCAGGGAAAGGGTTTGTAAAACCTAATTCGCTTGGCTGTTGTCCGTGTTCGTATTGTGTTAAAATCTCCTCGAATCTGAACATGGAGGGGCAAACCTAAACTTTCTTGAAGAACTCTACAAACTCCATGAGCTACTAGCATTGTAGCTCGTACGATCATATAATATTATTGAAATAAATTGACGCAAAAAAAACTAAAGTTGGTAAAATAACCTTTAAATAATATTTCAGTGTTCTTGTAAAACAACATACTTATTGGTGCATGATCAGTGATTAAGTATTGTTAAAATCTATTTTTGATGAGAAGTAAAAGAATTAAAAATAATTTCCCTCTGGTGCCCATTTGTTATATTCGGAAAGCATATCTCATTAAGTTAATTATACAATATGTAAATATCAAAATCTTTATCAAAATTATCAAAACCTATTAAGCGAAAAAAAGCTTTTTTCCTTTATATAGTTCTTACAAAGGAACCTTTTTCCAAGAGTAAGTTTAAGAGGTAACAGTTGAAAGAAAGTGACACAGCTCGCACAGCCTACTTACGTAACAATGCTTGTTATGACGATATCTGGTTATGGACCTTTGTAAGCCAAATATATTCTCAGCACGCCTTCTTCGCCGGACGAGGGTCGACAGTTCGTCAATCGACAAATGGAGTTTAGACTTTTCGCTTCGAATGATACACTTAGCTCAGACCTGAGGGATGAGAATTGCAAGGAGCGTCGGCCAAATTTGAGCATTCAGGTAAAAGGGGAATCATTTTTAAGAATTTAAAAAATCAGTAATATTATGAAAATCAGTGTGTTTTTTGCACGTGAGACGATTCGGGATCTTTTACCGATTAACGGGATTAAAAAAAGGTTTGTTTCGTAGACTTACTTGTTGTTTACTTTTTATTATTAGGTACCTACATTGATATGAAAAACAGTTAAAATTTTGAACATTTTTCGTTCAACGGACTATAAAAAAAAATTGTTTCAGGGAAAACAGCTCTGTGTATCCATAGTATAAAAAAATATACCACTGAAAAATTGTCACAAAACCCCTTAGGACCTAAATTATTACCGGCTAAAAAAATCATGTTCATCTTGATAACACCTTAGAGATTTGCTTTTATTATTTGAATAGACGACCATTCATCATTTAATTTGGGGTAGTTTTTGAGTATATAATGGTCTGACTTAATAAATTAACCGTATATTGTGAGCTAAAATACAAACATGTATACCCAGAAATATAAACTTTTTTCTTTATTTCAAATTCTGAATTCAAATTTTTAAATTGTAAAAAATTACTATTTTCTACGGATATTGCACAATGGGTCGGTGCGTAAGATTTCCATAATTAATTTAATACCCTTTTGTATTTTAATTTTTGTGTCGCCTTCTTAACGTGTGTCACATTAAAAAAATTTGAACTTACGATATAAAAACTATTTGAAAATATATATATACAAGGCGTCTAGATTTAAAGTGATAGTACGAGTAAAACAACTTTTCTCGAAACAGGTTAAAAAGTAGAATTGTTTTCATGAAAAGATTTTTGATGTGAAAATCAATAGAATTTCTAAAAAGCTATTATTTATCTTTTTTACTTACACCATCATGTAGAATCACCTCCCGAAGTTAGTGCACCGGATACCTTGAAAAATGTGTGATAAATGGAAGACGTTGTTCTGAGGAGTTTTCTATAATTTATAAAATGAAACTTTTTGACTCTATGCCGTAAGAAATTGGTGTATGTTTTTTTGCCATGGATAGAAATGGCTCGAGCCCGTGCTGACTGTGACAAGAATGAATTAGGCATCTTTCATATCTCTGACATATTAAGGTGTGATATAATGAAAGAAGAATTTCCTTATTTTCCCTTTCAGGAAAATTCACGTAAGAGGACGATTCTCTTCTTGAAGGACGGATCAATGATGCCATTCAGATATGGATAAATTATGAATATAATGTTGTCAGAAAGGCCTGCTGGTGACATAGTTAAACGATTTTTTTTTGCTACGATGAAGGTTGTTTGCTTTATCGAATCGTGTCGCGAGATTCCAAAAAAAATTTTTTCTTGAAAAAATGTTGTGTACCTACTTATAAAAAATTGTATTTAAAGACGGTATTTGACCTGTCTCACTGGTGAGATAGGCTTAGTTAACATATTTGAATACCGGAAACTTAAAAGGCTATAATGTTTGATTTGATTTATTAAGATTATATATTTATAATATATTTATAATTTTACTGGTCTTCCATTAAAAGCCTTAGCTTGTGGATGGAAGAAGAGTTAACATTTTACATATTATGTACAAATAAAGTCACGTGTACAGTTAATACAATGCAGTTAATACATTTTATATAATTATAATTACTATTTACTATAATCATGTATTTCAATATATATGTATGTGTAGGTAATATAGACACATGGCAATCAGACCCGTTAACTAAAATATGTAAACATATATGTATTCAGTAAGAAGAAAAACAAGTAAGATTTTTAGTTTGACATTCTCTAAAATACTTTTTGATGGAGTTCAGCAATTGAATTTTGTTCCTAATGCTTCTGATTTCTATTGGTAGGTTATTGAAAAAGAATTTTCCTTGGTGAGTATAATGGTGTTGTGCCAAAGAAGTGTTTAATTTGGGGCACACAAATACATGTTTAAGTCTAGTACGATTTTCAGTTATGAATGCGTATTTATCTTTTTCTTTTATAATTTGTATAATTGAATTTTTTATAAATAAGTTTTTAAATGTTGGAACTTTGATTTATTCGAATATGCTGTCAGTTGGGAAGTCTGGGGGTTTTTTTAGTATAATTTTTATTATTAGTTTTTGAACAATTTCTATGGGGGTCAGATTAGTTTTGTAAGCTGCTCCCCAACTGATAATGGCATACTGAAGAATAGACTGTACTAATGCGTAGTATATTGAGTATAGGTTTTTCGTTGATAAAAAGTTTCGTATCCGTAAGAATATATGAATTAACTTCCTAACTCTTTTTATTGTATGGTCGATGTGATCTTTCCATTTTAGGTTTTTATCTATGATTATTCCAAGATATGTAATTTTATCCGCTATTTTCAGAAGTGAACATTTTTGTTGGCAGTGATTAGTATCGTGTTGTGCGAGAGAATGATTATGTAAGAATATTTGAAGATTTGGAGGTACAATGTTAGTGTTAATTTCGAAAGGAATGACATATGTTTTATCACTATTTAACGACAAGAGGTTATTGTCAAACCATATTTTTAGATTATTTATGTCTTCTGTAGCTTTTAGATTAATTTTTTCCCAAGTTTTTTCTTTTATTATAATGACTGTATCATCAGCGTAAGAGATAATTTGGCCATGCAATGGTTGAATAAATATGTCGTTTACATACAAAATGAACAATATTGATCCAAACACGGTGCCCTGTGGGATACCAAAATTTGATGTTTCTTGGTCGCTAGTTTGGTCATTTATTTTAACAAATTGTGCACGATTGTTCAAATAACTTTCTATCCATTGGACGGCTTTATCATTGATGTTATTTAATTTCAGTTTTTTGATAAGCTTTGCGTGTGAGATACTATCGAATGCTTTTCTTAGGTCTATGAATATTCCTGCGCATTTATTTCCTTCATCAAGTGCAGAGTATATAAATGATGTTACATTTGCTATTGCATCTTGTGTGCTTTTTGTTTTTAAGAATCCGAATTGATTGGGATGTAATATTTTATTGTTTTCTAGAAAATCAACAACCCTTTATTTCACAATCTTTTCAAATATTTTTGCTATATTCGATATTAGTGATATCGGTCGATAATTTGAAACATTTTGCGGGTCGCCGGTTTTAAATATAGGGGATATTATAGATTTTTTATAATTTGTTGGGAATATGCCTTTAGTCAGACTGAGATTGATAAGGTGGTTTAGTGGTTTCAGTAGATACATTTTCATTTCTTTAAGAATTTTCACAGAAATGTGGTCAAAACCTGGAGAGGATCCGTCTTTCATGCTTTCTATTACAAGTTGAATTTCAGTTTCGGTAGTTTTTTAAAAAGGGGATAGTGTATTTTGTTTTTGGGTATTAGTTGTTATAGTTTTAGGTGTGTGTACAGATTTAGTGATTTTATCAGCGAGATTGTTTCCTACTTTAGAGAAGTAAGAATTAAAAATGTTTGCTGTTAGTTTTGGGTCTTTGGATACATCTATGATATTATTTTCATGTTTTAAATATTTTATAGAATTATTTTTTTTCTTATTTTCAATTGCATAATTTACCGTTTTCCAAATAACTTTTAGATTGTTTTCTGAAGTAGAGATTATTTTTTTAAAGTAGTCGTCTTTACTTTTTTAAATTAAAGCTGTTAATTTATTTCTATATTTTTTGAGAACTATCTTAGCATTTTCATCGTGTGGATTTTTAATTGTATTTTTATATAGCCTTTCTTTTTCTCTGATAGATTTTATTAGGCCACAAGTGATCCAAGGTTTTATACGTCTGAATTTTGAATTCGTGTATAATGAGACCTCTGTTGTGGAGGTTTCAATATGATCCATAATTTGTTTTTCAAACATATTTAAGCACTGTTCGACATCGTTAGATTGTAGTATCGTACACCAAGTTTCTGCTTTCAATTTTTTCTCTAAAGTGGCAATATTTGTGGTTTTTTTAATAGTAGTTGGAACCTTAATTTGTGATTTTATTTCATTATCATACAATAATAAGCAAGTGTGGTGGTCAGTAATATTCGTTTGCCAAATCATTGGTTTGATTTTATATAGGTTTTGTAATTTTATGTTTATCCAAATATGATCTAAGCAAGACGATTTTTGTCCGTGCATTTCTCTAGTATTTTTGTTTATGCATGATTTAAAATCTAATTCAGTCATACAATTTAGGAACTCATTTTTAAAAATATTTTCTGATTTTTCGTTAATGTTAATATTAAAATCACCCGCGATAAAACAGGTTTTATTTTTAAGCGGTAGTAATATATTTTTCAGTTGAGTTATGAAATGTGAAATATTTGATTCGTGTGTTCTGTAAATGGCAATTATGTGATAAATATATTTATCGAGTTTAATTTCGATTTGAATACAGTTAGTCAGTAATATTGGGTGTTCTAAAGTCGTGACAATACTGAATTTGGTGTGAACGAATATTGCGATTGCACTATTTTTATTGATATTTATTTTAGTTGGGATGTATGTATAGTTAGGAAGTTGAAAGGCTGGTGACTCATCATTTGTAAATGTCTCTGTTAATATTATACAGTCTGGTTGTAATATTAGATTATTGATTTTAATAATAAATTCATCAAAATTTTGAAACATACTACGAATATTTTGGTGTAATATGAATAAACCGTTAAATTTGTGTGGGAAAAATTCATTACATGTCTCTGTGCTTGCACATTCGTATTCATGGATTTTGTAGAAATTTTCTATTTGGCTAGCTATAAAATCATCCATTTAAAATTAATTTTAATTCATTTTGAGCAATTGATAGCACATACATCCATAAGCTTGCCAAAACTATGAAGAATTAAATTAAAAGAATTACGCTCCGTTATTATAATTATATCGGTATCGTGTCTATTAGTGAATAAAGTGTACTTATATCTGTTGCGAATGTATAACATGAGTATATAAATAATACATAACATAAGCATATAAATAATATAAAATATAAGCATAAAGAGAAAATAAAACATGAGCTTAAAGAGATTAAAAAACATAAGCATATAAAGAAAATAAAACATAAGCATATAAAGTATACCAGTGATATATGGATTTGGTTGTTGCGGATATTTAACATAAGCGTGAAAAGTATGCATAACATTGGCATAAGTATACAGAGTATGCATATAGTTGTTGCGAGTATATATCACGAGCATATAAAGCATAAGCATATAAAGCATATAAAATTTAAGTATATAGAGAAAATAAAACATAAGCATAAGCATGTAAAGTACATAGGTGTTATAGGGATTTAGTTGTTGTAAGTATTTAACATAATTATAGCAGGCATATAGTGTAACTATGAATTGAAGATACTTAGTACAAGATTTATATTGAAGATACTTAGTACAAGATTTATATTGGTTAATGCTAAAACTAAATGTAGTGTTTGGATAAAGAGATAAAAGAAAACTAGAGAAATACAAATTAAATAATTTAAATTCCCCTGTAACCATATACCTGTGCCCTTCTGTTTCATATAATAGGTTGAGATTAATAGTTAAAATAGTGATGTTAATGAATTTTGAGTAAAGTAAAAAATATTTTATAAACATAAATACAATAGTTACAGTTCTTTTACAAGTTATTGGGTGTGTGAGATAAGATGTGTTTGTTTTTGTCATTGATAATAATGACTGGTGTTCCAATATCTCTACGGACGTACACTTGTCCTCCACGGGTCCAGACGAATTTATATAAGTTTTCCCGTGTAGCCTTACGTGCAAGGAACCACAAGTGTTTCGCACGAAACGTCAGGTGTTCCGAGACGTATATGTGAGAGCGAGGTCCTGCAATTCCGACGAGGGTGGTGTTGAGTTTTTCCTCTCTATTGTTAGCTTGTTTGTTGAACTTTTTTATGTCTGACAGGAAAACATCACGGTCAATATTGGTTTTAAATGATATGATTATGGGCCTACATTGGTCTTTAGGTATTTTTTGGGAGATGCGGTAAGCTGCGTCAATCTTGTTTATTTCCACGTTTGAATTAGTAGTTTTTTGGATGTTGAATATGAGGTTATTTAAGTTTTCCCCATTATTTTCCGGGATCCCCCTGATTTCAGCGTTTTTAGACCTATTTAGCCTGTCTATTTGCTCCATTTGGTTTTCTAATACTTCAATTCTTGCTTCGAGGCCGGTGTTCTTTTTCTCAAGCTTGTTATTAGTGTCCTCAAGCTCGTGGACGCGAAGAAGAATGTCCTCATATTGTTTGCTCATCCCCGCTAGAGTGGCAAGAATTTGCGTGTTTTGTTCGAGTAGTTTGGCGAGTAGTTCACTATCAATAAGTGAACTGCCACTGGGTTTGACAGACAGATAAGTGCCAAAAACACCTATAACGATTTTATTTAAGAAATGGATAGCATGTGCCAAGGCCAATGTCCTACAGAAGGGTACAAGTGCAATAGATAACGTAAATAATTCTAAAAAAAATTGGAAGATGGCGTTGGTTGTAAGTACCGAACGTCATTTCCCCTTTAAAAGGGTCCAAGTGCCATCGCCAGTCAGACGCGTTAGTATCAAAATGGGTGACAACGAGCCGGTTTCTGCGCAAGGCGGTGGCATAAAAAGGCGTCAAAATGGTGAAAAAAGTGTTCAAGTGGCCAGAAAGAAGTTGAAGGATTCTGGACAAGAATATACTTCATCAAGTAGAAAGTTGATTCCTGCAAAACGACCGCCAAATCAAGAGGTTAGTACGTTGTTTTACTCTCCAACGGTTTTCTATGCTAGGTGACCAATCACTCTATAAGCGCTAGTGATGTGCTGACCTGTAATTTTTTGTCAATACCTATAAATTTACATAGAATATTAAAAAAATGTGTTATTAACTGATTATTTATAATAATACAATCCAAATTATGGATAGCACTGGCGTAAGATTTTGTTAAAGGGAATGCTTTGGTATTTTATCTGTTTTGCTTTCATTTACGTAATTTTTTTTTTCAAGTGTATCTGCAAATGCCGCTACAAATGCAAAGAAATAGCTGCCGACCAAAAGCTGTCATTGTTCACGGATTTTTATGGCTTGTCGAATAATGAAAAGCAATCTTCTTTTCTCATGGGGCTTATTCAACTGACGGAAATTAAAAGGAGAAGGCACGGAACCTATGAATCTCCTGCATTAAGTAAGCGACAGTGCACGGCATATTACATGCTTCCAGATGGCAAGGGAAATGTTGTCAGCGTGTGCAAAGCAACATTCATGAATATTTTTTCCCTTTCTCCGAAAAAGATTCAGGTTCTCATTAATAAAAAAAAAACAAGGCCACACAACATTTACGGAATCAAGGGGAAATATTAGTAAAAAAAAACGAATATATACCAATGAAGATGAGGATGACATTAAAAAACATGTAAATATGTTTCCCAGACTTGTAAGCCATTACGGTCGTGCAAGATCAGAGAAAGAGTATCTAAGTCCTGATCTTAATAAACATCGGCTGTTCAAATCATTTCAAGCATCATTCCCGCAGTCAAAAGTTGCCTATAAATTCTATTCAAAAATTTTTGAGAAGGAATTTCCAAGCTTAAAATTTGGCCAGAAACGAACTGATACGTGTGCAACTTGTGACCTCTATGTTGCTAAAATAAATGCTGATCCTTCGAATAAAGCAACATTTAAAAACCAACTGGAGCTTCACCATCGAAAAGCCGAAAAAGCTACAAAACAGATGTCACTTGACATTAAAAAATCTCAAATTCCGAGTAGCAATACATGCACTGCCGCCATGGACTTGCAACAGGTTTTATTGACGCCATCTTTAACGCATGGGCCCATGTATTACTCTCGACAATTGTCAAATTTTAACTTGGGTGTGCACATTGAAAATACTGGTGATGGGTATTTGCACATGTGGCATGAAGCCATAACAGGAAGAGGGGGAAATGAGATAGCATCATGCATTTATAAAAAACATTTCCAATAACTTTTTACGAAAGGAGAATCTAATCATGTGGAGTGATAATTGCAGTGGGCAAAATAAAAATAAAATGATGATATTCTTATGGGCCTATCTTGTATATAAAGGAGTTTTTAATACGATAGAACATAAATTTTTAATGAGGGGGCACTCATTCCTCAGCTGCGACAGAGACTTTGCTCTAATTGAAAAAAGGAAACGAGTGACAAATTCCATGGTTCCTGCAGATCTTATAGATATGGTGCACAAGCAGCCTTTCCACGTCATTTCAATGAAAACAGACGATTTCTTGGATTTCAAATTGGCAGCCGAAACATTTTTAAACACCACCACCATGCAGCTAACGAAGGCTCATCGCTTGAAATTTGTAAGCGACAACCCTTTTGTTGTCAAAATAAAGGAGACGCAGAACACTTTGGAGCCCTGGAAAATTGTAAAATTATTGAAAAAAAACAAAAAATTATCCGATTTAAATAACTATTCCATACCAGTGCTGAATTGCAGAAGCAGAATAACGGAAGAAAAGAAAAAAGACCTAACCAATTTAATTCCTTACTTACACGCGCAGGAACACAAAAATTTTTACAACAACATTTTATAATTTTTATGTCTTATAAATTGATTTTCATACCTTGCTTGTATGCGCAGAAACACAAAAATGTGTACAACATTTTATTATTTTTATGTCTATTGAAATTATATCTTACTTGCAAGCGCAGGAGCACAAAAAAATTCTCAACATTCTATATTTTTTATGTCTTTTATATCTAATTTAATGCTTAACAAGAGCATACATACAATTTTTTTTTAACATTTCGTAATATTTATTTTTTTATTCATGTTAAACATCATCCCATTGGGATGATCCCATCCCTATTGGAGATGGATAAAGCAGTTGGTATATTGTTTTATTGTCACTGTGGCACTAAAGCCCTTTATTGCTTCAGAGAGCATGGCACTTGTGCCCTATTAAAGGAAACTACGCACGGCAGATGAGACTTTCTCTAAAATGATTATTTTATTCGATTTTTTACTTACTTTAATATGTCTTTTCATAATATTTTTTTATCAACTGCATTAAGATTTGTTCATTTGTTGATTTCACACAAAAATAAAATAATGTTTTCTTTGAATTTTTGAGTGTATTTTTAAATTCCCGTCTACCTCCTGTAATATTTTCATACTTTCGGTCTTACTTTTTATTATATTAAACAATATAAAATTTTCTTCTCTCTTGGCTATGATCGATAATTCTTTTTTTTTCTAAGGCTTTGCATATGTGTTTGCAGGGATGGAAAATTTCTCCCCTACAACACATAAGCCTCCATGAAAATTGGACCCATAATTTCTTTGATAACTTCAGAAAGCTACTTAAAGCCCTCTTGTACTGTATATCTTTATAGACATATGTACTTAACTAATTAATACTTTATTTACGAAATTGAACGCAAATATTTTCGTATTTATATTGTAATTAAATTCCATCAAACGTTGTGTAATTTTTTTGATTTATGATATAGGATTTTAATTACTTTCATTTTTGTGGTAACCCTCTTGGTTCTGATCGAGGCGTTGAGTTTCAAAATTTACTTGGTCTTTCCATTGCAAACCTAGACTTAAATGATTTCTCTGAATGAGCTAGCTTTCCTATTGTAACTATTCTGATTTCCTACACCCTAACAAAGTCGTAGTTAAACGCTGATAAAAGATATTATACATGTTTATTTGGACAGGTAATTAAATATAACTCAAATGGTTAATTGTTAGTAAGTTTGATTTTGATTAACTCTTGTCTGTTTGGCGCCACTCCTTTATGATTCTGCTGCTATAAGGTACATGTAAAGAATGATTTAGTAGGTTAATGTAATTAGTTAATTGTATATTTGACGAACTCAGAATAACCCTTTGCTAGCAAAATTTGGCTCCTATCCTCCAGCAAGTAAACGAGATGATCGTGAGTCAACATGAAATTTGCGCAATCTTCTGACACGGCTCTTTGATTGATACCTAAGTTATCGCGTCCCAAAAAGCCTTCCACGTCATCATGCACTGCCTTCAAGTCTTCCCTCGGGTCCCGAAACCTCCAAATTCCATCTCCTCCAAGGTCTACTATTTACTTAGGGCGAACCGGTTTCGTCCTATATACAATCATATACTCACGGTTGGTGTGGACTTACGGGTCGTGAATCCTCATTCCACGTTTAAAAGAGAATGCGAGAGTGGTCTACCGACCTAAATGCAAGCTGTATGCAGGTCCGCATTCTCCAGTAAACAGTACATACGAATAAATATATGTATACATACGTTTTTGGGAAGGGTTTATAACTTGCAATACAAGGCTATTTACCTCGCATCCCAAGCTCGGATCTCGCACAAAGAATTCTGCACAATTCTTAGCTTGGTAACCGAATAAATACGTACTAATAAGGTTATACTAATAAATACTAGTAGAATAAAATCTTATTTGATAGTTTGTTTTGGAGAGCTATCGAACTCCAGGCTTTTGTTTGTTTGGTTTTGACGTTTTTATTTAAGAGAATCGTCATCTCTATTTGGTTTGGTTAATGGTCTTGTTATAGAAGCGACCACTGCCTCCTATTGGGTGAACTGTATTTGTTTTAAATTTTACCTCCAGGGTTCAACATTAATTTTTGTTCATCCTATCCCGTGATTTTCTCAATTGTTTCAAGTAGTTGATTGCCGCATTAGAGAGTACTCGACTCTCAAATGTCTCAGGTAACTGATGGGGTTTTGTATGAGCACCCAATCAATAACATTCAAATGTTTTGTATAATTATTCGATATAAATCTTACTAACCCGTGATTTTTCAATTGTCGATTGTGAATGATAGGTAATTGTAAGCACGCAGCTTCTAGCTGTTTCAGGTAACTAATAAAAATCTATGCGACTATCTAATCAATGGTATTCAAATGTTTCATGTAATATTTTGATATAAATCTGGCTAACCCATGATTTTTCGATTGTTGTTTGTGAATGATCCATATCGCTGCACATTGCACAATGACATCCTGATGATTATCCTTATAACTCTAATAAACTTTCTAGTTACGGCCAAGGTCGTTTCCAAACTATGCGGTTGGCCCAGAACTTCAGCGTCTCTATTTGTAAACAAATCGAATAATATAAACACCTTCTTTGACACACTAACCTAGATGCGAGATTGTTTATTTAAGAAATATTTCTACCTCTCCTTGTAATTCAGTTATGTTACCTTTTATTGTGCATAGTTAATTAAAATATTTTTAATTCCTTTTGAAGTTAAATTATTTATTTCATTTTTTGAACACAAATTTACTAAGAGGTTAAGTGAAGAATAAATATATATATAAGTACACATATCTCGATTGTCAAAATACGTTAAATAAGATTACATATATTAATAAATAAATATAAAATATATGATTCTACATAGTCTTGAATATTAATAAATACATATTTTCTTTTCAATAATATAGATATGTCCATGAGTAGGTATTTTAAATCGTTACCATTCCGATGTTTTGATTAATAAATAAAATACATATATATAAATACATTACATATATATTTATTCTTTATATACAATATATTACTTTATTTTATATAAATAAATACATAATATACATATATTAATGTGTAATGCTTTGTTTTGTTGTTTTTTTTTTAATAATTTAATTGATATACCATATTCAGCTGTATCTCCTCACTCCTAGGTCCTGAAAATTATTTATAAAAGGAAAACTTACCCCCCACCAAGATTTTTCCAGTTGGGTGCCACACAACAAAATCTAGTCGAAGAAAATCCTACCTAATTAATTGTATTTTTCAAATAAATTCAAAATTAATCTTTTCGACTATTTATTCCTATTTAATATTTTATTCTTGCTCGATTCATATAAATTAGCTGATATTCAAAATTCGTGATATAGATGTGCCGGAAAATTATAAATTATTTAGGTCGAACTATTTTTGTTGTTTTCATTCCTTTTTTAATTTTTTTATAAAAATTTATAAGAAAATTCATTCCGAATTGCGCAAACTTTTAATTATTTCGATTCTGAATAAATTAAATATCTGTTTAAAACTTTCTTCTAAATTTCACTGTTTTCACCAATATTTTAAAGTATCTACAATTATTTTTTTTTTTCGAATTGTTACTTTTAGAACAAAGGTTTGAGCGTTTATTATTATTGAATCCTTTTTTTTTGTTTTTGTGTTTGATTGATGCAAAATTATAATCTATTTTTAAATATTAATCCGCGAACCCGTTCACTCTAGATTAACGATAAAACTCTCCATTAAATTCTAATGTTTTCACTTTGAATGAAATAATTATTTTTAAATTTAAATAATTCACTTTTAACACTTTTTGCACTATTCACTTTTAACACTTTTAAGCACTTCACACTTTACTTTTAAAGCACTGAGTTTAAACTGTATTTATTTTCACTGTTTGATTTAATTTAACTGGCTTATTAAATTTCACTGACTCTAGCACTTGTACTTTTCACAAAATTTTCCTAAGTCGGGGATTCAAAATTTAACACTTAAAGATTTTTCACTGTTAATCCTACCAAAGACGTAGTACTGCCACGTAACAACTTTTCGAATCCTCGGCGCCACCCTCCTGACTGATGTGTTCCATCTTTTATACCCCTCTCAGGTCCCAAAAGACGTATCTGAATTTCTCTTGATGCTTAATTCTATCTCCTATCAACTCGTAAATCCGAACATCTCTGCCATTAATATCGATTGTGCGTTTATACGATCTTCTGTCGTCCAGCTGTGGGTGGCGGTTAATTTTTATCTCACGTCGCTAACTTGATAGGGTCCGAATCGGGTAAGTCTGCGTTCATTGCCCAAGCTTCCTTTGTTCTATGGTTCATACAAAATGTAGTTAAAATATCATGATTTTGCGTTCCCTTTTTTTCTCAATTCGCGATAGGTCCGTCCTCAGTAACATATATATAGATCTCAATTTTATGCATCTCATGCGAAACATGATTAAATCCATGGCGAAATCTTTACTATGCATTTTTGAATTTCGATTTGTCTAAAATCTACTTAATTTTATTGTCACCTATATGAGCTTTTCCATTTTCTCCCGTACCTTCTTCCTTTATGTCGTAGATTTGAATTTTACCTTCTCCCTTTGAATTTTATATTATTAGCGACGTTTTCTTACACAAATTTCTTCTTTATTCTTATCTTATTTCTCATAACTCTATAACTAATTATTTTCCAAGTCGTATTTATTTATTTCACGGATAAATTTGAATTGTATCACTTTTCTCCACTTGGATTATTCTTTATCTCCGTTCTTTACCCTTCTTTTTATCTTTCTCTCACTTTTCCCGATGTGTGTGGTCTCCAGGAAAATTTCATACTTCATCTATTATTAATTAATATATAATTTTCCACACTTCTATGGAAGATATACCTAATTAGACTCTGGGATATCTGTCACTTTTATTGTCTGACCCAATCTCCGCCCATTCTCCATCCCTCACTTACAAGATTTCACATAAATTATACGTCTGGACATATGTTTACGTCTCAGATTTTATGTACTACGGCCGTAAATTTAGTTTAATTTTAGAGCCATTAGTTTTAATCTCTTTTGCTTTAAATAAACATTCCATAAGGTCCACGTTAAAATTAATCGTCTCTCCAATCGTTTATTACCTTAACGTAAATAAAAATCATGTTCGGATTTCGATTGTTTATATTCCAAAATACACATGAGACTGTCAACCTTTTATCTTGTTTCGATCCCTCTGTAATCTTGTGTAACTTTAATATCTATCTACCCTGATAAATTTGTAAAATGTCTACTTTTCCTGAATCTAATCTATCGCTATATGTTTAGTTTTATGGCCTTCCTTTGGTACTCTATTATCATATTCCTAGGACCTTTGTGGTAGCTCAAAATCTCTGTATTATCACTCCGTTCAGTCGCTCCACTATTTCTAAAATGTCTATTTTAATGCGAGATTTTCATTCCCAAATTGATTTTCCAATATGTCCGCTTCATCTTAAATTGATAACGATTAATTTCCATTGTTTCCAAAACTCTCACCTCTCTTTAGTACGATTTTTTCGAACTCGACACCCTACTTCTATCATAAATAATTGCACTACAGTTGAAAATTCCGCCAGTAGCTTTCCTTCGCTTTTCCCGTCCTTTTTTTATACTATCACGCTTATAATTTTTCATTGCATTTTTGTGTGTGCGCTTTACAACTTGTAAAACTTCCAAAGCCCTCGATTTCAATGGTTCGATACCCCATAAATGTCTCAGTCATTGTAAACATTCCCAGGAGTTTGTCACCTTGAAAGTCGATGCTTACCCTAAAGTGCGTTCACTTCTAATTTCTGTGGGAATCGAAATGTCGTTAATTATCTATTTTAATGTCGGGTCCATAGTTCATTTCTTTGTCTTTCGTAGACACACTCCCCTCCGTTCACTGATTGGTTACTCAAAATTTTATAGCTTTTTGTTCAGATCTATTGGTTGACAAAATTCAATGCTTATTTTGAAGCCTCAAAAGGGGAATTCCTAGTCGTTCCTAGACGATTTTAATGACCTCTGTGTTTATGCTATAGAATCTCAACATAATTCCAACTATTACAGGTGCCTACTGAAAAACAAACTGAATCAATTTTAACCTCAACAGATGTCGCTAGAATGACGGTTTTCATAAATAATTTGTATATTTTTTTGCAGCTATGGTTTATCTGTTTTTTTTTTTCACTGTGATTTAAAGCCTTTCATCACAGTTCCCCCCTCTGAACTCAATTTGCTGTGGCTAACGTTGTATACTACTTTAGACATCGAAATTGTGTTCAAATGTAGTCTAGCTATCCTCCCCCCCCGTTCTGTTATTCCTTTTCCTACATCACTTCCTGTTATTTCCTTTCTCCCCCCCCTCATTCTGTTATTCCCTATCTCTTTCTTCATTCTGTTATTCCTTTTCTCTCTCTTCATTCTGTTATTCCTTTTCCTACATCACTTCCTGTTATTTCCTTTCTCCCCCCCCTCATTCTGTTATTCCCTATCTCTTTCTTCATTCTGTTTGGATTGTTAACAACCTTGACTTTGAATCACATTGTATTTTCTATTTTCTTTTCGCGTAGATTTTATTTTATGGAATTTTCTCTAATTTTGATAAACTCAAAATTATTCTCTTTTTTTTTTCTGGAACACGCCCCTCGACTCGCGTGTTTAGGTGGCCCTCAACCTGGTTGGACTAAGACCTCCCTTACAATGATTCATGTAAAGATTGTTTGCAATCTCGCGGTCTATTGACCAACTGAAAAGTGGATGGTCTCTTGGTGTGCAAATAATTGTTTGTTTTGTTTTTGTTTGTAAGTATGATGTTTTTGTAAAATATGTATATCTTTGCACGACCTCACCCAATCCGACAATCAGTGGTATACATGTTTCATTAAAATTTTCCAGCATTTTTTTTTTTTCTCTTATTCGCTAAAATTTTTCGTAATTTCTAATTGTCTTTTCATAGATCATTCAAACAAGTTGCTCTAGCCTAGGTGTTACCCACCCTAATTTTTAAATTTCATAAATGTTCTTAACTAAACTTCAATTGGCTCATCGTTCCTGAAAAATTTTTTTTTTTTTTTTTTGAAATATAACCTAAACATATCGTAATTCTAATGTTCCTTTTTTATCTTTACTTAATGTCTACCCTAAATCTAGAGATAAACTTATTTCAAGTTTTCAAAAATATTTTCCTAACCCTATGCATTGTTAATTTCAAATCTTGTTTTATAAAACGTACCCTATCCTATTTATAATATATATTTTAAAGGTTCCTTTGTGGGTATATGATTCCCATAAGCTTTCCTTCTAAGTGTTCTTACTTATCTAACAAAATTGCCTTACGCACTAACACATGAAAATTTTTTCCTAAACTAAAAAATCGATATTATCAAAAAAAATTTTTTTCTTACTCTATTAGTAAATTAGAATATGATTGTCGCCTATTAAGAAATTTGTTCACTCAATCTTAAAGACTTAAGGACGACCCGCCCCTCGCAAACAAACTGATAGCCTAATATTTTAGTAATTTTCTTTCTCCCTCCCTCCTTAAATTATATCGTATTCTAACAGATTTTTTTTTTTTTTTTTCTCAATCGTTTATTTATTTAAAGTTTCAAATATTTGTAAATTACGCATTTTATTCGTTGATTTCCATTATCTCTAAACTCGGTTTTTGTTCCTTATTACATGTATAATATTTCGCTAAATGAATTGCGCTATAATCTCCTTTTATTTCCCGAGTTACCGGATCAATCAGCGTATACGTGTTACTATAAACTTCTGACCCAATTATATAAGGTCCATCGTAAAGCAGATTGAATTTTTTTATTTCCTTTTTTAGTAGGTTTGATTGTGTAATTTTTTTCAACTTGATCAGGGTTCCAACTTCATAAGTTATTAATCTTTTGTTGAGATTATAGTATTTCTGTCGATTTGCAGCGCTTTTCTCTAAATTTTTCTGTGCTGCTAATCTTATTTCATCTATTGTTTTCGTCGATTTTCCGCAGCCTTGAGTATACCTGTCTAAACTATAAGTTGGTGATTTCCCAAAAGCTATTTCATTAGGTGAAAATCCTGTTGAACAGTGTATCGAATTATTGTAGGTTTGTTCTATTTCTTTAAGGAAAACCGCCCACTTTGTATGTTTTTCGTGACAATAAATACGGAAAATTCTACCTAATTCTTTATTCACGCGCTCTGTTATGTTCGGTCCGGGATTTCGTATTGAAGTATGTACGATTCGTATGCCCATCCTATTTAAGTTGTTTTCCCATTTCTTCGATGTAAATTGAGATCCGTTGTCCGTTAACAAAGCATCTATTTGTATTGTTTTATTTAAAATCCTCTACACAATTTAACACGGTCTTAGTACTTGCTATCCTCAATTTATATAATTTTACAAATCTACTGAATGAATCTTGGATCACGAAAATGAATTTAACCCCTCCTATTCCTCTCGGTAAAGGTCCGTATAAATCTGCCATAGCTAATTGTCCTACTTCTTTGGTAATTATGGATTTACTCGGCCCTACAGTTGGTCGAATTTCGCGCTTCGCCAGCTGACATAGGTGACACCCTCTCGCTATGCGTTTTATCTCTCGGTGCATGCCTGGCCAATAATACCTATCTCCCAAAGCTATCCCTGTTTTAAAAACTCCTCCGTGTCCGATTTCTAAATGTATCATTTTTATTAGTTCTTCAGTCAACTCTTGTGGTACTGCTAACACCGTTTTGTTTAGCCCTGTTGTGTAATATAAAGTCTTGCCTATTTTTTTATAATTTTTTAAATACCTATTAACATTTTTTGTCGGCGGCCCAAATTTTCCCTTGCGCAAATATCCGAAAATTTCTCCCAAAAATGTGTCTTGTTTCTGTAGTTCAGTTATATTTTCTAAGTGTTTTCGAATCTGTTGTCTACCTTTAACTGCAAAAGCTGCTATCTCTGGGCATGTGTTCTTCTCCTCCTGTACATTTCTTGCATCACAAGAATAACGAGATAGAATATCAGGCCCTATATTTTCTTTCCCTTTGATGTATTCTACAGTGAAGTTAAATTGGTTTAAATACAAAATCCACCGTGTTAGTCGGCCACTGTACATCTTCCAGCTCTTTAAAAATGTCAATGCTTGATGATCCGTCCTAATTATTAAATGTACTCCTCTTAAATATGTCTCAAATTTATGTAAAGCATATATTATTGCCCATAACTCTTGTTCTGACGTGGTCCATTTCAACTCCGGTCCCCTAAAAGCTTTGCTAATAAATCCAATAACTTGGTGATTTCCATCTTCATCCAACTGGTATAATTCTCCTCCTATCGCAAACCCCGAACTATCTGTCTGTAAATAATAAGTACTATTTGGGTCATGATGATGTAAAATAACTGTCTCTAAAAATAATGTTTTTACCCTCTCGAATGCGCGCTGTTCTGAGTCACCCCATCGCCAGGTTCTATTTTTCTGAAGTAAATCGCACAAAACCCGTGTTGTTTCCCCATATTTATTTGCAAATCTACGGTAATAATTGCAAAGTCCTAGAAAAGCTCTAACTTGTTTTATTTTCTTGGGTACCGGAAAATTTTTTATGGCGTCAATCTTTTCCGGATCCATTTGAACTCCCAAAGGCGTTATAATATGTCCTAACATACGTACTTCTGTGAATAAAAATTGACATTTTTCGAGTTTACAAGTCATGTTTGCTTCCTCTAACCTCTCAAGTACCGCGTTTACATGTTCAAAATGATCTTCTTGACTACCACACGTATATATTATTAAATCATCTAAGTAATTAGCGCAGAATTCCCTCACCCCTGGTCCTAGAATTTTGTCCATTCCTCTTGAAAAACTTCCTACTGATGTTTTTAACCCCTGCGGTAATACCTTGTATACGTACGATTTTCCGTTGTATACAAACCCAGTATATTTGCGACTTTCTGGACTGATAGGTATTTGAAAGTAAGCTGAATTTAGATCTATTGTGGTTATGAATTTTACACCATGAAAACGCTGTATAATTTCTGAAGTTAATGGTGGTTTTTCTACTTCCGCCTGCATTCTGGTGTTTAAGAATCTAGCATCTAAGAGTATCCTAACCGTCCCATCTTTTTTTAAGGTAAATGTTAGAGGACTAGAAAACTGTGTGGCCTCTCTACTGATGATTCCTAACGACTCTAGTTCTCTAATTTTCTCATCAATTTTATCCCTGTAAGCAAAGGGTACTGGATAGGATCGTTTAACGAAGGGCGTCTCGTCCGTCATTCTTATTTCGTGAGTGTACAAAGTAGTTAGACCTGGTCTGTCTATAAATACATTCTTATGTCTAATTAAAATCTTTTCTAACCCTTCTTTTCCTTTTGAATCTAAATTTAACTCGGACACAAATGTCGTTATTCTACGCTCGAGGCACGCCGTATAATTTATTTCAGGGTTTACTTCAATATTAATTATTTTTCCACTTGTGCAATTTTGATTTCTAATCTCGTGTTTGGGTTTCCTATGAATTACGGATGAATTTACTAACTCTATATCCTTCTTCCCATTTCCTGTCCTTATTTTTAACTTTCTGTTTTCTCCACATTTAAATTCAGCTGTATATTCGTCTAACCAGTTGATACCCAATATAATTGGTCTAATTAACTTCGGTATTATTAAGCACGGCGTATTTATTATAACATCTCCAAATCGCAATGGTACTAAAACCAACCTAGATATTCTCTGACTTTTGTGTCCTATCGCTACCTTAATTTGTATAGTGGTTACAGGCATAATAGGATAAAGTGTTTGATCATTTAAATAACTTTCATAAAATTCTTGAGAAACGCACGTGATTTGACTTCCGGTATCTATTAGACAATGAACTTCCGTGTTATCTATCTGTGCTTTGGCTTCCGGTAATAACGGTAAAGAGCTACCCTTTTCTACTTCCTCATAATCTCTGTCTTCGAAAATGTTGTTGAACCCCCTAATTTCCCTTCTCGTTTTCTCTTCGTTCATTTCCAATTGATTCCATTCATCCGTTATTTGTTGTAGAGAATTGACACATACTTCCACATCTATTTCCGCTTCCGTTCTCGTTTCTTCCGCTCCATCCTTTCGTCTTCTCACATTCCTTTCTGCTTTTATTGGAACAGTCATCCCTTGTTCATTTCTTCCCAATCCTTTCATCGGATTCCACCCCCATTTCATCATAATCTTCAATGCAGTGTTGTGTTTTGGTGCCGGCGTCCCTCTCCTTGTGTGAGTCGTATTCATGAGGGCTAATGAATCAACCCTCGGCCGTTTCCCGAATTGTTTGCGATGACTAGCTCCTTGCCGCTTGTAGTTTTTGTAGAACCTCCCTGTGAAGATGTCGTAGCTTCTGCACACTTACTGCAGTTAGCGCCTCCTTCCACACTCTCTACTGCGTGAATTCTCTTCTTTATAGCGTGATAACGGTCACGGTATTTGTCCTTCTTGTTGATCTCCTCCCCACTCCTTTTCTTTGTGTTCCGTTCTTCCGGTGTGCAAACCATTGTATCTAGTTTTCGAAGAAACTCAGCAGCGACAATCTCATCTCCTGACTGCCCTGAAAACCATAGCGATTGAACTTCTTTAGGGTAATGTCTCATAATTTCGTCAACTACGCTCGACGGTGTTTCGGTAATTTTTAAAGCTTTCGCTAAATCCCAATAGTTTGCGAAATGAGTGAGCATGGATATATCTCTCTTGGCATCATATACCCCTTCTGCAAGACGACGGCGAACCTCATTCTTCTTTATATCTCCCCAATAGGTAGCTAAAAAATCTCTTTCGAAATCCAACATTGTTTCCCATCGCTTGTTGTATAATTTGGCCCACGTTTTGGCTTCCCCCTTCAAATTCTCCCGTACGACAATTAATGGATCTGTACGTTTCACTTTTCTAGTGTATTCTTTTAAATCTTCTAGGAAACTTATGGGGTTTTGATTTCCACCGGAAAATGATGGTCGTTCCTGCTGCGGTAGCATTTCCACTACTTGGAGAACGTTTTTCGGCGCACTATCCTCTCCTGTCACCGCTACTGTTGCTGGTCTTTCTAATTGTTTCTCAAGTTCCTGCATTTTGTTAACAAGTGGTGCTAAAGCTGCTTGAATTATTGTAGTAATATCTCCGATGTTCACTGTTGACGTCCCAGCTGTGACATTTTCCTCGATCGCCGTCACTAAAGCTTCTGGTTGCCTTCCCATTCCACGCTTTCCCACCATTTTCTTAGATCTTCCGAGTGTTACCGGCTTATGTATCTATATTTTTTTCTTACTAAGCGACAACCTTAATATTCCTATTTTAATTTTCTTAATTATTTTATATATATGTTGCCTTTTTTATTCTATATATTTTTTTTCAAATTTTTCTCGTTTTTCTTATTTTTTTTTGTTTTTCTAGATTTTTTTTCTTGTATTTTATCACCTGGCTGTTCCTGTAAAATTTCAAGTTCGCTTATGATTTTCACATCATTCTCTTGTATACCCTTGCCTTGTTCGATATCCGACCTATTTTAAATTTTTTTTACAATACCTATCAAGATGTTCCGTTTATCTATTTTCAATTTACAAAATCTATTATGATTTTTTCAATGCCTAAAATGAATTTCCTTTTAATAGGTATATATACACATATATATAATCCCATCATAAACATTCGTCAACGACATTAAAAGTCTCGAGCCGACTCTGGATTGTATTTTTTTTCTTTGAGATTGAAAGTCGAATTCTCAACTAACACTTTGTCTTTTCAAAACAACGTTTATTTGTTTGGCCTATACTTGAATTCCTTATCGAATCCATTGACTGGGTTCCCTGTGTCTTAAAATATGCCTCAATAGTCAACAACCTAACCCGAATGTCAACAAAATTATCATGAGTAAATCTTACGTTATTTCAACTTACCCGTTTATATGGTAAATTATATTATGCAAGATTAATCTTACCTCACAAAACAAAACATCAAATGTTTCACCCTCATTAATGTCTCTGTCGATTATGTGTTTGTGTTCCTGACTAAATCTATCTACTCGTGCATTGGTGGCACGTAGAGCGATCATTTGAATTTAACACGTGGTCCTAATGATTAACTATGATGTAATACAATTACACTTTTCTATTTTGATATTATTGTTTTCATAGATCTACCTATCACACGATATGGGTGTAATATTTCCGTTATTTATTATGTTACAGATGGTCATAATAGATAACACCCCAACATGTCATAATAATTGTTTTTTCTTTTGTTTTATAATGATATTAATGTTAATCAAAAAAAAAATATTTTTTTTTTGTTAATCAATTGCTATCAATCAATTTTATATTTTACGTAGTTATTCTTTTTCCAGTAATACATTAATCAATTTAATTCCTCTAAACCTTTCTTTTCTTCTAATAAATCTGTCGAAGGTCTAGCGATAAAAATAATAATATCTTTTCCTGACTTTCTGAACATTTTGTTAAAGTACCACGACCCGCCGCTGGTCTTTCGGATATGAGATAAACAATAATTGTTTACGTTCATCCTGCTTGTTATTATTTATTCAATCTCGACGTTTGTTTATTTAATTTTTGTTCCTCAGAGTGATACGTGTTATTCAACGATGTTTCCTTACGCCCGATGTTTATCTTATCAATTTTTTCGATGTTCTTTGTTTTCACAATAAGTTCGATGTTTTTCGGGCTTATCTGTTTATTAAACTTGCTTCATATCAACATTCCGATTTGTTCGATGAACCCAAAACATAAACAATGTTTTTGTTTACAGAACGCATTCCTTTTGACTGAATGACATCATTAACCTACATATCCTTTGTTTTTGTTTACATTATCGTATGAAAGGAATTTTTAATAACTCTGGAGTTAATGATCATTTGACTTAACACATTTTTATTTACACGGACACTTTTTGTATTATGGTTTATTCGTTAACACTTTCTTTTTGGATTTATTGTTTATTTACGTTAATCTATTATTATTTTTTTTTAAATTTCACTGTGTATTTATGTAATGTCGCACTTTTCTGATTTTTTTTTTTTTGTTAATTCTTTAATTAATTTCGTCCTATTTATTATTATTATTTTCTCCGTTTTTGCAATAGATTGACCAATAAAACCTTTTTTTTTCAATCTTATAAAACCTGAACCTCCTGATCACGGCTATGCAGTGTAGTATTTTCATACTTTCGGTCTTACTTTTTATTATATTAAACAATATAAAATTTTCTTCTCTCTTGGCTATGATCGATACTTCTTTTTTTTTCTAAGGCTTTGCATATGTGTTTGCAGGGATGGAAAATTTCTCCCCTACAACACATAAGCCTCCATGAAAATTGGACCCATAATTTCTTTGATAACTTCAGAAAGCTACTTAAAGCCCTCTTGTACTGTATATCTTATAACATTAATGATATTGTAACATAGAATGTATTGTAACATATAATAATTGTAACATTGGGAATATTATGATTAAATGTAAGAATAATGTGAATGATAATCTGAATGAAAGATTCATATTTACGGAATATAATTTATTGTAAAACAAAACATAGCAAGAGACTCAATGAATAATTTAAATATAAATAATCTCAGGGTGTGTCGAGACAGATGCTCGATGGTTAAAAGTGCAAGTCATGTCAGTTTAAGATTTTCAAAGAATAAATGATGATAAAAGAAATAAATGGGCGCCAGCTCGGAATTAGATAAATCCGAACAAATTTATAAATTAACAGTGTAATCCCTAATAAACTAAAAATATGTCAATCTCAATTTTAAGGGCCTCTTACGTAAATTCAGGGTACGCCAAGGTCGGCAAGTCTTTCAAAACGTACCGTCGCCACCGAGACTCGAGCCACAACTGCCAGAACGAAAACCAAATGCTGCGCCGCGTCCTTTAGAGTAGTTCGCAAAGACAAGACGGCAACTTGAGAATGCTGACTGTACGTATGGTAGGTACTTAACCAGCGAGACTGCTACATTATCCCCTTTCCTCAGCAAAAAAAAAAATTTCCAAAGGACAATTTTTTTTTTCCCATCGTGACTCAATAGTCTGAGTTCTTCTCAGAAGGATCCAAGCCCTCCAGGTTATGGCAGAAGCAAGAGCTGATCATGCCTATGGATGACGCCAAGATGAGCAGGAAGC
Source organism: Hesperophylax magnus (assembly GCA_026573805.1). NCBI lineage: Eukaryota > Metazoa > Arthropoda > Insecta > Trichoptera > Limnephilidae > Hesperophylax > Hesperophylax magnus. Next base: position 7,558,997 of record JAIUSX010000010.1, on the reverse strand, counting down.
CATGGAGATCTAGAGACGCCAGAATGTTGAACATCTTCTGATATCCTTGAAGAAATCCGAAAGCGCAGGGTAGTAATTGTGGACCACTGCAATCGTAAGTCGTATAGCAAGACGACAGCAACAGAAGCCAGGAGTAACTGCTCCATCCATCAATGAATCGGCTCACGAGATGACGCGTCCAATAAGATCAATCTTGACAGTTCCAGTTGATGATGGACCCTCAAAGAGAAAAGATCTTGAATTGCCTTAAGCACGAAATTAAAGATTTCAGGCCGCTTGCTTGAAGTATAATTATGATAAGCTGCATCCTTGAAGAATAATTTTGACAAGCCGCATCCTTGAAGAATAATCTTGATAAGGTCTTGAAGTGATGAAGTATGTAGAATGTAGAAGGAGATTGACTAACATGAAGCGTCTGAATTGAGAACTAAACTAAAGCTTACAATATGGATTACTGACATGAAGAGAAAGTATGAATGATTTATAATAAAACTTAGAATAACACAAAATCCAAAAACTTAAGCTGTGGTGAAAATTACCAAGAGCTAGAGCATTAATAAACGGTTGCTAAAAAAATAACTCACAGACTGCGTAAAACTAAACGCCCAAAAAGTTATAATAACAATGAAAATGAATTTGGCAAAACTAATTATATGGAATTTCCTAAATTTCCAAAAAAAATAGCAATTTATGAGCATCTGAAGCGAACAAACTGCAATACTAGTTATTATAGAAAAAAAATGTCCCAATTAGTTCTACTTATGTTCGAACATAAAGAAAATTTAGTTAAAAATTGTAAAATAGAAATAAACACCTGTTTAAAATTCAATGGTATTTTCTAAAAAAAAATATTGCCAAAATTAATATCGATTAATGTCAACATCCTATCCAAGGTGCTAACCTATTAGTTAAAAGTGAGTTCGAAGTTTAGAACCATTACCAAAAGATGGCAGTAAATATTAATAAATTACAAAATAATAATTATGTAAATCATAACTCTAAAGTGTGTAAAGATTAACTTATAAGTTCGTATATTATGTATTTATAAGTTAAAATAAAGACCAAAATAACTTTATCGTTAAGTCAAGCTATCAATGTTGTCATATTTGAGCTTCCCTGTAAAATTCGAATACGAGATAATTTATGTATAAATTTAAAATTACTATTTAAATCATCATTAATTATTATCAATGAATGAAAATGTAAGTTGAATATTAAATTTTATTTTTACGTTAAATAAACTGCACGAGCTCAAGAACTCAAAATTACTGATAGATTATATAAAATTGTACTTGGATTGCCATTAAATTGGGCTTATTTTAAAATTACAATTACAATTGTATTTGTTTCTACCCGATAAGAATACCCTGAAGAATTATCAAATTCAACATAATATATATAAGTTGATATTCCAATACGCCCTTGAAAGCATATTACATTATAATATTTATTGAAAAAAATTTTACGCTCTGAAATCCAAAAACCAAGTTTACGATAAATCCTCTATAATAGAGAAAGAAAGTGACCAAAATAGTCCAAATTTATAAAAAAAATCAAATCAATGGACAATAAAGCATAAAAAACACTGTTTATGAGTTTCCAACAAATCCTCTATATTAGAGATCGAAATAGTATGAATTACTGAATTTACAGCAATTAAAAAAGAAATTGCCAAATAATATCTTATATATCCTCTGTAATAGAGATGGAAAATAGCAAGAATTGTCTAAGATTTACTGAATTTACAGCAATAAAAAAAATTCAAATAATATCCAACATATTCTCTGTAATAGAGATGGAAATTAGCATTTGAAAAAAAATTGCCAAATAATATCCAACATATCCTCTGCAATAGAGATGGAAATTAGCATATGAACAATTTAATCCTTTACTTAAAAAAAAAAAGAAAACACAAAACAAAAACACGCTCTCACAAGGAAATTAACGTTATGATTTTCCATTTTTTTTTTTTAAATTATCACCTTCCAAAAAAATGTGCCAAAAACACTATCTACAATTTCATCAGGCGCACACTCAGAGGCTTATAAAAGCATGGCGGCATTTAAGAAAATGTACTCTCAGAGGCTAAAAAGCATGTAGTACTTTTCTCCCAGTGAAAATTGCAACAAAAGCCAATTGCTTCCACTATATCACATAGAACATAGTTCCCCTGTCTCATGTAGGCAAAAACTTCCACACGCTACAGGCCCTCTATGCCCTATGGACATTAGATGTAAATATATACATCATTCCCACCCTTACAGTCAACCCTTACGAGCTGTACAAAGCCTCAGCGGTTTTATATTAAAAAACATGTGCAATGTAAAAGAAAAATTCACTTTCAGAGGCTACCCAAGCATGAAGTGACATTCCCACTGTAAGATACAGGCTAACATATTTTTTTTTTTTTTTTAAAGTTGAAAATCATACGTTAAGACCTACCCAAACAAAATTTAAACAATACGACAAGACTACCGAACAATACAAAACAAAACATACATTTAATGTGTAAACATATGCGTTACGTTTACGCATCAAATGTAAGCGATCAAATTGTCATTTCTCGTTTGTGGCGTTCAAACGATTACGAGAACTTGTTAAGAACGAATAATATAAATATTTATAGTGAGATAGACAACATTATTTTACCATATGTTGTAGTAAAATATTCAAGTGTATTTAGTAAATTTTACTTGAAAAATCATCAACATCAAATATGTGTTGTGAAAGAAAAAATATATGCATGAAAATAATAATTGTGTGTGTGTGAGTGATGTTATTTTTTTTCTATAGATAATAATGACATTATAAATATTTCCTCGAATAAATGAACATTGTTTTGTAAGTAAAATGTTAAAAGAACCATTCTAATTTAAAAAAAGTGATTCTATTTTAATCATTTAATAATCTCCTTTCGAAATAAGTTAACGCAAAAAAAATTAAATCTCTGACTTCAAAAAAAAATTCTTCAGAAAATTCAAAATATGAAACTAGGCAAACTACGTGTTTCACCCACAATATAGCAATAAGCTAATTATATTGAAATTACCAATGGACTTCCAGGTGATGATTTAAATAAAGCATGTAACATTGACTATCAAAAATGATTGTGATAAAATTCAGACTCCAATTAATCCCAGATGATGCAATACCAATCATAAATATAAAGTACCCACAATAAACAGTTAGAAAATAATTATTGAGAATTTTTTTTGTTTTGTTTTTTGTTTTTAATTGAGTCAACTCCTACGAAACCAGTTGAACCGATAAAATGACATTAAATCCTTCCTAGAAGATATCATTATATCACCTCGCGTAGCCCCAAAGAAAATCAACAAAATAAACAAAACCATATAACCTCTTTATGCAATGCTTATACAGGCAAACCGCAATATACAGGAGTCGTCTGCCGAAGTGATGAAAGACGTCTCCTCCAAAACTACCAGCAAGCGATCCCGTGATACTTGATGTAGAAATCTGAAATTCACATTTATATATTTCATTATCTTATTTAAAAAAAAAATAAAAAATAACTCCCTTTTATCATTGATGGAAAGTTTAATTATTTCCTATAACAGGAAAATATATTTCAAAAATAAATAAATTATTAATTTAAAAAAATTATTTCTATTTATGCCAGGAAGATTTAAGAGTCTATGTCAATTGAAATGAAAATGACTAAGATGTGTCATATTATAATGTTATTAATAAAATTATACAGGATTGAATTGGTATGCAAATGTAATTCAACATAACCTGAAAAAGAATATTAATATATCTTGAGGAGATTTTGCACAAAACGGCGCTATATAAAAGAAATAATAATAGTTATTAACATTATTATTATACATATGTGAGAAGAAAAAATCCATTATAACAATAAGAATTTAACTTACTCCGTTTGAACAAATAATTTTGCTGTAATAAATAGTCACCAAAATTGCGACGCATGTTGTTCACGAATATTGTGAAAAAAATAAATTACCGGTGCACTGAGGAAATAAAATAATAATTAGTTTACCCACACACAATCGTTGTACATATTTAAATAATATTATTTGCCAGTGAATCAAGTATTCTGATTCAGAATGTTTTAAATAATGCGATGACGCCTTACTAAATACGTCACGGATTCGGAACGGGAACAATAAAAATAAAATATATGACGATTTAGAATTTTACGTCACAAAGAATAAAAATGAACGCTTGGCGTTCTGTGAGTTGGGCCGAGATTAACAAAACTGCATAAAATTAAAATTTAAAATAGACCCGTGGACACGATTCAATTGAAAAAGTCACCGACCACCCAGAATCTACAAGAGACCCTCCAAAAAGAGATTGACATACTGAAAAGTAAAAAATATAGCATCGCTTATCTCTGTAAAAAAAATTAACCGAAAAATCAGGAAACAATATTAAAATGAGGATGAACTTGCATATTCTCGTTAACTAGATTCTACCAAAGTCGGGCGCCAAATTATAACATTAATGATATTGTAACATAGAATGTATTGTAACATATAATAATTGTAACATTGGGAATATTATGATTAAATGTAAGAATAATGTGAATGATAATCTGAATGAAAGATTCATATTTACGGAATATAATTTATTGTAAAACAAAACATAGCAAGAGACTCAATGAATAATTTAAATATAAATAATCTCAGGGTGTGTCGAGACAGATGCTCGATGGTTAAAAGTGCAAGTCATGTCAGTTTAAGATTTTCAAAGAATAAATGATGATAAAAGAAATAAATGGGCGCCAGCTCGGAATTAGATAAATCCGAACAAATTTATAAATTAACAGTGTAATCCCTAATAAACTAAAAATATGTCAATCTCAATTTTAAGGGCCTCTTACGTAAATTCAGGGTACGCCAAGGTCGGCAAGTCTTTCAAAACGTACCGTCGCCACCGAGACTCGAGCCACAACTGCCAGAACGAAAACCAAATGCTGCGCCGCGTCCTTTAGAGTAGTTCGCAAAGACAAGACGGCAACTTGAGAATGCTGACTGTACGTATGGTAGGTACTTAACCAGCGAGACTGCTACAATCTTTATAGACATATGTACTTAACTAATTAATACTTTATTTACGAAATTGAACGCAAATATTTTCGTATTTATATTGTAATTAAATTCCATCAAACGTTGTGTAATTTTTTTGATTTATGATATAGGATTTTAATTACTTTCATTTTTGTGGTAACCCTCTTGGTTCTGATCGAGGCGTTGAGTTTCAAAATTTACTTGGTCTTTCCATTGCAAACCTAGACTTAAATGATTTCTCTGAATGAGCTAGCTTTCCTATTGTAACTATTCTGATTTCCTACACCCTAACAAAGTCGTAGTTAAACGCTGATAAAAGATATTATACATGTTTATTTGGACAGGTAATTAAATATAACTCAAATGGTTAATTGTTAGTAAGTTTGATTTTGATTAACTCTTGTCTGTTTGGCGCCACTCCTTTATGATTCTGCTGCTATAAGGTACATGTAAAGAATGATTTAGTAGGTTAATGTAATTAGTTAATTGTATATTTGACGAACTCAGAATAACCCTTTGCTAGCAAAATTTGGCTCCTATCCTCCAGCAAGTAAACGAGATGATCGTGAGTCAACATGAAATTTGCGCAATCTTCTGACACGGCTCTTTGATTGATACCTAAGTTATCGCGTCCCAAAAAGCCTTCCACGTCATCATGCACTGCCTTCAAGTCTTCCCTCGGGTCCCGAAACCTCCAAATTCCATCTCCTCCAAGGTCTACTATTTACTTAGGGCGAACCGGTTTCGTCCTATATACAATCATATACTCACGGTTGGTGTGGACTTACGGGTCGTGAATCCTCATTCCACGTTTAAAAGAGAATGCGAGAGTGGTCTACCGACCTAAATGCAAGCTGTATGCAGGTCCGCATTCTCCAGTAAACAGTACATACGAATAAATATATGTATACATACGTTTTTGGGAAGGGTTTATAACTTGCAATACAAGGCTATTTACCTCGCATCCCAAGCTCGGATCTCGCACAAAGAATTCTGCACAATTCTTAGCTTGGTAACCGAATAAATACGTACTAATAAGGTTATACTAATAAATACTAGTAGAATAAAATCTTATTTGATAGTTTGTTTTGGAGAGCTATCGAACTCCAGGCTTTTGTTTGTTTGGTTTTGACGTTTTTATTTAAGAGAATCGTCATCTCTATTTGGTTTGGTTAATGGTCTTGTTATAGAAGCGACCACTGCCTCCTATTGGGTGAACTGTATTTGTTTTAAATTTTACCTCCAGGGTTCAACATTAATTTTTGTTCATCCTATCCCGTGATTTTCTCAATTGTTTCAAGTAGTTGATTGCCGCATTAGAGAGTACTCGACTCTCAAATGTCTCAGGTAACTGATGGGGTTTTGTATGAGCACCCAATCAATAACATTCAAATGTTTTGTATAATTATTCGATATAAATCTTACTAACCCGTGATTTTTCAATTGTCGATTGTGAATGATAGGTAATTGTAAGCACGCAGCTTCTAGCTGTTTCAGGTAACTAATAAAAATCTATGCGACTATCTAATCAATGGTATTCAAATGTTTCATGTAATATTTTGATATAAATCTGGCTAACCCATGATTTTTCGATTGTTGTTTGTGAATGATCCATATCGCTGCACATTGCACAATGACATCCTGATGATTATCCTTATAACTCTAATAAACTTTCTAGTTACGGCCAAGGTCGTTTCCAAACTATGCGGTTGGCCCAGAACTTCAGCGTCTCTATTTGTAAACAAATCGAATAATATAAACACCTTCTTTGACACACTAACCTAGATGCGAGATTGTTTATTTAAGAAATATTTCTACCTCTCCTTGTAATTCAGTTATGTTACCTTTTATTGTGCATAGTTAATTAAAATATTTTTAATTCCTTTTGAAGTTAAATTATTTATTTCATTTTTTGAACACAAATTTACTAAGAGGTTAAGTGAAGAATAAATATATATATAAGTACACATATCTCGATTGTCAAAATACGTTAAATAAGATTACATATATTAATAAATAAATATAAAATATATGATTCTACATAGTCTTGAATATTAATAAATACATATTTTCTTTTCAATAATATAGATATGTCCATGAGTAGGTATTTTAAATCGTTACCATTCCGATGTTTTGATTAATAAATAAAATACATATATATAAATACATTACATATATATTTATTCTTTATATACAATATATTACTTTATTTTATATAAATAAATACATAATATACATATATTAATGTGTAATGCTTTGTTTTGTTGTTTTTTTTTTAATAATTTAATTGATATACCATAATCAGCTGTATCTCCTCACTCCTAGGTCCTGAAAATTATTTATAAAAGGAAAACTTACCCCCCACCAAGATTTTTCCAGTTGGGTGCCACACAACAAAATCTAGTCGAAGAAAATCCTACCTAATTAATTGTATTTTTCAAATAAATTCAAAATTAATCTTTTCGACTATTTATTCCTATTTAATATTTTATTCTTGCTCGATTCATATAAATTAGCTGATATTCAAAATTCGTGATATAGATGTGCCGGAAAATTATAAATTATTTAGGTCGAACTATTTTTGTTGTTTTCATTCCTTTTTTAATTTTTTTATAAAAATTTATAAGAAAATTCATTCCGAATTGCGCAAACTTTTAATTATTTCGATTCTGAATAAATTAAATATCTGTTTAAAACTTTCTTCTAAATTTCACTGTTTTCACCAATATTTTAAAGTATCTACAATTATTTTTTTTTTTCGAATTGTTACTTTTAGAACAAAGGTTTGAGCGTTTATTATTATTGAATCCTTTTTTTTTGTTTTTGTGTTTGATTGATGCAAAATTATAATCTATTTTTAAATATTAATCCGCGAACCCGTTCACTCTAGATTAACGATAAAACTCTCCATTAAATTCTAATGTTTTCACTTTGAATGAAATAATTATTTTTAAATTTAAATAATTCACTTTTAACACTTTTTGCACTATTCACTTTTAACACTTTTAAGCACTTCACACTTTACTTTTAAAGCACTGAGTTTAAACTGTATTTATTTTCACTGTTTGATTTAATTTAACTGGCTTATTAAATTTCACTGACTCTAGCACTTGTACTTTTCACAAAATTTTCCTAAGTCGGGGATTCAAAATTTAACACTTAAAGATTTTTCACTGTTAATCCTACCAAAGACGTAGTACTGCCACGTAACAACTTTTCGAATCCTCGGCGCCACCCTCCTGACTGATGTGTTCCATCTTTTATACCCCTCTCAGGTCCCAAAAGACGTATCTGAATTTCTCTTGATGCTTAATTCTATCTCCTATCAACTCGTAAATCCGAACATCTCTGCCATTAATATCGATTGTGCGTTTATACGATCTTCTGTCGTCCAGCTGTGGGTGGCGGTTAATTTTTATCTCACGTCGCTAACTTGATAGGGTCCGAATCGGGTAAGTCTGCGTTCATTGCCCAAGCTTCCTTTGTTCTATGGTTCATACAAAATGTAGTTAAAATATCATGATTTTGCGTTCCCTTTTTTTCTCAATTCGCGATAGGTCCGTCCTCAGTAACATATATATAGATCTCAATTTTATGCATCTCATGCGAAACATGATTAAATCCATGGCGACATCTTTACTATGCATTTTTGAATTTCGATTTGTCTAAAATCTACTTAATTTTATTGTCACCTATATGAGCTTTTCCATTTTCTCCCGTACCTTCTTCCTTTATGTCGTAGATTTGAATTTTACCTTCTCCCTTTGAATTTTATATTATTAGCGACGTTTTCTTACACAAATTTCTTCTTTATTCTTATCTTATTTCTCATAACTCTATAACTAATTATTTTCCAAGTCGTATTTATTTATTTCACGGATAAATTTGAATTGTATCACTTTTCTCCACTTGGATTATTCTTTATCTCCGTTCTTTACCCTTCTTTTTATCTTTCTCTCACTTTTCCCGATGTGTGTGGTCTCCAGGAAAATTTCATACTTCATCTATTATTAATTAATATATAATTTTCCACACTTCTATGGAAGATATACCTAATTAGACTCTGGGATATCTGTCACTTTTATTGTCTGACCCAATCTCCGCCCATTCTCCATCCCTCACTTACAAGATTTCACATAAATTATACGTCTGGACATATGTTTACGTCTCAGATTTTATGTACTACGGCCGTAAATTTAGTTTAATTTTAGAGCCATTAGTTTTAATCTCTTTTGCTTTAAATAAACATTCCATAAGGTCCACGTTAAAATTAATCGTCTCTCCAATCGTTTATTACCTTAACGTAAATAAAAATCATGTTCGGATTTCGATTGTTTATATTCCAAAATACACATGAGACTGTCAACCTTTTATCTTGTTTCGATCCCTCTGTAATCTTGTGTAACTTTAATATCTATCTACCCTGATAAATTTGTAAAATGTCTACTTTTCCTGAATCTAATCTATCGCTATATGTTTAGTTTTATGGCCTTCCTTTGGTACTCTATTATCATATTCCTAGGACCTTTGTGGTAGCTCAAAATCTCTGTATTATCACTCCGTTCAGTCGCTCCACTATTTCTAAAATGTCTATTTTAATGCGAGATTTTCATTCCCAAATTGATTTTCCAATATGTCCGCTTCATCTTAAATTGATAACGATTAATTTCCATTGTTTCCAAAACTCTCACCTCTCTTTAGTACGATTTTTTCGAACTCGACACCCTACTTCTATCATAAATAATTGCACTACAGTTGAAAATTCCGCCAGTAGCTTTCCTTCGCTTTTCCCGTCCTTTTTTTATACTATCACGCTTATAATTTTTCATTGCATTTTTGTGTGTGCGCTTTACAACTTGTAAAACTTCCAAAGCCCTCGATTTCAATGGTTCGATACCCCATAAATGTCTCAGTCATTGTAAACATTCCCAGGAGTTTGTCACCTTGAAAGTCGATGCTTACCCTAAAGTGCGTTCACTTCTAATTTCTGTGGGAATCGAAATGTCGTTAATTATCTATTTTAATGTCGGGTCCATAGTTCATTTCTTTGTCTTTCGTAGACACACTCCCCTCCGTTCACTGATTGGTTACTCAAAATTTTATAGCTTTTTGTTCAGATCTATTGGTTGACAAAATTCAATGCTTATTTTGAAGCCTCAAAAGGGGAATTCCTAGTCGTTCCTAGACGATTTTAATGACCTCTGTGTTTATGCTATAGAATCTCAACATAATTCCAACTATTACAGGTGCCTACTGAAAAACAAACTGAATCAATTTTAACCTCAACAGATGTCGCTAGAATGACGGTTTTCATAAATAATTTGTATATTTTTTTGCAGCTATGGTTTATCTGTTTTTTTTTTTCACTGTGATTTAAAGCCTTTCATCACACTCCTTTTCTTGTCAATGGTACTTATACCCTTTTAAGTTTCCGGTATTCATTTAATAAAGAGTTACATTAGATAATAAGAGTAATGATGTTTATTAATCTTTAGGAAATTTAAATATATTTTGTTTACAAACGCTTAATTGATTTTGATCATATCCGAGAAACGAATTTCTTCCAAAAACAATCTTATGCAATTTTGTTTTCGAACAATCGATCTGAAAGTATTAGTAGACCGGTCAGTGGCAGAGTCGGCATCGCGTTTGGGTCCCAACCAGACGTTGTGTGGTCAATTCCTCGGTTGGCTAAGTCCTCCATCACAAAACATGCAATATTTTCCGCTTGTTGTGGTAGTAGGAGATTTAAAAATATTTTTAGCGTAACCCGGGAACGGTTTGTCTTTCTTTTAAAAGATAAAATACAAATAAAAATAATAAAATCGATAAACCATTAATGCCATTTTTTTAAGTAGGTACTAATTAATATCTACCAGACTGTAAAAAATTTAAAACAATATTTTTTTATTATTTTGTACGTGTAAATTCTGTTATAATTCACACATACAAAATACACACAGTTAACCCTTTCCATCTTTTTTGGCAATATCTTGCTTCATAGCTCATCTCTTCATCTCATGATAGCAATGGCATCGTGTGCTGAAAAATTGCGTTAAATTAGAAACTACACACAACAATTTATGCAAATTTCATAACATCCCGTCTCACCGTACACATCGGTTAATGTTACTGGTTTAATAATGTGGATAAAAATTTCTAGGCATTTATATTTCAGGTAAGACAGATTTGTTCTGTTGAAATTTCACCAGGTTGTGCTCCAGTATTACCAATAAAAGCATCCTTTGGACTTGAAATCCAAAACACTTTCTTGGCGCACCCTTCATCACCAGAAAGGATCCGCTTGGGGCGCTTTAATGTGGCAATGGTGACAATGAATGGTGCATGAAAAATTGCCTTAAAGCCGGGTTTAGCTGGCTGTTCTATCAGGCTCTGTGTACTTTCTGCCTTCCACGAATACGTAGAATCATCTGCCAACCATTCCTGCAAACATTACACATATGGAAATTAAATAACTTTTTGAAGACAAGATTACTGCTTTGCTCTCATGCTCGGGAAAGTAATTAATTTTGTAAGTATTGAAATTGGGTAGGTAGGACAATTGCAGGATTCGATATTTCTTATACACCAAGTTTTTGCAAAAGCATACCTACCAATCCCATACATATTGCGTCAGTAAATATTGATAGTGATAATTACCTATTTCTTGCTCATTTCAATCACCGATCAACTAACTATGGGTACCATTCTTCTTTGTCCAGAATGTCGAGACTTGTAAACTCAAGTCAGAGCATTGAATTTTTTGGTGTAAGTCTAAATGACTTTCAAAAAGCGATACGTAATGTGTAATTTTTCACAACTTAATCGTTATTGATGCTATGACTTGTAGTTATTTTCTATTTTACATTGTCTTTGCCCTTCACATTCATGTACTCTCCATTCACTGTCATCTATGTTTACTTATTCGTGTCAATATTATGTTTTAATGGACATATTGTCCGTAAATTAATAAATAAATAAATTTCTATTGTGTTTTTTTAGTAAAATATATTACCACTAACTAAAAAGTATCTTTATATTATGATTAAATTACATATATTTGTTATTAATATGAAAACCTATTTCATTTAAAAACGCAAGTTGGTATTTACACGTTTCGCGGGTTGTGAAAAATATTTGATTTATACGATGAGCAGTCAAGATCGAAACAAATTAATGGACTCACAGAGATCAAACAATTTACTTAGTTCGCTGTGGTTCGTATGTACAATGCACAATATGAAGTGCGATATGGACGACAAATGTAGAAAACCAAAAACTGATGAACTACAACCAATTAAGCATCTCCCCTATTCGGCTATTCCCTCGGTTATCTTATACGTATAATATTTATTTTCCACGAGCTAGTTCTGAAACAACAGTGTCAATAATTGTGACTGAATGTTAAAAATTTGACCCAAAATTACTAGACTTCCAGATATTCTTTAAAAAAGTAAATTCCTAAAAACTAAATTCTTAAAATTCGAATTGATAACGATAGCGAAATAATTCAGTAAAGCTGCATTTATAAATGTGAGCCGTGCTTAAAAAATACTACCCCCTAGACCCCAGATGCAGGCTGCGGCCCGTTACAATGTTTGGCTGCGTGGCGACGGTAGAGAAATGAAACAATTTTATTAAATCCTAACTCATGTTTACTTCCCTCTAAAGGCTCGGAGCCAGTTTCACGCCAAGAATTGAAAATTGTCCCTTGCAAGTCTGGCAGACAGGGACAGATGATTCGATATGGCCTAAGTGGGACGGAGATGCTATCTAGGCAACGGTGTTTTTTAAAGGGAAGCATTTCGTTTTGACGTACTCTGACGGTAAGTGTCACAGACAGAATATTTAAATACGCTTACATTAGCGGGAATGTGCAATGTGCAGTGTGGAACGATACTGCGCGGAGATGCAGCCCGCTGAGCAAACGATCTAAGCCACTTACCGTAAACGGGAAAAGGACAGGTAGGTAATGAATGCATCAAATTCCAAATGGTCTTACGTGGTTTTTAACCTACTCTAGATCACGAAAAACCTTTGATTTTAAGGACAACAAATCAAAAATGCTACGAAAATACGTAGGTACCTATGTTGTTTTTTTTCAACCTGAAAACTGCAAGTGAGGCAGTGTTACTATGGTGTATCTAATAATTGTGATTTGTTATGAGGCGGAAGGAAGTAAGGAGTAGAGGAAGAGGTAGGTTGGTAACTAATCTAAACTGACTTCTATTTAAAAATACTTATATTTACATAGAAAAGAAATTGCGCTTACTATTATTTAGAGTAATATCTACCAACTAAAAAGAGTTCCCCGACCCCTTGCTTGGAGTCTGAAAAAACTGTTTGTCCAGGGGGACTAGTGAAATCGATAACTTTACAATATAGGATCGACAAGCGTAACTACTCCCGAGCACGGTTGCGCTGTTGATAACGAGACTGATATTGATAATGATAATCAACATACGCTGGTAAAACTGGCGCATCTGTTGTGAATTGACATTCCAAAACGTCAGATGGCTACGTAAAATTTAAAAATACTAATAAATGATAATGTCAAATTGAAATAAAAACTTTAATAAATATTGGTAGTCCGCGTGTACTTTTATTCACTAAAAATTTAGTTAATTAGTTCTTGAGGTCTTTAGTCAAGTAATTAATTGTAAATGGAACTCAACTGGTTTATTTTATATTCAACATCTTAAATTCAAAATTAATTCACATGTATAACTAAATGTTTCCTAAATAAACTCAAAAAAATAACTAACCACTTTTGTTTCTCAAAGTTGAAACGGTGTCCATTGATCGCGTGTTAGATGAATTAATGAAGTCTTTGGGTTGTGCATACGATTTCTTTCAATTCTAAGAGCTAAGATAATTTACCTCTATTGATTAATAAGCCAGTTATTTTGCACAACGAACGACATTATCCAAAAAACTGTGCAAAAAAACACTTGCAAAAACAAAATACATTTCTCACATTAATAATTATATTAACCAAAGATCACATTGTTACGAGGCCCTAAAGGAACTAGCTCTCGCAATGTTTTCTTTCATTTCAGGTAAATATGGGCACAAGTTATGGGAAGGACAAAAGTAACTCACAGTCTGGTATGGTAGACTGCATCTGGTAAACACGGTTTGCGGGTCCAAAACGTGTTGTAAATCGCGATGGGCTGCCATTTAGGGGGCTCGGGCGATTTGGGTTTTCAGTGAAAACTTTTCACTTGAACATCACAGCGGCTTCTACCGAAATCAGTCGCAATGCAAACAGAAGTCATAAAACATTGACATTCTGTGGTTCATTTATAAGTCGTACTTGGATCGGCCCTGAAGCAGGAGCGTTATCTCCATTGCAATGGCGTCACTATGTTTTGAACATACCTTTCAAGCAAATTAAAAGGGCACGCAAGGTCCCAAACGGGAGGTCGGCGAGCTGTGCGGGAGTTTGACGGGTAGCCGAAGCGGATTTGTTTTGACTAGTGGCTGGTTTGTGTATTTATTGCTTTTGCGTTAATTTTAATCCTCTAGTGTCCAAAATCCACAATGTTACAAAATAAAGTTGAGGAAAAAAATATTTTTAATGATTTTGTGATTTTGTTAAATTACTGAAAAATTATATTGTACCTTTTTCTTTTAATGGTAGGAACCTACTTATTTGAAATGATTAGATTAGTTCACCACAACGGTAAATGCGTTAACATGTCTTGTTAACATCAATTTATTGTCAAGTCATTGGGGATAATTCCGTATTGTAATATGGTCTTATCTACCGCTACATTTCCGGTAATGCTACACCTCTGTGGTGATAGAACATGCCGTGGTATGACTGCGGAGAAGATATAAGTCGCTTATTATGTTGATTTTTGAATGTGAAATAAATTATGCGAAAATAAAACAACAAACTGAAGCTTTATAATAATCGCCATCAATAAATTAGTTAATTAAAAATACTAATTACTGAAAAATAAAATAAAATTTAAAATTAAAATTGTTTTAATTGTATAACCAAAAATTGGAATTATAATATCCCATGATTTTTTCACGGGTTTGCGCCAGTATATAATAGTACATAAGTAAATTTTTTACAATATTTATTTTCGGAAGAGAACCTTCTTCAGTAACTAACAGTACTTACCTAGCTATTTCAATTTATTACACCTAATATGTAAAGTATTTTGTTTGGTTGTCTGGTTTACGTAGATATTATTGATTTGTTATAAGAAGTTAACTCTTTCAGGATAATCGTAAACGTTTTTAATAAATATTATTTGCATGGTAAAATTTTATATGAAAAAAAAAACTTAATATCAATATTTTTTTAATGATAAACTAATGTTTATAAGACAAGGTTTTATGCATAGCATAAAGGATAACAAATAATTATAAGCAACAATTAGTCATCCGAAATACTAATAAAGTAATTGTTGATTGAGGTACTAGTACATGTTGAATCAAAAATATTAAAAAAAAAAAATAATAAAAAAAAAATAAAAAAATAAATAAAAAAAAAATATTGAATCATTTGGCGGGTTGGAAATAAGCCGACATAGCTCAGTGGATACAGAGCACCTGACTGGACATCAGAAGGCACGGGTTCAATTCCCGTTGGCGGCATTTATTTTTACTCGGGAGATATTTTCAATTTGTATTAGTATTTCGGATGACTAATTGTTGCTTATAATTATTTAATATTTTTTTACATAAATTTAGCTCACATTGATATTTTTCATATGAATTTAAGCCCTTATGACTGTTCTCTAAACTAACGATTGACAAATGTTTTACTGGCTATCACATAATATATTTCATCAAGTGGAACTGAGCGTGTTTTCGTGGATTAGATTATTCAATTACCAAAATTACTTCATCATTCACTCAATTTCTCAATATTTTGACTTAATCCATTTCGCAGTACTGCTACACTGTAACTATTCGATCAATATACACACATAACATGTGCTCAATCGATGGATCGGAAGTATGCTTCCCTGGGCTATCGAGGTTATTGAATGTAATATTATGTGTGTCAATGTAACTTGAGCTTTGATATAGGTTTTGCCAATCAACCATTTATTCGGAATTCTGATAATGACGTATTATTCAAATTTACGCAAAGTTCTGTAGTTGTCATTTTACACCACCGAAATGTTAACAAGTTACTCGAGGTTAATAATAGACATTCAATTATGAAGTTCAGAAAACATATTGATTAATCCCAACTAACCATGACGCCCTTTCACTGAAGGAATTAAGGAGGTAGATTGATTGTTAGGAAATTACATTGATTTTTCATTTTCTTTTAAAATTAATTTATAAAACCACTTTTCGCATTTTGTTTAAACTGTTTTTGTTTTAATCTGAATGAGGATTTGAAAACGTGACTCAAAACGAGAAATGACTACAACTTAGTCAGTCAGCTTACTAGCCGAGAGCCTTACCCCTCGACCACGGGGGCCGAGGGAAAAATGGTGTAAAATTTAAAACACGTATATTAATAAGGGAGTAAGCCTTTACATTCTGTCCATCTAATTAATAAGATTCTTATACACCAGTTCAACAATAGTATGGTAAAACCGAAATTAAGTATGGTTTAAGGACGTTTTAGCCATACAAACGCCATACTAATAAGTCAAGTTTTTCACTGTTCCGACCTTACGAGCCGCGTTATTAAGGCGATGCACTACGTCGTATAATATTTTAAATTGAGCCGCTATCAATAACAAACCTTACATAGATGGCGATAAGGTTTAAATTCCCGCTTAGCACCAACCGCCTGTTTTGATTTTTGCAAGAAAAAAACATGGCCAAAAAGTGCCTTTTATTTTATTTTCTGGATATTCAGGCATAAATATTTAATTTTTTTCTGATCATTTTATAAATAACTTAATTTGCCACATTATACAATAAAATCATAACCGAAAATGGGTTCGTAAGTAGGAGATTTTAAACTTTAAAGCAGTTTTCATAGGCCTATACATTATTTTTTTCTGGGCTTATAAAAAGACTTATTTCAAAGGTCAAGATGTATTCTACTCGCAGTATTTAATTAAAGCATCTGAAACATTTCTAGGCGACCAAATTTTCAAACCAAAAACATATGATTTTGCATTACTACGTATGGCATCGCCTTAAGTATAACCGCGTTTATAAGTATGGGTATGTCTATGAGTAAGGCAGAAGACGATGCAATTGAACTGAAATATTATTCTTATTACTACACCTATATTAGTGAACGCGGTATTTGTGTAATCTATCAAAACCTTTCAACGGAAGCCGCGAGATACCCTTTGTAGCAGAACAGCGAACCTGAAAGTGCATTTCTATTTCCAATGCGCTCCGCATTTAAGTATTTTAGTATTTGAAAAGTTTTGGGAAGCTTCTTTTGCAGAAAATATTATGTCTCGATGTTTATTTCCACTGCAGAGTCTGGCAGCGAGACTTGCTGCTTAGTGGCATCTGACACTTCACTTAAAATGTACGTTAATTCATGTACATGCAAGCAGCCATCGTACGTTCTTTAGCATGTTGTGCTGAAATCTGGAATCTCTTTACAATGAAAGAATTTTACCGTTGCCGCATGAGTCGACGGCCTCCATGTGTGAGTGGTTACGATCCCTGGCTATGAATTTGGAGGTAGCGGGTTGAAATCCCGTTATGCATAAGCAAAACTTTATTTGATCAATTTGTGTTTTTTTGCAAAACATACACTAAAAATAAAAGCAGCCGTATAAGTAGACAATTGAATCCGTTCGAGCTTAGTAGAGAAATAAAAATCAGAAAGTTATCAAGGTTATCACGAGTTATAGCTAAGGATCTCCCTGAACAATAAACTCACTTTCTAGTACAAGGAAACTTCCAATGCATATTAAAGTTAGTGTATTTCAATTCGATATTGTCAATTTATTTGTATTTACATAGCCATTTGCCGCTTGAAGTTTAGAAATACCGATCTATCCACAATATCCAAAGGTGTTGTCATCGTAGGGTAATGATTAATCGCAGGGCAATATTCCGATATTTCGTTGTCAATATCGGCTTAGCTATCGAACGCTAACGAGCGCAACCGTGCTCGGGAAATCTACGTAAAATCGTCGTCAGTTAAGTGTATCGATCCGATATTGTTAAGTTTATGGTTTGACTATGCTAGACCCTCGATTTGAATAACCAAATACATCTGCCTACCTTTTCACCATATTCTTCCCTCTACTACCTCTAGCATCACGTTATGTCCCAATTGGTGATGGCGTAATTTCGCGTTCTCATGCAAAATGAATACTTGCAAATTTTATTGAAAATTTAAAAAAATTCGGAATAGTCAGTGAAAAAATCATACTTTCAAACTAAGCAGAACAGGCGTGCATAGTTATTGATTTAAACGATATTTTTTGTGAATAGCGCCAGTTAATAAATTATCAATTATTATAATTATTTGAATATTTGTCAGCAATGTTATTAAAGCCATTTGGAATAAAAAAAAAACCTTTTTAAAACTTATAAACTAAGTTTAAATGTATCTTTACTTAACCACGGTTTGACAATATCATTTAAAACGATATTTTCTTGGAAAGCGACCATTTTTAAATGCAATACCTTACATATTATTGTATTTGTATATTTTAGCATACGATTTTTTCTTTAAATCAAAACTTCATCAGGGCAGTATGTTATAAAAGTCGGCATAGCAAAACATCACCCAAAAATATGTATCCTTTAAAAATCTATGTTAAAAAGAAATCTTACTTTTAAATTAAAGCTGGTTTTACAATTGGCATCTTACATCACAAAACAACGAGTCGTAAGTGTATTTTAATTATAATTTCTAACGTTTAAATTCATTCGAGCTAAAATAACATTTATATTTTTCGTCATATATCCAACAGTGAAACGCTTTTAGTCATAAATTGTTATCTGAATCTTAGTATGTATGCAAATAAATATGAACTTACGGTGAAATTAGTTAAAACATCCAAATTTATTAATGAAATGAGCGCCAACACGATACCTTTCATACAAGTTTTATCGGAAACATTAATTATTTTTGTTATTGGGTCGTTTGCGTGATTTCTGCCACTTATATAGAAGTAATATGCCTTTCCAATATCTTTAAATTGCATCATTGAAAATATCACAAGGAAACATTAGGAAAAGCTCCCTTTAGTGTAAAGAGTTATGGCTTAATTAATATTACATGGGTATTATGATCATAGCTATTATTTTATATACTGTGATTTTATTAAGTTTTTTTCGTGAGAAGCTTAAATTTTTTGTGGTGATGAAAATAAGTTGCGTTAAATATAATACAACTACCTACCTAGTTACCTGCACACGTTATGTTTTTAAAAGTACCTCCCTGGTTACGTAAGCACGTTTTGTTTTTAAGTGTACCTACCTTGTTACTTACACTCGTTTTGTTTTTAAAATACCTACTTAGTTATCTACACAAGTTTTGTTTTTAAAAGTACCTACCGTGTTATCTACAATCGTTTTGTTTTTTAAATTACCTATCTAGTTAAATACACGAGTTGTGTTTTTAAAATACCTACCTAGTTACACATACGCGTTTTGTTTTAAAATGCACCTACAATGTTCCCTACACTCATTTTGTTTTTAAAGTACCAACCTAGTTACCTTCACTAGTTTTGTTTTTCAAAGTACCTATCTAGTTACCTAAACTCGCTCTTTTTTTAAAAGTAACTACCTAGTTACTTTCAGTTGTTTTGTTTTTAAATGTATTTATATTTAAAAAAAGTAGTATTAAAGTAAAAATATACAAAATCATAAAATCGTAGAAAAAAAAAGTCATAACGTTTTTGTTATTTGTTTTATTGCAAGGTTTCAATTATTTGATAGTATAGAATAACTTTTCCACCAAATGTGAATTTGATGGACAAGTAAAAAATAATATTTCCGTAAAATAATTTGTGATGAAAATCTCATCGTTCATTCTCCAGGTAGAATGAGAACTCAAATTGATACAATGTGCCTTTTTCTGAGTAGTTCCAAAATATCCACTAGATGGAAGGCGGTCCTCCCGTCATCGATCTAAGCGGTTTATCTGTGGACCAGGGTTGCCCATTCGTGGCAAATTTCCCAAATACGGGGAATTAAATTAAACCGGTTGAGTGTTTTTTGTCTTTATGTTTGGTTTTAAGTGAAGAAACTGCATAGACTCTACAACATTATGAGAACTGTAGATTAAAAGATCATTTCCTGACTGTCCGATCATATTGAAAACGAATATTTACTATTACAATTGAGAATGTACTTCTGGGAAATTTGATCATTTATTGTGGGAATTTTAACACAAATGTATTGGCAACCCCGCAATGAAAATTTTACCGAAGCCGGAATATTTTCAAGATATCTATCAACATAGTTTCAAATATTCCAGCATTGACGCATGAAGATCTCCATAATCTTTTAAATTTATAATTCTATAAAATTTCCATCTATTTATTACTTATCTGCTTTTGTCCAGGTAAATATTGAAGGAACTAGGTAAACCCTTTTTTATCAATTATCAAAGGTAGTTAGTAGGTATTGTTCCATCTAAAAATAAAGTATTGGCTGGCACTTCCAGACTTGCATAATATGAAATAATACATAGCTGTCTGAAATATTTTTCTGAACATATTTGTAACGGTGAAAAAGGCTAAATAATATACTGACAAGATACATTCCCAATGACAACTTTGTAGAGCATTTGACGTAAAATTTTGCTACCCCATAGCGACCACATATATTCTATCCAAGGTGACGGAACGTATTATCAACGATAAACTGCTGACATACCTCGAGAAGAACAAAATTATTAACGACCGTCAATACGGATTCAGGCGGAACCGGTAGTGCGGTGATCTTCTCGCGTATGTGACGCATGTTTGGGGGCGGTGTTGAACTGGAAATTTCCAAGGCCTTTGACTGGGTTCAACACCAAGGACTTGTCACCAAATTCCTTATGACGGACTTCCCGCATCATCGTGTACGTGGATTGCCGACCTTTTGAGGGAAAGGTCAATTCAGACGGATCCCGATGGTTTCACCTCTTCCTCGCACTCAATAAATGCTGGCGTCCAACAAGGATCGGTTCTGTCTCCGACTTTGTTTTTGTTGCACATCAATGACCTTTTGTATTGAGCATCAATTCACTGTTATTATTCACAGTTTAATGTTTGACAAACCCCTAAAGCATACACAAACTCCAACAGCTCGGAGGGCTTTGAAGCAAAGAATGGACGGTTACCTCGAGAAGCTTTCCCCTTGGGGTAAGAATAACCAAGTCTAATTTAATGTTTCAAAGACCCAATCATGTCTGATTACGTCTAAAAGAGATCGAAATGACAATTTAGACTCCTTCCACGAAAGCAATTTTCTCAATATTCCATTGATATGCTTGATGTAACAACAATAATTTCAACGTTCATTTTCGGGTTCTGTGAAAGTCCTATTCAAGTTCTGTTATTAAATCATTATAGACAAGTTGCTCGACAGAACCCAAATAATAACAGAACTTGAAAAAATCTTTCACAGTGCTTTAAAATTAACTTTTTAATTTGTAGAATTGTGATCAGCTCAGGAACTGAGGCTTCATCGAAACCAGAGTCAAGCCAGCCTCACAGAAGCTGGCTGTACTGTACAGGGCCTGCATATATATATATATATATTTTTTTTTTTTTTTTTCTTTTTTCATGAAATATTAATGTGTACAGTTTTTACATGCTTTTCGACTACCACACTAGACACATGCCCGTATTATGGTAGTCGAAATTTATATACATAGGTTTATATAATTATATAAATGTAATATTTGATAACTTGTTAATCTTATTAGTATTTTTTTTCTTACATGCAATGTATGTGTATAATAGGTAACATTTTTACTGGTTCCCAGTTCAGTAGATTGCTCAAGTGTACATCAACCGTATTTTAAACTGTTGATATTAATGAGATAAAATGAACACAATCAGCAAATAAATAGGTTACTTTACTTGTTAAAATAATGAAAATAAAGTAGAAATTATGAAAATGAACTTGTTGAAATAATGAAAATAAAGATTAATTAATTAATTATTAAACTTTTTTCTTTACAGAATTGAATGAAAAACAAAAATGACTAATAAAGAAAATGAGCTTAATTTAATGATATACTTTAATAGTACACAACTGCTAACCCTGTTCAAATCACAAGTGTGCCCCACAGTTGATTTTGGCATCCACCTCTGGTCCGGAGCACAACATACCTGAAAAAATCTCTGCTACTAGACTCTGTGCAGAAACTGGCGGTCCTTTCGATAGAATACCCTATCTTGACAGGCGGATTGCAATCTTTAGAGAACAAGTATCATGTAGGTATTCTGTTCTTGTTATACCGGTATTAAAATGGAAGATGCTCCGAGGAACTAGCATCACTGATGCCTTCGGCCCCAGTGCATAATCTTGAAACACGCCAAAAGCGCGCATTTGTACACGATTGAAATTTGTCACATGAGAACAGGTGGCTTCTACAACTCATTTTTGAGTTCAATAGCTTGGCTATGGAACGATTTTCCAGTCTCTGGGCTTTCTTCTTTCTACAATATGGGTATCTTCAAGACCCAAGTTCAATCCTTCCTTTCCTTAAAAAAACCCTCCACTCAGAATCCCCAGAGATGACATAGGGCTTAAGGGAAATCGTTTTCCTTGGGCCTCCTGTATGGAGTTAATTAAAAAAAAATATTCTTCCAACCTAATGGGACCGTCTTTTATAGAGCGGGCAAAACGGCCCATTAATGTAGAAAAACTATACTAATTTCTTAGTAAGCCAATAATTGTTAACTCTAATTCCTGTAATACCCATAGATTTATGAAGAAAGCACAATATTTTCTGGAATTTGCTCACCTCAATTTCGAACTGAATAGGAAACAAGATTTTGTTTGACAAACCATTCCAAAAAAAATTGATTGAATAATGTACTATAAATTTGTAGTCCTTTACTTTTTGTTCTAATATTTACCATACAATTTCGGAATTCTGCAATGATTATTGATAATACGGAATTATCCGTGCACAACGATGAATTTCATCAGCGTACTTAACGAATTAACAATTCAAGCTCTGTTATTGATTTCCCGCTGCGGTGTGTATATCCCCTTTGCATCGGTGGAGCGCTTAGCTTCGAGAGCCACCGTATTTATATAATTATATTTGCTACGCTAATATTCCCAAATGCAAAGGTAAAAATACCTCCCCGCAATATAATGGAAGTTTGATAGTACTCGTATAGTACAAAATTTATTTAAGATATTTCTTACATCAATTAGTGTTAGACGGAAAACAAATAAATGTTACCAGTATTATTAAATCTCTTAGTGAGGTGAATTAATCTTGGTTATTTTGTTATTTTTAAAGATTTTTGAAGTAATGCAAGGTTAATACTATTGAAGATCAGGTTTGTAATTGTTCAAGTGATCTTTTTTTGTTTTGATTATCAAATAGTATCAAAAATATTTTTTATTAGTATTGTAAGTCTACATAATTAGTTAAGAATAAATTATTTATATAGAAAAATTAGACGAACATAAAACTAGCAATTAAAAAGTTATTTTTTTAACATTAGCTCCACACAAGAGGCCTTGAGACCTTCCACACCTCATAAATAATAATAATAATAATACTTGGATGACTTGTATAGCGCCGTTTTTGTGCAAAAACACCTCAAGGGCGCTGTACAAACTTATAATACATTTGTACAGTGGTCTATGTTATTACTTAACTATTTATGGAGAAAATATACAGTTCAATACTTACCTGATAGGTCACTTGAGATTAACACTTAATTAACATTATCTAATTGTTTATTGGCGAAATTTAGATACAGGATTTAGGACTTAATTGAAAAATTGAATATAACTGGACTTTCTCTTAGGATTGGTATATTTAATTTAAGGATACGACAGCTTAAAAAGGTAAGTTTTTAATTTAGACCTGAATTCTGTTGGACTTGTTATGGATCTTAGTTCCGGAGGGAGTTTATTCCAAGCCTTCGGCCCAGATACTCCGAAAGCGCGATCACCAAACTTAGTATTTGGCTTGCGCATTGGTTCTATCAGTCTGCCTACAGCTGCTGATGTTGCTGATCTAAGCGTTGACTGCCTCAGACCAGTGTTTTCCGGGAAGCATAGTTCAGAGATGTAGGGTGGGGCCATTTCATTGATGGATTTAAACACCATCCAGCACAGTTTGTACTGGATTCTTTCAGGGCACTTGAGCCAGTGAAGGTTACGAAGGTGTTCTGAAATGTGCGAATATTTTGAAACCCCGGTTATGAGCCGTGCTGCTGCATTAAACACTGATTGAAGTTTGTCAATTTGATATTTTGGAAGGCTGGCATAAATGCCGTTGCAGTAATCGAGACGTGAGACTACGTAAGAGTTGATAAGTAGTTGAACCCATGAACCTGATATCACCAAACGTAGCGAACCACTTAGCGTGGCAGGGTTGTTGGTTATTCTATAACTGGTTCTCGGGGCGGCGGTACCCATACCTGCCTACTCTATAGAAGATGATTTCTTTAAAAAGTTCCTAAAGTTAAGATTTACTTGAGAGATAGCCCATTTTTTTTTTTTTTTTTTACAGTAATACCGCACAAGAGTCCCAACTGCTTCCGTCTGGAGCCAGTGAGACTATGGCATCCCCAATTGGGGTATGTTGTGAGGCTGAGGGTATTGGGGAGGGGAGGGAGATGGGGAAGAGGAAGGTGGGGAAGTACCTGGCTATTCAGATCTGTTCACCAAACACGGCTAAAGCCATTTCAAGCAACGTTTCAATTCTGAATGGTGGTCTTACACCAGGGCGATACTGAGAGTATCTTCCACTCTGGAACGTGCCGCAAATATACTATATATTATTTAAATTAATTAATTGTGAAATAACACAAATTAATCAAATTAAATTTATTTGCGCACGCGGGGTTCGAACCCGCGACCTTCGGATCTGTAGTCAAAAGCGTATACCACTAGACCACGCCGGCCGTCAAATGTACCTTCAGCTGTAATGTACCTACAGCCCATGTACCTTCGTTATAAATTTGGTATTAAAAAAATCAGTTATTACGCTATTGTGCAAAATTAGATCAAATATATCATAATTTTACACAGTCGTTTTTTATCAAACTGAAATTTGGTTGCATACGTTAATTTGTAATGTTGATTTAAGATATTGTTCAAGATGTTTTTCAATAAAGTAAAAAGTTATCTTTTAGTTTCTTAACACCTTTTGGAAGAGATTATCCACGCAAATATGTAGTCGTTTTAAAATACATTAATTGCTAATTTAAGTAACTATGTATTTTTGAAGTAAATTAAATATAGTTCATAACGATTGTCTAGCTTTTTAAAGACGCCTTGGCGTAATGTTCCATGCAAATAGAGTTTTACAAATTAGCCAAGCATTTTTATTAGTACTACACAAATGACCTTGGAAAAATGCGATCAATGCATTATTTACGAATATTAGTCAAGTGGCGTCTCAAATGAAACCCGAAATGCCTTAGACCAAAAAAACTGACCAATTAGGCCAGCATGTATTATATATTAGTTTTATTTGAATTTTGGAAGATTAGTCCCATACATTTTTGCTGTTCGTGCCCATGTGGATCGGCAGGTGCCTTGATAAACATCTCCAGTTCAAAATCGGAATATTCTGAGAAACAAATTTTTAGTTTTGCTGAGTTAATTGTAGCTTGGCGTGTTTGTAGGCGTGTAAGTTTATCACCGATCATAGATATTGCTAACACTTACCCCAGCTTACAAAAAATTCACGGTGGGAATTCGACTTTACATTGTTTTCCATAATTTGTTGTAATGACTTAATTGTTTTCGAGATTTTCAGTTTTGTTTTTTTTTTTCAATAATTGGGAATCACGAGAGAACAAAAGTGATACTAGTTTACAACTTGTAAATTTTGTTGCTAAATGTCGCTTGGCTGACACCCCTTAATGCAAAGAGAACGACTTCTTGTTTAATTTGCTATCGTGTCTTTAAGTTATCGCATTTCTCGCAATAAAAAAAAATATTATCGTGTAGTGTGAAATCTTCCCAAAATGCCTTGCATTGATATGCTAAGTGTAACTCTAACCAACAGCTAAGGTACGGGGGCTCCATCGAAGCCATAGTCAAGTTAGTCTATCATACGGAGAAAACTTACTGATATAAAATATTGCTAATTAATCAGGATTAGCACAGCTGCATGAACACATGTTCCGATATATTCTGAATGTACTTATATATTATTATAAGATGACCCACCATCACATGTCGAACAGGATTTTAATCAATCAGCCATACTAATTTTTACTCGTGAAGAGCTGGTCGTACTGTACAGGGCCCGCATGTACTTTAAAAGTATATAACTGCTGACTCAGTTCAAATTAGTAAAATAAGGTGAAACAGTTTTTTCCTAAGCTGTTGAGAAACGGTCGCAAAAGTTTTGAGATAACCGTTTGAAAAAAACGTGTAACTAGACCTGCAATACACTCGCGCAAAATGATTCCAATAGAGCACAAAACGATTGCAAAGAAACGCTTACTTATCGGTTACGGTTATCCACCCGTCCACAACTGCCGCCCGTAAACCGGTGCAAAAAACGCTTCCACCCGCCCGCGATTTGCCGCCCATAAACCGATGCAAAGAAACGCTGTTTATTTGAACGTTTCTCGCTAAACCGTTACCAGCCCGACCGCGAGTGGCTGACCGTAAACCGTTGCCGAAACGCTTCCGCCCGTCCGTGATTAGCCGTAAGTAAATCGATGCAAAGAAACGCTTTCTCATCAAACGGTTTGATGTTAACGCTTTCGCTGCAACCGTTCACCGATAAATTTAAGAAATATAATAGAAGGGTTCCCAACTTTTTTCAGTTTGGGAATTACATTTTACCTAAAAATTCACGGGAATCGAGTAATAATAAGAATGTGTACTGTTGTTTTGTTCAGTTCTTGAAAAAAAATATCATTAAAACGATTCATTCAGATAAGCATTAATCTATCAAAACCGATTTCATGTAACAATAAATATCACTGACAGCTGTCGAGTTTTTTCTGTGTCTTACTAGAAACTTATAAATAGAACAAAAAAAAAACAGTGTTTTTAAACAAGTTTCAGTATACTGCAACATAATTTAGTGCACTACGTTATTTATTAATAATCATTTCGAAATCATCGTAAATATTCACCATTATTATAAAATTTATAAATCAATTTGTTTAAT
Source organism: Hesperophylax magnus (assembly GCA_026573805.1). Taxonomy (NCBI): domain Eukaryota; kingdom Metazoa; phylum Arthropoda; class Insecta; order Trichoptera; family Limnephilidae; genus Hesperophylax; species Hesperophylax magnus. The sequence goes on along the minus strand of JAIUSX010000010.1, from coordinate 7,531,700 downwards.
AATCAATTGTGCACAGTGTTCCCTACGTCTCGCTCTAACAAGTAACAGGATAAGGTATTCTCTCCCTCGCACTTACTGGATAACACTTGTGGACGCTCCCGCTACCTACTTGAGTTAATTACCTGTACATTGCGAGCAGGGTTGTCACTCATATTATTTTCTTATAAAAAAAAAAATTTAAATTTAACTTTCGAAATGAATAATAATGAAGCAATTGCTTTCCTAAACAAAGCTAAGGAGGAGATTAATAGCATCCACAATGCCATTACCGATCCTGTCTTAAAAATAACAAAAGACCAAATGGCAAAAATACTCAGTAAACTTTCTAATCTATCTGGAACTATGCAAGACCTAGGAGTAACTGTTGGAGTTCTTGAAGGAAAAGTTATGACATTCGAAAAAATCATTGAAAAGAAAGTATTACCACAGGAAACAACGCCAATTTGTGAGGTGCTCGCTGAGATAGAGGAACGCAAGACCCGCTCGAAGAACATAATTTTACTCAACGTCCCCGAGTGTAATTCGAACTCAACTACAGTGAGCGTCTTGGAGGATGGAAAAAAGGTATTAGCAGCTATTAGTGAAATTAATAGCGAGTTCAATCTAGAAGATGTGAAAATTTACAGGCTCGGAAGTAAAATTCCAAACAAAACCAGGCCAATTAAATTAGAATTTGATGAAGTCAAACAGGCGAAACTAATACTCTTTAACAAAACTACTCTGTCCAATGGAATTATAATCAAACCTGACAGGACACTACAACAAAGAAATCACTTAACTGACCTCTGGAAGGAATTAGAAGAGAGGAAAGAAAAGGGCGAAGTCGATTTACGAATCAAACATTTCAACGGAATTCCCAAAATCATCAAAACCCAAGCAAAAAACTAAAAAACAAACAGAACAGATTTTCTAGACTTACAGGATATTATCAAAATGTACGGGGAATGCGTACAAAATTGCACCAACTTAAAATTAACTCCCCAATCTTCTCACACGATATTCTGTTTTTAACTGAAACATGGTTAAATGCTGATATCAGCTCGTCAGAATTAGGCCTACATCAATATACCACATATCGTTCTGATCGAAATTCTATTACGAGCAAAAAGTCTAACGGAGGAGGTGTGATGCTGTGCGTATCCAAGAATATATCATCTACTAAATTACCGGTAAAACACAAAAGTGTTGAACAAATTTTTGTATTGCTCAATATACCTAATGGAAAAATTATTATTGGCTGTGTCTATATCCCACCTGCATCGGATTTGCAAACGTATAAAAATCACAATGAGGACATAGAAGTACTCAAATTCAAATATCCTAAAGCAAAATTCATTATTGCTGGTGATTATAACCTTCCTAACTGGACCAGCCAAGATGACAACGGACCTGCTACAAACCAAGCCGATTTACAGTGTGCTAAATGTAGTGAAATTCGTGATATGTCTTTATTTTTGGGACTAACTCAATCAAACAAGATTTTCAACTTTAACAATCGAATGTTGGATTTAGTGTTTTCAAGTGATTCGAAAATAGTGGTTGAGCTATCCGACGAATTATTATTACCATTAGATCAACACCACCCACCGTTGGACATTATCATAACAAATAGGCCTTTAACATCTTCAAAAAAAACAAGTGTCCCATCGTATAACTTTTCCAAAGCTGAATACCATCATATTACGGAGTACCTTGCCCAAACAGATTGGTCCTTTTTAGATGAGGAAAATAATATAAATGATCAATTAGAATACTTTTACTCGATTTTAAATACCTCTATAGAACAATTTGTTCCCAAGGTTAGCTTTACATCATCTAATTATCCGAAATGGTTTACAAGGGAACTAACTAATTTAATTAATAAAAAAAAATGTATCCACAGAAAATATAAACATACCAGAAATTCTAACGATTATATAGCATTTACTAAACTACGAAAACAATGTAAAGAATTATCAATAAAGTGCTATAGTGACTATGTTAACGTAATTGAAAATGAGGTACATCATCACAATGTGAAAAAATTCTGGAATTTTACTAAATCTCAACGAAAAGACAACTGTGGATATCCTAATAGCATGTTCTTTAAAGAAAAATGTGCCGACAGTATTGAGGGTATAGTTAATCTTTTTGCTGACTCATTTAAAAGTGTCTACGACAAAGATATTCCCATCAAAGCAGTCTCCAGTACGTCAGTGGAAGAGTCATTAAACCTAAGTCAATGTTTCATAAAATTAGATTCCATAGAAAGAAGCATAAAAGCACTAGATAGTAATAAATCTGCTGGACCGGATGGTATTCCTCCCATATTTTTAATAACTTGCATTGATAGTTTGATATATCCCTTACATAAACTTTTTAACAAATCCTTAGCGTCTGGCTGTTTTCCGGCTCTGTGGAAAAAGAGTTATTTAACGCCCATTCATAAAAAAGGCGACAAAAGCGATATATCTAACTACAGACCTATTTGTATTATGTCTGCTTTACCCAAACTTTTCGAGTCATTAGTATTAGATACCATTGTAAAACCTATCAACAATATTATTGTTCCTAACCAACATGGCTTTATCAGAGGTCGATCTACCTTAAGTAATTTAACTATCTACAATAATTACATATCTGAATCGCTCAGTCTGAAACAACAAGTGGATTCTATATACACCGATTTCAGTAAAGCATTTGATAAGGTTCGACATCATATTCTTATATCCAAACTCCGACTGTTAGGCATCAAAGGTAGTTTATTGACATGGATTATTAGTTACCTCAGTAATAGAGTTCTTTGTGTCAGGATTAATTTTATAGAATCCTATGTATTCGAGGCCACAAGTGGTGTCCCGCAAGGGTCCCACCTTGGCCCAATATTATTCTTAATATTCATTAATGACATTGTAAACATATTTAAAGATGTACAAGTCCTACTTTTTGCAGATGATCTAAAATTGTTTAAAAGAATACGAAATATATATGATTGCCTAATTTTACAAGCTAATTTAGATAAATTTTTTAAATGGTGCGAACAAAATATGTTATTTTTGAACATTGAGAAATGTCAAGTAATACGATTTTCCAGAACTCATTCTCATATCTTACATGAATATAATTTAAATAATGTTAAATTAACACCAGTATCACAAATTCGTGACTTGGGAGTTATATTCGAATCAAACTTAACATTCACAGCGCATATAGATGATATAACTAATAAGGCTTTAAAGATTCTTGGCTTCCTTTGTAGAACCCTAACTGATTTTAAGTCCTTGGATTGCATGAAAACACTCTACATTTCACTAGTTAGAAGCCAAGTGGAATATAATTCACCTATTTGGTCTCCTTTCTATAAAGTACACTCTAACAAATTAGAACGGGTTCAACACAAATTTCTTAGGTACTTAAATTTCAAGCTTAAAATTCCAATAGAAAACATTAATTATGTAAATTTGATGAATGAACTTAATTTAATTACGCTGTCTGACAGAAGAACCATTTCAGACCTAATTTTATTATACAGAGTCATGAACAACCTTATTGACAGCCCTGCCATCGTTGCTGCTATTAAACTCTATGTACCGACAAGAAATACTAGACAAAATACAACATTCTTTTGCGACACATATAAAACCAACTATCAGTCAAACTCACTTACCAATAGGATGCATGATTTGGGCAACAAGTTTGGTGGTATTATAGATATATTCCATGATTCCCTTTATAATCTTAAATTCAAATTAAACCAACACTTTGTGGAATCATACAAATTATTGTAATAGATTTAACGATTAGATATGTTATTGTAATGTTTTATATTATATTTTGTTCTTTGTTATTGTTAAATATTATGTTGTTTAAAATGTTTCTTTACGCCATATTCTTCAAAAACTACTTGTATATTTTTTTAAAAATTCTTCACTTTTATAACTCTTAGTATAAATTCAAACTCGATAACTTATGTAAAACTTATTTATAATCTATGTAAAAGCCCCTATGGGCGTATAACAACAATAAATAAATAAATAAATAAATAACCAGGATTTGATGTGCATCACCCTTGCAAGCAAATTTAAATATGGAAATTATTTTTAGTTTTAAAATTCACATTCTTAACTTATTGAGATTGTCATTGGTTGAGTACCTAATCTTGAAGTGTTGACAAAATACCTCAAAAACGCAAAAATGTTGAACTAACCGCCAAAAATCATAAAACAGAAGAAAGTTGAAATAATATTGTTTAATCATTTTTACTCATCTTTGTTTTGTTGGTATCTGGTTCGTTCAACATTGTGAAATATCAACTTATTTGAATAATGTTCTGCGATGAGTTTTACCAGAGAGAGCAAGCGTAATAATTTTCCGACTTTATGTCCGGGTGAAATCTTCTCCAAAGGAAAAAATTAAACCCTTCCACACACTTTTCCACAAATGATCATCTAGTCAATCCATATTAAGCAAGTGCATTATATAAGCATAATAAATACAAAACAATACAAGAACAACACGTCAACTCACCAGAGATCAAATGGGAAAATAATTCACCGACTCCAGATATTTTCATATCAGAGGTTTCGGCTCAGTAGAATTCCTAATTGGACCTATAAATCCCACTGATCCCTCAATATAAATGTTTAAAAAACCTTTCGTAATCCCACATATATTTAAAATGACTGATTTTTGCATTTTTATATATAAATTCTTTGACAGATTTAATACGCCTAAATTTTGAATGAGAGAGCTAGAGTTTATAGTTTTTTTAGCTGAAACTGGACCTGAGAAGTACTTGGCGATGCAGCAGGTGCAAATCTTCAAATATTTGATAATAATCTGACCACCATTATGGAAGATATCAAAAGGATCCAGATGGACTTGTCATCATTCAAGGCACTGCACGACGATATTAAAATCGTCCGTGAAGAAGTACAAGGCGTACAAAAGTCTGTTGAGAGCTGTCACCATGATGTAGCAACATTCGGAAACAAGATTGCCGATATGGAAAATCGACTTCAAAAAGTCGAACATCTGGAGGCAGAAGTCTCCCACCTGAGAACAGAAGTACGTAACATGATCGAGGAATCAAACAGAAAGAACCAATGGGCAAGACTGCAAAACCTAGAAATAAAGGGTATCCCGGATAAGAAGGGTGAAAACTTAGTAACCATTATTTCAAAAATCGCTAGTCTGAACAACGTGGATATCGGCGAAAGAGACATGGAGTTCGTAACACGTGTTGCTCCCAGAGGCCGCGAGACTGGGAAGATAAAAACGAAATCAAAAGTTGTGAAATTATGTTTTTAGATTCTCACGGCCAAAAGCATTTTTGTTATTTGTTTTTGGGGTGTTATGCCGTGTTGCGCTAACTCCTTCTTTAGCCGACGTTTCGGACAGCGTTGCAGTGTCCATCATCAGGGCAGATCCGGTAGATCCGAAGATGTGATCTTCGGATCTACCGGACATCTTCGGATCTACCGGATCTGCCCTGATGATGGACACTGCAACGCTGTCCGAAACGTCGGCTAAAGAAGGAGTTAGCGCAACACGGCATAACACCCCAAAAACAAACAACAAAAAAGTTGTGAAATTTACCAGCCGAAACTTAAAAAAACAGCTTCTGCAGGCGGTAAAAGACCGCAAAGGGATCTCCTCGACGGAATTAGGATTTACGGGATTCCCGCAAAATGTCTATGTAGGTGACCATTTCACTAGCATAAAAAAACAGATATTTTACCTCGCAAGGCTTCTCGCGAAACAAAAGGGTTTTCAGTTTGTATGGACAAAAAACTGCATAATTCACGCTCGATGAAATACGTCATCAGCGCCCATCATAATATCAAAGGAGGCAGACCTGAAAAAGATGGACCGCGAGCCTCCGGCCACAGGACCCAACCGATGAGATGCAGCAGGCCCTCAGCCGAGCCAAGCCTCAAGATAAGACCATTCAAATTGATCGTATTTCATACTAACTTCATTTTAACTATTCTTAATGTTTTATATTACTTTAAATGTACCCTTCCCTCCCTCATCTCCATCACCTACCCTAAGGATCTATTCACACTAACACACTTTTCGTTCTTTAAACGTTTTGAAAAAATATTTGGGAATTATATAAAAATAAACACAAACTTAATTATGGATTTTTCTCGGTCCAATGACTCTAAATAAATTAAATATATATCACCAAAACGTAAGAGGGCTACGCACTAAGACTGACACATTACTGATGGCAGTTCGATCCAACGAGTATGACGTTATCGCTCTGACCGAACCGTGGCTTGTTGATGGCATCCGTAATGAAGAGTTATTTGATGATCGCTACGATGTACACCGCCGAGATCGGGACTACGCTTGCAAAGGGTAGCGCTTGGGCGGGGGTATCTTAGTCGCTGTTCGTCGTGAATTGGTAACTCACGAGCGCCCAGGGTGGCATTCGCGAGCTGAGGACATCTGGATATCATTAGTATCCAAGGGATCCAAACACACAAATCTTCACATATGCTGTGTTTACCTCCCTAAAGGACCAACATATCGTGAAAATATGGATAGCTTCCTCACCCAAATTTCAGCACTTCCTTCGCAATTTCCCTCAGACAAATTCTTTATCCTAGATGACTTCAACCTCTCTGACATTTCATGGAATAAGTCTCCCAATAACACGTCCCTTATACCCAGTGATCGCTTATCGCCTGTTAGCACATCATTTATAGACTGCATGCATTTTTCTGGATTGCACCAACTTTCTTGATCTCGTCCTATGTAATGACTTCGTCACGGTCTCTGCCTGTGATGAACCATTAATTTCAGCAGACCCTCATCACACCTCACTAATCATAGAAGTTTCATTTTCTGAACCCGATCCACAAGTGGAGGAACTAAGAAGTGGTTACGTCTTTAGGCGCGGTGATTACGAAACAATTGATATATCTCTCGACAAGGTAAACTGGCATGAGCTTCTTTCGATTGGTGATGCAAACACGGCATTAAAAAAATTCTATTCACAATTAAATAATCTCATAGACGCCCACATTCCCAAAAAACTATGTAAGAATTCTAAATACCCGCCATGGTATAATTCGGCCCTCATTAAACTGACATCAGAAAAATACAAATACTTTTAAAAAAGTTTAAGATATACAAAAACCCATCTGACTACGCCACTTTCTCTTTACTAAGATCACGCCACAAAAAACTAAATTGGGAATGCCACAATATTTACTTATTAAAAACCGAACATGATATATCCTCCGACCCAAAAAAAGTTTGGAATTCCATAAAATCCAACTCAAAATCCCACAATGTTTCGAACACTATGACATTTAAAGACGAAAAAGCTGAAAATGGGTCTAACATCTGTAACTTATTCTCTAAATATTTCATGTCTGTCTACAACAATAATGCTCGAAACATCCAGATCCTACCGGACAACCCCAAAGAGCTCTGTGTTGCTAGCATTAATAATATTGAAGTCGACCAGCATCATATACAGAAACAACTTGAAGATTTAGATCCCAAAAAGGCGCAGGCCCAGATAAAATTCCCTCTTTCTTCATAAATAAATGTGCCCGCAGCCTATCTAAACCGCTATTCATAATTTTTAGTCGCTCCCTTAAAGAGGGAATATATATATATAAAGAAACAAGATAACATGGATCAGCGTATACAGGTAAATGCAATATATACAGATTATAGCAAAGCTTTTGATTTAGTTATTCATGATACCTTTCTGAGAAAACTTTTACAAATCGGTGTACACGGAGACCTCCTCAGATAGCTCTCGTTCTAGCAGTAGTCGTCGGTGGCTATAAATCGAACTGGGAACCCGTGCCGTCGGGAGTACCCCAGGGGTCATTATTGGGACCATTACTCTTTAATATATATATTAATGAAATTGGGAAATATTTTCACCACTCCAGAACTTTATTATACGTAGATGACATGAAAATATTCTCCCCTGTCACGTGTATCAATGAGTGTACACGCGTGCAAGAAGATCTAAATCGCCTAAATATTTATTGTGCAGAACACAACCTGCAAATAAATGTAAAAAAATGTGGCACCCTCAGCTTCACCCGAAATAAAAATCCCTTTTCTTTTAATTACTCCCTTAACGGCAAAATACTGAGCAAAATGACAGAGGCTAAGGATCTGGGAGTAGTGTTAGATCCGAAATTACTTTTTGAGCGCCATATCGAATCCATGGTTGCAAAAGCTTCCAAGGTACTTGGCTTTGTACTCAGAAACTGCAAAAATTTTAAAAAAGTAAATACCATGAAAATGCTGCGTATGTACGCAGTTCTCTGGAGTACGCTTCTCAAGTCTGGAATCCCACGTATAAGTCACACATAGAAGGGATTGAGAAAGTGCAATATCGTTTTCTACGATACCTTGATTTTCGGGCCTATCGTCCTCACCTGAGTCACGAGGAATCAGCAGCGTTTTTCAGGATTTCGTCACTGGAAAGTCGTAGAAACTCCGCAGAAGTACTATTTTTACAAAAAATTTCCACTTCTGTGATAGATTGCCCGGAATTAATATAAATAATTCAATTAAGAGTACCCACCAGACCAAAGATATTAGAAGAACGAGATGTGCTATGAGCAGTTCATACTGTGTGGAATTGTTTTGCCCAGTGTCGCCGGTTTTGTTCACCAATACTACTGCACACCTTCGCTTACACTAAGGTATCCGCACTAATACATAGAACAGATTTCTGTGCGTACACGTCCCGATAGTATTCAAAGTACCCTAATTAGGTAGTACTCCGCCTACGGTCCGGCGGCCAACATAGCATATCTCGTTCTTCTAATATCTTTGCATCAGACAAACTAGACAAAATCACACATTAAATATCCCTCAATGTAACACGAACTGAAAACAAAATGCTTTTATTCACCGTGCTTCATACAATTTTAATACTTCATACAGTGAATTAGACTTATTTAACTCAGCACCCCACAATTTCAAACCTAAAATTAATAAATAATTATATTATCATTATTATTTTTTATTAATACACATACGTACATGCTACACATTACACAGACAAGATCCATCCCATACCCCTCCCTTCCGCCATCCCATCCCTATATGCTAATGTAACTTTTTTCTTACATAAATATTATATATATTCACTAAATAATTAAAATACCTAAGTGAAAACCTATTATCGGTTAATAATTAACACTTACTACACCATACCTTGTAATAATTATAACTGTTGGTTTTCCAAATAAAATAAAATAAAATAAAATTACTTTCGTATTTGTTTGTAACAAATAGGTATAATGATATCCCCACTCTGATCTCCTGTGTAAAGGACTTCATGAACATATTATTAAAATTTAGTAGTATATATTACATAAAGTAATTATAAATAGTGTTTTTTATTATCGTCTTATTTTGTAACAAATAGAAATAATGATATTCTCACTGGGATATCCTGTAAGGATATCATTTACATATTATAAAAATTATGAAATAGTTTTTTTCTGAAATTATTATGAATATTCTACACGGTGTTTTATTGTTCAGTTAAGAGGTTTCAGTTTCAGTTTGTATTTAGTGTCAGTGTATTATCTACTTCTTATATCCCTATGTTTTGAATCCAGCTTTTTATTTGAGATTTAAATGTTCAAATATTGTTTTGAGTTTTGAATGAAAGTGGGATTTTATTGTTAGTTGCTTGTTGGATATGTTTATGACCCTGAGATCAAGTGCTTCTAATATATGTGTTGGTTGTTATTTATTATGTTTTGTATTTATGAATGTAAAGGAGTATTGTTTTAGAATAGAGTTTTTCTAATAATATCTGCCCGAAAATCCTGACTAGAAGAATCTAGAAGCTTTGGTCTAGAAGAAACAGGATTATAAAAATTTACTAAAGCAATCATAGTTTCTTTTGACGTGATCTATTTTCCTTTCGGAGGTTTTGGTTGAGTGCAATCGATCTCTGAAGTACAACATAATGCACCTAATTTTTTGAAGGTAAAAAAAAAAGTTGAACCCTTTACCGTAGTGAATTATAACTCGTGATACAAAAAGCTCTTATTTTTACTGCGTGTCTTCACGCTGGTATCACAAACCCGAATGTTTACTGCAAACTGTAGATTAATATGTAATTTTTTTAATAAATGTGAATACCGCGCAAGGCCCCCACCGCATGGGGCCAATGGAAATATTTTCCCCATTTTTCATCAGCTCCACATAGGAGTCATCTTTAGGGATGCTGTGTGGGGGTCTTTTTAGGGAAAGGAAGGAGTGGAAGTTCTGGGAAGGAAAAAGGTATAATGGGTGGGTAGGAATCAGGGGGTCAATGAGTCGGGTAGCCATCTCCATTTTTTTTTTCACAAAGAGGAGAGTCAGTGTGTCCAGGTACTCCTGGCACTCGTATGAATCCATTCCCCCCCTGAGGTGCAAGGCCATGGGCCAAGTTGGCTTTTCTCCAAACACGGCTAAATATATTTATGGCAGGGTTTTTTATAATCGTCGTTTCTACGACTTGTTCTTAAGATCAAAAGCTCGGCTTTGGGACGATTTTCCAGCTTCTGTGTTTTCTCTCTCCTATAATATGGATTTCTTCAAGATAACATTACTTTTAAAATACCCTCCACACAACATCCCCAAAGATAGCATAAGCTTAAAGGGAGATCATGCATAACAAAGTAGGTAGAGCAAAATAAATATTTGTATTCCGTTAAACAAAAAAACATTTTTCGTAGAAATGTGGAAGTAAATTTCTGTTGATATGACCTGAAACGATGTTCTGCATGGTTTATTCCAACTAATAGTTGATTTAATAATCATGAGTTTTAAACGAAAATTCATATGCAGACATCATATTATACTGTAATGAATAATCATTATTTTGTAAGCGGTTAGCGAGGAAAATAATACATAAAAAATATTTTTTTAAATATTTGAATACTACATAAAACGCATTCCACGTAAAAAAAAACATTAAAATGCAGAACGGATATTTGTGATTGACCGAGCGTAGCAAAGCTCTATTATATTTCGACCGTTTTGCATTTTTCTGTCTGTAAATTTGTAAGTGGGTTACGTTTTCGAAATCTGCTGCATCCACTTTAATATTAAAGCAAGCCTTATTTTGACTCGATGGCTAGCTTTGTGATAATTGTAACATTATTTAATAGAAGTTTGTAGTTATTTAAGTACCCACTGACGAATCTTATGATTTTAGAGACAATTTTGATGTTGATTTATTATAAGAGAAATTTAGAAACATGATTTTTAGAAAATGAAGTTTACTGTTAACAGAAATACTAGTTTATAAATTATAATAGTTCCATTCCTTTGCCAATCTATTTCACGCTGTCCAACGTGAAATAGATTATACACGATACATTTATTACTATTTATGCAAAAGGAACAAAGTTGCGGTGTGCCAAACTCGAAGTCGAAATATCTATTTATCCTATTTTGAGAGCCCAACAAGGCAATGTTCTACCCTGTGTTGGTCGGTTGGTTTCGGGGTGTAGAGGAGGAAATTAAATTTTGCAAGCATCACTTATCTCCAACTAACGGCGGGTCGGAGGATATTTCATTGGCCACTGAAGGGATGTGCACAGCCTTCAAATGGACCGACATCTTACTTACATATTTAAGCTGTATTTGAGTTAACACGCAAACGCTCACGCCGCAAAATAACAATATACGTACCAATACTTATTTTAAATTATTTGAAGTTTGTTCCTATCGATTTTTTTTAGATATTTTGAATAGATATTATGCTGAGATAATCGAGGCCAAATGAATGTGCTAATATTATATTATTATAGGCATTTGAAAATATTTTTTAATTGTTTTTAAAAAAGAATCGACAAAGTTTGATCAAAAGATCGATTCCGGAAATTTCTCTTTTGAAAAACAATGAGTTTTATCTTTGTTTTGTGACTTTTAAATATTAATTAATCACCAAGGAGGGTTTTAAATGTAGCAATGATTATTACGTGGGGCATTAATTTAGCTAAATATGCAACATGAATAACAATCCTTTGAGTACTAAATGAATGAGTATTGAGATTATGGAAGAAAAAATTTACTATTAAACTAGCTGATGGTAACCCGGCGTTATGAATGGTTTTGTTCGGAAAATACTAATATACATTATAAAAGATAAGTATCGAAGAGAGTAGCCTTTTACCCAGTAGAGTCAGTACTCAAAGTGTACTCAAGTCTGGTTGATCCGACGGAAATATATTTTAAAAGGGTAGGTCTCGATTACGTGTGATGTATTTTTTAAGTATTGAGCAGTGTTACCTTTTTACTAGGGGTAGTAAAGTCTTCCTCCACACGTGGGGCAAGATCCCAATATCGGCATTCGACGGTGGCACGTATTTCCACTTCTTCGGAGGTACTTAAAATAAAACGCGGGCGCCCGTTCCTCTGCCGTAAGAGGTACAAATTTGTCCGGTCACAGGAAAGTGTAGAGGTAAACATTTCACAAGGGTGTGTTCCCGGAATTCTTAATGCCTTCTACCTTTGTTTTTTCCTCTCCCTCACGGAAAAGGAAACGCTCCACGGAATTATCATAATTTAATGGCTTTATAATTCAAGCACGCGTCGCACAAATAAAATATTCCGATTTGTATTTCACAAAGATGCAATTATTTCTGCATTCTCATTATTTTTCAAGTATTTTTTCAGCAATAATTCTTGTAAACAATTTGATAATTCAAAGAAATCGAAATAGTCAATGGGCTTGTTTACACTGCAATATTTTATTTACTTATTAACGCTTTTAAAAAAAGAACATAAATGATTTTTTTTAAGTTTTAAAAATGTGTGCAGCAAAATATGAGCATAATGAAAATATTACTTTCTCTGAAAATGTAATTATTATAATAAATTAATAAAAGATTAACGGCCGTTGTTCCCAATCCTACTGATCAACTGTTGAGCTGAACTTTTGGCTCAACACTATTCAAACGCACTTTACAACGGAAAGGTGACGACTGAGCGATCAACCAATTTAAGGAAGCCAAACAACTAGATTAAGCTTGTCTCAGCAAATGACTAGTTATAAAAAGTGTCGACAGAGAGAAAAAAATTCGCAACGCCTAGACACCGTGGCATTAAAGTTAAATTAACACTTTATTTTTATTTTTGAGGCAATGCACTACGAAGTAATGCTAAATCATGTGTTTTTGGTTTAAAAATTTGGTCGCCTAGAAACGTTTCAGATGCTTTAATTAAATACTGCGAATAGAATACATCTTGGCCTCTGAAATAATCGAGTATATTTTAGATAAGTCTTTTTATAAGCCGAGAAAAAATAATATATAAGGCATATGAAAACTGCTTTAAAGTTAAAAATCTCCTACTTACGAACCCATTTTCGGTTATGGTTTTATTGTATAATGTGGCAAATGAAGTTATTTATAAAATGATCGAAAAATTGTGCTTGATTGTGCTTGAACATCCACAAAAAAAATTAAAGGCACTTTTTGGCCATGTTTTTTTCTTGCATAAATCACAACAGGTGGATGGTGTTAAGCGGAAATTTAAGCCTTATCGCCATCTACGTAAGGTGTGTTATTGATAGCGGCTCGATTCAAAATATTACACGACGTAGTGCATCGCCTTAAAAGTTAGAACTCATAAACTTGTCAATAATAGTCATCTTGCGTTCAAAAAAATATTTTTTCTGATTTCCTTTTATTTTAAATTAAAAACAAAATGTTCACTTAAATAATGAGATTTTTAAGTAGCTACTTAAAAACATACCTACCAACTTAATAAATAAACACGAATTATTAATCTTTAAGCAACCCCGAACCCATCGTGTGATTCTAGTTTGGCCATAACCCATTTGTTTTTTAGCAAAATTTCGTTTTTCTAAATTGTACCAACTTACCGGATAGTTTCAATAGTATATTTATAATCTATCATAAATATCCTTGCCAGAATAGCTTTCTCCTACTAAGGCGCACGACAGGTTAAAACGGCCACCATCTCGAACCGGAGCACCAACCTAACAAACAAATTTACAGATAGACAAAATGCAAAACGCTTGAGTAGTCCAAATTAAAACAAGACTTAAATAAACATCACATAGACAAACTATACAACCCCGGTAGATAAATTAGTAAAAAATTTCGATTGAATCCCTTTAAAACCAAATTGTAATTAAATACAGCTACTTATTAAGATAAAACGTACTTTGTTTCTTAAAACGGGTAGTTGAAATAATGACTGTCTTCGGCAGTTATGTCCGGAGACGTATTATTGAAGAGGGCAGGTTATTCAAGCTGTCTTAAATAAATTACACGCGAGCTGGAAATTTCACGGCCTTTTTCACATTGGCAACGTCAAATTCCTTAATTGAATTTTCTAATCATCAATTAGCAAGTTTGAATTAAATTGATACGAGTCCTAAAACCCTACACTGCTTGGCAACTGGGCCGTTTTATTCGAGCTTCCTCATTTTTATGAGCGACTCACCAAAGAAAATAAAACTATGCAAATATGTAGGTGAAACTCGGCAGGTAAAAATGTGCTTTAAGGGCCCGCTTTCCGCGTAAAGAATTTAGATTTGGGCAACACCTACAAAATTTAGTGTTAAAAGAATCCGACAGAGGTGTCTGAATTCGTATTAGGAATAATTTTGGGGATTATGAAATTAAATTACCGACATCTATTGCAATTTTAGAAAAACAGAACCATTTTTAGTTAGCACCGACCTTAGAGTAATAATGCACCGACCAAATGAGAACGAAGTCGATATGAAGATGGTTCTCAAAATATGGGTTTTATTACGGATTTAATTAATTTTTTTTTTTAAATTTTACAAAAAACATTTACGAAAGTTATTTGTATAGGTATAAAAATTACTTTACTTTACTAAAATACTATTCTCACTTTTATAAAAGTAATTTATAACTTTTATAAAATCAATAAATATATTTTTACATCAATAAGGTTTTAAACTTTTTTACTCGAAAACTATCTTAAAACGTTGGAATTCCAAAAAAAGTTTTTTTTTCTTTTTTACTTGTACTATCAATTAGAATCACCTCCCGAAGTTTGTGCACTTTACCCCCGACATCTTGTATAATATGCGCAATATAATATTTATACAAGTGTAATATCTACTTTTGTACATTTATATAAATTATATACACGTTTACATTTTTATGCTCATCAAATTTATTATATTATAAAGATAGATAGAAAGATCCTTAGTGCTTCCTGAGGACTTACAAATCAGAAGACTTTTTTGTAATTATTTATTTATTCATTTATAAATGAGTATATATGCACACATTATGTACTTTTTGTTTAGTATTAATTTGTACCCTGATGATGCTTAAGTAAAGCGAAACCGGTCGGTTCTTAAATTAATAAATATCGTGGTTTTAAAACAAAAAAGTATTTTATTTTATTTAATTATATTCCCCACAGTTTCAGAACTTTCGATAGCTTTTTTCGCTGGCCCGTTCATTATTTTTCTGGATTCCAAGTTCGAGTATTGTTATTTGAAACAGGTGGCCCATATTATTATTACATATTATATTATATTTCGGACATCGTTGCATTGTGAATCATTAGAGCAGATCTTAGAGTAATATTACTCTAAGGAGCAGATGTAAAGTGACGTGTGTATTTGTGTACGTAGAAAGTTAATTCGCAAATAAATCACGATCGTATAGGAACAAGAAAAGAGACAAGACAACAAGAAAATTAAATTAATAAAAATTTACCCCGTAATTTCTAATGCATTGGAATTAGTTTTATTTCCCAAAGTACCTATTCTGAAAAAAAAATAATAACTTTTTACTACACAATACATAAATAAAAATATGAATTATTAATTTTTATAGTAAATTATCGTTTATAATAAATATAAGCTTATAAATCAAAAATTGTATTTTTTTCTTCTCACCTATTAGATAGGATATAATTTTATGAGATAACATTTTTTCTTTGAAATACGGGATATCTTTCGTGTATTTCCCATCTTTGAAAAAACAATATTTATTAACTCATAAACTTTACACGCGTAAAAATTATCTTTATAAATTCAAATATTTGCACGTAATCGCACGTCTGTAGATCATAGAACGATGAACGACACGTCTGCCCCCAAAGCCCTCGAGTTGGCGAATGAACTTCTCAAAGAAAGATAGTTTAATCTGCAAGTCGGAGCGAGCGCGCTATAATAAATATGATTTAAAAGCAATAGGCGTAAGCGACAGTTGTGAAAATGTTTAATAAATCACGGCGTATTTCAAAAATAGCAAAAATTACTTATGGGGTCTATTGAGTAGCATTAAAAGAAGCATTGTGATTTTTTTCATACATATAACTTGTAAAATAACAGAAATAAACGTGTTAATAATATTTTTCGGAGCATACTTTGCGATTTATTTCTATCGAGGGAATTTCAAATAATTACCGTTTCGGCTTTTGGAACAAATAGATACTATCTTAAAGAATAACATATATTTTTTTAAGAGCTTAAAAACTTCAAAATTTTAAGGAAAGTATGTCGGAAATTGGATGAAATTCGAATAGTGGGCCCTTAAATGAAAGATTCATGGCAGCGGTCATATGGGGGAAAGTATGTAAACGAACATTAACATGATTGATGTACCTACGCAACCTGTTTTTTGTACAGAAATAAAAATTCTTGACAAATTTGAGTTGTCCGTGCGACTTGATAATTCATTTTTCAAGAGTGACCTATTTATTCAAGTTGTTGATCAGACGTGTAAAATAGTAGGACGTGGTCGATTTTTCAAAGATTTTTTAAAGACGATAATAAATGTCGTATTACTGAAACGCATACATTATAATAATACGCTTTTGCGCTAAGAAGCGTCTTTTTAATGTTTTCTACAGTACCTTGTTTCAAATTTTGAAGAATGTCTCACATATTTGTATTCCGCGAAAACATTCTTATGCTTAATTCAGTATGCCTGCTTTGTACACGGTTGCAACTCACGTTAAAATGTCATAACGCCATATTCTTTGCACGTAGAGGCGTAGCACTCACAAATATTAATAAAAACATTATTCTAAATTATACGTCAAGGGTTACCAGAATAACATTCAAAAAATCTCCCGGTGTAAGTGTATCGTGGCATGCCTCATTGCAATTCCAAAAAATCGTGTTTTCTGTTTCATTATTATACCGGGAAAGTAATATATGAAATTTTGTGTGTAGAAAACTAATTTCAACACCATTTACCATGGTTCGTAGTGGCGTATTTTATAATGACTTCATAACACTGCGTAATTTCAAGTCAGATAAAATATTTTTTGAAGAAATTTATTTACATTTAACGAGGACATTGTAATAGTACAAGTAATTATTATTGTGAGGTTACTGAACTCATGTTCAACCAAATATATTTCGGTATTCTCATAAAATGTACTGATCGTATGATTAAATGTATGAAAGAGACTTTCAAACATGGAAGAGATAGCATATGTCTGCTTTCTTATTGTGTATTTGTACCAGTAACCTTCCTTTAAGTAACTTGTACAATAGTGCGACGATAAACATTGTAAATAGAATACATACACCCTGTTATTATTCGTCAACCGTCATTTATAATACTCAAAGCTCATCCACTAAGAACCAAAGCATAACTAATTGAAACGGTTTTAGTTTCTTAAAAACGTTTTTTCAATCGATAATTTCACTTGTCAAAATCACTTCTATCCCAATTTTTTAAATTTCTATAATATTTCATACAAAAAATTATACCATCCTTTTCTTGTGGTTTTTAAGGAAAAACAATGCTGAAGATCAAGTGGAACCAGTTTGCAACTAATGGTCAGAAAATATAAACCACACCAAAAACATGCAATTCGTAATTTATTTTACACTTTTCAAGAAGACAACACGCTAGATTAGGCTCGCAATGTCATTGAAAAACGCGTGGTTCTTGTAATTTAAATTGGAAAAATCAATATTTTATATGTTCAACAATCTCAGAGGGACCCAAGAAAATTTTGACAAAGAGAATTTTCCCTTTTCATTGTATTCTTGTTGAGTAACATTGAAGCTTTATATTTTTCCCGGTGGTGTTTCGCACGTTCCTCCTATCTCTGTTCGCTTCAGTGCTCAACTTGAAGACCTTCGACTCCTTGAAATATCCTTTGAATTTGCTTCATATGAACATTTATCTGTTTAGTCTGCATCACAGAAAAGTCTTTTATTTTAGAAACGTGTAGATATTTTTCAATAATACAATCTTTGGGAAAACTAACATGAAGGTAAATGAAAAACAATATATTCTTAATGTCAGCAGTTTCTCAATTTTCTTATTGTTTATAAAATAGTTTAGAAAGTTTTAGAAAAACAAAATCATGCTGAAAAACAAGTGGGTTATTGCCAAACTAGAATCTTACGACTGGTTCAGGGTTGTTTAAAGAATCATAATTCGTGTTTATTAATTATGTTGGTAGGTTTGTATTTAAGTAGCTACTTAAAAATCTCATTATATCGTTGATGTCGCTATTCCAAATTCCTGTAATATTCAAAAATCTGCTAACGAAAAACTAAGAAAATACATAGATTTAGGAAAGGAGATAAAAAGAATTTTGGCATTCTCAGACTATAAAAATATTACCATTTGTTATTTCGGCTACTGGCATTATACCTAGCTCTCTCATTAAAAATTTAGGCGTATTAGATCTATCAAAAAATTTATATATAAAAATGCATGTAGGATAGCGAAAGATTTTTTAAATATTTATGTTGAGGGATAAGTAGGATTTATAGGCCCTGTTAAGAGTTCTACCGAGCCGAACCCTCTGATATGAAAATATCTGGAGTCGGTAAATTATTTTCCCATTTGATCTCTGGTGATTTGACGTATTGTTCTTGTATTGTTTTGTATTTCTTTTGCTTATATAATGCAAGATAATGTTGATTGACTAGATGATCATTTGTGGACAATTGTGTGGAAGGGTTGAGTTTTTCCTATGGGAAGATTTAACCCGGACATAAAATAGGAAACATTCAAAGTACCAACATATGCATGTAATATTTAATTAAGAAATTACATATCCAAATAATATGGCAAAATTAAATTATTGTTTATTTCAATTTTTTATAATGTTTCCTACTGACTTATACAATCCTATTCCTACAATTCACTTTTTTTTTGTTATATTAACTCCACACAGGAGGCCCTGAAGAAAATAATTTCCCTCAGGGCCTATGTCATCTTTGGGGATGCTGTGTGGAGGGTCTTTTTGTGGAGAGGAAGGAGTGAACATGGGTCTTGAGGAGTCCCATGTTGTAGGAGGGAGGAAACACAGAGGCCGGCAGTTCGTTCCACAGCCGAGCTGTTAAACTTAAGAACGAATCGTAGAAGCGACCCGTTCTCATGTGACAAATGTCAACCGTGTACAAATGTTGGGCGCGTGTTTGGCGTGTATCCCGACTACGCACTGGTGCCGAAGGGATCAATGACGCTAGTTCCTCAGAGCATCTTCCATTGTAATACCGATAGAACAAGGACAGCATACCTACCTGACGCCTGTGCTCTAAAGATTGCAGTCCGTTTGTTAAGATTGGGGAATCTATCAAACGGACCGCCCGTTTTTGCACAGAGTCAAGGGTTTTTTTCAGGTATTTAGGGGCTCCGGACCAGAGATGGCTGCCAAATTCGACAGAAGGGCGCACTTCCGATTTGTACAGGGTCAGCAGTTGTGTACTATTAAAGTATCTGCGGGCCCTGTACAGTACGCCCAGCTTCTGACAGGCCAACTTTACTCTGGCTTCGATGGAGCCCCCATACCTGAGCTGGTCACTTATAGTTACACCAAGCATATCAATGGAAGGCCTGTTCGGAAGATTGCTTCCGTTGAAGGAGACTAGATTATCATTTGGATCCACTTTAGACGTAATCAGACAGGATTGGGTCTTTGAAACATTAAATTCGACGAGATTATTTTTACCCCAGGAGGAAATACTCTCGAGATAACCGTCCATTCTCTGCTTCAAAGCCCTCCGAGCCGTTGGATTTTGTGTGCCCTTTAGGGGCTTGTCAAACAAAAAGCTAACATGAACTGTACTGTCATCCGCGTAACAATGAATCGGTGCACATGTCAATATGTCATAGTCCTAGCCTGAAATGACCCTTAAAACCTTTAAGAGACCTAGATAGTTCATTTAGCAGCATCATACCTCTTGTCATGCAATGCTGGGCTAGAACGTCTGTTCTGCAATGTGGAAAATAGAGCAAGTCGTGATGTCAACCAAAAATATAAAAAAATAAAAAATAAAAGCTAAAACTCTTTTCTAATTTTTTTTTGCGAAAACGGGGACAGAATTTTTTTCTGTCTTTTCTGTTTGAGAGTGATTAATATTGTCTTCTATGATAAAATATTACAATTTGACGTTTTACCTTTCACTGATAACGAAATTAAAATTAAAATAAAACAATTAAATTGGCGCCTGGCATTTTTGAAATAGTTGATTTAATTTATAAATTGCGGCTAAAAAACTTTGCAAATTTCGTGTAGACAGAAGTAGAGAGTCGTTGCTCCTTCAGCACACTGTTGTTTGTGCTATATATTTCGCAGGTAACTATGATTATGTGGCTCTGCAAAATAAACATCTATCGGTAATTCCGAAATGTAATAAAAAAACGTGAAATGAATATAAATAGTTAGTTACTTTAAAGATCATAACATGTTGACATACTTACGAACCTGTTATAGGCACAAAACTTCGATATTGTTCTCTTACTACTGAAAGTTACTTTTAGAAAACTCAAAATTCCCACCGAACATATTCCGGCTCGTTCTTGATTCGTTTAAACAGTAAATAAAAAAAATGGCCTTATTTGCAAGGGGCTGGCGTTGAATCATTGGAAGGCGTTTGGTTTTACCATATAATATGCCAGAGATGTTTGCTGAAATTTGTTAGCAGTGCGAAAGTTTAGGTGCAGACTGGCTGTCAAAATAGAACCAAGCAGTTTATTATTCTCGAAATAAAAGTGAACATTTAAAGTTTTTTTCGCGTCGCAGACAAAGCAAACTATATCATCATCAGCTAATACATGATTCATTCTAACGCGTTGCAATATTATTATTTTTTAATGATAAACTTATGTTTATAAGACAAGGTTTTGTGCATAGCATAAAGGATAACAAATAATTATAAGCAATAATTAGTCGAATGAAATATCAATAAAAATTGAAAATATCTCCCGAGTAAAAATAAATACCGCCAACGGGGATTGAACCCATGCCTTCTGATGTCCGGTCAAGTGCTCTGTTAGGAACTTGTTCCTATAACTGCAAGTTATGGGAACACAGATGTTAAATAGAACCACCCGCTATTTTAACTATACTTTTGCTAAAGTAATAGTTATTAGTGTAGCCAAAATGATGTGAAAAAACACGCCTCATTTTTTTGTGCTTCTACACCGACGATTTGATCTCTGATCTCTGGTGATAGACAACCACTTTACTGAAACATAGGATAAAAAAATATGGCTGAATGAATTTAGCTGAAAATATAAAGAAGTAGAAAGTGTGTTATTCTACTTGTTTATTGCCACGGCCTTATTAAACATACGGGAACAAGGCTGGCAGTTTTTCTTCGAAAGAAATTACGAAGTTGAACGAGATGATTGCTTGAAGTTGGTACTCGGGCGGCAGTGCTCAAAGCTTTTCATTCTATTCAACAAGTAGTCAGATTCAATGAATTCAGGCACCAACAAGCAAAAACTTGAGGTCTGGGCCTGCATCGAAACTGAGTTCAACTGCATTATGCCAGAATTCCTTCTTTTAATTGCTTTGCGAAATTGAATATAATAAAGTTAGAAAGGATATGATAAAATTGAAAGTCGCAGGTTAGCAAAATTGAATTTATTATTGTCTGCCTTTTTCCACCTCTTCCACCGCAACCTCGTGACAAGATCTTTCGACATGCAACATCGCGACAGAAACCACGAAAATTCCCATATAGCATTTTATTCGTAGTCGAAATGCTTTAGTTTTTTGCTGTAATACATATTTAATAAGGAATTCATCGTCACTATCATATTTTATTATCATTATTACTATCACCATATTTTAAAATATTATTTATGATTAATCATTTACCTTTCCACCAACAGAACTGTCAAATAAGAAAAAATGGCGGAGTTAATAGCAGTTTTCGGAAAGTAAGAGCTAAATACAAAAATGCATTGAGTTATACATCAATGCAAAAATGGCAGTTTAATTGGTTGTAAAAACGTATTTTGGCGAAACTTAACTTTTTAATTACTTTTACTCTTTTACCTTTAAACAGACGGCCCATAATATCGTGCTTAAGCGTTGATGAGTATAGCCTAAGACACATTACGCTATACTCACCAACGATTACTTAAGAGTGGCCTATGCAGATTATATATGTTGAGGTGTCACACAACGCTATAATCTTTCTCCCATGGCAGGAGATGGGGTCAGATTAAATAGGGAGCTGCCATGAAATATCATTTCTTTATAAGGGATTTGTCACCCTTACAACTGACAGCCTCAAAAGAGGGGGTCGCATCATTTTCAAATATCGCCTGGCTAACAGATCACGGCGTATCATTGTCGCCACGCCCACACTTATAACACATCATCTGTTAGGTGTAACAGGTCAGCATGGAATTGTATGGTAAGCGATATGGTATTACAAAAAGAAGTGTAGATAGTGTAATGTGTTGGCCCTCTAATACTGGTAAGCTAGTCAAATATTAATATTCAGTTATTTTATTTTAAGGAGCTTTTACGAAATCGTATTAGTTAAACGTATTCCAGTTTGGAAGTGTGGTGTACACTGAGAAAATTAGTACTGTTGATTTATGCAAATCCTATTGAAAACGTGCTGGCTCGCCATTTCCCATTAAAATATCAGTAAATTCAGAATATATCGGAACACATGTTTTTGCAGCTGCGCTTAACCTAGTAAATATAACAACGAAATGCGAAATTTCTTTTTTTTTTTATACTCATAACACATTTGTGTTTCACTGATAGTTTTTTTAGAAATCTCCGTGTACGAATAGTACATATATGTTATGTGAAAGGTGTAAGAAATGCTGTGTATACATTTGCTAGCCAAAACCGCAAGTGGAGTTTCGTTTTTTTGAAGTGAAACTTATTTACGCGCGTCATGCAATTTCGAGGACCGGAGTAAAACCGACTCATGACCGTCACGAAAAACCGTGATCATTTCGCTATAGGAGCCTAGCTAATATTATATACATAGTTTAGGTCACTCTCCAAACTCAGCTTCGCGGTCTTGAGGCAGAGCGCCCGATTGTCGTCGTGAAGAACCGAGGTTCGATCCCCGCTTTAACTATTTTTTTTTTTCTTTTTGTGATTTTTTTAATACGAGAAAAAGTGATAAAATGCTCTCGTGCTCCGACTTTTAGATATTTTGACTATATGATATTTTGGTCGAAATGTAGCTTACAAATCGAGCCGGTAGAGTCGCTCGGTATTTTGATTAATTATTTTTATTTTGAATCATTATAATTACTAACCAAGGCCGATAACGCGACTAATTACCCTCGCAGACGTGCGTGACAAGTTTTTTTAGTAAAAAACACAGCCGTAAGTGAGTTTTTCAAAATTTAGAAATGTTTTTCAAATTCAGACTCCATACGGGTATGAGACTGTTAAAACACGATAGATCTTTTCCAAAACGGACAAATATACGGAAATATTTTGAAAAACGACAGATATGACTTCACACGGCCGATATATCTTCGATTCGACCCTATATAAAGCGTTAATGAGACGTTATGTGATATTATTCATTTGCCGTGTTTGAAAACGAAAATTTGCGTTTACACGTTGTATACGCAGTTCTCGTCGCGCGAGATACCTCTCCTCGCGGTCTAGAGGCAGAGCGTTCGACACTCGTTATGCAGGACCCGGGTTCGAATCCCATATTATTATAACTTTTAATGTTTTTTATCACATGCTACTTATAAATATGTCAATAGACAGAAAAAAAGAGAGAGAGAAGAATACTAAAAGTTTCACTTTCGTCGTGCGTAGGCTTGCCACACACTGTATTTTTTTAATTCGAGACTCGGCTCGCAAATGTATATGCAGCATAGTACAAAACAAATATAATGGAATAAAGCATGTGTTTGTTATTTAAATTAAAAAAAATATACGTATATTTTGACAAATATTTGTAATTTATTATCAGTATTCCAAATACTCAGATACAAATCACAAATAAAAATATTTTTTGTTGGTTTATTGTGCCTCAGGTAAAATCAGTCTTGAGTTCTTCTTATATTTTTTTAACCGCAACAAACTCGATAATTCGACATCATAGTCGCCGACGAGTCGAAACAAGTAGCATTTGAAGATAACGAACTATAATAAGAACCATACTACAAACAACTGAATACTTACATCGGGCAAGTCCGGTTAGTCCGAGTACGGAGTGCCGAGTGCTAAGCACCAAGCCGCTCCTGCTTGTGTGCCGTATTGCCGTGGGGAAAAAATGTTTTTGGAAAGCTTATCTGTACGGGTCAGTCATTCAGCGGGATTACCCGAATAGCTCTGGGGTCCAGGAACGCGAAACTTTCGGCAAACTCACTGAGTTAGCGGCTTAGCGGGGACTTATGCGGAAAGCTGAGAGAGTATTTTTCAGTAAGCCTCACGGAATCAGTGATTGCTATTTTCAAGAGTGTTTTATCAGGCCTAGTGCGAGGACTAACCGATTACTAGATTACTTTTATAATTGTAAGTTCCCGACCCTTTGATTAGGAACTGGTGAACGAACTGTTGACGGGTAGCGAAGTCTTCGAGTTAATAACAGGTTTTTTATTCAGTTCGAATGATGTAATTGTCATATAATAAATAGTGTTTTTATAAAGATTAACTTGAAGTGAAATAATGATTGTTTGATAGATTAACATGAAAGTAGGAACTTATTTCAACACGAAACCATGGATTTAAAAAAATATATTTTGGTCAAAAAAATGAAATACACATTGTTCTTTTTATTACAGAAGAAAATAATTCCCCTTAGGGCTATGTCATCTTTGGGAATGCTGTGTGGAGGGTGTAAAGAGAGGAAATTCTGGGAAAGAAAAAAGCCATGAGTGTTCGTTAAGAATCTGGGTTGAGGGTGTCTAGAAGTGACGGATGTATGAATCAATCCCTCCCACTGCGGTGCAAGGGGATGTTCTGAGAGTCCTGCTGGAGTGGACATAAAGTCCCCCTAAACCAGTGTCTTCCAATCCGGCCTGCCACGCAGTTGCTGGGCAGACGCATCAAGACCCGGACAAACCTCACCCCCTGAACCCGGGAAACCCTGCTAAATCACCAAACTAATCTTATCGCAACAAAGAAATACCTGCGACAGTTTACAAGGAGAAGACACCCCATGCCTTTGAATTTGCGAGAATGGTACGAATGCAGTTCCGGTGTGTTGTTCCGGAATGATATGTCTATTAGATTACCGTTAAATCTTTATTATGTGTTCCAGAGGGTGACCGGATAAATCATCAAAATGATAATTCATCACATCTTTGAAAAGATATATAAAGTCATGGAAAGTGATGAAACAAAAACTTTATTAACTGGGTTAAGTAGGTTAGGTTAGGTTAATTTTTTTTCATCGTTTTTAATGACTTTATATCACTTTTTAAAAGTGTGTTGAATAGTCACTGTGTTGAGTTAGCATGGAACCGTTCCAGAGAACTAGTCAAGTGAATGCATGTGAGACAGAGTACTAGGC
This sequence comes from Hesperophylax magnus, assembly GCA_026573805.1. Lineage (NCBI taxonomy): Eukaryota > Metazoa > Arthropoda > Insecta > Trichoptera > Limnephilidae > Hesperophylax > Hesperophylax magnus. Next base: position 7,505,980 of record JAIUSX010000010.1, on the reverse strand, counting down.
CATTGGGTTAAATGGAACATTTTTTCCATTAATATTTGTATGTTAGACACTTCTAGTTTTCTTCTTTATTCTATGCAGCCGATTAGAGTATATTCCACAACTCTTTTTGTACTTATACCACTTTTTTTGTAATGGGTAAATACATTTTTTTCATATTATGAAAATTAATATTTTTTCTTAAGAAAAATGACGAGATTTTATTTTCATAAAGGCGTTATTGCATACTAATAAATATCTTGTAGAAACGTGTTACATATTGTCAAGATAGCGGCTAGATTCGCTTGTGATTTTTAGTTCCTTGCGTCCTTTATTGAAAGAAAACGTTTCTATTTATGAACATGGAATTTTCGTGAAAAAATGTCTGTGATGGTCGGATGACATAGTGTTCAGGTTTTTTGTCCTATACCAAAGCGATGCCTTTTTGGGGATTAAAAACAAAAACAAAAAATTGAAAATTAAAATATTATTTTTAGAAATGGGACGGAAAACATAAAATTGAAATCACAACCAAGTACAAGACAAATTTAGGATGAGTATTAGTATTTCATGGTGGAAGATACACTTAGTATCACCCTGGTGTAAGATATCTATTCAGAATTGAAAAATTGCTTCAAGTGGCTTTGTCCGTGTTTGGTGACCAGATAGCCAGGTACTTCTCCATTTTCCTCTTCCCCATCTCATTCCCCTTCACTTTACTACCTTCAGCCTCACAACATACCCCAATTGGGGATGCCATAGTCTCACTGGCTCCGGACAGATGAAATTGAAAATGAAACTCTCGGTGTCAGATATATCAATGTTATTTCTTATTTATTTTTTTATTAAATTTTTGAGGTAAAGTTATCGAATTCCGCTGCACGCTTTAAATGCAAAATTTTAAAAATAACACTTGGTTTTAACTTATTTACCTACTACAAGAAACAATTATTTATTTCGGGGGAGATGATAAAGATGCATAAAGTTACATTTAATGCATCTTTTTAAACAAATAGCCTAATAAGCTATTTTGTGCCATAGAGCTACAATTAGAGGCGCCATTGCATACTCATCTCGCCGAAATTTGTTCCACTATGAGAACGCGATAAGCGGTGGTATGATAGATTCGGTAGTTCTAGTTGTAGCGTTGGGAGAGTTGGAGGTCAGTTAGAGGTAAAAAACCGGAACCATTTTTTTCGCTTCAGGTCTTATCTAAATATAATACATCCATGTTTTCTGCATGTATTTCTATCTCATTTATTTAGGTCAGTTAGAGGGAAAAAACCGGAACCATTTTTTTTGTTTCAGGTCTCATCAAAATATAATACATCCATGTATTCTGCATGTATTTCTATCTCATTTATTTATGTCAGTTAGAGGTAAAAAAACGGGACCATTTCTTTTGCTTCAGGTCTCAACTAAATATAATACATCAATGTTTTCTGCATGTATGTCTATCCCCACCATAATTATTATTTTCTAATATTGTAATGCTATCTCTCTCAAAATAGTATTAAATGCAGCTAATTCAATTCTTCATAAAAATTCATTTCTAACTCATTAATTCAATTACATTTTGACAATTCACCGGTCAGTGGTTAAGTTGGCATCGCATTTGGATCCAACCCAAGCGTAGTTTGTTCAATTCCTCGGCTGGCACATCCAAGTGCTCCATCACAACGCAAGAAACATTTTCTGCTTACTGTGGTAGTAGTGGGAGATTTCCAAATATTGTCAGGTTACAACGTGAATGAATATATATACGGGAATGTTTGTGTTTCTTTTAAATAAAAAATGTTTTCAGACAATCAGAAATCATAGAGGCGCACGCAATTATAATTTCAGTTGATGCCATCTTGATTATAATATCGATTTGAGTTAAACCAAAAAATCTCGTTCAATTAAAATTGAACCTTCCCACCATTCGAGCGTTTGGAGCGTTGGAGGTCAAATTAGACTAATTGGGGGTTAAAAAGCGGAACCATTTTTTCGTTTCGGGTCTCATCTAATAGTAATAATACGCTTGCGTCTGGATGGTTTCGGCCCTCTGATTGGTCGAATTCAAATTGTATGTTTCGGGTAAATTCCGCATAGCCTCCGCGCAAAAAAAAATAAATCCGGGGTCTGCAGGCAAAAAACAACCACTCTGCTCCTCAAATTTAACTAACCGCAAGGCTCATTTCGGTTTGCAGGCGACCGGACCCAAAAAAATAAGACTTGAAAAATAAGACTCGATTTATTACTAAAAGAATATCGCCACATGTAATACAAGATTTCTTCAAAAACATCGTTTCTGTTAATATAATTTTTGGATATTGTTGAAGAAAATGTGATTTAAAAAGTTAATAATCCATTGGATAAATTACATTACATAAAACATTTTTTTTATTTTTATATTTACACCACACAGGAGGCCCTGAAGAAAAGAATTTCCCTCAGGGCCTATGTCATCTTTGGGGATGCTGTGTGGAGGGTCTTTTTGTGGAGAGGAAGGAGTGAACATGGGTCTTGAAGAGTCCCATGTTGTAGGAGGGAGGAAAAACAGAAGCCGGCAGCTCGTTCCACAGCCGAGCTGTTGAACTTAAAAACGAATCGTAGAAGCGACCCGTTCTCATGTGACAAATGTCAACCGTGTACAAATGTTGATCGCGCGTTTGGCGTATATCCCGACTACGCACTGGTGCCGAAGGGATCAATGACGCTAGTTCCTCAGAGCATCTTCCATTATAATACCGATAGAACAAGGACAGCATACCTACCTGACGCCGGTGCTCTAAAGATTGCAGTCCGTTTGTTAAGATTGGGGAATCTATCAAACGGACCGCCTGTTTTTGCACAGAGTCAAGGGTTTTTTTTCAGGTATTTAGGGGCTCCGGACCAGAGATGGCTGCCAAATTCGACAGTAGGGCGCACTTGCGATTTGTACAGGGTCAGCAGTTGTGTACTATTAAAGTATCTGCGGGCCCTGTACAGTACGCCCAGCTTCTGAGAGGCCAACTTTACTCTGGCTTCGATGGAGCCCCCGTACCTGAGCTGGTTACTTATAGTTACACCAAGCATATCAATGGAAGGCCTGTTCGGAAGATTGCTTCCGCTGAAGGAGACTAGATTATCATTTGGATTCCTTTTAGACGTAATCAGACAGGATTGGGTCTTTGAAACATTAAATTCGACGAGATTATTTTTACCCCAGGACAAAATACTCTCGAGATAACCGTCCATTCTCCGCTTCAAAGCCCTCCGAGCCGTTGGAGTTTGTGTGCCTTTTGGGGGCTTGTCAAACAAAAAGCTATCATGAACTGTACTGTCATCCGCGTAACAATGAATCGGTGCACATGTCGAAAGGTCATTGATGTGCAACAAAAACAAAATCGTAGACAGAACCGATCCCTGTGGGACGCCAGCATTTATAGAGTGCGAGGAAGAGGTGAAACCGTCAGCAACCGCCTGAATCGACCTATCCTTTTAAAAGTCAGCAATCCACGTACACAGGGATGCGGGAAGTCCGTAAAAAGGCAATTGTCCTCGGTGCCAGACCCGGTCAAACGCCTTGGATATGTCTAGTGCGACCGTTTGGGTCTCACCGTGACGTTCCAGGCACCGCCCCCAAACATGCGTCACATACGCGAGAAGATCACCGCACGAGCGGTTCCGCCGGAATCCGTATTGACGCTTGTTGATAATTTTGTTCTTCTCGAGGTATGTGAGCAGTTTGTCGTTGATCACACGTTTCATCACTTTCGACAGAACTGATGTGATCGCTATGGGGCGGTAGTTGGCCGGGTTGGAGCGGTCACCTTTCTTGGGAATAGGGTGAATGACCGCTTTTTTCCAACCAGAGGGCACAGTGCCACACTTCAGGGACATTTTGAAGAGCTTTGTCAAAACTGGAACTATTTCCGCAGTACACCTCTGCAATACCAGGGCAGGTATTCCATCAGGTCCACTAGTTTTGTTAAAATCGAGCCCCCGTATAACGTGGAGTACATCCCGATGCCGGATCCTCAGCTTTTTTATATAGAAGCCGCAGTGAGGAACCGACGGCGGAACAGCACCTCCGTCGTCGAGGGTCGAGTTTTCCGCAAACATTTTCCCTAATAGGTTAGCCTTTTCGGTGGTGGTGTATGCTAGTGAGCCGTCAGGTCTGGTAAGAGGTGGCAAACTAGGTTTGCAAAAATTCCGACCTATTGAGCCCGCAAGCGACCAGAATGCTCTGCTGCCATGCGGGCAGGCAGCCAGCTTTTTGCTCATCTGCAGGTCGTGTTCGAATTTTGACCTATTAATGATTCTCTTGCATTCTCTTACAGTAAAATCAAGCTTTGGACAAAGACACTACAAATACCACGCAATAAAAGCTTTCAACAGTTTAAAACTTGATATTAAAATTGAGGAAAATAAAAATAAATTCACACACAAAATTACAAAATGGATTAAAGAACAAAAAAGACAATATTACCAAAATTTCATAGCATAAAATAAAAATAAAACCTACACGTAACACACAAAACCAATATAAACACACATCACTCACAAACACACAAGATTATTTTCAATGTACTATTTTTTTTTAAAATTTTAAATATATTAATATATATATAATTTTTCTCATTAAATGTATTATGTAGTTTTTTTATATTATAAAATGAAGGCCTCAGCACGGGCAAGCCACCCAGTGAGGCCTACATTACTGAAAACCTTGAATTGTAAAAAATATTGTACCTAATAAAAAAAAATAAAAATAAATTCCTTTTGCCGATTTGTTGTATGCTGATCTGCTATCGGGCGTTCGAGATGTGTTGTAGGCTCGGTATGCCGCGTTTTTTCGTCGAACTGCTTCGGAGCATTGTCGACTGAACCACGGCTTTGAGCCCACACCAGTTTATTTAGTAGTCGATTGTATGAAGCCATCCATCGCCGATTTGATGACTTCACCAATCTCCTGGGCACATCTTGAAGGGTCCGAAGTCCGAAAACAAACAGCTGACCACGGAAAAGCGTTGAAATGGGCCCGCATACAGAACCAATCTGCTGACCTATAGTGCCACACTTTTTTCCTCAGCCTCTCATTGGTTGGTCTGAGGTTAACGGGGATTGATGTCGTCACTAGGCAGTGGACGGATGATCCCAGAGGCGCTGTGACCTCAATTTTATAACCGTGTGGCACAGTAGTTAAGAATAGGTCTAACAGATTGGAGCGGTGAGTCTGGACATCAGGAACCCTTGTAGGCTCCTGAACCAGTTGCTCTAATCCGTAGCAAATGGCAAAGGATTCCGCCTGTCGGCCAGCCGAGTCCGTTGGGCCTGAGAACTTCAACCATGGTTCGTTATGAACATTGAAGTCCCCCAGAGCAATAAACTCGGCCGAAGGGTAGCGGGGCAAGAGATCATCAATAGTATCGCTCAAATGTTTGAAGAGTTCGGAAGTGTCTGATTCGCTATGGTTCGGTGAGCGGTATAGACATGCGTAGAATCTTGCCGTACTGGCAAGATTGACGCGCACCCACATTACGTCGAATCTGGAGTTTTCCAGACTCAATAGTCGTACACAGTTGACGTCAGCTCGATTACAGAGGCAGACTCCTCCTTTGAGTCGGAACTTGCTTGCAAGGGTAAAGCCCGGGCAGTCCAGATAGGAGAAGTCTGGCGGCTCGGCTATCTGAGTTTCGGATAGGAAAAGAAGGTTGGGACGTTGGGACAAAAGATGGTGATGAACCGAATTTAAATTTGTGTGCAGGCGTGGTTGGGTTAAGTTAGGATAGGTAATGTTAGGTTAAGTTGGGTTTTTTTACATACAAAAATATTTTTTTAAACTAGCCTTAATACCATTATTTTAATAAATAACGGGTTTCTTAACACATAATTTTTTTTTTTTCATTATTTATACAATTAAAAACCGTTTTACACATTTTACATTATATTACGCAAGGCTTAGCAGCAAAAATCCCGCGGAGCGGTTTTATAACTGCTAGTCTAAATATAAAACGTCAAAGGGGTTGGTAGAATTTTCGACGGATCAGTTCCAATTTTTGAAATGGCAATTAAAATACTCTTTTGTTAAAAAATCTTATAAAATAAAAAATAAAAAAATAATCAAACCAAACAATCACTTAAAATTTTGAAAAGGAAAATTATTTTTTATTTATTTGCTATATAACAAAAAAGTAGTCACGCAAAGCTTCCAAAAGGCAGATTGTTCTACCATTTTCCTTTAATTTTGTTGGATAATATACTTAAATTTAATTTCTGACAATGTCTATCTCTAAAGCACTGACCACTTCTGATTGTACTGCTTCCTTTATCATGTTTTCACTATTCTCTCTCTAAATTTTGTATCTCGAATTCAAATAAAACAATTGGAAAAGTCTTTTTTAAATTCTCCAAGTCAATACAAATACAAAGGCATCGATATCGAAAAAAAACGAATACAATTCGAAGCACAATGGAAGGTAGTATATTTAATTGGAATCATCTTAATATTAAGCAGATATTATAGGTCCTCGTACAAAGTTGATTTTTTCTTTTTACGTTAACCCCAGACAGAAGGCCCTGAAGAAAATAATTTTCCTCAGGGCCTATGTCATCTTTGGGTATGCTATGGGGAAGGACATTTAAAAGAAAGGAGGGAGAGGAAGTTCTGGGTAGGAAAAAATGTATGAGGGGTGGGTAGGAATCCAGGGACCAGTGTGTACAGGAGTTACGGAGTGAGAGACCAGTTAGAGAGGTCAAAGGGTCTCCCCAAACCAGCCTCTCCCGATCTGGCACACCACATAGCTGGTGGGCAAGCACATCCAGAACCCACCTCTCCCGATTAACCCAGGCACCCCTGATAAGTAACCAAATGTAGCGAACCAATCGGGGTGACCTATGGCAGAGGAGTTGTTTATCCAATAAATGGTTTCCGGGGCGGCGGAACCCAAACCCACCTACCAAATAAAAAAGATTTTATCAATGCGACGATTCAAAATATATTTTTTTGTTTCAAGCCGCAGAATAAAAATGCGTTTTAAGCAGCTTGCTTATTAAGTCAGCAGGAAATTACCAACATTAATCTCAAAATACAATCGGGTACGATTTCAGAAATACTGCTCATAATAATGTAAGGGCGTACTTAATCCTGTTTTATAAACGGTATAATGATATTTGAACACAGTTTAGCACCTCCCTCCCAAGCCATTTTAGGCCAATGTATTACGCCCCTATAAACGAGCACGGTGATTAATTATCGTTCAGCATTCAAAGTTTAAAATAAAAATGATACATAATATTTCGAGTTTCTAGTGGTGGCAATGCTTGCTTAGCGCACGTTCTGATGGAATTAGTTTGAATTCCTCAGTGAGTTTGACCTCCGTTTTGGCACATACGAGGTTCTGTGCACCTAAAAGATAGAATTTATGTTTTTCGGTGTTTTTCACTTTCATTTTAATAACAATGAAATAATTAGTTAAGTCACTGTTTTACATTATACAAATTAACATGTTTCGGAACTAATGCTTTCTTCCTCAGGATACAAGTTATATGAAAATTTTAATGACATAATTTTATACATAAAAACAAGTGTAAAAGCAATTGCTGGGAGGAGATTAGATTAGAGGGTAATTAATTAGTTATTACAATCTACATTTCCTACTGAAACCGTTTTTTACAATATTGAATGTACCTAAAATAGACAAAATATATAACAAAAATATACAGATTTTTAGAAAATACAATTTAATACATCTGCAAAATATTAAAATTCCATAATTGGACACCAAGCAAATTCGAATAACTTCCTTCAATCTACGAAAAACTTATTTTAACACCATTCCTAATCTAAAATTATAGAAAATATTCATAAATTTAAGCTTTAACTGAAAAAATAACTAAAACTTCTATTAAAGTCCGTATCTGTTATTATTTTTAAAACAACTACCTTCTCTGTTATCTTGTTTTCTTATTTACTATCTTATTGTTTATAATATTTTATTACTTATATGACTTTATTATTTGAGCAGGAATACCATCACTAAACACAAGAACCTTGGCTCCTTATGATGAGGATATGCTTTTATTATTTTTTCTTAATATTGTGTAACATGTTTTTTTTTCTTATTTTACTGTAAAAATATAATATTACATTAAATATAATAATAATAAATTAACGATAAACCCAAATAAGAAGTCAGCTGTTGGAAAAAAAAGGTTTTCTATTGATTTTAACGACCACCGCCTTGATTGTTTTTTTCATTAACATCTAATCAGTTACCCCTGAGTTGTTCACTGATCACTATCATATTATCTGTTGAGGGCTATGGCCTAAATATTATGACTATTCTAACAGCTGTACAAGAGGAAAGACTGAATATCTTATTTTGTTAAACACAATTTTGTCTTAATAAGGTGAGTAGAAATTTAAAAAACAAGCTATAAAACTGACAGATGCTCATCACTTTTATAGCTTGATTAATCAATGAATTTTATAGACGTTCTTTGTAAAGTGAGTGTCGATCCCGTATACTATACATAACTCCATTTTTGTGAGTATCAGTTGCCTATTACTGTCAAATATTTCAGTTACAGGTCCCTATTAACTCTTTAAAGTGGCAGTGTTATGAATGTCAGATTCGAACATTATTAATATGGTCCATTAGATTCGTATTTTAACCACACGGTCCAATGTTTGTCTCATGTGTCCTTCACAAAGAGCATTGTCGTTAGTGTCGGACGCTAATATTTCTTAGAAATGAAGCAGGTAAAAAATAAAAATCATGAAAATTTAATTCCAGGATTCTACAGATCTACAGAATCTACAGATTCCAGGCTATAAAACTATACAATTCACTTCCAACGCAATATAAAACATCTAATCTTACAGAATACAAAAAACACATAAATATGGAACTGGCTACAATCCATTTAATATTTAATTTTTTATATTTCACATTTTTTTTGCTATAACTATGGAAAAATCGATTTTAAATTTTAATTTTTATTGTTACTCTGTGTAACTAACTCAACTGTATTGTTTTAGTATTATATAACTTTACAATTTAAAAAGTCCTCCACAACACAGGTGAACTCCTAGCGTGGAGGAAAATATACTATACCTTTATAATACAAATATATTTAAGAATAAATAAATAAATAAAAAAAAAAAAAATGAAAAAATAAATTGTTTGAGAACCCTCCAACAATCATCCTCTATTTTATTCCAATCGATTGATGACAAAACCAACTCTTCAATTGTCCGTCCGCAGTACTTGATTTATGTGGCTATATTATTGCCGCTTATCTGTAGTTATCTCACGTGGTTTTAACCATTTTCAAATTTAAAATTAATTCACTTTATTATTGTAAATTATTCAAAAGCCCACGGACAACATTTTGATGTTGAATTTAAATGTTTTAAACGATCGTATTAAATATTCGTTTGTTGTGTTTACATTCGAATTATTATAATTAATACAACAAATAGCCTGCTAATAGAAATTTGATTAATATTATTATACAGATGATAATATACAAATGCAATAATAATATTGTCGTAATTAGCATGCGGTAGTCAAATTAAGAACATCAACCAAATTAATTAAAATAATGTGCCTGAGGGATTTACAAACAGATTGGTTTGTATCAGATGGATTTTATAATATTAAATCCTTTTAAAACTAATTCTAAACTAAATTGAATAATACCGTGTGTTTGTAAAAATAACAAAAACAAAAACAAATAAATAAAATCAAAATTTTTTTCCAAAAAAAATTATAGTAAAAAAATATATATTTATAGTAAAAAAATATATAGTAAAAAAAAATATATATATATAATTTACATTTAAGAATCTTAGTAAGAATCGTGGCTCCCTTATCAGGCACAAGAGCTCCTTTTCTCTGATAAGGTATACATGACCAATTATGAACTTAAATATTATATTTTGCAAAATATGTATGTATTAATGTAACCCATATGATCTATATTAAAATTTAATGTCTATATTGCCCGATATATCAGTTAGTCCGTATCTTCGCTAAGTACGACATTTCTCGTTCAAAATTAAGTTGGCTAAATCAGCGGCTCAAGCCTTAGTGTTGCGTACCGACTACTGGTCTTGGACGTTTGGGGATCTATGGTGAGGCACGAAATGAAAGAAGGTTGTGTAGGTCACATGTGTTTATTGGTGAGTCAGTAGCCGTGACAAGGAGATGATGAAGGACAGATGTAGAATACTCCGGTTGCTGCTGTGATGTGTTGGCAGGTCAGGCGCGGGTCAGTGAGTCGACGCCGGGCGCTGGTGACCGGGACTCGATGGCTGTCAGGCACTGGCGATCTGTGGAATCAATACTCCAGTGCTGACGGAGGCCGAAGGTGCGGCGGACCTTGTAGGCGGTTGAGCGGGAACGATGTAGACCAGTGAGGATGCTGCGTGTCCTCGTGGTGGTCACGGTAGCGTGGAAGAAGCGCTGGTCAGAGACACTGGAACCAGGGCGCTTGTAATCCAAGTAGCGCTGGCCGCGGACGTGGCCGAGGCGCTATGATGGTGTCCCGATGGAGTCCATGATGGTACGGGTGAAGCCGGGAATATTGTCCTTTGCGCTATTAAGATTAGCGCGGGTTAACACTCGTTGATCCTTGTAGACTGACGGCAGAATGATGACTGACTGACTCGCTGCGTCGGGCTTATTTATACTACACGGCCGATGGCGACAGTAGGTAGTAAATTGCAATTAAATCGAGGCCACTCGCTCGGACTGTGTGTTTCGGGAACCTTCGACATTGCGGCGATTATGCATAGGCCGTAGACTCGAACCTTTTGGCGAGTTCTCGTAGTATCCCAGACGGACTGCAGTATTATTGTCGCGAGTAGATACTTGAAACAGGTAGGTTGCTTTGTTTTGACTTCGGCTGCAAATACGTACCTAAGTAGCAATTAGCAAGTACGTACCTAAGTAGGTCGAGCGGTTTATTATTAATTATTCAATGGATTATTCTCGACGCTAAAGACGAATGGACTGTAATTTTTAACGAGAAAATAAGTTTAAAAAACAATCGGGTTTTATCACAAGGAAAATAGGAGTGGGAAAATGAGGCATTTACCTTGTGAAAGATATCGTTTCATTTGAAAGTTCTGAAAGTGGTCTTGCATATTGTGTGGGCACTTCGAATAGTTTATAGATCTAGTATTAATTCACAACACAAACAGTTTTTTGATTACATACGATAATATACAATATGTATTCAATGTATGATGATTGTGGCTGATGTCTACTGTTTTACGATTATAATTACGAGGGGGTGTCAAATATGCAACTACATGCGACGACGACGAAATTTCTACTTAAAAAAACCAACGACACTTGCTTTGGGCTTCTATTTTTCTAATTATATTGCTTGCTTTCTTCGAAGGTTTCATTCAAGGGTCGATTAGGAGATGGAATAAAATAAGGGAGTGGGCAATTTAGATAGGAACTAGATTGTTGAGATAATCATCTCCGGTTTTCACCATTGAAGTAATAATCATGTATTATTTCATAGTGTTTTCACACAAACGAAGAATTGAATTCCGTTAGTCTAAACTTAAGCTTTAGGGTGCACAGTTTACACCCGCGCTGTGCAAGCGGGTTTCCTACAGAGCATCGGACCATCCCATAAACATAAGAGTGTTTCAATATTAAACACTAGCAATTACATGGCAAACTTGACGTTAATAATATTTTGTATGTCTATCGCACTCAAATTTACGTGAATTGCCTAATTTCATAAGTATGGACTATTATATTCATCGAACGATAAGGAACATCGATGCTATCAATTGATAACCAATTTAAAATAGTCTAGTAATGAATTTATTTGTTTCAACCTTAGTATTTATTTTCTGCTGTTAGTTTGTCATATTTTATAAATAGTGCCCTGACTCTATCAAAATAAATACTATTTTAAATTAGTTTTCCCGCTAAAATGCTGATTGAAGTGAGGAACTTTATCAAAATCAACATTTTTGAACATAGCATCTCCCGATGACAGTAGAAAGCATAGATATACCACTGACGTAGATAATAATTTTGTTTTACAAAGAAAAAAAACAGATTCCTCCATTGAACTCACAGAGAATTCATATAATATTGGTGTTATTTAGACTTACTAACCTATATACGCTAAGCTCGACTTTTCAGCCAAGCCGAGATTTAAATCAACTTATTTACCGGGATTTTATCTGAAAAGTTAGCCGAGCTTTCTACCTATTGCAAGTATTTATTTATTTATTTACGTTCATTTTAGTTATCCTTAAAATGTTTCAAGCAAACGAGATTTTCTTTCATTATTCTTAAACGAAGTGGTATGTAATGATATTCACTTCTAAATAATATACCTATGTAAAATCCAACGAAAAAATTTTTTGTTTTTTTTTGATGCCGGGATTTTTACACGCGATTTCTGAATTTAGAGCTGGAACCACTCTGCAAATGAGTAAGTTCTTGTAATTGGGACCTATCACGATGACAGTTCTCTAATTGCTCAAAGCAAGTCGCGGGAGTTATCGACTGTTAAAACTCCTGAACTGAATCCAGTATCATGGCAAACAAACTCAAAGGCATTGACAGTCTGATCGGTCGGTAATTAGAGGTCAAAATGGTGTGAAATTTCGTGCAGGGGTATCAAAAGGTGTGAACTAACTCTCTCGTAGTTCGATCGCTTTAAACCTATGTACCAGTGGCGTGCAAAAAATGTTAATATTGGGAATTTCCAAGAATAAATTAGTATGCTCTGGTGAAAGACCGCCATTCAGTAAACGACACTTTGTTTGAAATGACTTAGGCCATGTTTGGTGATGACATCTGAATAGCCGGGTACTTCACAACCTTTCTCCTCTACATCTCTTTCCCTTCTCCACTCCCTTCAGCCTCATAATATTCCCCAATCGGGGATACCATAGTCACAGTCGGGACTTCAAAATATTAAATGGGTACCTACATATCTTTCGCATGACTAAGAAACTTAGCTTGTTCTAGTTTTTTTGTGCTTTTCTCAAAAGAACTGGAATTTTTCATGTCTTAATACTAATAATTTGTTCGTAACGATGGTTACCCACTTCAATTTGGAAGGCGGGTATGGGCACCGCCGCCCACATACCATTTGTTGGATAATAGGACTATCGATCCATCGCCTTGCATCGCAGTTTTAGAATATGATTCATTCGTCCATCACCCATGGGTACACTGACCCCCAGATTCTCATATTATCAGTTACCTTCCCTAAACTTCCTTTCCTTTATTACCATAAAAAGACATAGATCGCGTCCCGTACTGGGTCAGGGAAAGAAATTCGATCCTCTCTCTGTTTAGGCATACTTGTATTTCCGGTAGGATCTCGATACCCCGACCAACAGACAGAGAAACAACGCAAGATATTGATTAAGATATATTATATAATTCTGTATGATGGTATGTTGAAGTCAAGTGGGGCCCACATTTGGTGATAATGTTTATGATAATGTGGTTGGTGGAGCCAAATGAATCTACTGGTGTGACACAACCACAAGAATTTATTTTATTTATTTATTTATTAACGGACATCGTCCAAATTACAAAATAATAACACGAATATAGTAAAATGAAAAATACGGGAGTAGACAAAGGTACATGAAAGCAAAGACATAAGGCAGATATAATATAAGAAAATAAAGTGACAAGTCAAATCAAGTCGCTACGCCGTGGGTAAGGACCACAGGACACTTATAATATTCCGTCACTTGTTTAGCGACTGGCAAAAATCATTCAGACTTATCACAAAAAAGTTAATGTTTTGACTTGAGTTGACCAATCTACACATTCTGGACAATGGTGAATAATATCCATAATTTTTCGAATGATGGTTGAGGAAGAACAGTTAATTATTTAGAGTCTATGCGATAATATTATCAGAGTCTGTGCGTGGGGATATTGAAGGGAATGAGTTGCAGTAGAGTAGGTGAATCAATAATACCATTTATAATTTTGAAGAAGGAAATGAGGTCATTTCTTTCCCGACGGACTTCCAAAGGAGAGAGGTTTAAAGTTAGTTCAATTTCATCATATGAGTATTTTCCTTTTTCTAATCCTAGCCTTCTAGCAATCCCTCTTAAGAACCGATGTTGAACAGATTCAATGCGTTGAATGTGGACAGCATAAAAAGGAGACCAGATAACACAAGCATATTCAAGATGGGGGCGAACCAAGGAGCAGTAAAGAGTTCTAAGGGTTTTTACGTTTTTGAAGTCCGAAGTGATTCTAGTGATGAAACCAAGTACTTTGAGGGATTTATTAACGATTGCAGTTATGTGATCCCGAAAAGAAAGCTTGCTATCTAGAGAGACACCAAGGTCTTTAATAGATGTAACAGTTGTTAAGCAAATATTATTAAGTTTGTATTCGAAGACAATCGGTTTTTTTGATCTATAGAAGGACATAATTTTGCATTTATCAACATTTAGTTTCAAACAATTAATTTTACACCAATCATTGAAAGAGTCGATATCCGATTGGAAAAGAAGGCAGTCATCGTGATTTTTTATTATTTTTAGAATCTTATTGTCACTAAGAATCGTCAAACATCGTGACGAAACAGATAAAAAAATAATATCAAAACAATTGATCGCGCTGCTGAAGTACCGCACCGCTTGTCTCTTTTTATTTATCACGCAAGACACTTTCAAGTGGCGGTGACCATTTGACATTTTCACGCCGCGTCGCGTTCGCATCGCAAGACCCAACGTTAACATCTTAAAGAGGCAGACATTTTTCATTTTCACCTTATCAAACAATATCAATTATATATGCATACCTACAGCGGCATATATTTGAGATTCACTGAGCCGAGCGGAGTTTGAAGCGATAGTGTCGACAGAGCAAATATCTCCGGTTGAGCCAAAAAAACCAACATGTTCATTAGGGTGGTTACAAAAAATCAATGTTGGAATTTTTTGTGCTGACCCCCCTAAAAGCTGCCAATTGGCTAAAAAATGAGATTGGTGAAGTTTCAGCTCAATTGGATAAGGTTAACCCGTGCCTCATCAAGGTTGAAGTTTAAGTTTCTATAAAAAAAAATTTTCTTTATAAAATACCTAACAATATTGCAAGATTTAATTACATGTGCTGTCCAGATTTTGCTTTATTTATTTCCTCAATTGGTACATAAAAAGGGTATAGTTAAAACTGTTTTCAAAGTAAATACAGCACAAACCAAATTGAAAATGATGGATTTACGAGAAAAGAAATGCAAAAAGGTATAAAAAACAAGAAGAAATAATGTTCAAAGTTTTATTATTTAAAATATACAAAAGAAAGCATTATGAAAGAAAGAAGTTATTCTTATTATTATTTACATTTACAATTAATTATCAGATTAAGATGGTAATGGCTTAGATAACGTGGCTTTTGAAGAGTCAGGAAAAAAATTTCGACTTTCCGATACAACTTGTAACAGAAACTGTCGTTGTTCTTCGTCTTTTGTCAAACAGGAATTGAAGTCTTGGATTAATTTTACTCCTCTTTCAGCTGTGTCATCGACAACCTTGAAACCGTTCACTATTTTTTTTGCTTTTAAATAATGTGCATTTTCACACCATATATCAGGATCCGTATTTAAAAATTCTATATCAATTTCAAAACTTTTGAAAAAATTTAGGGTTTGATGAGAAACAAAAAAATCGATATCTTTGTCCAATAAATTATTCACTTGATGGAGACAGAGTTTTGCTTTCACATGTTTGTTCTTCAATTGGAATTAATTGTAGACTTTTTACAGCCATGCTTGTTTTGACACTTTTTTCTAAATTTTCATCGAAGAAAGAAAATGCGACTTGCTCCGAATTGAGGTACCACAGATGATTTATCATTTTAGACAGTGCCTTATCTGCAAGTTCTTTATCGATTTCTCTATATTTTACAAGAGATTTTAAAAATTGTAGGTCTTGGTTGGGGGCCAAAGTGGGTTTGGAGGCGTTAAACCACGCTTTTACATAAATGTTTATTAAAAATAAACAAATGTCAGTGATAGCTTTTTTTTCTAAATTTGTTAATGTAAATTGATCCTGAAAAGATATATTTTGATACAATAAATGGCCTTTGCCATCCATCTAGCGTGATGAATGGCACCAGGAACTTTGAAAAAAGTATCTATTGGGGGAGTACGTCCTAACACAACTAACGAAAGTTGAATTAATTCTTTGTAATCATCCCTTGGCTGTTGGTTTTTTAATTGTTATATTTCATCTGAATTCCCTATTTTACGTCTATTATTTTTATCTTCAATAGCAGTTTTGAATTTTGTCTTGTCTAGCTTTGACCACTCAGTCTGAAAGTTTTTTAAAATATTTGAGTGGGGTCCAGTAGTTGTGCCCATTTATAAATCAAAAACTGATTTGAGAATAATTTCTAAAATATGGTGGTGACATGCTAAATAAAGAAGATTTTTCTCTAATAATTGCTCCAACAAAACGCAGGTTCCGTTGAAGCGACCAGTATTTACCGCAGTGGTATCAAAACACATTGCCTGGATTTTCTCAACTGCCCCCCACTCTTCAACTGCTGAAAATACCTTTCAAGGGATATAACTATAAACCAGATAATAACCATTAACTTGCAATTCCTAAAAACATTTATAAAGTTGAAAAAAATGTTTGTTTTATGTTTTATTATATATTATATTATTTTATTAAATATGATGTTGTTTATTATATTGTTTAATAATGTATAATGTTCAAAGGAAACAAAAATTGATCAAAAGTGATTAAATTAAGTATTTTTTTTTGCAAAAAATCGTTTTTTCATATTTAATCTCGATGAGGCACGGGTTAACATTATCCAATTGAGCTAAAACTTTCCAAATCTTATTTTCTAGACAAATGGCAAATATTAGGGGGGGTCAGGCCGGCATTAGGACGAAAATATTTTTTCACCTTATACCTTGTAACCACCCTAAATTGTTCATATTTGATTTTCGTTCTATGCTTGGATCATGCCTGTATCATGATAGTTGTAAATACGTTATACAATGCAATGCGTCAATATATAGATAAATAAGATTAACTTATTTAACTGTATTGTCCCTTCAACTACTTCCCTACAAGTAAGTACGGAGTAATTGTCAATATACTGTAATAAACACAAATCGTCTTACTAATTAGATTCTTACACGCCTGTTCATCGTTGGTGGGGTAAAGCCGGCCTTGAGCCTGGTTTGAGACCGTTTGAACCTAAAAAAATCATGGCAATAAGTTAAAATTTTCACTGTTCTGACTTTACGCGCCCAGTAATATTTAACCACGTTTTTTTAGTAAGGCTGTATGTATATCTACCTAGCTGTGATGTCTGTACGAATGTGGATGAGTGCAGGCGAGGTGGAATGCTTGCAAGATCTTATAAAAGGCGATGCACGTTAGTTGTGTGCCCTCTCTTGCTACAAGCAGCTCCCCAATAAATACCAGTACATAGATCACCTAAGAGTATTATTGCATACTACCCGACACGCTGCATACTCGAGTAATTTATAGGTGATGAAAGAAGGACATTGGTCAATCATTCACACTAATGTATGGTTCTTTATTTATGTGCTCTCATTTCGTCTTTTTCGCACTAGACTAGTCACACGGTCGTTAAACTAAATAATTAATGCGGGAAAAGACAGAGAAAATACATCTTGGAACAAACTCTTTGCTTCATCCACATTCGTACATTATTTCATACATACTCTTCTTAGTCCATGCGGGCTATAACCCATCACATATTTCTTTTATGATTGGGTATTTGATGATTAAATACATATATTTTAATAAGACACCCACTAAAAGTTTAGTTTTACAGCGAATTTTGAATTATTATCCAAAAACATAATAAGGTTCTTTCCAGGAATGTCATAGAAAATGATTCTTTTTGTTTATGAAATTAATTTGAAATGTCAAAAAAATTATCTTCTCGCGTATAATTTTATAACGAATAAGAAAAAAGTCTCCATGAACGCTATTTTTAAGTTATTATTTGCTTTTAGATTTTATTTTATTTTCTTGAAGCACAAACCCAGCAGATAGACTCGTTATCAATGACAATGCAATCTGTCAACTTTTGGGGTTACTGATGCATTCACACGCGCGCACTCGCATTTCTCGTAAATGGAATCACATTATATTTAATAATTTACTTCAGTTAATATGCGAAATATAGGTCGGTACCATCCAATGAGGATTTGGCTTAGGTGTTGGAGGTGTTGACTTCAGTCCCTGGGGAGGAAGGCTTCTAATTATATATATTTTTTAAATATGTATGTTTATAATAATTACTCATTCGACCTTTGTGACCAAAGTAAACATATTTATGCCAATCAAAAATAAAATCTATCAATAATATTTTTGACGTTTTCAGTTGTTGTGTTAGTAAAAAAAACCTCGTTAATCTGACTAAGGATGGGTTGTTTCATAGAATTTGAACAATTCATCAAATTTCATGTTTCATTTGCGAGTTCTGTGAATGTCCTATTCTAGTTCTATGATTATAGGCCAGATACTTGACAAAACAGACCTTAAAAATTACTTTTACAGAACTTGAAATTTAACTTTTAAATTTGAAGAATTGTTCGAATTCTCTCAAACAACCCGTCATTAGGATTTACAATGGTTCGTCAACCCCACAAATCCTCGATAAAAGCTTCGCTCGAAGCCATCTCGTGCATAAACAACTTTTGTGTGACGAGTTACTTAGCGGGGAGGCATTTAAATGGCATTCGAGACACTGCAATTTAAAATTGAATAAACCAATTACGCTGCATCGACATGCAATGCATGTCAACACTTGTGATTATCGACGGAAACATGCTGAAACAGTAGTGTGCATTAATCATCTGTGGCCATTGTTCAGGGCTATGTGTTGGTCATAATTCACATGGGCGGCTGTGCGCCGGTCAAAGGAGGAAGCGTGGTCACTCTACAGACAGTGCAGTGGACACTGGGCAATAGTGGACACTATACACTGCGCATTAGCGGACATTGTACCCTGTACACTTGCTGTGGGTAGGACCGCCTTTAGAACTAACGCGCTGGTGCCATTGTAATCAGGCTTAACCGTTTTGATTACACTATATTGGCAGCTTTAGGGACCAAGTGCGGTCTGGAAGCTTAGCTTTATGAGATAATAATATTTAAAAATCGAATTAGCATAGGCCTAGATAATGTCATACATCGACGATCAGCGCATTTTATGTTTTTACATGAAATTTCAAGCTGGTTTGTTATAATGTACATCAAAATTTAACCAATCACTGAACGGGTATAACTATAATGTCACTAGACATAAAATTCAGAATGGTACTGAACGTACATTTGCAACGACATGGATTGTGATAGGATTTCAAACACCTAGGCCTTAATTCGGAAATCGGTTTGTTTGCGTGGATTAGCAAATCTCTCGAACGGTGAGCTCCGGCGGCATCGAATTAGCACAACTTTTACTAACTGATATTTAAAGGTCAATTCAATAATTTCGTCATCTCCAAAATAACAATGAAAAATGATAGCTTTTACAGGGTACAGTAAAATAGAATAGAAAAAAATATCATGAAAAGTGCCATAAATACTTTTCATCGTACTTAAAATAAACGCTTTATATGTTATTTTATACATATATGAAGTCAATATTATATAAATATTATATGAGGATAAATTAAATAAAGAAATACAACAAAACTTCAAATAATAATATGTTAACTTTACAAAAAAGATTGGAAAAGTTGGATGTATTTATTTAATTCGAAAAATTGTATATTACAATAAAATCATAAGCCGCTCATCTCACTTGGGAATTACCATGTATTGATGTGCAGCTCCACAGTAATTATAGTAAATCATTTTAAAAAATACTTAATAACATATAATATTGAAAATATAAACCTACAAAATTATTACAAAAATAAGCACTACAGGTATTCAAACTAAAATCAGCACGTTTAAAGTTACCAAAATAACATAATTCTGACTAAATAAGTATTACAATAAGGAGTATGAACTGAAGACTCTTTTTTTCTTCACCAACAATATTTCGAAAGTAAATCGCATCCAAGATCGGCGATCAAACCACCCACCAAAAATAACATTTTTATGCGGTTCAATTTATGCGATTCTGTCATCATGAAGAGGTCTTACCACGGATGCAATAAACCAGAAAACAAGAGTAATTATTATAAACCGGAAAATAAAAAAAATTACGTTGGAGAAGTAATGACGCCATACTACAAGGAACTAATGTGGAAATTAAAAAACCACGCAAAAATAATTGACTGCAAATTTGTATAGTTCCGTAGAGGCCAACTAGTAACCAGGAAGACCCCGGAAGACATAATTTTCAAAACATTGTGATAACATAAATAAACTGACGTAAACACAACTCCACAACTAACACTTCACATCATATACTTACACAAGTACTCACCAACATGGATTATTACATGGAATATATAGATTCGGACAACCAACACTACTGTGTAAGTACAAAAGATTTTAATGTATGGACCAACATCACAAAAAAAATAAAAATATTACACCAAAACATTAGGTCGATTAATGAAAAAAATGATGAATTTACGACATACCTACAACAGTTTGAAAATAATTTTGATATAATTGTGCTGACAGGATGCTGATTGAATGACAAATATATACCAAAAACAATCGAAAACTATAACTCACACCATACAAAAACATAAAAATCAAAATGGTGTTATAGTTTTATACATCAATGATAAAATAAACACAATCGTCCAAGAAATACGCATCATATACTTCAACTGCATACAAATAACATTTGAAAAAGAAACGTGTATTTTTGCGATGTACAGATCTCCATCCAAAAACAACATTACAAATTTTCTAACTGCACTTAACAACACTTTAAAAGATATCAACAATAATAAAAATATTATCATCATTGGAGACCTAAACATAAACATCTTACAAAACGGACACCCACAAAACATAGAATACCTAACACTACTAGCACAGCATGGATTGGAGCCAACGATAAATGTTCCAACACGAGTCACAAAAAACACTAAAAGTTGTATAGATCATATAATGATCAAAACAAAACTAAAAACCAAAACCGTAGTACTTGAAAGCACAATTACAGATCACTTCATGAATATGATAGCAAAAGACATTGAAAATAAAACCAACATAAAATATTCACAAAATAATTAACTACTCAAACTTGAAAGAAACCTCAAAAAATAGACTGGAGTTCAATAAACCGAATAGATAATGTCGAAGAGGCCTGGGATAAATTTTATTCCATGTTAGCAAAAGAAATAAAAAAATAACACTAAGCTAAAACAAGTAAAAAGCAAAAAAAATAAACTATGGATAACAAAGGAAACATTAAACGGTGTTCGTGTTTACGAAAAACACTTAGACAAAATTCACAAACAAATTAACGAACGACAAAGGAGAAGCCTAAGCATAGTGTCCAATATGATTGCCCGCAGATTTTGCAAATGCAGCAATACCGTTAAAAAAATACTATTCCACGCATTCTGTACTGGCCTGTAAACGTGCGAGACATGGTGTCACTACCGAACTTGCTCGATGGAACGACTCCGAATTCAATACAATGACGCCTGTAGAATAATATTTGGATACCGACGATACAGCAGCGCATCGACGATGTTCACGGAACTAGGACTGCATGGATTTGCCGGCCTGATGAGACACCGGGTCACTGGAGCCAGGATGCGGCTAATGGCCTCCGCCAACAAGTTGGTGACCGCAGCCTACCAGCACCAAGCGCCACTCCTGAGTGAGCGCTGGGCCCAAGCGCACTCAAGACCACACCCTGCATAGTTGTCCTTATTAGTAAATTTATTATATGTATTATACAATGTAAATCTATATGTTTATTTATATGGGACGTGTGGGATTGCACTAACCTCCCCACATCCTGGAATAAAATATTATTATTATTATTATTAAAAATACACCGTACGACACAACGACAACTTAATTACTATAAAATACATAGAAACATCTGCACTAAAATTATTAGAGTGGTTAAAGAATTGTACTATAGAGAAAAACTTAAAAAACAAAACAATAACCCAAAGGAAATATGAAAAATATTAAAATTAGTTACATACACACAAAAATATAAAAATAAATATACTATTAAACTACTAAATAATTAACTCAAAAAATTAGATGCCAATACAAATACAGAAACCATAGCAAATCATGTGAATAACTTCTTCGGAAATATAGGAAAAGTTAAATACATAACACAAACACACTAACAAAAACAAATAAATCAAACATCAATACAAAACCGAGACAACACAGATTTACAATAAAAATAACTTCGGAAGAGGAAATCGACAAAATAATAAACACATGAGATAACAACGGATTGCATTAAGATATTAAAAAATTAAATATAAAACCTATAATACACTCAATCAACCTGAGTATAACACACTCCTGTTTTCTTAGTACTCTTAGTAAAAAAGGACTAGTGATCCCTATTTATAAATCCGGAGACAAAATGGAAATAACTAACTATAGACAATCACATTGTTAAACACGCTTTCAAAGATTTTTGAAAGAGTATTAAGAAACCAAATTATAAAATACCTAGAAAAAAAAAATAATCTTGGATAAATAGTATGGATTTATAGAAAAAATAGGTACAAAAGAAGCTTTGGCTTGTAAAATAGATTATAAACATAGCAACTTAGATCAAGGGTACAAATGCATAGCGATATATCTAGATTTAGCTAAAACCTTTGACTAAACTGCCACAAATCACTTTTAAAAAAATGAGAAAACATGGGTATCAAAGGCAAGGAACTCCAAATATTATAAAGTTATATGCGTAACAGAACACAACAGGTCAAAATTAACAACCATACTAGTAAACCACTGCCCATTACATATGGAGTTCCACAAGGAAGCATCATAGTGCCCCTTCTTTTTACTATTTACATAAATGAACTTTGCAGCATGAAAATAGACGGTGAAATAGTTAGTTATGCTGACGACACAGTTGTACTCCTTAAATCTAAGGATTGGAATAATGTATATAACATAGCGAATTTAGGAATCTCGCAAGTGAAAACATGGCTATACTCAAACGTACTTACACTAAACATATCGAAAACAAAATTCACGACATACAGTATAAATAGCACGGGACAGCCAAAAAACAACACAAACACCATAAAAATACACTAATAATTAAACAACAACATCTGCGATTGCCCTCCTCTAGAAAAAACAAAAAAATATGTATCTAGGAATCGCAATTGACCATAAACTGAGATGGATACCTCACATCAAACATATCACAAATAAACTCACCAAAACAATACACATTTTCCTAAACATATATAAAATGAAACAATTAAAAGCATTATATTTGGCACTTTGAAAATCGATTATAGAATATGGAATTATTGTTTGGGGAGTAGCAACAAACTCGGCTATCGATTCATTAGAAATCACACTGAAAACGATCTTAGGTAAAGGTAATACTAAAAAAACATAGACTGACTAATACAGACCAAATATTCAACAGTTGTGACGCACTAGAAATACGCCAATTATACGTTAAAACACTACTAAACTACATTTTTGACCAAAAAATAAATTTAAACTCACATAAAATATAAACATACCAGTTAGACAAGCTTTGGACAAAGACACTATCTATATTATGCTATAAAAGCTTTCAACAATCTAACACTTGAAAATATAATTGAGGAAAACAAAAAGAAATTCAGACCTAAAATTACAATATGGATTAATTAAAGAACTAAAAAGACAATATTACCAAAATTTCCTAACATAAAATAATAAAACCTACTCGTAACAAAACCAATATAAAACACACATCACCCACAAACACATAACAAAATTTTAATATGTTTTTTATTTAATAATTATTTAGATGATATATTTTAAATTTTTTTTACTTTAATTTTAAATCAATATTTTTAGTTTAAATTTATCTTAATCTTATGTTTTTTTCTTCACGTTGGTTATTTTATATTTTTCCTTAAATGTATTATAAATATTTTTTTGTATTTTAAAAAGGAGGCCTCAGCACTGGTAAGCCACCCAGTAAAGCCAACATTACTAAATTTAACATATTGTACCAAAATATTTTTTTTACATGAAAATGTAACGGTCTTGACTTATTAGCCACAGTCATAAGGTGACCATATCAACAATGGCAATAGGGATAGTATGAAAAATTGTTAACAAAAAATAACAATAAATACATGTTGATAAAAGTAGATAAATAGTAACAGTTAAGTTATAGTAAGAAACTAATAGTAAGTAAATAAATATAATCAAATTAAGTACGTAATAATATAAAATAATTATAGGAAGCATATAATCAAAGATACAAATCAAATTGATGATTTGTGTAGAAAATGTTTGGCTTTTCCGGAAACTATAGAACATATTATATCGAGATGTTCTATATTAGCACCGTCCGAGTATACATTTAGGCAGAATCAAGTTTTAAAAATAATTCACCAAAGTTTGGTAATTAAACATAACTTGATTGACTACCGTAATATAGTACCGTATTATGAATACGAACCAAATTCATTTTTAGAAAACGAATTTTATAAAATATATTATGATAAAACTATACTAACAGACCGAACGATTAGTCATAATAGAACCGATATAGTTTTACATGACAAAATTGAAAAATAACTTATATCATTAATGTCGCTATTCCAAATTCTTGTAATATTAAAAAATCTGCTAATGAAAAAATAAGAAAATACACAGATTTAGGAAATGAAATAAAAATAATTTGGCATTCTCAGACTACAAAAAATTTACCATTCGTTATTTCGGCTACTGGCATTATACTTAGCTCTCTCATTAAAAATTTAGGCGTATTAGATCTATCAAAAAATTTATATATAAAGATGCAAAAGTTGGTCATTTTGAATACATGTAGGATAACGAAAGATTTTTTAAATATTTATGTTGAGGGATTAGTAGGATATACAGGCCCTGTTAGAAGTTCTACCGAGCCGAACCCTCTGATATGAAAATATCTGGAGTCGGTGAATTATTTTCCCATTTGATCTCTGGTGAGTTGACGTGTTGTTCTTGTATTGTTTTGTATTTATTTTGCTTATATAATGCACTTGCATAGTGTTGATTGACTAGATGATCGTTTGTGGACAAGTGAGTGGAAGGGTTTAGTTTTTCCTATGGGGAAGATTTAACCCGGACATAAAATCGGAAGTAGAAAAAAATACTCGTACATTCAAACGGTGAAAAACGAGTGTGGCTTTTTTTTATCAAGATACTGTTAAAAAGGTGACTGCATGACCATTACCGAATAAAATATTTTTCATTCAGAAAATATCTGAACACGTGTTCACGCAGGTAGCCTTGTCCTTTTTACGATTTTTATGAACACGCGTTCCGACTTTCTAATAACAAATTCGTGCTTTACTGATAGTTTGTTATGAAATTTGTCAAATCATTCGTTATAGACTTCCAGTCACGTTTTTAACGGGAAAATGAATAATCTGACCAGATTTGTAATAAATTAACAATATTTCATATTAGTAAGTTTTCTCCATGCATAAATTAAGTAGATAGTAACAGTTTTAGTTTTGCAGTAATAGTGTTGTTCCTTCAAGATCAAGAGGTTAAATGTTCCATTGAGGCGCACCTGGGTATCGATTCTCCAATTCAGGCCGATCGCAATCGCCGTCAAAAGTACATAAATTGTTCGACAATCTTATTCTTGAGTCTTGTCAAAGGTACATAATTACATACTCCAAAAGTCAAAAGTCAATCCACACGAAAAACGAGTAGTTCGACCCACGCACGAGAATAACGACAAAAATAATAATGTCTTCCAAGGTATGTACTTTCGACGGCGATTGCGAGCGGCATCGATAGGAGAATCGATACCCAGGCACACTATGCTTTTTTATACAGAAGCCGACAACACTAATGCAGCAAATACTCCACCAATTAGTCGCGCAATCAAAACTTATACACACTACGAGAATTTCTGAATTTACACATTTTTCATGATTCTTTGCTAACAATCAAAACTAATTTATGACATTTTTTAGCGAGGCCAATCCATTAAAAACTATTTGCACTTATTTTTTCATTGAGCTTTTATTAATAATAAATTTCGATTCGTGAGCTTCGTGTATCGATTGATTAAAAATCTTCATATCTCCACACAAATTCTTTCTGATTTGAAAATGTTCTTATTTAGTATTTTTTGTTATTATTACTCCTACCCACACCATAAGTAAGGAATAACAATAATAATTTTTTTTCCAGACAAAATTACAACGTTTTTGTGTGTGCTTTATAGTTTTACAAACACGTCACGCCTCATCCATAACGATACAATAATACCTTACCCAAATAGATCTATAAATGAATTAGTATATTTTTTTCGATTTTATACCAAACAAAACTATTTAATTAAAATGGTGGCTAGACCCTATCGTGGTTAGGTAGCGATCTGCTTACTCCAGCGTCAAAGCCTTTATCCACCCCAACGAACCACTCGTAAACAAAACCACTCCACTGGCACCCTTGTATGAGTAGAGACCTACAACTGTTTCACCTAATTCTATGTACAAACGACCACTGGACACAGCGCAGTCAAAATATCACGTTTGAGTTATTCAAGTCAATTCTGAAGCGATTGGAACAGTATTTATTCGGACCTCCACAATACATTTTATTTTAAGTTACATGGTTCTACATATTAAATTATGTAAAGTTAATTTACCTATAAAGTTTTTCCTTAAAATGTCTTTGTAATTTCGTCAGGAATGAAAATGATTGTTTTTAATCCTTACTAACGATGGGGGTATGAATAATAATAAAACATATATCGTATTATTCTGTATTTGTTAGTATTTTTATAACAGTCCTGATGATGGTACGGAGGTACCGAAACCGGTAGACGTTAAAAACATATTAATTAGGAACGTTTTTAAATCAAGGAAGAATTTGTGTGGAGAGATGAAAAAAATTTTTTTTAAATCAACATATTATTATATACGAATATTATTACACATTTCGGATATTAAAAGTACACATTTCGGTAAGATAACACAAAAAGAATTCATCAATTTTTGCAATAATTAGCATCTCATGGCAAAATCTATATCTCATTTCAGTAAGTTTCAATTGTCAATAATGGAACACAATTTTGTCCGAGAACGCTTCCTACTGAATACACATTCAAAAATATTTATCTGTTTATCGAAGTATTAAAGAGGATGACTCATTTATTTGATTCAATTGATCCTACCATGTCTTTCACGGACGTTCTGGGCTACATCTTTCATCCACCTGGGTGTCATTTAGATGGTGACCGGATAAATCATCACATCTTTAAAAAGTTATATAAAGTCATGGGAAGTGATGTTAAAAAATCTTTATTAACTGGGTTAAGTAGGTTAGGTTAAAAAAAATAATTTTATCGTTTCTAATCACTTTATATCACTTTTTAAAAGTGTGTTGAATTGTCACTGTGTTGAGTTATCCATGGAACCCATTTAGATACACTATTGTACCTAGAATGCACGCAGTTGTAAATACCTTCGCAGAAATTTTAGATGTATTAACTACACGGAATAAAGTTACAAGAAGGCTATAACAACGTACTTCGATAATAATAATAAGCGTAAACTGTTCTTCTGCATTCTATATAACATTTAAATAGATAATTGCACTTAATGATTATTGTTCCTACAATTTATTATTTGCGTGTCACATGTTTGTAAAAGCCCACATGGGCGTATAATACACATAAATAATTCAATAACTCTTTGTTCTCTTGAATTCCAACACCATCTGAATCACATTGAAATATACTGGAAAATTACTCAGTTTTATTAGAAGTATGTATAAAAAAACTATTTTGAATTGGTCACGCTTATATCGTCGGTGAATTATTTTCTAATATGATCAGTCATAATTTGACGTGCAAGAGGATTTCATTGAGAAATTTCAACTTTGTTTCCTCTAACACAAGAAAAAGGTGGTCAAATAAAATTAATGGTAGGTAGATATCATACCATTTTAATCTTGTATTTACGAGACACTAGAAAACCTATCATTTTGACTAGAGTGACACGACCATTCAATTCATTCAACGTCAATACCTCAAAGCTAGAACCCTGGCAGAAGCATGGCGGTCTCACGAGAACTCCGTGGCGTGCGGGGGCAGTATTAACTTGGCGTGTTTTGGCGTGGGTTACGTGACAAAAATGACAGGACTCACAAGTCGTGACTGATTCATTGTTGAACCACTTTGGCTCAAAGCGGCTACCCTCGAACGCAATGCGATGTTCGAACTTTGTTGAATGTTGATACTTGTTTCCTGTTTCTTACGAATTCCACTCAGCGAAATGTCAACCAAAAAAACTAATAATAATAAGTAAAATCTTCAACATTTTCAACCATATTATTATTTACGTGGGCATCATTTCGTAGATCCTAAGAGTATGTTAACTATATGGCATAAATCTGACTGTCTGAAGCAGCAAAAACTCTCAGACGGTAAGCTACGAACGTTATAAAATTTGCACTGCTTTTTAAATCTGGAATTTTGAGCTCAGCGCACTTTTTTTAACCCTTTACGTCATTTCCAACTAATTTATAAATATTTATTTAACTATTGGAAAATAGTTAAGATTTATGCAAAAGAGTGTTCAACCTCTGGTAAAATTGTACAAAAACTACTAGTTAATATTTTTGGTTTTCAACAATGAATGAATAAAATATTAATAATGGGTATTTATTTCAGAACGGTTTGTGAAAAACCACACATCCCATAAAGCATTTACAATAATTTTACAAAAATAAACAACAATAAGAATAAAAAGACATTCGGATTCATTTAGATTGACGGGGCCAGCAACTTTTTACAGTGTGCTGCAATTCTTGAGTATGGAGTCTTGAGAGATTTCATGATTTTTGGAGTTGTTTGTCTTCTCCATCGAACCTGCTACCCGGGCTCTTTGAGTGCTGCAACACCTGGTACTCGCTCTTCCGTGAGCATGTTGGAAGCGGTGCAGTATCTGGGAAGGCCAAACATCATGCGATAGGCGTTGTTTGCTTCTGACAGGCCGTGTGCTAACCAATAGTATCGTCAGAATTTAAACTGTACAGTTTAAATTTCGCACACGTCAGCTATAACCACGGAGCGCTGTGAGCCGAGCAGTCGCACAAAAACCATTCGTCCTGTCAAATCTCGATCGCCGGTTATCTATCGGAATAATCATAATACGTATTTTATCGCAATTTTATTTAAAATAACGAGTGCTAACGAACCACAATCCCGTTTCAGTGCTGACAGATGAGGCTCACTATGCAGATTTCACCATCGCCACCCGGTAAGTTGATTGTGAATTAACGTTACGCATTGTGTTTTCGCATTCGCCTGTCACAAGCCATAGAATTCGTTTATTTGTTATCTGTGGAAATAATTACCTAATCTAATTAACTAATCTTTGGAATAGCCCTTTAGTCGGCTATTCCAACCCTTGTTCGTTCCTCGAACACATGGTATGATAAAAAGGAAGACTGCCACTGAAAATTGATTTTAATAATTTTATAAGTTCTATACGAACTTTACTCATGCATGATGTTTTGCATGTCCACTAGGCTTTGTCTTACCCACAATTTGGTAAAAGAATACACAATTTAAAAATGTTTATATTATTTTTAATAAAATGTATATACTCACTGGGTTTAGAATTCAGTCGGCCGTTATTCTGCGGCTACCGGCCGGGCAGTTGGTAGTAGGTAGGGGCAGTGCCAGTGGTAGTGGCAGTGGCAGTGGGCAGATAGCGCCATTAGCGACCTGTGGATGATTGTGTCACACTAGAAAATTTGCCTTGCCGGCACGGGTCCTTTGTTGCGGCCGGTAAGCAAATTAAGCAAGCGAACCGCTAGCTCCCACTGCCAACCCCGCCACGTCACTGCCCATTAGATCAAAATACAAAAGCCAATATCAAGGGTTGTGTATTTTCTGTTGTTTTTACTTTAATTTATACAATATGTCATTAAAATAATTTATTAAAAGCTGAATCAAAACCGAACGCTTACATATGTATTTTACAGTAATAAACGTGCGTGTGTGTGTGAAGCTACGACAGAGAAAATCGTGTATGAATGAGATAGCATGATTATGCAGAATGTATAAATCGTACCCGAGCGATAACAGTGGCACAAGTCCAAAAATTGCATTTTTGAGTTAAGTATGCAGAAATGTTCCTTGATATCTTTTTTATCCTAAAAAAACGGCATAATTCTAAAAAAATATTTTAGTAGCTTTAAAAGCCAATATGTTGCTGTTATTTGATATCATTTTACTCAAAGTCACGCGAAAATAGTGGCACAATGATTATTGTGCCATTGTTATTGCGGAACATACTAAACATAAGAAGACCCAAGTCAGCAACTTCATGTCAATGTCGAGTTGTGCCATTGTTAATAAAAAAATACAGGTCAGCGACTTCACTACCTAATAATTTTATTGTAAATGAAACATCCGATTCCGAAAATCAAATCTCAAATTCCGAGAGTGAAATACCAAGTTCACGAAGAAATCCACCAGACAGAAGACACACAACTGAAAATAACAGTTCTGAGGCTGAGGTCATGCATCCTAATATGGTGCAAAATACTTTAACCGAGATAGTTGTAAATTAAATTTCTTCTCCTCATTCTAGAAAGCGTGCAAGACATCCAGTTGATTGGAAGATAAATAGTAATAAAAAAAGCGAAATTCTGGAGAGGTTAACAAAACAAGATCAGAAAATGTTGTTTTGCCTAAAGCTTTAAAGCCACCACGTAGTGAAAATTGCCGATTGCAGTGCAGGACTGTGATACACGAAAATTCAAGAGCAAGTATTCACCGTAAATTCTGGGTGACTTACAGCGGCAAAGATAATTTGTGTCTAAACACATTGTTAAAATATATCCGAAATACTGAAAAAATAAACAAGGCAGTAATCGAGTTTTGAATAATTCATTTTATTTCATTGAAGACGAAACTAAAATAAAAGTATGCAAAAGTTTTTTTTTAAATAAATTAAGTATAACCTCTTGTTAAAAATTGGGGTTGATCCTTTTTGAATTAAAACTGGTTTTCTTGACACAACTTTACATTTATTTCAAACTATTGAAACAGGTATAATATTTATAAAGAACTGTGCGAATAACACTGCTACGATCGCTCTGACTTATGAGCTTGTTTATTATCGAGTTATTGTTGAGAAAGGAACGAAAAAACACATAATGCGAGCCTTTTTAAAGACTTCAAAAACCAACACATGTAAATAAATCACTTGTCATCGTGATGTCTAGCAGTAAAAATGAAACCTGCTATACCGACTAAATTGACAATATTCTCTAAGCAAGGACTCACACCATTTTGGTTAAACGTAGTAACTTCAAATTTCTAGACTACAGATGTCGGTAGCCTGCAAAATTGAACACCTCTCGTTTTTTAAGAACAGTTGTGGCATAAATTCAAGATAGGTTTTTAGAAACTGACAAACGAATTAAACACGGAAATCACCAAAAGATTGACCCTCAAATAAAATCAGATATCCGTGCCCACATAGAAATTTTTGAAGTGAAACTTCTTTAGGCGCTTAATGGATTTTCGGGGACGGAGTAAAACCGAGTCAGGATCGACACGAAAATGCGGGTACCCCCACCACCGCTCACCGTTCACTGTCCCTCTCTCACCATATGCGCTTGTTGAGGTGGGGGAGCCGCTCACGAACGTTCTCTCTCTTCTCTTCTTTCCTCTCTCTCAGACACCAGCGAACTGCGCCACGCCAAGCATCAGCTGCTTGGTTAGTATACTGCGTCGTGAGTGTAATACGAGTGAAATACGTAATTGATTGTGGTTCATACGGTTTGGTACAGAATTTCATTTTAACCTCTAATTTTCAAACTAACCTAAGAGAGAAAATAGAGATGATGAAATGAAAATAGAGAGAGAGGAATACTAGAAGTTTCACTTCTGTCTTGCGTAGGCTTGACACACCCACTTTTTTTTCACGAATTGAATCGCACTATCTAAGAGCATAGACGACAAGATAAAGGCTTGAACGTAGTAACCATATATCGACTGTACATTGAAAAATGTAATAATGAAGAAAAACCTCTTGAAAGTAAGACGGCGTATGAAAGAATTTTTAATTACGAATATAACATAGGTTTCTTCCTCCCCAAAAAAGGACCAATGTTCTACCTGTGCAGCATACGAAACAGCAGAGACCGAGGTAAAACAGATATTGAAAGAAAAGTACGACAGTCATTTGAGGGAGAAAAATTTTGAACGCGATGAAAAACTAAAAGACAAGGATAGTGCAATCGCAGGAAATTGCATCACAGCTTGTTTCGACCTACAAGCCGTTTTACCAACCCTTTGTGGTGAAGTCAATAGTTTTTATTATAAAAGGAAAATTTCTTCATTTAACTTCACTATAATATGGCCTCTCAGCGTGGTTATTGCTACATGTGGCATGAAGGGTTGGCAAAACGTGGAAGTAACGAAATCGGTTCGTGTCTTCTCGAATTCCTACAAAACTATTGTGTAGGAAAACATGTAATTGTTTATGCCGAAAATTGCTATGGTCAGAATTTATTGTGTCACTGAATTGAATATTCCAAGCATTGACCTTAAGTTTTTAACGGTAGGCCACACCCAATATGAGGGTGATGCGATGCATTCAGTTATTGAAAAACAGAAAAAAAGGACACTTAAATCAAGATCAATTTTTGTACCAGCTCGATGGGTTCCTGTGGTTCGATTGGCTAAAAAAAATGGACATCCTTACGGGGTTGAAGAAATGACGTCAGAGAAAAAAAAACTGTCAAACCTGGTGGGTAAGAATTTTAATATTAATGAAGATGGCGAAGCTGTTGGATGGCAAATTATAAAAGAGTTAAAAGTAACCAAGTTAAGCCCTTTAATGGTATTTTATAAAAACAATTTTGAAGAGATTACCTTAAAATAAACGTTAGGAAACGTCAACAAGGTAGAACCAGAAGCTTTAATTCTGTCCCCGGCACACCTTCTTCCACCAGCTCTCCCTGCAGCTAAAATAAATTACCTAATTTCACTTTGCGAGGCACAACTCATTCCAAGCCATTATCATCATTTTTATCCAAATTTAAGAGTTTTCACTATTACTGAAGCTAATTTAAGAGTTTCTACTATTACTGAAGCTAATACAGCTACAGCTGATGATGTTGATTAGAATTGATTTATTTTTATTTTTTGTAACCATTGTGTACTGTGTAAGAGGTAGAAGAAATCTTTTGTGAAATGTTTTATTTGTTGAAAGTACCTATTAAAACACAGTTTTAAATGTAAAGTTACTTTTATTTAAACAGGATTATGACTGATTCAAAATAATTTTTTGGGGAACAAGACGAAAATTTAAAAAGATTTACGGAAAAATAATGACACAAAATCGAAATTTGTCTCAAATACTTTCTAAATGTGAGAACTTTTAAAAATTCAGATGCGTAATGAAATTGCATAATGATTTTCCAAATTTCATAGAAGAATGTTTTTTGATTTGTTAATCAACTGATTTAATACCTTAAACCAAAATATTCAAACTGCTCTCGGTGATCAGCTCATCATCTATAAGAGATTAATCACCATATTTACTGGTAAATTTGATGAATTATTAATAATAATTGTTCATCCTTCAGGTTGTTGTAGATTACATATAGAAGTGAAATCCGAAGAAAATTAAACATTCAACCAAATAAGTGTTTAAGGCCATAATTTGTGAAAAGGCAAATGAAAGCCATCTCAAATTTTTCTACATTAATAATTGTAAATCATTTCTGTATTACAACAATATTACAATCTGTATTACAACCTCGACTATTCAACTTATTAAATGTTATTAAGTGAATAATTTATATCAAACGGAAATAAGTAATTCTGATATTATATTAAATTTTCACGACTAAATGTATTATAGTAAATTATTTTTGGGGTTTAGAGCCAAACACACTGAGCGTATCTTGTTCAGCTCATTTTATGTCTCGTTACGCGTATACATCGTGCTACGTACAAATTCTCCTGCACGGTCTCACCATGCGTATTCTATGTCTTCACGCCAAGCGTAATAGGACCTAGGAGTCTTCAAAAAATATAGCCATGACTTCTACCGGTTCCATATTCAATTCACGCACAATTACACAACCACGCCGAGGAAGCTCAGGGTATCGATTCTCCAATCTAGGCCGCTCGCAATCGCCTTCGAAAGTGCTTATTCTTGAATCTCGTCGAAGGTACATAACTACAGGGTTTTCCAATAAGATGTGTTATTTTGATATTCAATCGTAAAAGATCAATGGTTTCGTTGCTTGTGTGGCACGTAGCGCCGTCTTGTTGAAAGTAAACGTTGTCCAGATCAATACCATCCAATTCCGGCCATAAAAAATCATTGATCATCTCTCATCATTCACCGTAACTGTTGCTCCAGCCTTATTTTCGAAAAAGTAAGGTCCATTGACTCCGCCGTACCATAAACCACATCAAACAGTCACACGTTGAAAATAGAAAGGCTTTTCAACAATAACTTTTGGGTTTTCCGAGCCCCAGATGCGACAATTTTGCTTGTTGACGAAGCCACCGGGGTGGAAATGGGCCTCATTACTCAAGATGATTTGCATTTGATTCACTCAAGTGAATTTTAATAATTTCAATGCGTTATTAAAGCGTGTATCGTTCCATTTTTATTAATGGCGTAGTTTCTATTTGTCAAAATGACAACTTTAAAAGTAACATCTACTGAAATAGAGGGCTATTCAAAATAACACCTCTTATTGGAAAAACCCTGTATATACGCCAAACATCAAAAATCGTTCCACTCGAATGAGTGAGTCGAACCACACGTTGTTCAAGTGTAATGACTTCGTCGAGAATCGAGGCCCTGGATGCACACCTGCTGGTCTTTTTACGTGACTTAATATTATATATTGGGCGTATTTTTAGCGGCTTCCGCAATACTTAAATTGTATTTTGCGCGAATTATCTGTGTGTGTTTAGACCCTTACGCTGTGTTGCGTTATTTCCTTCTTTATCTAACGTTTCGGACAGCGTTACAGTGTCCATCATACAATGTCCTGCTCTGATGATGATACTGTAACCTGCCCTGATCCCATCTGCCTTGATGCCATGTGCTATGATGATGGATTCTGTAATGCTGTCCGAAACGTTGGCTAAAGAAGGAGATAGCACAACACCGCATTATACTTAAAAAATAAATTACTGTAAAAAGGAACTCTGTTTAAATCATTATTTTATTCAAAATATGTCAATGAAATATTTTATAATAAGCTGAATCAAAACTGAACGCTTACATCTGTACTTTACAGTTATAAATGTGTGTGTGACGGTACGGTATAAGTATATCGTGTTATACCGTACCGTAGGTTTTCTCATAAGGTTAATTAATTTTATTTAATGAAAAAACCGAATTAAAAAAACGGTTATTGAAGAAGTGAATAATTTAATGTTAAAGCACATCCACCAAATGTAGGTACATCTGTCAAGATGAACTATTTGGGTGTTCAAATGCTTTTCAAAGTGTTTTTTCGTTCGTTTCTGCCTTTATTATTATTTCCAATGCAAAGTCTTTATTAACCCGAATGACCTTTAAACTGTTTAAATTGGAAAAGCTTTCACATTCTTATGCCCTGAATAGTAAATTTTGCACGATGATGGTACCGTAACCTCTGGACATTGATCCAATTATTTATTGTGAGTACTACTCGACCGCGGAGACAATATTATATGTGAATATTTTACCGTGTTTTCACAATTATAAAATAACGTTTCTTTAAATAATTAAGGTGGGAAGCATTATTCTCTGCCTGTTATTCTGAAAACCGAAGAAAAAATCTTTTAGCAGTAAAAGCATCCCCAAAATTGATTGCTAATTGTTTCAGGCTTCATGAAATGGTGTATTCAGTATTCACCACATTTCAATTGTTACGAAACGAACAAGTGAGCAATTTATCAGGCGCACACTTTAGAAAGGTGGTCGTTCAAGTAGCCGCCAAACAAATAACTCAATTTGTACTATACTTCTTTATCTAAAACAATAACAATTAATAACATTTCCCGAGAAAATATTCCTTTCACTGAACCATAAATGCATGGAAGTGTGATTTATACCGATTTTAATTAAAAAGACTTTGAATGCTTTGATAACACCAAGGGAATTTAGAATTCGTGCAAGTAGATTTAGATTCAGAATGCAAGAAACTCTGAAGACGAGTTGTTTCGGAGAATTTGAGTTTGAGTTTGAGTGAACAATTTGAGTTTGAGTGAACAGTTCATCAAATTTCAAAGTTCATTTTCGGGTTCTGTGAAAATCATATTCAAGTTCTCTTAATGTATCATTATAGGATAGTTGCTTGACCGAACTGATATCAAAACAGAACTTGAAATTTTTTTTCACAATCTAGAAAATGAACGTTGAAACTTGATAAACTGTTCAAATTCTCAGAACCAACCCATCCTAAATATCGCCCCGGTGTAAGACAACCATTCAGAAACTTCTTTTTTTTAACATTGCTTTAAATGTCTTTAACCGTGTTCGGTGACCAGATTTGAATAGCCAGATTCTCCCCTACCTTATTCTACCCCATCTCCTTCACCTCTACACAACCTTCCGCCACACAAAATACCCCAATTGATGATGCCATACGGTGCAACACTGGCTCCATACGGTTGGTAGTAATTGGGAATCATGTATGATATTCACAAAATGAGTTGATTTTATCAGCACTTGTCGTTGTGTGCACCTGTTGGAGCATTATGTTTATATTTCCGACAGTGATGTTCTTTCCAAAACGTCTCCGAGAAACAGCATTGTTTCTGGCTTACGCCTAATAGACGAGAAAGCGAAAACAAGAGTATGTGATCAATGATTTTAAATATCCCCCAAGTTTAAGATATGCTTTAATTAAGCAATATGTGAGAACTTTGTCCGGTTCTGGTTACAAAAAATAATCCATTGATGGTGAAAATCAGTGTGTTTATCAATTTTACCACAAAAAATGGCATAAAAATTATTTTACCTCAGGCACACGTACACTTCCACACCAAAATTATATCCGTATATCTCTTCAGCGATTCCCCCAACTATTCAAACAAGTATTCTGTTTATTTCGAGGTTTATCTAAAACCACGTCGGCTGGAGATCTTTCGCTGTCTGATGCAAAGAAGGTCGATTTAAAAGGTTAAACTACAATTAGTTGGATAAAGGATAAAGTTTGAAGGTTGAGTGTAATGTTTTATAGAGCCTTGCGCTGTGTAATTACTACACCAGCATTAAACTAACTGTTTGAAATTTAAATAATTAGATCTAAATTATTTAATTTGTTATCTGACTGCCCCTCTACTAAAACAATAAGGACCGGTTGTTTCACAGAATTTGATCAATTCATCAAATTTTAAAGTTAAATTCAAGTTCCGTGAACATTCTATTCAATTTTGTTTTGCTATATAATCATGGGCCTGTTGTTTCACAGTACTTTTTAGATAACGAAATTTGTATATGACTTTCACAGAACCTGAATATTAACTATGAAATTGGATTAATTTTGGAAATTCTGTGAAACACCCCGTACTTAAGATTTGTTTTTTTCAACTCGTGCTTCAAAGTCCTAAATATTTTAAAATAATTAAATTTTGGAATGGTATATTTTCGAATGCCAAAAATAATTTCACAAATAGTATGGCTCATCGGTTGAACACATTGGACTTTACTACTGGTAGCAACTTGTGGCACATTCAAGAGTGGAATATACTCTCAGTATCGCCCCAGTATAAGACAACCGTTCAGAATTGAAACATAGCTTGAAATGGCTTTTGCCGTGTTTGGTGACTAGATATATCCAGGTATTCCCCCACCTTCCTTTTACCCATCTTCTTCTCCCACCGATATAGTTTCACTGGCTCCAGACGGGTTGGAGCAGTTGGGACTGTTGTGTGGTATTGCTAGAAGTTAACTACAGAAGAATTAAACGGTGCACCTTCTTGAAACCACGCTTTATACTTAAAGTTAACTACAGAAGAATTAAAAGGTGCACCTTGTGATGGATTGAACACTCACATAGTTAAACGAGACGAACGTACTCCAAAAAAAAAATTTGTTTAGACGAACAACATAAGAGACATTACAGGCGGGCCTTAAAGTAAACACGTTCCCACGGGAAGGGAGAGAGAAGAGATCGCAGGACAGGCAGTCGGTGTTTGAACTTGGATATGTTGACATCTCCGAGAAATCAATTAAAATCAGAAATGATGTGTGAAATTAAAGTTAATTAGTGAATTCAGATGGTGTTAAAAAGTATTGTTAAATATTGAATTAAAGTGAAATATTATTGAACCGGTGTTTGTGTGAAGTGAAAGTGGTTGTACTCAGTGAGGATAGATATAATACTAATAACAATAATAATAATTGGATAATTTGTAGAGCGCCGTTTTGTGAAAAATCACCTCAGGGGCGCTAGGTGTTGTGCGATCACGATTATGTTATAAAATTGTGTTAATTTAAACGTGATTTCGTATACGGTTCGAACTAAATTACCTGTCTTAAAAACATGGAAATAATAATAATAATGATCGCGTTTTAAAACAGAGTGAACGTATTTAAAGGCAGGAAGTGTTTCATCGGGCTAGGGAGGAATTAATAATTGGCGAGATGGCGTTCTATCCACGGAGACCGTAAACCAGAGAATCAAACAAATCATAAAACTGCGGGTTCGAATCCTGACAGAGATTAAGGAGGTACAATTTTATTTACAGAATTATTTTATTACCCTTTTATAGGCATAGAGAGGGGATAAAAATTGAACAAATTGCAAGGATTTCGCTAAAAGCAGGAAGGAATGCCGGTAGGGAGGAGACCGTAAAACTAAACTGATTTAGCTATTTAGTGTGTAACCAG
Organism: Hesperophylax magnus; assembly: GCA_026573805.1. Classification (NCBI taxonomy): domain Eukaryota; kingdom Metazoa; phylum Arthropoda; class Insecta; order Trichoptera; family Limnephilidae; genus Hesperophylax; species Hesperophylax magnus. The sequence goes on along the minus strand of JAIUSX010000010.1, from coordinate 7,466,983 downwards.
GTAAGCTTCATGCTGAGATTGGGAGATGACTAACTGGGTGAGTTTTTTAATATTATTTATTAAATTCCAGAGGACCCTTTAAAGGACGGATGCAACCGAACAACAGGAACCGAGTTTACAACTCCTGCCGCCCAAATTGATGTTTCAATAGGGAATGTGTCATGCAGATTATCTATAAGCTGAAAAAGGGAGACGGGCCAATGACCTTTTCATATGTAGGCCAAGGCGCGGTGTACAGTCAGTTGAAGTGGAAGTTTTGCTAGCGTATGACCGCCCGAATAGAAAGCGATCGGATGCAACCAAACAGAACAAAATGAATACCTTTCATCTGTTATTTGACATTCTAATTTAATACTTTTCATCTATTGTTTGACTTTCTAATTTACAAATTGGGGTAAACAAGAACAAATCTAGAGTCAAAATGGGGAGATGGTAATCTCCGAAATAAAACTACCAACCGAACAACTTTTCTCAACTCACTTTATCTCAAAAGAACCGAGGGATACCGCACACATACATTGATAACTAGGTTTCTATACCGAGAAACAAAAAACCAACACAACGTTCGGTGAAACCTTTTTATACTGAACCGTCACGTGAAATAATTACGTTCAAGGTCGTAAGACACGTAGACAAACTAGGATGCACACAGTTGAAGGGGTGTGTAATAAAGAGAGGAGCAAAGGCTCGTAAAGACGGGAGGGAGGATATTCCTACCCCGGATATATACATAACCAAAGCCTTATGGAAAAGTTACCTATGGGACTTAAAGAAAATTTATGGGAGAAAGAAGAGAAGGAAAAGTTTGAAAAGTGAAAATCATTACAACCTCTATGATGCCACGCTCTATACTAAAAGTTAACTACAGAAGAATTTAAAGGTGCACCTCTATGATGCCATGCCTTATACTAGAAGTTAACAACAGAATAATTAAACGGTGCACCTCTATGAAACCACGCTTTATACTAGAAGTTAACTACAGAAGAATTAAAAGGTACACCTCGATGAAACCAAAAATTAAGACTGAAATTTTAGAAAAATGTATGAATCCTTCGACTTTATAACAGCATCTCTGAAAAATATAATGATCAATATGCCAGAGAACTGAAGGATTAAATATTTGTGAAAGACTTTTTAAATAAGAACCATTATGATCATATTTATAACGCCACAGCACGAAGTTGTTACTTTCGACAAACATTATAAATAATAACCTTTTTGGGTGAGATTACATTTATCTCAAGCCAGATCTGATATAATATAGTTTTCCTGAGAATATAACCAATCCCCAGACCCAAACCAAATTTGAATGTACCTCCCTAATTGGATTGATTTCCAAAAAGCGGATAGCAGGAATCGGCCGAGGCCAGATTGGAGTTTAGACGAAATTAGAAAAACCGAAAACCTTTTAAATAATTTATGGTAAGCCGAAACCCATTTGTTACAAATAATACTTCAGACCTTGTTGAAATATGTGGCTAATAAATTCATTTTACAGATTGACAAAAGTGAGTTAGTGGGATACTTAATGGGATCGCATTATTAATTTAATTAAGCATTCACTTATAAAATATATTTTTACAAGAAATGTACGAGTATGCGTTATGCAAAAATCCTTTGACCAATAGCGAGAACCTGCCATGTATTTTGTTCAATTATTCGAGACGAAAAAGGTATAAAAAATATATAAATGAGTTTTAAAATCTCAGGCGAATAAATATATATTATGGTTCTCCTTCGCAAATAAATAGAAATATCTGTTAAAGTTTATAGACGTGTTTTAAGTACGTTGGTCAATTAATATTTTTTATGAAACCGGTTGATAAATAAAAAGTATAAAAGTTAATTTATTATTGTATTGTATATTTTTGCGGCATGTTCCAGAGTTGAAGATACTAGTCTAGTTCTGGTGTAAGACGACCATTCAAAATTGAAACGGTGCATTAAATGGCTTTGGCTGTATTTGGTGACCAGGTCGGAATAGCCAGGTTCTTCTTACCCATCTCCTTCTTCCTCTTGCCCAACTTATTACCGTACCCACTATTTACAGCCTCATAACATACTCAAATTGGAGATGTCATAGTCTCACTGGCTCCAGACGAGAGCCGTTGGGACTCTTGTGCGGTTTCGAATCGAGCTGAAAATCCGTTGTCGATGATACACACACGCGCGCGCATTTCCTTTTTTCTGAATTGGATATCATAATATTTAATGAACAAAAATTTACGACAGTTTATCCACGAAATAAATGTCGGTACTATCCAACTCGAATTTGGCTTAAGGCTTTTGGCTTTTGGCTTTTTTAAGTTTTAACAGACAAGTTCACCAAAGTTAAGTGCCAAACCTTCTTAGTTTTTATCCTCAGTTAAACCAAAAATAATATAAAATTAATCTATCTATTAATAAAAATAATGTATTATTGTTAAAAAAATTGTTTTTCACCGGTTGATTTTTTAAAACACAAGTCACATAAAAGATCATCGTCAATTACCAAAAATAGATGTATTATAGTAAAAAAACTTTTTTTTACTGGTTGATTTTTACCTCTAAAATCTAAATCATTGATTATACTTTCTTCCTAAACATCATCAATATGGCTAAAATAAATAATATCTTAAAATATAATGCATCTGCTAACGGAGTACGTTACTGGTTATGCACCGAGAAAAATGATCCAGTTAAAAAAGTGATAGCATGCCAATTTACTGATTAAATATTAGTCATTTAGAATATATCGAGAACACTCGTTCTTTTTCTAATAAATATAATAAAGGAATGCGACAATAGCAGTTTTTCAAAATTCATATCAGTATCAGTATGAACACGTGTTCCACCATCCTCATAACACAGATTTTAACTGATACTTTGTTAGGAACTCTGTTAATTCATTCGCGTTCCGTTTTGAACAGGAAAACTAATTATTTGACCAAATTTTTAATAAATTAACAGTATTTTATAACAGCAAGTTTTCTCTTTGTATGTGCAGTTATAGATATTTAAATTTTCACACGTAGCAATATGTGGATATACATGGTTATAATTATTACCAGTTTGTTTTATATATTAAAAATATATTCAATAAAGTGGTATTAAAAACAAAGACATTTTATTATAATTGTAAGAGATATTTCACTTAAAAAATGTGTGCGGAGATCACCTATATGAGCTACGTACATATACATACAGTCGTGTTCGCAATATAGGTACACCAAACACGGGTAGCATAATTAACATCCCCCTTCCCAGGATATTTCCGAATCATCGAATCGATTTTACACGAACTAATATTTACTCAGGAAACTGATCAGCCCGGTAAATCGTTTGCTTTTACGAAACCCTCCCCAATATCCCGGATTAGGAACAAACTCAATTGGCAGAAGATTAAAATTATTTAGGAGAAATAATTTGACCATCACGTATTCACGGGGTAGATTATTTGTTTAACCTTGTCTAGACCTGTACGGGAAAATTGAAAAGGAAATCGGTCAGAAAAGAAAGTTAAAGGATTATTTTCGCTTACAAAAGAAATATAATGTGGTTTTTAATTTGTTAACGGAGTTAATGTTTCTGTTTGTTCATCGAATTTAATCACAAAATTGACACAAAGATTTTTGATTTGATACTATAATTATAGTCTTACCACTTAGAGTTCAGTTACTACTGCACTTTTGGATAATAATTCTGATACAAAATTTTTATCGGTGGTTAGCCTGTAAGGCGATGCACAACGTAGTTATTCAAAATAATGTGTTTTTGGTTTGAAAATTTTGTCGACTAGAAATGTTTCAGATACTTTAATTAAGTACTGCGACTAGAATACATCTTGGCCTTTGAAACAATCGAGTATTTTTTAGATAAGTCTTTTTATAAGCCCAGAAAAAATAATGTATATGGTCTATGAAAACTGCTTCAAAGTTCAAAATCTCCTATTTACGAACCCATTTTCGGTTATGATTTTATCGTATAATGGGGCAAATTAAGTTATTTATAAAATGATCGCAAAAAATTAAATGTTTGTGCCTGAACATTGTTATATAACTGTTAAAGCCATATAATATACTATAGGTGTGTTACACAAATAGCCATCGCCGCACAAGCCGGCGGCAAAGCTTGAAACTCCAATCATTCAGGGTGTGGATTATAGTCAATTTCCCAATTAAAACAAGTCTCTTGTTATGAAGGTTTATTATACAGGTAATACAGGTTATCAACAGATCTACGAAGGTTACATAGCTTTTTAAGGCCTAACTAGTTACTTAGGCAATCTATTGACTCTAAGGGCTCTGATTGACAAGGTATATTATGCGCTCACGTGTAATTTACGGCGGATGCGGTGAGACGGTCGGCAGGGGCCATGGCAGGTGCCAGGCAGGGTGCAGGACGAAGGGCGGCACAGAAGCGGATGCCATAGCACGGCCTAACTGATGCAGTAGGGCGGGAATACGACAAAGGGCGGCACAGAAGTGGCCTGAGGCGGCCAGGGCGGCGCAGAAGCGGCCTGGAGCGGTGATGGGCGGCTTACGGCAAAAGGGCGGCGCAGAGATATGGCGCCATCATATCCATGATGGTGTAGTCGGCCGAATTGCCTGGACGTGATAACTGAGTCTAGGGACGCGGCACATTATAAAATGTACGCACGCCGGTCCCATTACGGCGACACTGATTTGGCGGTAAATAATAACTCGGAACTAATACATAGTGTTGAGATCAGCGGGGTCGGCGGTCAACTGGCGCGTGGGCCGCTAGCCGCAAGTACTTGACCTGCGTTGGTCCTCGCTGGGGGGGGGCTTGTCCCACTCTTTGGCGCGTGTCCAATGCCCTTATAAGGACACGAAGTACATGATTGGCTGTTAACCCGCGTGATCGTGACAAGCGGAGATATCGCGGATGTACTTGTATGTATTGGTGATCTAACACGCCATCAGTGCGTGGTTCGTTTCCTGCAATCGTGTGGACATACATAACTTTGCAGTTAGTTCTAGCCAGCTTTGTGCAAACATAACACTACCCTCCTTGTCGATGAAAGAAGATCCCAGGCAACGTGGCTGAAGCAGGGCAACGTCCTCTTGTTTGCCGTACGAGAGGTACAGAGCTACCTCCTTTCACAAAGATTTAAACACTCCCTAACGAGCCAAAACAAAAATTTAACTACCTGAGAGCCAAGTTGAACAATCCCTAACAAATACACTGAACAAGGGTTGCCAAACCTCTTTCAAAAATAATTGCAGAAATGATCTCCAAGGCGCGATACAAAACACGCTATGATTTACATACACAACTTTTTTCCAAACAAAAAAAAAAAAAAAAAAAAATACACCTGGCTTGCTTTTTTTTTCCTCAAAAAAAAGGACAATACCAAAAAAACAAATGTAGCATACAATGTGGTATTACCGAATGGATGTACACAATTTACCACCAGGCCTACACTTTCCATCAAACCACAAAAGAAGAACAATTAACAATGTTCACAATTGTACAATGTTATACAAAATGATATTCTGGTTAGAGAATATTATACGCTTATGCGATTGACCAAAATCAACCCATATTTCGCGTTTTTTTACAATGAAATTCTTAAACTAAACATGTTTTTTTTTTTTATACACAAAATTCCTGTTATGGAATGTGTACGCTGATTATATCATGCGATTGATCGAAATCAACCCATATTTGCGTCTTTAACAATGAAATTCTTGACACTATACAACACAAGTATCAATACACATGTTATGTTATTTCTTATTATCCATTGATAATTTTGAAAAACGGAAAAAAAACATACAAATTTTACTCAAGATTTTAACAATATATTCTCATTTAGTCATGGTTTGTCTGGTTGCTAATAATTCTTAGGCATATAGACCAATCCTCTCGTATCGCATATTGATTATACAGGTCAACGCTACCAAGACCTACCATGTAATTAATTATAAGGCTAATATCATCCTATAACATTTAACGATTTACTACCTGTAAACCGTACAGCGCTGTACCAGGTGTTAACAAGAAACACCAGCACGTCGTAACGAAAACGTTCGACAAAATTTTCAGAACACTCATAAAGTGTTCTCACCAAATGACCAGACAAAACCCAAAATGACCTTAAGTGCAATTATCAACCCAATTCTTTGGTTAAGATTCAATAATGTCCCAAAATGACATAAATATGCAACCACCATTTGTCCTTAATGACCAACAATTTTAGATTTCCAAATCTAAGACATAATTACGTTATCTTTACAAAAACTATTTCTTCTTACCGGGTATATATTATAATTCATCTTTCTATGAGAACATACACACCACACTTGACATGGCGTAACACATATTTTGACGGCCGGCATAGTCCAGTGGTAACGCATTGGACTGCCATTCCGAAGGTCGCGGGTTCGAACCCGGCGTGCGCAAATAAATTTTATTTTATTAATTTGTGTTATTTCACAATTAATTAATTAAAATGATGTATAGTATATTTGCGGCACGTTCCAGAGTGGAAGATACTACCAGTATCGCCCTGGTGTAAGACCACCATTCAGAATTGAAACGTTGCTCCAAATGGCTTTAGCCGTGTTTAGTGACTAGATCTGAATAGCCAGGTACTTCCCCACCTTCCTCTTTCCCTTCCCCACTTACCTTCAGCCTCACAACATCCCCCAATTGGGGATGCCATAGTCTCACTGGCTCCAGACGGGAGCAGTTGGGACTCTTGTGAGGTATTCACTATAAAAAAAAAAAAATAAAAAAAAAATTACAATTACACAATTTTATTTCGTCACGACTTTATGAAGGACTTTACACGTTATTTCTTTTTATTGATACCGAGGCAATCAAATACGTGTTTACAACAAAAAAAAAAAATCATACCATAATTGACATGGCATAACATATAATATAATTACACAATTTTATTTCGTCTCAACTTTATGAAGGACTTTACACGTTATCTCTTTTTATTGATACCGAGGCAATCAATTACGTGTTTACAACAAAAAAAAATTCACACCATAATTGACATGGTGTAGCATATAATACAATAACACAATTTATTTCGTCTCAACTTATGAAGGACTTTACACGCTGGTTTTTTTTTTTACCATATTGATACCGAGGCAATCAATTACGTGTTTACAAGAAATTACAATACACAACCCATAACCAATTAATAATTAGTTAGGGAACAATTTACACAATTATAATTTACAAACATATTACATACCACTCAACAACTACTGTGTGTGATAATTCAATCTCTGTTATATAAGACTTATTCGAGTCTTTTCAATTTAAAAAACGAGAACTACATAATCCGATTTCTAGAGATTGACTTCCTTAAAAATAACGACACGTATTCACTACGCAAGAAGGAGAAAAGAAAAAAAAAATTCCAGAAAAAAAAACAAATAATTGGTATGTAACCAATTAAATACAAAAACATTTGACATAATTTTCTATATAAGAGAATGTCTGAACAAAAACCACATACGGGGTTTCTCATTTGAACTATACAATTTATGTAACACAAGATATTTGAGTTATATTTACAAAATGGGTTCCTAATCTACCACTGATAACTTTAAGTGATGAAGAACGAAATCATCACTTCAAAAGTACAGGACATTTCTTACGCCGTTTCCTGTCAACGAAAAGAAGATTATATATACAAATATAACCTTAATTTGTACTAAAAATTGGTATATATTCTTAGTACAATAATTCCACGAAATATAAATTAAGTTTATTTTTCGGTCCCGGGCAGGATATTGAATGCTTAAGGCGGTTTTTTCCTTACTATAATAAAATAAAAAAAAATTCCACTAAAACTTAAGGTTCTTGAATTTAACCCTCAATCAATGTAACGTGTCGTGTTTCGTAACGAAATATATACAAAAATGTATATTTTTAAATATAATTTTATATAACTTATGTAGTTACTTCATAACTACAACTTATATCTTCTATATCACAATACTCATTTATTGTGATAAAAGTGTCTGAGTTTTGATTTATTGTTATTATTACTTTAAAACGAGTTATAGTTATGGAAGAGAGAGAAGAAAAGAGAGAGAAAAAAAATAAAATTATATATTGTATTTCATAAGATGTCTGCTAGCTAGTCAGAATCTCACAGAAACACAATAAAATAAACAGAGTGACTATTATGTCAGCCAAAATAAATGTACTCAAAGATTCATGACGTCTTTGAGTTATAAACATTGAATGACACATAGCACCTTGTTCATTTAAATAATATTATTAGAAATGCACGAAATATGTATTATAGTTTACATATTATATCGCCTTAAACTGGGTGCGAGAATAAACAATATACGTATCAACATGAACGCGGCGACCTTTGACGAATTCATATTTATTATTATTATGCGTAAATATTGTCTGTTGCGACGCGGGAATGGATCCTTTGTCGGTATTTTTAATAGACGTGACTTATTAAGATATCTCAAGTTACTGCTCGTAGCGTGTTTTATATTTTCTACCAACAATTTATTTTCTGTGTAATATTATTTCCTGTTCTAAAAGTTATTTTACTGTTTTACCATTTACTGCGAAAAATGTTGAAACAACTGCGTATTCCAACCAATAATCTCTTTACTGTGTAAATGTTATTTCTACTGCGAGTTTTTTGCTGCGAGTTTTTATTCTAACCAACTATTATTTTCTGTTATATTACTTTTGCGGCAATTCAAAATTTAAAATTCTACCAATATTGGGAGGATCCATGATTTAATAATGGTAACAACCGGTAAGGTCTACGGATCTTAATTTAAAAACAACCAATACGTTATTTATTTAATAATGTGAATTAAAAAACGATAACTGAATTTAATCCGACGGAGAATTAATACTTGGAAGTTCTTTTGAGTATTTGAATTATTTCAACTTATTACAATGAAACAGATAAGCAAAGCTTAACCTGACAAAAAAAATTATTTCTTATAACGAAACAATTAAATTGCATTCCAAAATTGAAATAACACATCTATCTCTCGGAAACATCCACATTTAACATTCATTACGTCGTAATTTCTCGTATTTGGTTTATTACGTATTTAGTAACAGAATGTATTTGCTTCACGCTTCCGACGGCACATTCGTATCACAAACACTCCCGGATCAGAAATTGAATTATAACACACAGCTGTGGGAAAAAAAACATTAATATTAAAGCAAAACATAGCAACAAAAGACGTATTTTATCGGGCTAATTGACTATCCATGTTGTGGCGCCAGTGTTATATAACTGTTAAAGCCATATAATATACTATAGGTGTGTTACACAAATAGCCATCGCCGCACAAGCCGGCGGCAAAGCTTGAAACTCCAATCATTCAGGGTGTGGATTATAGTCAATTTCCCAATTAAAACAAGTCTCTTGTTATGAAGGTTTATTATACAGGTAATACAGGTTATCAACAGATCTACGAAGGTTACATAGCTTTTTAAGGCCTAACTAGTTACTTAGGCAATCTATTGACTCTAAGGGCTCTGATTGACAAGGTATATTATGCGCTCACGTGTAATTTACGGCGGATGCGGTGAGACGGTCGGCAGGGGCCATGGCAGGTGCCAGGCAGGGTGCAGGACGAAGGGCGGCACAGAAGCGGATGCCATAGCACGGCCTAACTGATGCAGTAGGGCGGGAATACGACAAAGGGCGGCACAGAAGTGGCCTGAGGCGGCCAGGGCGGCGCAGAAGCGGCCTGGAGCGGTGATGGGCGGCTTACGGCAAAAGGGCGGCGCAGAGATATGGCGCCATCATATCCATGATGGTGTAGTCGGCCGAATTGCCTGGACGTGATAACTGAGTCTAGGGACGCGGCACATTATAAAATGTACGCACGCCGGTCCCATTACGGCGACACTGATTTGGCGGTAAATAATAACTCGGAACTAATACATAGTGTTGAGATCAGCGGGGTCGGCGGTCAACTGGCGCGTGGGCCACTAGCCGCAAGTACTTGACCTGCGTTGGTCCTCGCTGGGGGGGGGCTTGTCCCACTCTTTGGCGCGTGTCCAATGCCCTTATAAGGACACGAAGTACATGATTGGCTGTTAACCCGCGTGATCGTGACAAGCGGAGATATCGCGGATGTACTTGTATGTATTGGTGATCTAACACGCCATCAGTGCGTGGTTCGTTTCCTGCAATCGTGTGGACATACATAACTTTGCAGTTAGTTCTAGCCAGCTTTGTGCAAACATAACAACATCCACGAAATAAAATAAAAGGCACTTTTTGGCCATGTTTTTTTCTTGCATAAATCAAAACAGGCGGATGGCGTTATGCGGGAATTTAAGCCTTATCGCCATCTACGTGAGGGTGTTATTGATAGCGGCTCGATTTAAAATATTACACTACGTAGTGCATTGCCTTAATCAAGAATTTACATGCTAATTTCTAAAATACAGTCAAAACACACCAGATAAAAGATTATTGCTAAAATAGAGATCCGAACTTATTACTTATTCGATCCACTACTTTAACTACTGAGGTATTGATTCAACCCTCATACTCGCCGAGCCATTATTAATTACTTTGTTTCAAGTGTCAACCAATACGTTTTACCTAGATTTGTTGCAAACAGAATGGTTAAGCATCGATTTCTCGACTCCAAGGTTGTTGCATACCGAAAGTTGAAATTAGGTTGAAAAACCTATAATAATATAATAAAATTAAAACTTAAGAGAATAATAACAGTTACATTAGTTTAAGTTATGTAATAAAAAATATTGCGTTGTAAGCGGGTTTTGAATAAACAAATGAGAAAATTACAAACTAACCAAGCAAGTTTCCCGGCGGCAGTATTAATACGCGGAAATAAAATAAATCTTCCCGTATGCACGGATTTAATGGACAAACGTAAACCGATGCTACAGCTACATAATAATGTAAGTCCACTCGGAGGAAATGGCTTACCGAACATATGAATGCTGTAATTTACAGGAGTAAAGGAATCTAAATTCCTTTAAATTTACGACCGTTGGATTTCGTTGCAATTTCATAAGATTCTTTGGCCGGAGCCGAGCTTATCCGGACCGAATGAGACTCGTTAAACTGTGAGGTCATTTGTTTTAATTACTCTGGAGGTTCACTTTATTTTGAATAGTTATTTTTGGAGGTACGGTTTTACATGTTTAAATGGCTTTAGTTTACTTATTGCTAGCCCTAATCGTTGGTGGGAAAGTTATCTTAGCTCTAAAGTGGAGAATCTGTTTTAGTGTTGCACTAAAATTCTCGAACGATGAGCTCTGGCATCGTAAAATATTCATGGCGTTTTATGTCTTGCATTTCAGTATAGACCATTTTCAGCTCACAGCGTCTTTTTCAATGTGAACGATGCACCAAAATATTGAATCAGGCCTAAGGACATGCTTCAAAAGCCGCTAGTCATCCCTGGTAGTACAGCAACTAATTAAAAGGCAATTTTATCATTGTGGAGGTCAATAATTAATTCAAACAAGCATATCAAGCATTCTTGGCGACCTGTCCGGAGTAGCTTCCAATGAAAGCACAGAGCATTATTAATGTTGAAAATTTTCAAAACAAGGTTGCAGCGAATGGGAATGCTGAAGCGAATTCATTAAAAAGTAAACTAGTTTCAGCTGTAGCAGCCTCCAATTTCTGGAAAGAAGAACTACAAAGAATCTTCTCTCTTACAAGTTTGGATGTGTGCAAACATCTTTAAATTGTGAATACGCGATGCGGGCACGGGGAGGTGGGGGTAGTCTGCCAAACTCGGAATTCTTGCCAACTTTGTGTATTCATACGAAATGCTTTAGTTAGTTACTCAAATATAAAAAGTTTATAACAAAAAAGTGTATGTTTTTCAAATTGTTGCGAAGCTAAAGTTTTCAAAGTTTATCATTCTCGGTTCGTACTTCTTGAAGAAGTAAGCATTGTTTTTGTGATATTTTCTTTTATGCTGCTATTCCAAAAGCTTTCATTAATATACTATATTAAAAACGTTATGGTTCATTAATCATTTTCCATTTCTGCAGTAAATTTTTTTACACCACTAACATTTAAAGCAATCTTCCAATCGAAAAAATTACCTACATGATTTTTTGTTCACAACACGTTTGTAACTAAATAGTGTTACAAAATAGACAGTTTTAAAAATAAGCCCGAAAATTTGTTCATTCGATTATAGATATGTAGTTAAGTTTTTCGCGAAGCAAAGCAATTTGCGCGCAATTGTAAAAACGACTAGTAATTGGTAAGCAGTTTTAATTTCGCGGACTAAATTGTGATATTTCAAAATGAGTTATCTACGTACTGTTAGATTCATTTATTAAAAAATTCAGAAAGGGACCAATTATACAATAAAGTGGGATTAAAAAAAGTTTTTTATTCTAATTATTATACATGTAGATATAATATGCCTCGACGCCTTCTAGTGGGAAATTCGGCACTAACAAAGCCTTTCCTATAAAAAATATAGTTGGTTGTTTACAGGTGAAAAAATATAGCAATAAATATAGTTTGAAATACTGGTACATTATATCTACTTGATATTTTAAATTTGTAGGGATATTTCAGGCGAGTAATTATGGCTTATAATAATTTGTAAAATAATAGTTTTCGCATTATTTTGCACGTTCTAGTATAATAGTTATGCTCCTGAAATAGCACAAATAATCAACAACAGGATGGATCAGATGAGACGAACATGACGGTCGCATGGCACCCCTTTGCGCCCGGTGAGAGACTACGTCAAATAATTTAGAAATGTCGTTTTCTAATTTGAGTTTATACCATCAAAAGCGCTGCATGGCTTTCCTCAAAAACCGTTTTGATAGAAGCTTAACGATGACAATAATAACAATCTGCAGGGAGAAAACATTAATATAAAAAAAAAGTTTTTTAATTTACTAAAAACCTGGTCAAGTTTTTGGCTATGCTGTTAAAAACGGAAATGGCGGCTAAATATTATAAAAAAACTATTAGAAAGGCTCGAAAATGTTATGAGGAAGTCGGAAAACGTATTCTAACAAATAGTAAATAACTTCACACCTCGTCCATTATATTTATTCGGACAAGGCCATCTGCGTAAAGACGTGTTCAGATATATTTTATTTGGAAATAGTAATGCAGTCACATGTTTAACGGAAGATTTTAACAGATAGAAAATCCGTACTCATTTTTCTCTGTGTAAGGAGGTTAGTGCAATCCCACGCGCCTCATAAAGTTGTTACATATTGATAGAATTATATTTAATAGACTTTTAATAAACATTAGTATATCCAAAAATAAACAAATGTATTGGGCGTGATCTTGAGTGAGCTCGGGCCCACCGTTCATTCAGAAGTGGCGCTTGGTGCTGGAAAGCTGCGGTCACCACCGTGCTGTCGGAGGCCATTAGCCGCATCCTGGTTCCAGTGACCCGGTATCTTATCAGGCCGGGCGGCGATCCATTCAGTCTTAGTTCCGTAAACATTGTCAATACACTGCTACATCCTATGTATCAAAATATAATTTTGCAGGCGTTGTTAAATTAGATTCGGAGTCGTTTCGTTTGTTTTTTCTGAATCCGTATAAGTTATCGACGAAAATGTCTACTTCAGCACACTCTATGTTATTATATGGTCTACACATTTTGGTCAGAGGGATTTTCAGATGACTAATGCTATGGCTTTAAACAATGGGGATTGATGGCATTTATTTCAACATTTCTAAGACATGATGCAGTATCAAGATAGGCGTTAATTATTTTGTGTAAGCATCAGACCGGTCGGTGGCTGAGATGAAATCGCGTTTGAGTCCTACCCAGGTGTAGTGTGTTCAATTTCTCGACTGGCTAAGTCTTGATCACAACATTGTTTTTCTTTTAAAAATATATGTATATAAATAATATAATTTATATATGTGTTATGGTTAAGGTTTTCACGGGTGTAAGATGTAGTATGATGTTCTCGGTTCACCCGCGTAACGTAGTCTTTAAAAGGACTTTTTAATTCCTGACATTTCGGACAGATCTCACTGTCCATTTTCAGAGGCCTTATTTCCTGAATTTTGTCTTAAACTGAACGCTTTTGCGTGTCTGTTTGGTCCAGAAGTCAAGATACAAGTAGGTGATTATCAATTCTTATGTCTAGGACGAAGTATGCGAGTTGAGAGTGATTTGACGGTAAACGTCAGGAATTAAAAAGTCCTTTTAAGGGACGTCAGGAATTAAAAAAGTCCTTTTAAGGACTACGTTACGCGTGTAAACCTAGAACATCATTCTACATATATATATGTTACAGCCAAAGTAATAAATCCGGATATTATACATACTATCCAGCCTTATAATGTCTACCCAATTTAGACAAAGTGATAATTGATACAGAATTAATCACATTAACTAGCAATTTTATATAATTTCTTCGAAGACTAAAAGGATAAAGTAATAAAACAAGTACGTAGAGGCAAAGATTATAAAATTATATTTCAATTTACCTTTAATTTAAATTAGGTTGGGTTATTATAGCTTAAGTTAGGTTAGGTGGGGTTATAATAGGTTAGGTTAGGTTAGGTTGGGTTATTATAGTTTAGGTTAGGTTGGGTTGGGTTATTATAGTTTAGGTTAGGTTGGGTTATGATAGCTTAGGTTAGGTTAGGTTGGGTTATTATAGTTAAGGTTAGGTTGGGTTTGGTTAGGTTGGGTTAGGATAGGATAAGTAGGGTTATGCTAGGTTAGGTAAGGTTAGATTAGGTTGAGTTACTATAGGTTAGGTTAGGATAGGGGGTAAACAGTCAGTATTGGACCGTATTTATTACTTTGGCTAACTTGGACAAGATATTATGAATAATATCCGGATAAAGTGATTAATTTATCACATTGTCTATACAATTTTGTTATTATGTATATATAATGACCAGTCATTATGTATAATAGCTATTTAATCACTATGACTGTAAAATATATATTAAATCAGCCTTCTATTTTTAAGTAAATTAATCTTGAAGTATTCAAGACGCACGTCGTATGATATAATATGGTTATGTAGACCACATTTGAAAGATAACACTCATAACATTGTTTTTAACCGATTCTACAATATTTTCATATTTAAAGTAATCTGGATTCCAAAAAGTGATTCCATATTCAACTCGGATTTAATAATTCTTTCCGCGGTGGATTGCATTTAGTTCCATCTAAAATTATGTATTAGTTTTGTTGAAATATTAGATTTGCTTATCGATTTAGGGATTTTTTGGGATCAACGAGGTTTAGGTAGGATTTGAAGGTTGATGTGAAATTGATGCGCCAATCATCTGGGAAATCCAAATAAAGGGAGTAACCTTCCGAGAATCGTCGTGGAGGCCATCCAGACCTAGGAACCTCAGGCACGAACTAGTATGAACACGAATGTAGCAGCGGAACGGATAAATTGATGGGTGATTGTGTGATAGTGTATTCACCCTCAGTAATTAGATGCCCGGAGAGAGTAACCAGAGAGGGTCATCCTTAGCTGCTAGGCTAGACTCCTGGCCTGGTCCTATCCGCAGCAAGTAGACCAACACATTCATAAAACAGGAAGCTCGGAAATCCAGGCAAATTCAAAACCATAAGGACTCTGCTGAGATTTTCCTGTGAATACCGCCCAAGAGTTCCAACTATTTGCAATCGTCTAAAGCAGCCCTGGCCAACCCGCGGCCCGCGAGCCGCATGCGGCCCGCGGCGCCCTTACGTGCGGCCCTGCGGTCATGTATGAGAAATATTTTTTTTATAAGTATTGGGTACTTCAGAATATCTTTAAAATTACATCCAAGTTATTAAAACAAATATTGTTTTTTATTATTACACCAAATGCTCAAATACTGCTGATTTATATTTCCCGCGCATACTTCTCGCTCGAGAAATCGCTTTCTGGATGAACAACAAATGGAGCGCATAAATTCTCCTTGTTAAGCGTAAGAAAAACCTCAATCTGCTTGGAGCGTCGCCACGGTCAGGCGTGTGCCATTTTTGTAACTACTCGGTTTTGACGTCATTATTCTCCGATTTTTGTCGACGTGTTGTTTGTTTGTTTGTTCAATGTGTGTTTTCTTTTCACATCTGGCTGTAGTATTGTTTTCTTTGTACTTTCAGATTACCTCTGCAATCAAATTATTTATAATAGTTACAAAAAAAGAATTAAGTATGAAATTTGTTGTGATAAAAAAATGAAATTATTTTTGTATAATGTCTGTATGTGCGGCCCTTAGTAAGTTTTAGGTCGTCAATGCGGCCTGGGGTGCAATTTGGGTTGGCCAGGGCTGGTCTAAAGCCAGTGAGACTATGGAATCCCCAATTGGGGTATTTTTTGTGGCTGATGGTAGTGGGAGAGGAGATGGGGAAGCGGAAGGTGGGAGATTACCTGGCTATTCGGATATGGTCACCAAACACGGCTACAGCCATTTCATTTATGATTGGTGGTCTTATACCAGGGTGGTCCACTTTCGAATGTGCCGCAAATACGAGTACCAATACTATGTATCATTTTAAATAAATAAGTTTTGAAATAAGACAAATTTATCAAATAAAATTTACTTGGGAACTCCGGGATTTGAAACCACGACCTTTGATTTGCCAGTCATTGCCTTTAACCTCGACTACGGACGCTGTAAAACAGTCCACACTTCAGACTCAGTGACGTGGTCCCTCCGGGTAGCGGTGAGCAATCGGCATAAACCTAAAAACCCACACTGCAAACCGTAACGATATTTACATTTATAAAGAAAGACAAACATTCCCGGGTTACAAATAATCTAAAATATTTGAAAATCTCCTACTACCATAGAATAAAGAATCACACTAGATGAGCACTATATACAAATTTGAATGAAAACTGTCAATAGTCCAACATCGTTGTATATTGGGAATTTAAGCCTTGAGACTTTTTGGCTCTACAACCCCTGGTGGGTCTTGGCCTCCTCAAGAGTCTTCCTCCACTCATCTCGGTCCCGCGCCAGCTCTCTCCAGTTTCAAAGCTCCAAGGCAGACAAATCTTTGAGGACGTTGTCGCTCCATCTTAACCTTGGCCTTCCCAGGCTCCTTCTCCCTATCGGTCTTGAGCTTAGCAGGGACTTTGGTTCTTGATGCTCGGTCATTCTCTCCACATGATCTAGCCACCGAAGTCTTCCCAGTTTTATGAATTTTGTGACGTTTAGCTCCTTAAACAGAGTATAGAGCTCATTGTTATAACGTCTGCGCCAAAATCCATTTTCTAGAACCGGTCCGAAGATGCGCCTCAAAATTCTTCTTTCAAAAACGTCCAGTGCTCGCTCATTCTTCTTAGTTAGAACCCACGTTTCGGCTGCGTACGTAAGCACTGGTCTAATTAGTGTTTTGTACACTAATACCTTGGTGGTTCTGGAAAGCAGTCTGGATTTTATATGTTTTTGTAGGCGGAAATAGCAGCGGTTTGCATTCACGATGCGCTTCTGGATGTCCTCTGTAGTGTTGTTATTGTTTGTTATCAGGGAGCCCAGGTATGTGAATCCTGGTACCGTTTCAAAATTTTGGCTTCCACATACGAGAGATGGGGTTTGTTGGGTACATCCTACGGCCATGTATTTGGTCTTCTGCTGGTTTACTACAAGACCCATATTTTTGGCAGAACTTTCAAGATTTATGAAGGCGTCTTGTAAATCATCGGGATTTTTCGCAATTATATCGATATCATCAGCGTAAGCCAATAGTTGCACAGAGTTTTTAAATATCGTTCCTCTTTTCTCAATGCCTGAGTCACGAATAACTTTTTCTAAGGCTATGTTAAATAAGAGGCATGCCAATCCATCTCCTTGTCTCACCCCGTAGAGCGCTTCAAATGGTTCAGACAAATCACTGCCAACCCTGACTCTACACGTTACTGGGGACATTGTCAGTTTCACCAGATTGATCAGCTTATGCGGTATTCCAAACTCACTCATTGCATTATACAATGCGTTCCTATTAATACTGTCATACGCGGCCTTGAAGTCTACAAAGAGGTGATGAGTCTCGACATTGTATTCTAACGTTTTTTCTAAGATCTGTCTCAAGGAGAAAATTTGATCAATGCATGATTTGCCTGGCCTGAAGCCACATTGGTAGTTGCCAATAATTTCCTCAGACATTGGGAGCAATCTTTTGTACAAGATGTTAGACATAATTTTATAGCCGGTATTTAACAACGTTATTCCCCTATAGTTACAGCACTCGAGTTGGTCGCCCTTCTTGTGTAGTGGACAAACAATTCCTAGTCTCCACTCTTCGGGCATCTCTTCTCCTGTCCATACTTTTTGAATTAGGTTATGCAGGTATTGAGTAAGCTCTCCACCTGCTGCTTTAAATAATTCAGCCACCAGCTCATCTGACCCGGGGGATTTGTTGTTTTTTAGCTGTGTTATTGCCTGCTTCACTTCCTCCAGCGAAGGAGGAAGTGAAGCCTTGATTAGGCAAATATTATGTTCACGATACACGCCAAAAAAGCACTTGTTGTGTTATTTTTTATTCCATGTCTACTAACATCACAGTAAGCGGATTATGTTGCTTGTGTCGTAATGGAGGACTTAGCCAGCCGAGGAATTGAAATCACGACGCCTGGTTGGGAACCAGACGCGATGCCAATTCAGCCACTGATCGCTAAAACGCAAAGTCGATTGCTTTAGTGGGACGATGGGCTAAAAGTAATCTGGGAAGTGAAGAGGTAGTTAGGTAAGTATTTAACTATTCTGCTGCCACAGCTAAATCCAGTTCAAGCAACGTTTCTTTCGATTCCTTGTCTCTCACAATGATGACACTGCCATGAGTACCCTTCATTTTTGTTATATCTGCCTCTACTTAAGCAGACTTCGGGTATTGGGAACTCTTATAATCAGTAAAAGGTTCTTAATAAAATACTGTTTTTTACGTAACAGCAACCTGTCTGGCTAGCTACAACTGTTCGTTACCCGAAGGAAGGTAAATCTCAGAGAGCGCAGATGCTTGCCTTGCCGATAATATCTATCGCTAGTACCTGATATACACTAGCGTCATCTGGCGGGCCCTGGCGTAGGGTTTATGTCTACCGCCATCTACGGATTAAAAACTCAACCAAATTACTATACATTACAATTTTGCAAAGAGGTGAAAAAATATACAACACATAATATTATGTATTTAAAAAAACTCATAAAACGAGAGCTCAAAGAACCTTGAAGATATGGTCGGTGGCAGTGGTATTGCGAACCCGTAGTAGGAATCTCCGGGCGGTGGTGCCACTACTGAACCCCTGAAAAATACAAGAAACCCTTTTCAAAGGAAGGATTTTTAACAAACATGCAACCTTGAAAACGTGACGGTTGTTGAACAAAAATAACACTATATATATTGAATGTCTGTCATCTTGGAAAGCGGGCCTGTACAATATTTAAACTTCTACATTTTAATAATTGAAGAAAAAGACGATAATATTTATTAACAAATCTCAATGTAATAAGAAACCAAAATTCTTAACATCAATGGTAACGGTCGCAACTGGGAATTGAACCCAGATCCTCTGTCTTACTGAGACAAAAATTTCCCAATAATTGAACCGAGACCTAATCGTAGTTATTTTTGGTCATTTTGTTTAATTCAAAATAATTACTAATAATATCTTCAATAACTAAGTCTGATTTTTTAGGGCTGCCATCTTTATGAATTATTGCATTTTTACACGAATTTATTTGAAATAGATATTTGGGGATCGATGGTGAGGCACGAAATGAAAGAAAGTGTTGAAGGTCACATGTGTTTATTGGTGAGTCAGTAGACGTGACAAGGAGATGATGAAGGACAGATGTAGAATACTCCGGTTGCTGCTGTGATGTGTTGGCAGGTCAAGCGCGGGTCAGTGAGTCGACGCCGGGCGCTGGTGACCGGGACTCAATGTAGGTCAGGCACTGGCGAAGAACGTAGGTCTTCAGGCACTCCAGTGCTGACGAGACGGCCGAAGGTGCGACGGACCTTGTGGGCAGTTGAACGGGAACGGCGTGACCAGTGAGGATGCTGCGTGTCCTCGTGGTGGTCATGGTTGCGTGGAAGAAGCGCTGGTCAGAGACGCTGGAACCAGGGCGCTTGTAATCCGAGTAGCGCTGGCCGCGGACGTGGCCGAGGCGCTATGATGATGTCCCGATAGAGTCCATGATGATAGGGGCGAAGCCGGGTACGTGTCCTTCGCGGGGCGCGGGACGCGCCAATCGTCACTCGTGAGATTTATCCACTGGCGGCAAAATTATGACTGACTTGTAGGTCAGGCACTGGCGAAGAACGTAGGTCTTCAGGCACTCCAGTGCTGACGAGAAGGCCGAAGGTGCGGCAGACCTTGTGGGCAGTTGAACGGGAACGGCGTGACCAGTGAGGATGCAGCGTGTCCTCGTGGTGGTCATGATGGCGTGGAAGAAGCGCTGGTCAGAGACACTGGAACCAGGGCGCTTGTAATCCGATGTAGCGCTGGCCATGGACACGGCCGAGGCGCTAAGATGATGTCCCGATGGAGTCCATAATGATAGGGGCGAAGCCGGGTACGTGTTGACCACCGCGCTAGTAAGAAGAGCGCGAGTGATCACTCGTTGATCCTTCCTTGTAGGCTGACGGCTGAACGGTAACTGATGACTGACTGACTGGCTCGCTGCGTCGGGCTTATTTATACTTCTCGGCCGACGGCGGCAGTAGGTAGGTGGATGGCAACTAAATCGGAGACACTCGCTCGATCTGGATCATTCGCGAACTTTCGACGGCTTGGCAATTATGCCTAGGCGGCAGACTCGTTCCTTCTGGCGAGTTCTCGTAATTTGTAAGACTGATAGCGTGATAGTATTGTCGCGAGTAGATAGAGTACGTAGATTACTTTGTTTACGATTTAACGAGCAAGTAGCAAGTAGGTACCTAAGTAGCAAGTAGCAGTTTATTATTAATTATTTAATCTGGATAATTCGACGCCACAGATATATATAATCAAAAATACTTATTTCCGTTTGCAATTCCGGTTCCATGAACTCTATAACTATTGCTTTAAATTTAAGTTTAATTTTAAAAGTGATTGTTTGGAGAATTCAGACAACAACATATTTTAATTATTGCTATTTTCAAAATTGGAACTGATTTATCGAAAATTCAGACTAAGAAGTTGAAGTTTTATACTTAGATGAGACCCGAAGCGAAACGAATGGTTTCACTTTATTCAATTGATTCAATTTGACCACCAACGCTCTAACGCCAGACGACCGGAAACTTTCGTATATAATAGTAGAACACGCTTCGACTAGATATTAGTAACGCACTAGAGTCGCTGTGACTATCCAATGATTTTTAACGGGTCTACGCTAGTATTATACTACATTATTAAGAAATCATAATTTTATAATATTTTAAATCTTCAAAGTTTTCATTTATCCTTTCAAGCTTTAACAACACAAAGCTATTATTGAAGCATTTACTACTAATGGTATATATATATTTTTTCATTCCACGATTCCTCAACAACATCCTCAAAACTTGACTAGATACTTGGAAGTTATTTTCTTTCATGATGATATCTTCCCTTTCACCTTGTTATAAAAAACAAACGCGAGTGTTCTTCGTAGTTGGAGTCGGTGAAATCTCCTCGGCGTTGAACTGCGGAATCTCTCCTGGGTGAAATATATTCCTTCGTCATGACACCCCTTGATGCGGGCGGCTGCATAATTCATCCCGTCTTGTTCAGCCATCGCTGTTCCTCTCCGTTTCGCCCACCGCGAATCCTCGCAGACCCGAGATAATATTATTTAAATGGTAATACAGCTTCTAAAATGTTCAATTAGATTTCAAAGCGGAAACTTTGGTGCGAGCGCCGCTGCGCACGGAGCCCAGGTTCCTAGTTCCCGGCTCCTGAGCAAAGCTAAAGTCTTATATATAGTAAGGTACTGAGAATGTCTAACTTTAAATAATTTATAAGCCACCAATGATTTTGCCGATTGCAAGAGATTTCTTCATCAATTCACAGATCAACCCCTGTGAAAATTATTAATACTTGTTATAATAATAATATTTGTCTTTATTCCAGAGGAGATAAGTGCAATCCTACACATTCCATAGATAGGATAAGTACATATAGGGCTTCAAGTCAGAATTTAAGAATAAAATAATACAAAAACGGAGAAGCATAAGAAAAAAGAGAGTACCTTGTATCAGAAGACAATAAATGTAAAAAAATAAATATAATACAATAGGAACATTTATTGATCTAAGATTGTAGTGGTCTAAGATCTTTCTCTAATGTTCTTTGATGATTGATCGATAAAGTCAGACGATATTCGACGATGACAACATTTCTAGAGTTGTTGATCCTTCTCCTCAGTCTTGCCACTCCTGGAACTCGACTTTCCTTGAACATAGAAGAGGCACTTCAGTGCCTGGGAAGTCCGAACATCATACGGTATGCATTGTTGTATTGCATCCGAAGCCTTTTCATAGTTCTCTTTATGAAATTGGCCCGGTGCTCGCATGCATAAATTCAAAAAGATAAACAGAGCGTCCTTTTTACCTGTGGACTGCAGAGCCAAAATTAATCTTTTACTAAGCATGGCACATACTCAGTGCTCGCCTCTGCCCGTTTATATCGTCTTCATCCGTTAACTTGTGCCCTAATGTTAGAATTCACGGTGTCCGGAAACTAAGTATCAACTGGAAACTGAATGTACATCATACGGAGAACCCAAAAAGAATTGTTTTGAATTTTTTCTTTTTCTTTTTGATTTTTTTTTTTGGCAATTAAATGGTTAAAAACTTTTGAAGCTGGATCTACCCTTTGATGCAATTTAAAATACATTCAATCGCAGATATTATCTCCCTTAGAGACCGATCTTTTTCAAATTTGACCTAAAAAATTCATACTTCGGACTCAATTTACTCGAAAACGAAAGCTCAATTCAATAAAAATTATACAGAAAAATCGACTCCAAATGTGATGTAGAATCACCAGTTTCCCGCTTATAATGCAAGTTTAGGACACCATGTATACTATAGTACCATAATTATTTATGGGAGGTAATGTAACGAAATTATTTTTTTCAAACCTACCCAGGTTTTTTTTACCTACTTGGTATTATAGGTAAATTTGTAGAAAGCTTTTTTTGACAATGTACCTTTTAATTGTAAATTTTAAATCGGCTTATTTTAAGATTTTTTCATTGAAAATCTAATTGATATGGAGAAAAAAGCTAAAACTATGTTCGGAGTTGGAGAACAAAGTAGAACAAATCATTCCAGAGCATAACTGCAGATCGTGAACGATCAAACAATATTTCGCATCAAATAAGTGTTCTTAATTTATATTACCTGAACTGTTGTTTGTACGTTAGCTATCTGCAGTCATTCTCGAGAACCATGACACGTTATCGACAATATTGATAAATGCTTCAACGATTGACCATGCTAGATATCCATGTATTTCTATGAGTATTTCCATGTACGTCGGATACTAAGTTAATTATTGCCATTACGTCGGGCTTTATTTCAGAAAACCGCACAGATTTCCAATATTAAATATTAAAAAATTTCTATTTTTAGCACTTGTATGATTTTCATAAATTTTTTCTCTCTTATTTTAACATATATTTGGGTCTTCTAATAAAAGTCTTGCTATTTTAAACAAAGTTTAAACTTCGGGATGGGATTGTAAGTTTTTAGTAGCGTACCGTTAAAATGTTCTCACCGTAGAACTGAAAGTTACAAACTATAATATATATGTAGCTTTGACCCAAACCCGCCGATTGCTTTTAAACAATTAAGCTCCACAGTCCGGTACGTCATTATAAACCAGCTAACTAAAGTGTTTACTTAAACTATGCCCATGTTCTCAAATACCTCACTATTGCAGGGTGTAACATGTAATGTATGTTAGTTTGGACACATCAGTTTTGTTTCCAATTTTGAATGATAACCAACTAGCTAAGCCGATTTTTTTTTTAAATATTTTGCTGCACTTATGATTGAAATACGACATGTTTCATCTCCTAGACATCAACATGTAAATAAGCGGAAAACCGGTGCGCGGTGTGATCCACATACCTACAACGTAAATATTATTATTGACTATGTTTTACTCGGACTATTGGAGGGTTTTGCATTTTGTATTTCTTTATTTTGTTATTATTTTCCGTATTTGTTTGTAACGTTCCGGTTCCATACATATTATTTTTTGAATGCGATAGAATAATAATAATAGTTTATTCCAGAACATATTTAGGGGTAGTGCAATGAATAAATTCCATATTTAAAAAAAAAAATAAAGAAATCAGACAAATAATAAGAAAAATAAATTGGAAAAAACAACAATACATAGATAGGCACCAAAAAATACGGAAGAGAAGCGAAAAAATTTAAACACAAATATGTTTGCAAGCAGCCGTTTATGGAAGATATTTGAACATCTCACGTTTCCAGAGAGCCGTCAAGGGGAACTCCATCCAGGCAAACAAGGCTTTGATGGTTGTATTATTTGACTGGCGTAGTCTGCGCCATAAGCTTCCAATGTGGTAGCAGAAAAGCGCTCTGAAAGAGCGCACTTGCCCCTCCAGGAACATTTACTTAGCGCTGCATTATCTCAGCATAACTGCTCTAACGCATATCGCTCTTTTCCATATCCTCAATGTCTTTCAGGTCATCTGTGATAATTTGTCCTAGGTCTTTGACGCTACGACTAACATCCAATTTCTTTTCGTCGAGCCATACTGAAGGTATTTTTAGTTTTTACATTTGAAAACCATAACGATTGATTTGGACGCAGTATGAACAAGGTTATGCTTTTTTGCAAAATCTTTACATATTTGGAGTAGTTTCATCACATCGTGACGTTGCTAGAAGAACCATATCATCTGTGTAATTGATATTATTTACACATGCTCCTTAAAAATGGCTACCTATTTTCGTGTTATTAAGTCTTTGAATTAGTTCATCAAAGTATATATTGACGAGTGCTGGAGACATGCTACTTTTAAATAAAATGAATTGGAAAACTAGCCAGACCATTTCACTATATTTTCTTGCTGCGTGTGCCAAATTGAAATAATTGATATTATATCTTCCGAAACTGCTCGTTTCCTAAGTTTTTCCTAAGGTTTACTGTGACAAACATAATCAAACGCTTGGCTTAGATCTAGAAAGCAGGTATAGATTGGCGTTTTCCATAGTTAACTGATTAATAACAGATGGTTTGAAGTGATGATTTCATTAAAGAAATTTATTTATTTATTTAATATCAACGGTATAAATAAATAATTCACAATAATTACATGTCACAGAATATAAATTAACTGTGAAAATTGATCACAAAATGAAGACAAAAAATATAAATTTAATACCAGTTCTAGAAGGAGATACAATTACATACAAAATATTATAAACAATTATGAGTTGACTTAGGTTTAATAAATAATTATTTAGAAGATATAATAGTAAAGCCTTTTTGTACCTTGCGTTTTGTGAATTTTAACTGATCCGCTACAATTGCGTAACTATTACAAACTTCATGTAATCTAGGTACAAGCGAGTGTTTGAAATGCTCAGTCCTGGAATTGTTACAATTAAACAGGGTTTTAGAACGAGTAACTCTTATGGGTACATGAAATTCAATGAGGTTAATAAAATCAAGGCTGTCTACATTACCATTTACAATTTTGAATATAAATAATATATAAAGTCAGATATAATTCTTCGATCAAAGAGTTTTATAAATTTAATTTTTTCATTAAGAAATCATAGTTTATACTTGCAATGGGAATATTATTATTGATAATATTTTCAGGATATATATACGACTTGACTTCGAGCTTCGAAGATATATACAACATTTTCAAGGTTGAAATATTCATGAAGCCTCTGGAGTTTTGAAGAATGAATCCAAGCATTTTCATTCCCTTGTTATTAATTGCGTTTATGTGAGATATAAAGTTTAATTAAGAGTCTAAAATGATGCCAGGTCATTAATTTCTTCGACAGAGGTAAGGCTTGAATTATTAAATTCATGTGAATTAATAATAGGTTCACTTATTTTGTAAAATCTTATTGAATGATACTTATTTATATTAAGATAAAGTTTATTTAGAATACACCAATTAATTATTCTCTTTAAATTAATCTGTAGACAGATACAATCTTCAGCGGTTTTAATTTCTTTTTAATATTTTTAAATCGTTTTCAAAAACTAATATATTTATATCGTTATCAAATATATCAACAATATCGTGTATAAACAGTAAAACAAATATTTTTTTAAATTATAAACTAATGTTTATAAGACAAGGATAACAAATAATTATAAGCAATAATTAGTCTCCTGAAATATCAATACAAATTGAAAATATCTCCCGAATAAAAATAAATGCCGAAAACGGGAATTGAACCCGTACCTTCTGAAGTCCGGTCAGGTGCTCTGTACCACTGAGCTATGTCGGCTTATTTCCAACACGCTAAATAACTTAATATGTACTAGTACTTCAATAAAAAATTACTCCTTATTGTATTTTTTTACCTGTAAACAATCACAACAAAATGCCATCACATTTACCCCTTGAAAACTATGTCTAAAAGTCCCGTACAGTAATGAATTTTTTTTGAATATGTAGTACCTAAGTATATTTTATACTTCAACTATACCTCCGAGGTTACGAAAATGTTAAAACAAACGGTTAAGTTTTAGGAATGAAAATAGAACACCAATTCAAATTTCGAACTGAGTGCTACGATTTAAAACCTTAGCCCGATGATTTTTTTTTGTTCTAACATTCCGCGGTTAATAGTTTAATTTTCGAAAAAAATAAAAGGTGTGGATCATTTTTTCTTAAAACTATTTAAGGCGATGCACTTCGTTGTGTAATATTTTGAATCGAGCCGCCATCAATAAATTCACACACAAAATTACAAAATGGATTAAAGAACAAAAAAGACAATATTACCAAAATTTCATAGCATAAAATAAAAATAAAACCTACACTTAACACACGAAACCAATATAAACACACATCACTCACAAACACACAAGATTATTTTCAATGAACTATTTTTTTTTTAATTTTAAATATATTATTATGTATTTTTAATTTTAAATGTATAATTTTTCTCATTAAATGTATTATGTATTTTTTTTTTATATTATAAAATGAAGGCCTCAGCACGGGCAAGCCACCCTGTGAGGCCTACATTACTGATAAACTTGAATTGTAAAAAATATTGTACCTTATAAAAAAATATAAAAAAATAACATTCCTTACGTAGATGGCGATAAGGTTTAAATTCCCGCTTAATACCATCTAGTTGTTTTGATTTATGCAAGAAAAAAACATGGCCAAAAAGAGCCTTTTATTTTATTTTGTGGATGTTCAGGCACAAATATTTAATTTTTTCCGATCATTTTATAAATAAATTAATTTGCCACATTATACGATAAAATCATAACCGAAAATGGGTTCGTAAGTAGGAGATTTTGAACTTTAAAGCAGTTTTCATAGGCTTTATACTTTTTTTTTCTGGGCTTATAAAAAGACTTATCTAAAAAATACTCGATTAATTAAAGCATCTGAAACATTTCTAGGTGACCAAATTTTCAACCCAAAAACACATGATTTTTCATTACTACGTAGTGCATCGCCTTAATGACTGTTAAAGTAGTGTATACACTTATAAACACTTGGAGCTAGAATATTTACGAGAGATGGAAAGGAAAATATTAAAAGTTGTATTTTCAACTTGAAAATACATGGTTTTAGACACACGTGCCTCAGATATCTCATTTCTACAGCAATCAGTTGGTTAAACTTTCATCCTTCCTCTGCCAATTCCAAGCCTCACTGTCATACAACTGGGTTGGTATGAGTACTCCATTATGAACTGCTAGCTTTCATTTTTTGACATGTTTTTTTTATTAGCGCCAGCTTCTTATTTTTTTAATAATAATTTTTTACCCATTATGTTGGATGAATGATACATGCTCGAAATTCTATTATCGGAAGACTGAATAAACCACAACAATACTTTTGGCTGTGAAAACCTTAAATCATACCCGGGGTAATGGTTAGTTAGTTTTTATTTTTAATAAGAGTGTTTTTCACTGAACTAAAAAAGAGAAGTGTTGAAGTCTAATCGATGTGGTTCGTATCTCCCGATAGTTTTGTTTTATTTTACCATTTTTATTTCTGTTGCATTTCTTAAATCTCCATTTTACCGTTCAAAAAATACCGAAATTTGTGAATCAGGAGAAGCGATTAGTAAAATGAGTGAGTTAAAATTTGGAGTTTTATAAAAAAAGTTTTATTTTATTCTTGCCTTTAGCATTCCTGCCAACTTCTCAGGTGCAGGCATTTGCATTTGCATGGGATACGCAAAACCAGAAGCTCGTGCGTACTCCTCTACATTCTCGTAATATTATCAACAATGAACCCTCTACATATTTATTGATAGTCGAAACGTCGCGTCGCGTCGTGTTTCGCGGGCCCGAGTAATTTTCCATTCTAGGCGCACTGCATTTCATATGATAATTAACATGCAAATTGTCACCGCTAAACTAGGAGCTTTTGACGAGCTCCCGCAGCGGGAAGCCGGTACGATAGAAATTCCATTACGAATAATGCAAGAATTTAAATAAAAGAAATATAGGACGCATCGATTGCAGCGCAACGGGTGTTAATTAAAACGACAATTTATCAGCACTTAGATACTTGAATCTGAAAATTGTATCAATTGGTTTTTTTATTAGAACTTAATCCTTTGGTCTTAGAAACTGTAGTAATGTCACCTAATGGATTTTTCTTTCTTACCCGATGCATGGGCTGTCTTGGGCAAAATAAAGGAGGTTAAGGCGATGCACTACGTCGTGTAATATTTTAAATTGAGCCGCTATCAATAACAACCCTTACGTAGATGGCGATAAGGTTTAAATTCCCGCTTAACATCATCCGCCTTTATTTTGTGGTTGTTCAGGCATAAATATTTAATTTTTTTCCGATCATTTTATAAATAACTAAATTTGCCACATTATACAATAAAATCATAACCGAAAATGGGTTCGCAAGTAGGAGATTTTGAACTTTAAAGCAGTTTTCATAGGCCTATACATTATTTTTTTCTGGGCTTATAAAAATACTCGATTATTTACTATTTATTACTCGATATTTATTTATTATTTTTATTTTATTTTATTTATTACTCGTTACTCGATTATTATCTACTCGCAGTATTTAATTAAATCATCTGAAACATTTCTAGGCGACCAAATTTTCAAACCAAAAACACATGATTTTGCATTACTACGTATGGCATCGCCTTAATAATATATTTTTATGTGAAATTCTTTTTGTAGTTTGTTTTACACTCGTGTGTTTTCATATATACATGTATAAATATATATCTGTATAGAGATATGCGGTCATATTTACCGCTCCACATGAAAGACAAACCTAAGTGCTGCCATCTATGATTTTCATAGAGAACTGATAAAGTTTTCATATACTATTATGAAAGGTACACGCTCTGTGTAGGTATGATTTTTTTAAGAAATGGGGGAATCGCTGAAATCACGGTGTTGATGAAATTGTCTTTTGTATTAACGCATATCAGGCTCTCTTGAAATGATTAACAATGTGCCAAAACTCTTTCCAAACATTGCGAGATCTACCATTGAGAATGGAAAAAATTTCAACGAGGTGAATGTGGTTTACGAGGGTAACAATAGGGTTAGATGCTCTTTCTTGTGTCAAGGAATCCTCAATATCATCACCCGCGATGCCAACATGTCCAGGAATCTAGATCAGAATTACGGTTTTTTCCCTTTGATATCTGATTTTCTTTAGAATTGATATTGTTGGTGGTGATCTTAATAGATTCTCTAAAAAAATTAAATTGCCTTTTTGTGTGAAAAGATTTAAAAAAAATAATATAATAAAAATAAATAAATAATATATAGTACCTACCTGTACAATGTGTGATATGATTCCCCTATAATCATTATGATCACTACGTGTTTTATTAAGATAGATTTCACAGCTTAATTCACTTAATTCACGAGTCTTTCGTTATCACTCCACAAAGCTATTATATTCTTTAATGTTTTTGTTTAATTTCTAGAATGTTAGTCGCATTTAATGAATCTCATTAGATGCGTGCTGCAAGTCGGTGTAGTCTGGAAAGTAATTTTTAAATATAATATTTAATTGTAACATGTCAATATTGTCATTTTCAATACATATTATTTTTAAAGTTTGCGCAAAATCGGCTATTGTGATACCGTGTATATTACCGATTTTTTTTAAAGTTAACATCACGCCATCATGTTTTAAGGAGTGAATCACATTCGTTCAATCACCATCACACTATTTTTTTTTTACATTACCACTCTACAGTCCTACAGTGAGACTGAAGCATCTCCATTTTGGGTTATGTGTTAGGCTAAAGGAAGTGGGAAGACGATGAAAACATAAGGTTAAGGTTGGGATGAGGCAACTTGGATCTTATCATTGCCATATTATAATGAAAACTTCTGAATGCTGATCCTTCAAGGGTGATAGTGAGAACTTCGTTCCCACTTGCATGATTAAAATAAATGTTAATTTACCAATGCTGTGATTTGAACCCGTGACCTTCGAGTTTAGAGCTTACTGCTCTGCCATTAATATGCAGTTAGCTCCGTTATATTTTTGCGCAACTTAATGATATTTCATTCCAGTACAACTGATCTTAAATCATCAAACCGATACATTTCATACGCTTAGGGCCGAGACACACTGAGCCTGCGTAGTATACGTCATTACGACGAGCGTAATAGGGCTTAGAAGTCTCATGCACACTGGATGGCCTTCTTACGCCACTAAATATACTGGGTGTTTGGGGGTAAAGTGCGCTAACTTCGGGGGGGGGGGGGTGATTCTACATGATTTCAGAAATAATAAAGGTAGTTAAGCAAAGGTAGTTTTTCGGTGAAACAAAGTTGAATTATTTGCATGGAAAAATAAATATTCTTACATTAAAAACATTTTTGTAAAAAAAATTACTTTTTTTTCAACCATCATGTAGAATCACCTCCCAAAGTTATTGTCACCCTGTATTATTGTCATATTCTTTCACTTTTATAATATGAAATCTTTTCCTAATTTGACATCTTATTATTACCACCAGAATAAGCTCCACAAACGTTTATCTTGCTTGTCATTAGCGATTTTTTATTTTTGTTTTGTGCACTTTACCCCCGGACACCCTGTATATTCGGAACATTTTCAGGGGCTACAGCCGTAACTAAGCGTATTTTTCGCAGTACACGGCGCAAGATACGATCAGTGTGTTTCGGCCCTTAAGTTCTTTATTACGATAATATGTTTATGCAGGTACTCTTCTTACTTGAAAACTGGCTTTGATTTCAAATTGCTGATTTATCAAACAACGCATCATAAATATTTTCGTAAACATTGAGAGGCCAGATAAAATCATGTATCAACAATAATTAAAAGACCTTAGAGGTTATAAGATCAATTGGAATACATTTTTGAAAGAATAAAGGTGAAAATTCGAATCAAAACTGGGAAAGTTGTTTAAAAACAATAACCCTTAAGGGATCTCATTTTTTATGCATCCGGTCAATGTTAATCCATCCTCTGTAAATTGCATGCCTCGCTGCAATAAATCACCAATAATATCAAAACTCCGCTTGAAACTGTTAGCCTCGCTTCCAATGAAATCGACAGAAAAAAAAAGATTTTTTATCTGCAAAATGCAGCTTGTGTTTTCGGAAACTCTCTTTAAAACAATATTCTCTATAATATCAATAAAACGTGCTAGCAGGAACAAAAAATGTTCAGCTATTCACATTTAATTTTAATATAAAAATAGTAGGTAAGTATATTCGCAGCACGTTTCAGAATGGAAGATACTCTCAGTATCGCCACGGTGAAAGGGCACTATTTGCAATTCAGATACTTCCCAAACTTGCTCTTTCCTATTTCATTCCATTTCCCACCCCATTCAGTCCCTTAACATATCCTAATTGGAGAAAATAAATTATCTCACTGTTTCCGCACACTAGATAGAAATTCGGGTTCTAGTGCTGTATTTACTTAAAAAATAAACTACATCAATAAATAATATGATTCTACGTCATAGAAATACAGGAATAGAAATGTTACGTAGCACGCCTTATTTCTCGCTAATAGATGCGTCATACAAATCACAGCCAATTAGTTTTCATTCCCCGTCAGTGACTGTGACGTATGACTAAAAAGCACGGAAAGCTAGAGCTTTTAAACCTTGGAAAGCTCCGGATGGACGGATATTTGAACTTCATTAGTCAGGCTTTGTGCAAGCGCGACATCCCTTACTGCCCTCTGCTTACCGCCCCTTGAGTTGAAATTTGCAAAGGGTGCTGTTTATGTATGAAAATGTATGACCCAAGCTATTATTTACAAAGATAATACTTCATCTTGAATATTACTCGATGCGAATGGGATGCCCAAATAGTGAATTATTAGTCTACAATTTGATAACTGTTGATTGGACAAAACAGACTGATTTCACACTGAATTTCTACAACGGTTAACGTGCTTACTTGAATTTACTATAACTTCCGCAGGTTGTGAAGGTGCGATATTGTTTTGCGATACAGAAGGAGTTTAAAGATTTTTATATTTACCATTTCCACCGGAAGTTTGTTTAGATGTTAAGATGTTTGGCTTTCTATTTAACTGTTTTTAAATGATAAGAAAATATTATAATTTAAAAAAAAAACCCTTTCAAGGATATATTTACTCCCATAATAAACTTTTTGTATGAAGTAGTTTAACATAAATAATACCCAATTGAATTATTGCTTAAAAAGTTGGGTTAAAGGTTATCTTCGTGACTCAATGCTCCAGAAGTACCCTAACAAACAAAAGACGTTTGAAAATGATATGAGATGTTTGAAAACTGTATTATCTATAACATATTTGGAATCTTTGTGTAATATATTTTCACATTGGTAGGTATTTATACCACAAGATAAAGTAAGAAAAGTCAAATATATTCCTCGGACCGGTGTAACACATCCTTTACTGTAATTTCGTCGTTGCCTGTGTTTACGTTGGATTGTGTACTTCGTAGCAAGCGAGCATAAATTAGCAGGCATTCTGAAGGAAAGGCTTTTGTCTTCTTCTTCCTAGCGTCGCTAATCAGATGCTGAATTCTTATACTTTGTCACGGCGGCGTAATTCTCTCACTGAGAGTGACAGATGAAGAAACATTGTAAATAATCATTTAAAAGAATAAGGGATACCAGTCAATTAAAAAAGTATATTTTGAATTTCCACCTTTAAACTTAATTGGTATCAGAAACCGCCGACCAATCACAAAGCGTTTGAGTGTATCACGCTTATAAATTGTTTTTAAATTACGATTTATTAGTTTTACGTGTAATTTGATATATTAATCTACGTGTAATGTTTGAATTATTTCTTCGTTTTCTGATCTTATGAATATATGTTTTTAAGCCATAGTATGTATAACTCAAGTTTCTTATTTTCATAGGCAACGAACACATGCACAATCTACGTCAACTTTTTATTTAGTCATATCCCTATTGCTGGGGACAAGACCCCCACTCCAATTACCGTGGT